>OX422221.1:17728331-18957329 GCA_949130495.1 Sambucus nigra
CCCTAACAACTTTCTTTCCCATGGTCCCAACGCTCCTACCATATAGCAGCCTTTCCTATCTCTTCTCCCATCATTTTGTACAAACCCACTCTTTTTTACTTTTTATTTTCTTTACTCTCATTTGGTACACATATGAACCCATAATCTCTTTCATTTCACCCTCTATTTTTTTTTCAACATTAACCACATAACCAATATGTAATATTATTCCCCAAATTCCCTCATAATCCTCTTTTTCTCATCCCATAGGGCTTATCTCTTCATTCCCTCACACACCCAACTTGCGCATACTACCGTAAAGCCCCTAGTAGCCCTTACTTCTTAAATCCATAGGTTATTGTACTGTTATTTATCTCCATTCACAATGTGGCAAAAATGTGTTCCATAAATTATTTGTGTGTTTCCTTTTAGTGACGATTTTGTATATAACATAACCTTCTTCCTAATATTCCTATGTTGGCAAAACTAAATACTGGTGATCTGTCATTTCTTCATTTGGGAATCAACAACCTGAATCTTTTCAGATTTAATTGGGATTTTTTTTCTTTTCTCTCTCTCCATAGTCCACCATTTTTTTATTTATTTTTATTTTTCTTTATTTTCTACTTATGTTCTCCCACATATATCTAATGACAAACATCTACTGCCAGATATATTTCTTCTCCCTCTCCTACTGCCACTCTTACTATGGCACATAATAGAGACTCTTACCATGGCACACAACAGAGAGAAAACATAAGCACATTTTGAAAATGGCCTGACACTTCTAGCCAAAGCTTTCTTACGACTCAAATATTTGGATGAGGCCTTGAGAGCTTTTGCTTGTCCTATAAAATCTCTAACTACTCCTATTCTTCATGGTCAAATACCTATGACTACTCTTTTCAACATTCAACCTGATCCCTCTTTTCTCAGAACTTTTGCATGCTCCTGTTTCCCCAATCTTGGACCATATAATAGACATAAGTTTGCCTATATATCTGTTGAGTTCACCTTTCTTGGATATATCTAAATTCACAAAGGTTCCAAGTGCTTACACCCCACTGGTTGTATCTACATATCCAGAGATGTAATCTTTCATGAAAAAATTTTCTTTTCTCTAAATCTACTAATATTTCTTCTGCCAAATTCATTGCTACTCCAGGTAATATAACCATTTTCATCCATAAATTATCTTCCTAATCCATATTACGTTCCACACTTGTTTTCTCCCATTCCTAATTCAGTACATAAACTGGACACGGTCATGGTCTCTACTACAATCACTACTCTACATATGATCAAATTGCGGATATCTTCATAATGGGTCTATCTACTAGCAAGTTTACATTTCTTGAAGACAAGCTAATCGTTGTTCCTCCACCATCATCTGGCAGGAGAGCATTAACCACCTAGTATCACAAGCATCCACCTTGACACCACGTTCACTATAGCAACAACTACAGCCTCACCATATCAGCAGCAGTTAGCAACAGTTATTAAGTAGCAGTCAAACACGTTCTTATAGAAGCTGTTAGACACGTTCTATTAGCACCAGTTAACATGTTCAGTTTACAATGAAGTCTATATATAAGACTTGGAGTTGTTCCATACAAACATATAAGAATATGTTAATTCTCTTCTCATAAACATTTAGCAGGAGGCTTCACTCCAAGTAATTATAAAGTACTTAACTCACATATGAACAATCAATAAAAAACTTCCCCCAAAACACCCCAACCCGCTAATTATCCATCCTTAACACCTCTTAGTAAAACACTCACCGAAAATTTAAAAAAATTGGAAAAATAGAAAACTAGTGATAAGTTGTTTCAATTTAAAAGTACGATTGGCATGCAATGAGTTCACAATAATGTGAAAATTTGGAATTTATTTTCTAATTTTTTTAAAACAATTTCCATTTTTTTATTAAGTGAAGTTTCCAAAAGCTCCCCCCAAAGTACTTAACTCACATATGAAGAATCAATATAAAACTTCCCCCAAAACCTCGTAAACCTCTAATTATCAATGCTTAACACCTCTTAGTAAAACACTCACCGAAAATCGTACGTGTACACAAGTTAGATTTTGTTTACACTTTATCATAAGTTTTGTTAAGGAAAAGTTCCAATACTAAATTTTGTACCCCAATTTATCATAAGTTTAAAGAAATTACATTTTGTCTATGATAAAAAAATAGCATTTGCATCATACAATATTAAAGGTGAATGGGCTCCACGTATGTCCCTATTTTCAATTTATATCCCCTTACATAAGGTGTTTCGAATAAATAAAAATCTCTCCTCATAATTATTAAACAAATAGTTCAACAAATGCTATACATTTCATCTACAAGTAAACAAAATGAGTATGTCTTCATTGCACGTTTACGTAGGGACAACCTTAAACTAAAATAAACAATCAAACATAAGATCTTAATAAATTTTCATAATAAGCATCCATTTAAACAAACAAACATATAAACGAGTCTTTCATATTGGTGAATTTGTCAAACTCACCTTCTAACGGAGCGAGTCAAACACACCAGTAGTATAGGGTGGTCTAAAAAAATCACGCATATAAACCTTGCAATAATTTAAACAAATTAATTCAAGAACAAATAAATTAAAAATGGTATCTTGAAATAGTTCATAAATAAATTATATGTTGTTTGGTAGATCCATACTTCATTTTTCACTCATGAAGTGGAAAAAATAAAATTGCCTATTTTACCTATTTTCCGGGGACTCAAAAAACAACGCCTAAATTGCCATGAAATCTCAATAAATTCTGATTGATAATTACGAAAATGATATAATTTTATGAACAGTATCAAACATATATTAGATTGTTGGTTGTCATGATACCGAAAAGATCTGGAAAAATATCCTTTACCGCCTTTCCCAAGAAAAATCCAAAATTTTCAATTTTAATTGGTCTTGTTTGGGAGACCGTATCTCTGTCAATACTTATATAAAATTAGTGCATTATACGTTGTTTTTCAAACCTTTCGACATAAAACGATTACGACAAATAAATTAAATCTTACTGGGCCCTTCAAAATAACGTGCAAAGTTACGAAAAAAAGTATTGTTAGTCATATAAACCCAGAATTTTCAGTTACATGGACATTATCTCCACTTACGGATCAGTTCTCGACACCATTGTCATATATAGAATAAGCGTTATTAATTCAGTTAGGCCAATTTAAATTACGTTATATTTATTTGTACACTAAATATATATAAATAAATATTAAAATTATTAATCCAATTAAATGAATAAGGAACCATTACCCATATGGATTGATCACGGGTCCGGTTCGACCCGAATATAACACATACAGTAAAACACAGATAATTGGATAAACACATGCATGGTTTTCATTAATCAATAACATGAAATACATAGATGTAGATGTTCGTTGAACACTAGATTGAGCTTATTTCATACAAACTTGCACACGCAAACACATAAATAAATGTGTAGATGTAGATGTCCCTGGGACACTAATTGATCAATTCAAATGTCGGTTCCACACAAGCGCCAAAACCACTTTTTCCGACGCAAACACAACCGGATTGGCAGGGGCTCCATGGAGCGCAAAATTTACCCAAGCAAACTCCAAGGGAATTATAAACCTTGAGGAGAGTGTTGGTGTAACACATTTTACCACTGTTATCAACCGAATTGGCAGTGGAGTTGACAATGGTGGCCATAAACACCGTAGCTACCACCAATGTCATCAAAAGAACTTTCTTCATTTCCATGTCTTTGTCTTATATGAGTGTTTGCTATATCCCAATGGCCCTCCCCCGTCTCCTATTTATAGAGGAGTGTGTGATAAATAAACCTTATAAAACTAAGGCTAAAACCGTCAAATGTACTTTCTAAAACCTAGAATCATTTCTAAAGGTGAGTAGAACTATTAAGTATGAATGATTTGGTTGACTTTTAATAGTAGTAGAACAAATAAAGTTGACATTGTACTTCTAAGTTAAAAAGATTCTGCTGTAGAGGTAATCCACCCAAGCTTAAAATGCTATTAATTCTAGGTACATCTGCGTTGAAATCGTATTCAAATGCAGAAGACTCACAACCCCTACTGTCGTTAAATCAACTTGCAGTTTCTAGCATGTGCACATCCCAAAGCAACAATTAGATCTGTATTAAATGAGAAGTTATTTTTTTTTTACAAAGATGTGAGAAAATTATTAAAAAAACAACTACAAGCCCTATTAAACAAATTAAATGATCTTATCTCGAGTTAATGTTACAAAAAAATGAAAACAAATTAGTTTCGATACAACAAGTAAAAAATAAGAAAAAACAAGTGAAAGACAAGTGCACCGTGTGTGAAAAAAATATAAAATCATAAGGCTTGAGGTTTGAGGTTTGTGGTTACTTACTAAAAAAATTATTGAAAAACAGAATTGGTTGGAAAAACAACAATTTTTATTGGCCCCACCAAGTTGTAGGGGTCAGTTTTGTATCCACAAAAATTTGCAAATATTTAAGAGGAGGGATAATTGAGTGAAAAAACTTGTATCCATGTATTTTTTAAGATCTAATCCCAATGATAATTGCTTTCCCTTAAACTATGGAAATACCCATGTAAATAGTCATGTGAAATAACCACATGAATACCCCTGTCAATACTCACGTGAAATAACAATGTGAAAGTGCCTGTATTCCCGGATGATGCTTTTGAAAGCATCCCCTATACACATTGCATTTCCAGTAAAATAAAATAAAAAGAATTGTCCTTTTGATACACAATGACAAAAGTGGTAAATAGCAGGAAACGTATATATTATTCATTATTTGGTGTGTTTGATAACTTTTATTTTTAATGAAAAAAACTTGCATGGATACCATGTCCACATATAACTGTTATCATCTTTTTGAAAAAAATTAGGACAATTTTTCCAAACATATATACGATGAATAATTTTTTCCACAAATTTATCATCCCAATAAAATTTGTTATTTTTTTTAAACTTGTTTTTCTTGATTATTTCTTTTTGTTAAAAAAAGTATTGAAGTGTTTTTATTTTTCGTTAAAACAGTTTTTAAGGTTTAAAAATTGAGTTGTGTTTAAAATATTTTCTTGAAAAGTATTTTTCAATAATTTTTTTTTTCAGTAAAAGTTGTTTTATTTTTATGAAAATTATATTTTTATTGTTAAAATTTGTTTTGTTTTTTAATTCAACTTGCATTAAAATTGTTTCAGGATTAGGCGAACAATGCATTAAAATTGTATTAAAACTGGGCAATCTGATACCACCCCTTGTTATAAAAAAAAATCTATTCGCATATCCGATTTCACCATGTTTAAAAAATGACGATCTTTAAATACAACTATTAATCATGCAATGTTTTTTTGTTGTTTAGAAATAGACTATGATACCCTCAAGAGAAGAAAGTACTGTAATTTATTTTTGAATTGAGTATCGGCTTAGATACTATTTCTCCACGGTGATAAACACAAATGTGATAGATACTATCTTGATAGACACTTATCTATTGGGACACATAAGCCCATATAATTATATGTTAGGTCATAAACACATGATTTTTTATTGATAGGTACTAAACTCAACTGTTTTTTTAAAAATATTTTTATTTTTCAAAACTATTATTTTAAGAATTGTTTATATCATTTAAGTTGTTTTTTTGTTAAATTTGATTTTTTAGAAACTTTTTCTTACTAACTATTTTTTTGGTTAAAAAATATTTTTTAAATATGAGATTGTTTACATTTGTTAGTTTTTTCATTAATTGTAACAACCATGTCACTTTTGCCAGTCGAAAAATTAATGTTATCAAACAACGGTAAATGTTAGATTTTAGAATTTGAATTGAAAAGTTGTCATTCCACGAAATGATCTCCAACTAAGATATTTTCCCACTTTCGAATAAAATGGACAATTACTGTAAATAATAATTGTTTTAAAAATATTTTTTTTAATAAACTTTTTTTCAAAAATGTTTTATATAAATAGAAAATCTATAAAATTATTCTTCCAAACAAATGTTATTAATGCAAAAATAAAATTTTAATAAATATTTGTAATGTTTTTAACTATTTTAAATATTTCTTAGTTTTCAATGGCACGAAATACCATTTTCCCCAAAAATTCGGTTAAAGTTAACCCTCAAAATGGATGAAAGGACCAAATTGATATTTTAGGGGCTTTGTTTAATGAAAAATACTTTAAGGGCTTAATAAAAATAATTTATATACTTTAAGGGTCACATAGGCATTTAACTCTTTATAGTTTTATGAATAGCGGAATTATTCAATGACCTCGGGCATGACTATATGCAAGTCGTATTGTGGGAGGTATTTTAGTGTTACAACAGGCTTCAACGATCGTCTATTAAATTGCAACGAAAATTTACATTTAACAACCTCGTGGATAGGGCATTATTTCGAATTTGGAGAAAGCATTACACAATAAAAAACAAATAATGAGAGCCTTTGGTTTTGTTAAGGGTAATAATATTTTTGGCTCTAATTTCACATATATATTTATCTTAACTTATAAGTTATGATAGCCCAAACATAATTTGTTTAGTATAAACATTATTATACTTATTTTAAATTTGTGGAAAAACTGTCATCGTATATAGGTTAGAAAAGTTTTTGTCGTAATTCTTTTCAAAAAGATGATAAAATTTATATGTGGACATGACATCTATGTAACTTTTTTTATTAAAAATAAAAGTTATCAAACATGCAAAACAATGAATAAAATATTTGTTTGCTGCTATTTACCACTTTTGTCACTGTGTATCAAAAGGACCATAATTTTTCTTTACTTTGACTTGAAATGAAATGTGTATATGGGATGCTTTCAACAGCATCATCCGGGAATACAAGCACTTCACGAAATCTGATTTTTTTTATTCAAATCATTAGCTGATTCTACCAACTTGCAATCTTTCAGGATTCAAATTATTATTTCACGTGAGTAATGACATGGGTATTAATGTGATTATTTCACATGACTATTTACATGGGTATTCCCATATTTTAAGGGAAAGCAAATTACCATTGGGTTTAGATATTAAAAAAAAATACTAGGATACAAGTTTTTTAACTCAATTATCTTTCCTCTTAAAAATTTGACAATTTTTCCTGATACAAAATTGAGTTGCGCAGCTGACCCAAATAAAGGCCTAAAATAATCTTCATGTATAAACTATTTTGAAAAAAATAAAAACAAAAAAGAAACAACCCCTACAACTTTGTGTACCGAAACAAATTGTTGTTTTTCCACCCAATTCTGTTATTTAATAATTTTTTTAGTAAATAACCACAAACCAAAAAGTAAACCATTTTCCCCAAACCTTATCATTGTATATTTTTTCACACACGATGCACATGTCTTTCACTTGTTTTCTTCTTCTTTTTTTTTATTTGTTGAATCGAGACTGATTTGTTTTCATTGTTTTTAACTTTAACTCCGGATGAGATTGTTTAATTTTTTTAATAGGCTTTGTAGTTATTTTATTAATCATTTACCCACATATTTGTTAAAAAAATAACTTCTCATTTAATACAGATCTAATTGTTGCTTTGGGCTTTGCCCATGGGATACCATTTTAATACGATTTCAACGCAGATGTTCCCAGAATAAATACCACTTTAAGCTTGGGCTGGATTACCTCTACAGATAAATACCAGAACAAATAAACCGTTACAGATCTAATTGTTGCTTGGGCTTTGCACATGGGATACCATTTTAATACGATTTCAGCTTTATTTGTTCTACTACTATTAAAAGTCAACCAAATAATTCATCTTTAGAAATGATTCTAGGTTTTAGAAAGTACGTGTAACGGTTTTAGCCTTTGTTTTATAATGTTTATTTATCACACAGTCCTCTATAAATAGGACACGGGGGAGGGCCATTGGGATATAACAAATACTCATATAAGAGAAAGACATGGAAATGAAGAAAGTTCTTTTGATGACATTGTTGGTAGCTACAGTGTTTATGGCCACCATTGTGAACTCCACTGCCAATTCGGTTTCTAACAGTGGTAAAATGTGTGACTCAGACATTATCCTCAAAGCTGCTAGTTCCCTTGCAGTTTGCTTGGGTAAGTTTTGCGCTCCATGGAGCCCCTGCCAAACCGGTTGTGTTTGCGTCGGAAAAAGTGGTTTTGGGGCTTGTGTGGAACTGACATTTGAATTAATCAAATAGTGTCCCCGGGACATCTACATATACGTATTTATTTATGTGTATGCATGTGTGAGTTTGAATGAAATAAGCTCAATCTAGTGTTCAACGGGCATCTACATCATGATGTATTTCATGTTATTGACTAATGAAAATCGTGCATGTGTTTATCCAATTATCTTTGCTTTATGGTATGTGTTATATTCGGGTCGAACCGGAACTGTTATCCGTCCATATGGGTATTGAATCGTTATTCATTGAATTGGATTAATAATTTAAATATTTATTTATATATATTTAGTGTACCAATAAATACAACATAATTTAAGTTGGCCAAACAAAATTACTAACTCTTATAGTGTATATGACAATGGTGTCGAGAATTGATCTCGAAGTGGAGATAATGTCCAAATAACTGAAAATTTTGGTTTATACGCTTAACAATATTTTTTTCTTAACTTTGCACGTTATTTTGAAGGCCTTGTGCCCAGTAAGATTTAATTTCATTGTCATAATTGTTTTATGTCGAATGGTTTAAAAAATAACGTATAAAGCACTAATTTTAGATAAGTATTGAGGGAGATATGGTCTCCCGAACAAGAACAATTAAAATAGAAAATTTGGGTCTTTCCTGAGAAAGGCGGTAAAGGATATTTTTTCCAGATCTTTTTGGAAAAATAAAACTTTGGGCTATTTTTATGATGACCAAAAACCTAATATGTGCTTGATATTGTTCGCAAAATTATATCATTTTCATAATTATCGATCTCCATGTATTGAGATTTTTTTGCAATTTAGGCAGTGTTTTTTGAGTCCCCAGAAAATAGGTAAAATAGGCAAAAAAAATATTTCCACTTCATGAGTGAAAAATGAAGTATGGATCTACCTAGCGACATAAAATTTATTTTTGAACTATTTCAAGAGGCCAATTTTGATTTATTTGTTCTTGAATTAATTTGTTTAAATCATTATAAGGTTTATGCGTGATTTGTTTAGACCACCCTATACTACTGGTGTGTTTGGCTCGCTCCCTTAGAAGGCGAGTTTCACAAATTCATCAATTTGAAAGACTCGGTTGTGTGTTTGTTTTCTTAAATGGATGCTTATTATGGAAATATATTCACATCTTGTGTTTGATTGCTTATTTTTGTGTAAGGTTGGCCCTACGTAAACGTGCAATGAAGACATACTCATTTTGTTTATTTGTAGATGATATGTATAGCAGTTGTTATAGTCATTGTTTAATATTTATGAGGAGAGATTTTTATATATTCGAAACTCCTTATGTAAGGGGATGCATTTTCTTGATAGAACAAGAATACATAAGAATTATCTTGGTACAAGCTCATAATCTGCCGATAGGGACCTACGCGGAGCCCATGCACCTTTAATATTGTATGATGCAAATGCTATTTTATTATCATAGTCTAAATGCAATTTCTTTACACTTGTGATAAATTGGGGTTCAAAATTTAGTTTTGGAACCTTTCCTTAACAAAACTTACGATTAAGTGTAAACAAAATGTAATTTGGTTACAATTACGATTTTTGATGAGTGTTTTTCTAAGAGGTGTTAGGCATTGATAATTAGAGGTTTATGAGGTTTTTGGGGAAGTTATATATTGATTGTTCATATGAGAGTTAAGTACTTTTGGGGGAGCTTTTGTAAACTTACCTTAATAAAAAAAACTAAAAATTAGTTTTAAAAAAATTACAAAATAAACTCCAAATTTTCGCATTATTGGGAACTGATTGCATGCCTATCGGACTTTTAAACGTAAACGACTTGCCGTTAGTTTTTTATTTTTCCGATTTTTGAGATTTTCGGTGAGTGTTTTACTAAGAGGTGTTAAGGATGGATAATTAGAGGGTTGGGATGTTTTGGGGGAAGTTTTTTTATTGATTGTTCATATATGAGTTAAGTACTTTATAATAACTTAAAGTGAAACCTCCTGTGATCGGGCTAGTGTTATGTGTATTTGGGATATATCTATCGTGTGTACGTTATAGCACGAGGTAGGTAGGGTGAATACCTAATAGGGGGATCTAGTGTTTTGGGATAGATTCAGGATATGTTGTATACCAAACAACGCGTATCTGAATGCATAACGCTGGGTATCGAGCAGTTATTTATCTGCCCCGAATTATTTAGTTAGTTTGAATAATTTCACCACAATATATATACGTATTTCATAGAGATCGGGAGTTACAAAAGGGTCTCAATAGTTTAAATAAACTGCGAAAAAAATCACTTCCACTAATGATATTGTCGGAGTTCTAAAATGTACACATTGTGGTTTTTGTAATAAATAGGTATGGATTGAAAAAATAAGTGCTATTCATACTTTAATCCTCCACCACATTGTTACATTGAGTTCCCCCATCACTATTTCCCTTATAGAATGCAATTTTCCCTTAAGGGCGCAATAGAGTGACCGAAAGAAAACCATGATGAAACAAACAAATCAAATACTGTTAATAAACATATTAAAAATATTGAAACAAAATCATTCTAATTTAATAAATTAAATGAAAGAATAAAAAAATCATATACAATTTCAAGACGAATATGTGACACATTCCCAACTTTGCCTAATAACAATTTTCGTCACGTAATGCATCTTCCAAATTCGAAACAATGCCTTATCTACGAGGTCGTTAAATGTAAATATTCTTTGCAATCTAATGAAAGATCGTTGATGCCTATTGTAACTCAACCCAGTTGTCCATTGTAACACTGTCATACTTCCCCCAATACCACATGCGTACAGTCACGCCTGAGGTCATTGAATAATTCCGTATTACATAAAACTAGAAAGAGTTAATTGCCTATGTGACCCTTAAAGTATGTAAATTATTGTTATTAAGCCCTTAAAATATTTTTCCATACATTAATCCCCTAAAGTATCAGTTTGACCCTTTCATCCATTCTGACGGTTAAATTTAACTGAATTTAGGGGAAAAATGGTATTTCGTGGCATTTAAACTTAGAAATATTTAAAATAGTTAAAAACATTTAAAACTTTATTAAAGTTTAATTCTTTTATTAATTGCATATTTTTTTAAAAAAATATTTTTTCGCTTTTATATTTATAGGAAACATTTTTTGAAAAATGTTTCTATACTAAAAAAAATAATATTTTTAAAACAATTATTATTTACATTAATGGTCCATTTGATTCGAAAGTGAGGAAATGGACTAGATGGAAAGTTTTTTCTTGGAATGACAATTTCAATGGAAATCCTAAAATCTCACATTTACCGTTGTTTGATAACATTCATTTTTCGACTGGCAAAAGTGACATGGTTGTTACAATTAATGAAAAAACCGACAAATGTAATCAATCTGCTATTTAAAGAATAATTTTTGACCAAAAAAAATACAATTTTAACCAAAAAAATTAGTTAGTAAGAAAAAGTTTCTAAAAATTCATTTTTAACAAAAAAAAAACAACTTGAAATGATATAAACAATTCTTAAACTAATAGTCTTTAAAAATATAAATGGTTTTAAAAACACAGTTGAGTTTAGTACCTTTTTGTTAAATATAAAAAATCATGTGTTTATGACCTGACGTATTATTATATGTGTTTATGTGTCCCAATAGATCATAATCTATCAAGATATATCTATCACAATTGTGTTTATCACCCACAAACAATAGTGTCTAAGCCGATACTCAATTCATAAATGAATTACTTGCATGATTTCAGGATATACGGGATGATTTGTTGCGATATTTTCTCTCTTGAGGGTATAGTAGTCTATTACAAAACGACAAAAAAAAATCACACGGTTAATAATTGTTTTTAAAGGTCTTCATTTTTTAAACAAGAGAAACCGGATCTGTGAACAGAATTTTTTTTATAACAAGGGAGTGGTATCAGATTGCCCAGTTTTAATACCATTTCCACTAAGGGAAAGAAATTATCACTGGGATTAGATATTAAAAAATGCAAGGATGCAAGTTTTTCACTCAATTATCTTTCCTCTTAAATATTTGCAAATATTTCCGGATACAAAACTGAGTTGCGCAGCTGACCCAAATAAGGGCCTAAAATTCTCTTCATATAAAACTATTTTGAAAAAAATAAAAAATGACCCATACAGCTTTATGGCGCAAAAAAAAATTGTTCTTTTTCCACCCTAATCTGTTACTGAACAACTTTTTTAGTAAAAAACCACGAACCCAAAACTTAACCATTTTCCTCAAGCCTCACCGTATTATATTTGTTCACACACATGCACATGTCTTTCACCTGTTTTTTCTTTTTTTTACTTGTTGAATCGAAATTGCTTTATTTTCATTTATTTGTAACTTTAACTCGAGATAAGATTGTTCAATTTTTTAATTTGTTAAGAAAAAACTTATCATTTAGTGCTGATCTAATTGATGCTTTGAATTACCAGTTGCACTGCAAGTTGATTTAACGATAGCAGGGTCGTGAGTTTTCTGCATTTTAATACGATTTCAACGCAAATGTACCTACAATTACTAGCATTTTTTCTGCATTTGAATACGATTCAAAGCAAATATACCTAGAATTAATAGCATTTTAAGCTTGGGGGGGATTACCTCTACAGCAGAATCTTTCTAACTTGGAATTACAATGTCAACTTTTAGTTTTTCTACTATTATTAGAAGTCATCCAAATCATTCATAATTATATGTGTTTATGTGTCCCAATGGATTAGTATCTATTACTTGCACTTCAGGGTATAGTATTCTATTTCTAAACAGCAAAAAGCATTACACGATTAATAGTTGTTTTTGAAGGTATTCATTTTTTAAACAAGAAGTAACAGGATCTGCGAATATAATTTTTTTATAACAAGGGGTGGTATCTAACAAAATAATGAAATGGTGTAACAGATATATGAAGAACACTGCTACTGTAATATAACTTGGATGATCTTTATTATCTCTTTCACACTTTTCATGAAGAATGAGGGATTATATATATAGCTGTACGTGAGAAGTATTCAATCAGGAGATTACAATCAGTTTGAATTTCAAACTGTGATAGATTTTGGTAGTTCCGAACTTGGTGTATCTGTTGAGGCTTCCGGAGATGTTGGTTCCGAACTTGGTGTAGCTGTTGAAGCTTCCGGAGATGTTGGAGAAATATTTGAATGTATCTTTGACTGGGTTAATAGCCCCCCGCAAGGTGATGGTGGACGGGAGTGAATCATCAACTTGTCTCTAATAAAAGTGAACCGATGTGAGGAGAGGCCTTTGGTGAAAATGTCCGCAAGTTGATCAGCTGTGGAGATAAATTGAACCTGAAGTGCTTTCGTGGCAACTTGGTCACGAACAAAGTGAAAGTCAATCTCAACATGTTTTGTACGTGCATGAAAAACCGGGTTGAGAAACAGGTAGGTGGCACCAAGATTATCACACCAAAGGATAGGCGGTTTGGGAGGAGGCAGACGAAGTTCGCCTAGTAGAGATTTGAGCCAAATTAGTTCAGCGGAGACATCAGCAAGGGCTTTGTATTCGACCTCCGTGGAAGAGCGAGAAACGGTCTTTTGTTTCTTTGATTGCCAAGAAATAAGGTTGGAGCCAAGAAAGATGGCAAAGCCGCCGGTGGATTTGCGGTCATCAACACAACCGGCCCAGTCAGAATCTGTAAATGCCTGTAAGTCGAGAGTAGAATTTTTAATAAGATGGAGACCATATGAAGAGGTGTGTTTGAGGTAACGGAGAATACGTTTAACAAGAGACCAATGAGAATTGGTGGGGGAGTGCATGAATTGACAAGCTTTATTGACCGCAAAGGAGATATCGGGACGAGTGAGAGGGAGGTATTGGAGGGTCCCGACGGCTTGCCGATAAGGAGTGGGATCATCTAAGGGTGTGCCATCGGTAATGGAGAGTTTGAGATTGGTGGGAAATGGAGTGGTAAGAGGTTTGGAGTTAGACATGCCATGGCGATGAAGAATGTCAAGAATATATCGTTGTTGAGAAAGTAAGATGCCGTGTGAGGTACGAACAATTTCAATTCCAAGAAAATAGTGGAGAGGACCAAGATTTTTAAGGGAGAATTCCTGACCAAGAGTAGAAATGAGGGACTGAATTAAAGAAGGTGAGTTGCCAGTGATGATGATGTCATCCACATAGACGAGGAGGTAGATAATGGCGGACTCAGAATGATAGATGAACAAAGAGGTATCGGTTTTGGAGCTCGTAAAGTGCTGAGAGGTGAGAAAGTGAGTAAGACGGTGAAACCATGCACGGGGTGCCTGTTTGAGACCATAGAGAGAGCGGTGAAGTTGACATACATGAGTTGGTTTCGTAGGATCAACAAAACCAGGAGGTTGTTGCATGAAAACAGTCTCAGAGAGGGAGCCATGAAGAAAGGTGTTATTGACATCGAGTTGCGAGATGGACCAACTATTAGAAATGGCAATAGAGAGAATAGTACGAATAGTAGTCGCCTTAACAACGGGACTGAAAGTTTCGTTGAAGTCAAGACCATATTCTTGATGAAATCCTTTGGCTACTAAGCGAGCTTTGTAGCGTTCGATGGTGCCATCAGCTTTGCGTTTGATTTTATAAACCCATTTAGAGCCAATAACATTCATAGAATTGGATGAGGGAACAAGTGACCAAGTGTGATTTTGAAGGAGGGCGTTGATTTCTGCGTGTATAGCCGCACGCCATTTGGGATCACGATTGGCGACTGTAAAGCAGGTTGGCTCCATAGGGTGAAGAGAAACAGTGTGAGCAGTAGGGGGAAGGCGAGTTGATGGAGAGGGTCGCGGACGAAGAACCATGGAATGAGCAGGAGGTTTTACAGTGACACAACCGAGGTCAACTGAGAGAGAGAGACCAGCAGGATTTGTAATAGAGTGCGCTGGTAATGGACGGTCAGAAGAAGAGAGGTGGTGCGAAGAATCGAGAGCAGGTGGATGAGGAACTGCATGGGCAGTGGGTGGAGTAGTGATAGTGGAGCATATAGCAGGTGGTGGAGCTACGGAATTGGGAGGATTAGACAGTAGAGGCGGACACGGGACAGTGCAGGGTGCGGGGATAGGAGGGGAGGGGCTAGGTGGTTGGAGAAGGGTATTGAGGGCGCCCCATGGTAAGGATGTGGTAGTGGCAGGTGCGGAGTTGGTGGGGGAAAAAGGAAAAGAATGCTCATCAAAGCGAACATGTCGGGCGGTATATATACGACCAGTAGGCAGGTGCAAACACCTATATCCGGAGTGATTTGGAGGATAGCCAAGGAACACACATGGTTGTGACCGATAGTCATTTTTATGATTGTTATAGGGACGAAGGTAGGGGAAACAAAGGCACCCAAAGATTTTTAAAAATTTATAATCAGGAGGAATGGAAAAAAGATAGTGAAATGGGGAGAGATTAGAAAGGGTGCGAGTTGGGAGACGATTAATAAGAAAAACAGCAGTTTCAAAGGCAAAATGCCAATATTTTTGGGGAACAGATGCATGGGCCATAAGGGCAAGACCGGTTTCAACAATATGACGATGACGGCGTTCGACAAAACCAACTTGTTCATGAGTGTGCGGACAAGAATAACGATGTTGTATACCACAATTTTTAAAAAAGGTGTCTAATTTACGAAATTCACCACCCCAATCCGTTTGGATATTTTTTATCGTGGTGCTAAATTGGCGTTCAACAAATTTTTGAAACGTAATAAAAATATCATGCACATGAGATTTATTAGCCATAGGAAAGAACCAAATAAAATTTGAATAATGATCAACAAATAGGACAAAATATCTATGACCATTACAAGACAAGGTGGGAGAGGGTCCCCAAACATCACTAAAAACTAATTGTAAAACGGAAGTGGACGACTTGTCACGCAATGATAAAGGCAACTTGGATGATTTCCCCATTTGACATGCAACACACAGTCGTTGTGGACGAGTGGATGTGAACGGTAATTGATGATGATGCAAGATTTGATTGAGAACTTGATGGTGAGGATGACCGAGACGATGATGCCAATGTTCAGTGGGTACTTTGACGGCATGATAGACGTGCGGAGAGGATGAAGAATTGGAGAGGGTGTATAGACCATTCCTAGTGGTGCCGTAGAGGAGAGGTGTCCGCGTACGACGATCCTTCATAACACAAAAATCAGGGTGAAATTCAAAGAATGCATCATTATCACGAGTAAATTGTTGAACAGAAATAAGAGGTTTAGAAATAGAAGGTACATATAAAGTATTATTAAGGTGAAGGGAAGAATTAAGCGTCTGAAGAGAACAATTGCCAATATGAGAGATGGGTAAACATGTACCGTTTCCGATATGAAGAGTATCACTGCCAGTGTAGTCGGTGGGATTAGTGAGGTCAGAAAAATGAGGAGTGACATGATGAGATGCCCCTATGTCGGGAAGCCAACTTGTGATAGGATGAGAAGGAGTGGGGAGAAGTCCAGGTTGAGACGAAGGTGTGTATGTAAAATGTGCAGTGGGGTGAGTGTGGGTAGGAGTGAAGCGGATGGGACAGGTTGGGGCAGTATGATTAGGTGCGGAACAAAGTTGACAACGAGGACGAGAGTCAGGAGAGTTGGGGTGGTGGCGATACGAGTAAAATCGACCACGACCACGACCACGGCCACGGCCACAGAAATGGTGCCCACGAGTGGATTGATGATGATAGGTGGGAGTTTGTGAATTAGGGTTGGATTGGGAAGAAGAGTGTGCTGTGTTATGAGTAGTGAGATGGGCAGTGGGTTGATTTGGTGGAGTGGTGGCTGAAGGAAGTGAGTTAATGGAAAGAGATGATAATTTATCATCATGGATAAATTCGTGACTGAGAAGGAGGGAATGTAATTCAGAAAAGGTAACCGGTGTGGAGCGGGTAGTAAGAGACGTGATAAGATCCTTGAATTCTGATCGCAAGCCTTTGAAGACATGAATGTTGAATTCCGCTAGTGACAGTGGATGTCCAGCGGCAGTTAGCTCATCTGAGATGGATTTAGCTTTGTGCAGGAATGTAGATGCCGAGTCATCTCCTTGATGAAGACGGTGGAGATGTAAATGCAGATTGAGAATACGGGTGTCGGAAGGAGAAGCAAGGGCTTCAGCCAGAGTGTTCCAGACTTGATGGGAGGTTTGAAGACCGACAACCAATGGTATCATGTCGGGAGAGAGAGAGGAAATAAGCATGCTCACGATTAATTTATCTTGTTGGATCCATGTTGCAGCTAAGGAGGGATCTGTAGGACAGGTATAGCTGCCATCAACATACTGAAAAAGATTTTGTCCATAAAGAAAGGGTTCCATCTGAGTTTTCCACTGTAGGTAGTTTTTACTATCTAATTTGAGAGAGACAAAGTGATGAGAGTTGTTGAGATTGATAAGTGGTGGAGAGGAAGAAATTTCAGTGGAGGAATTTGGTGATAGGTCGGATCCGGCTGTGGCCATATTTGGCTCTGATACCATAACAAAATAATGAAATGGTGTAACAGATATATGAAGAACACTGCTACTGTAATATAACTTGGATGATCTTTATTATCTCTTTCACACTTTACATGAAGAATGAGGGATTATATATATAGCTGTACGTGAGAAGTATTCAATCAGGAGATTACAATCAGTTTGAATTTCAAACTGTGATAGCTTTTAGTAGTTCCGAACTTGGTGTATCTGTTGAGGCTTCCGGAGATGTTGGTTCCGAACTTGGTGTAGCTGTTGAAGCTTCCGGAGATGTTGGAGAAATATTTGAATGTATCTTTGACTAGGTTAATAGTATCAAATTGCCCAGTTTTAATACAATTTTAAGACAGTTTTCGTCTAAAGGTGAAACAATTTTAACGTTAGTTTAACAAAAAACAAATTTTAACAATAAAATTATAATTTTCATAAAATAAAACAACTTTTAATGAAAAATAGTTTTAGTGAAAAATACTGTTGAAACTAATAACCTGTTATGAGATTGTAATAAAGAATAGATAATACAATACAAAAGGTTGTCTTATATTAACGGACTACATTGTTATTCTCATATTAACAACTGAGTACAATACTACCGTTGATAATACGTTCACAAAGACGGTGCATAACTGCCAGCTATCTTTAGACGTGCAGTAGACTTAGTTAACTGACATGAGAATAGAACTAGTAGGTATGTGGAGGTATCCAATGATTACAGCGGTTGAGGTTGAAAGAAACAAATATTTTTAACACAAATATTTTTTAAACTTGTTTTTCTTGATTAAATTTTTTTATTTTGTTCAAAAATGTTTTGAAGTGTTTTTATTTTTCGTTAAAACAGTTTTTACGGGCTAAAGACTGATTTGTGTTAAAAATATTTTTTCCAAAAATATTTTACACCAATTTTTTTAATTACAAGCTGTTTTATTTTTATCAAAAGTATATTTTTATTGTTAAAATTTGTTTTTTGTTAAACTAACGTTAAAATTGTTTCACCTTCTGGCGAAAACTGTCCTACAATTGTATTCAAACTGCGCAATCTGATACACCACTTAATATAAAAAAAATTCTATTCGTAGATCCGGTTACTCTTTGTTTAATAAATGACAACCTTTAAAAACAACTATTAATCGTGCGATTTTTTTTGTTTTTTAGAAAAAGACTACAATACGAAATGTGATGGATAGCGTGTATAAGCTCATCTCTAAGGTCCTGTCGGTCAGACTTAGAAGTGTGATGGATCCTCTTATTTCAGATGCTCAGAGCGCGTTTGTGGGTGGTCGTCAGATCCTTGATGCTGCGCTGGTTGCGAATGAATGCATCGAGTCCAGACTGAGGAGTGGGGATCCTGGCATTCTATGCAAGCTTGATATTGAGAAAGCGTACGATCACGTAAACTGGGAGTTCCTTCTTTATTTGCTCAGGAGGATGGGTTTTGGGGAGCGGTGGTGCAGGTGGATTAAGAGGTGTATTTCTTCTGTCAATTTCTCAGTTCTTGTTAATGGGGTACCTGAGGGGTTCTTCAAGAGTTCGCGTGGTCTTAGGCAGGGTGATTCGTTGTATCCTTTCCTTTTCATTCTGGTTATGGAGGTGTTTTCTCGGATGATGAGCAGGACGGTGGAGGGGGGTTTGGTTTCAGGGTTTTCTATTGGGAGCTCGGTTTCTCATCCAGTTGTGGTCTCTCATCTTCTGTTTGCGGATGATACTATTATTTTTTGTGGGGCGTCTGTGGACGAGGTAAGGTCTCTGCGAATGCTTCTGGTTTGCTTTGAGGCGGTGTCAGGTTTACGAATAAATGTCGGAAAGAGTGAGATGATTGCCGTGGGCGAGGGTGGTTATGTGGGCTACTTGGCTCGTGTTCTTGGTTGTCGGGTTGGATCTCTCCCTTCTACTTATCTTGGCCTACCTTTAGGGGCTAAGTTTAAGTCATCTTCAATGTGGAATCCGGTCCTTGAGAGGGTTCAGAGGAGGTTAGCAGGTTGGAAGAATGGTTTCCTGTCTAAAGGTGGTCGGTTGATTTTGATCAAAAGCGTTTTGTCTAGCCTTCCGACATATTTTATGTCCGTCCTCCCTTTGCCTCGGTCTGTTGGAAAACGGCTTGACAAGTTGATGAGGGACTTTCTGTGGAGAGGGAATGATGATGAGTTTAAATATTGCTTGGTGAGTTGGGATGAGGTGTGTAGGCCGCTGATTGAGGGTGGGGCTGGGGTCAGAAGCTTAGCCCAATTCAATACGGCTTTACTAGGGAAGTGGTTGTGGCGCTTTAATAGGGATGGAGGTAGATTGTGGAGGAGAGTGGTGGTTGCTAGACATGGGGTGGGAATGAGAGTGGTGGTTGCTAGACATGGGGTGGGAATGTATGGTTGGGATCCTATTTTGGGGCGGGATGCGCATGGGGTGGGGTGGTGGAGGTTTATTGCGAGGGGGTGGGGGAGGTTCTCCTTGCTCACCTCCTTCCACCTTGGGAATGGAAGCAGGATCAGGTTTTGGAAGGATAAATGGGGCGAGGGGGGATCTTTGGAGGTTCTCTTCCCGGGTATGTTTAGGATTGGGATAGACAAAGATGGGTTAGTTGAGAATCATAGGCGGAGGGATGGGGTTACTGAGGGGTGGGACCCAAAGTTTAGGAGGGGTCTCCGTGATTGGGAACTGGAGGAGGCAGATGTGTTCTTCGAATGGCTGAGGTTGGCGCCGGTTCCGTCTATGGGGGCAGATGGGTTGAGGTGGTCGTACTCTCAGGATGGCTTGTTTTCCGTGCGGAGTTACTATTCTGTCCTAAGGGGTCGCGGTGGGGCTTGTTTCCCATGGAAGGCTATTTGGAGATGCCATGCGCCTCCTAAGGTGTGCTTCTTTGTGTGGACTGCGGCCAGACAGGCCATCTTGACTATTAAGGGGCTTCAGCAAAGAGGTAGGAGGATGGCCAGTAGATGTTGGTTGTGTAGAAGGGAGGAGGAGACGACTAATCACCTTCTTTTACACTGTGAGTTTACTAGGGGTCTTTGGGATCTGTTTTTCTCTTTAAGCCAGACTGTTTGGGTCATGCCTCGTTTGGTGTGCGAAGTGCTAGAGGCGTGGCGTTGGCCTAGGGGTTGGTCAGGTCCGAGGGGGGTCTGGAGGTTGGTCCCCCACTGTATCTTTTGGACTGTGTGGTTGGAGAGGAAAAGGAGATGCTTCGAGGGAGTCGATCTTGATCCTCCTCGAATTCGGTACAGTTTTCTGTGCCTGCTTCTTGCTTGGTTTAGGAAACGGCATGATTCGTCTTTGTCTTTCCTTTTTGAGTTATTGGAGGAATTCTAGGGGCCTGAGTAGTGAGTGTTGGGTCTCGGTTATTAGCTTGTTTACTTTGTATACTTCCTGTGTACGGGATCCCGCCCCCTTTGGCGGGTCGTTTTATTGAATCATTTACTTATAAAAAAAAAACAGATACTTATCTATTGGGACACATAACCAATTATAATGCTGAATGATATGGTTAACTTTTAATAATGGTAGAACAAATGAAGTTGACTATTACAATGTTAGAAAGATGCTGATGCAGAGGTAATCCACCCCAACTTAAAATGGTATTAATTCTAGGTACATCTGCGTTGAAATCGTATTCAAATGCAAAATACTCACAGCCCAGCTGTCATTAAATCAACTTCCAGTGTCCAACTGGTAGCCCAAAGCAACAACTCAATCTGTATTAAATGAGAAATCTTTTCTTAACAAATATGTGTGTAAATGATTAAAAAAATAACTAGAAAGCCTATTAAAAAAATTGGATAGTCTTATCTCGAGTTAAAGTTACAAAAAAATTAAAACAAATCAGTTTCGTTCCAACAAGTAAAAAAAAAAAAAAAACACAAGTGAAAGACATGTGCACCATGTGTGAACAAATATACAACGATAAGGCTTGAGGAAAATGGTTGAGTTTTGGGTTTCTGGTAATTTAATAAAAAAATATTTAATAACAAAATTGGGTGAAAAAACAACAAATTTTTTTTTGCCCCGCAAAGCTGTAGGGGTCATTTCTTTTTTTTGTTTGTTTTTTTAAAATAGTTTATGTATGAAGAGTATATTAGGCTGTTATTATTTTGAGCTGCGCAACTCAATTTTATTTGCTGAAAAATTTGCAAATATTTAAGAGGAAAGATAATTGAGTGTAAAACTTGTATCCTTGCATTTTTAATATCTAATCCCTATGATAATTGCTTTCCCTTAAAATATGGAAATACCCACGTAAAAACACATGTCAAATAACCACGTGAATACCAATGTCAATACTTACATGAAATAACAGTGTGATTCCTTTGTCATGCCTGCGTCAGTTAGGTCTCTTTTAGAGGCATGGAAGCCTCCTTGAGGGTGGGCGGGAGACAAACGGGATTGGCGTATGGTTCTTCACTGCACTACGTGGACGTAGGGCTGGCAATTTTTGACACGATAACCCGTTTATGGTAATAACCCGAAATTGACACAATTATCTTGTATAGATTTAAGAGTACCCAAAACTAATACTCAAATAAAAATCAACGCGACCCGAAAATGACACGACTAACCCGAATTGCCACCCCTACGTGGACGATATGGAAGGAATACTCGTTGTTTCGAAGGTATTGAGATGGCGCCATCGAGACTTCGTTTTCTTTTTTTAAGCACCCTTATTAGCTGGTCTAAGGGGAAGATCTCGGTCAGGACTCAGGATTTTGTTGAGTTTATGGAGGAGATCCACTATGTGTTATAATATTGGTGTCTGTGTGGAAGGTGTTTGTTAGTTTTTTCTGAATTTTCTTGTAGTGCTGTTAGTTGTTTTTTTTTCAAAAAGATTACCATAAATTTATCTCGACATTATGAAAATACGTGAAGATAGAATTGAAATATTCTATGTACACTAATGACATTCTTAAACCCCAAAAGTTACCAACAACTCTAATAAGTCAAAGAAGAAAATATTTTAGTGTATTTTGGAAGTGAGACTAAATTAACAAACATTAAATTCATACAATATAGAATGGTAATGTTATATTTTTCTTTCATAAAGTAATTGGTTTTGACATGTCCCTTGGTTTTACGAGACATGTGAATAAAGATACAACTTGTACATATCAGCTAGTGTCTGATAAATCTACTGTTTTCGCCAAAAAGAATATGGTAACTACAAAAATTGAGTTATTAGACTCGTTAGGAATTATCACTTGAAAATATATCGTCGACAAACAGTAAAAAGCACTAATTGTTTGCAAATTCATGTCAAAATCGCCTTCAACATGTCCAAACTCGCTAAGCCTTCGGTATTTTTCATATCATGTCCTATCAGGTTTGTGTTTTGTTTGGACCATGTTCATGTCATTTTGTTATTAGTCATATCATGTTGTTATATTAAAAAATTAATCAAAATTAGATTCGATAAGTTATCGTCTTTTGCAGATCCATCAATTAGGAATCTGATTTGGTCCTGGCTCCACCGAAACCAGTTAAAAAGGTAATAGGATAATGTCTTGGGAACGGGTGGTATCTCATTATGCTTCTCCTACTATTAAGGCAACACGGTCCGGACATCAAAATAATAAAAATCAGTGTATATTTATTTTAACTGCTACACTACAAAACATTCCAAAAACACCTTAATATGAAGTCAGACGCAACAATTTCTCAGTTAATCTCAGCAACAAGTCAGAAGTAAAGGAGTTAGTTTTCAAACATCTAACAGCAATTTTAAAGGATGTAATATCTCATCAAAATAACCAAAACGAAATGAAGGAGAAGTTACACATATCATATCATATTATCTCTAATTATACTAATCAGATAGAAAAAGTATGAATCAAGGAAATATCAGCATGATGGCTTTGTATCAAAAAATATATTTGTGACATAGCATAACAATCAAAAAACAATTTCTTTTGTTTCAAATATATGTAAAGTTAAAGAAATATGTGATATTTCTCTTTCAAAATACCATACAAACACACAATAAAAAACAAATAATGAGAGCCTTTGGTTTTGTTAAGGGTAATAATATTTTTGGCTCTAATTTCACATATATATTTATCTTAACTTATAAGTTATGATAGCCCAAACATAATTTGTTTAGTATAAACATTATTATACTTATTTTAAATTTGTGGAAAAACTGTCATCGTATATAGGTTAGAAAAGTTTTTGTCGTAATTCTTTTCAAAAAGATGATAAAATTTATATGTGGACATGACATCTATGTAACTTTTTTTATTAAAAATAAAAGTTATCAAACATGCAAAACAATGAATAAAATATTTGTTTGCTGCTATTTACCACTTTTTTCACTGTGTATCAAAAGGACCATAATTTTTCTTTACTTTGACTTGAAATGAAATCTGTATATGGGATGCTTTCAACAGCATCATCCGGGAATACAAGCACTTCACGAAATCTGATTTTTTTTATTCAAATCATTAGCTGATTCTACCAACTTGCAATCTTTCAGGATTCAAATTATTATTTCACGTGAGTATTGACATGGGTATTAATGTGGTTATTTCACATGACTATTTACATGGGTATTCCCATATTTTAAGGGAAAGCAAATTACCATTGGGTTTAGATATTAAAAAAAAATACTAGGATACAAGTTTTTTAACTCAATTATCGTTCCTCTTAAAAATTTGACAATTTTTCCTGATACAAAATTGAGTTGCGCAGCTGACCCAAATAAAGGCCTAAAATAATCTTCATGTATAAACTATTTTGAAAAAAACAAAAACAAAAAAGAAACAACCCCTACAACTTTGTGTACCGAAACAAATTGTTGTTTTTCCACCCAATTCTGTTATTAAATAATTTTTTTAGTACATAACCACAAACCCAAAAGTAAACCATTTTCCTCAAACCTTATCATTGTATATTTTTTCACACACGATGCACATGTCTTTCACTTGTTTTCTTCTTTTTTTTTTTATTTGTTGAATCGAGACTGATTTGCTTTCATTGTTTTTAACTTTAACTCCGGATGAGATTGTTTAATTTTTTTAATAGGCTTTGTAGTTATTTTATTAATCATTTACCCACATATTTGTTAAAAAAATAACTTCTCATTTAATACAGATCTAATTGTTGCTTTGGGCTTTGACCATGGGATACCATTTTAATACGTTTTCAACGCAGATGTTCCCAGAATAAATACCACTTTAAGCTTGGGGTGGATTACCTCTACAGATAAATACCAGAACAAATAAACCGTTACAGATCTAATTGTTGCTTGGGCTTTGCACATGGGATACCATTTTAATACGATTTCAGCTTTATTTGTTCTACTACTATTAAAAGTCTACCAAATAATTCATCTTTAGAAATGATTCTAGGTTTTAAAAAGTACATGTAAAGGTTTTAGCCTTTGTTTTATAATGTTTATTTATCACACAGTCCTCTATAAATAGGACACGGGGGAGGGCCATTGGGATATAACAAATACTCATATAAGAGAAAGACATGGAAATGAAGAAAGTTCTTTTGATGACATTGTTGGTAGCTACACTGTTTATGGCCACCATTGTCAACTCCACTGCCAATTCGGTTTCTAACAGTGGTAAAATGTGTGACTCAGACATTATCCTCAAAGCTGCTAGTTCCCTTGCAGTTTGCTTGGGTAAGTTTTGCGCTCCATGGAGCCCCTGCCAAACCGGTTGTGTTTGCGTCGGAAAAAGTGGTTTTGGGGCTTGTGTGGAACCGACATTTGAATTAATCAAATAGTGTCCCCGGGACATCTACATATACGTATTTATTTATGTGTATGCGTGTGTGAGTTTGTATGAAATAAGCTCAATCTAGTGTTCAACGGGCATCTACATCATGATGCATTTCATGTTATAGACTAATGAAAATCATGCATGTGTTTATCCAATTATCTTTGCTTTATGGTATGTGTTATATTCGGGTCGAACCGGAACCGTTATCCGTCCATATGGGTATTGAATCGTTATTCATTGAATTGGATTAATAATTTAAATATTTATTTATATATATTTAGTGTACCAATAAATACAACATAATTTAAGTTGGCCAAACAAAATTACTAACTCTTATAGTGTATATGACAATGGTGTCGAGAATTGATCTCGAAGTGGAGATAATGTCCAAATAACTGAAAATTTTGGTTTATACGCTTAACAATATTTTTTTCTTAACTTTGCACGTTATTTTGAAGGCCTTGTGCCCAATAAGATTTAATTTCATTGTCATAATTGTTTTATGTCGAATGGTTTAAAAAATAACGTATAAAGCACTAATTTTATATTAGTATTGAGGGAGACATGGTCTCCCGAACAAGAACAATTAAAATAGAAAATTTGGGTCTTTCCTGAGAAAGGCGGTAAAGGATATTTTTCCCAGATCTTTTTGGAAAAATAAAACTTTGGACTATTTTTATGATGACCAAAAACCTAATATGTGCTTGATATTGTTCGTAAAATTATATCATTTTCATAATTATCGATCTCCATGTATTGAGATTTTTTTGCAATTTAGGCAGTGTTTTTGAGTCCCCAGAAAATAGGTAAAATAGGCAAAAAAAAAAAATCCACTTCATGAGTGAAAAATGAAGTATGGATCTACCTAGCGACATAAAATTTATTTTTGAACTATTTCAAGAGGCCAATTTTGATTTATTTGTTCTTGAATTAATTTGTTTAAATCATTATAAGGTTTATGCGTGATTTGTTTAGACCACCCTATACTACTGGTGAGTTTGGCTCGCTCCCTTAGAAGGCGAGTTTCACAAATTCATCAATTTGAAAGACTCGGTTGTGTGTTTGTTTGCTTAAATGGATGCTTATTATGGAAATATATTAAGATCTTGTGTTTGATTGCTTATTTTTGTGTAAGGTTGACCCTACGTAAACGTGCAATGAAGACATACTCATTTTGTTTTTTTGTAGATGATATATATAGCAGTTGTTATAGTCATTGTTTAATATTTATGAGGAGAGATTTTTATATATTCGAAACTCCTTATGTAAGGGGATGCATTTTCTTGATAGAACAAGAATACATAAGAATTATCTTGGTACAAGCTCATAAACTGCCGATAGGGACCTACGCGGAGCCCATGCACCTTTAATATTGTATGATGCAAATGCTATTTTATTATCATAGTCTAAATGCAATTTCTTTACACTTGTGATAAATTGGGGTACAAAATTTAGTTTTGGAACATTTCCTTAACAAAACTTACGATTAAGTGTAAACAAAATGTAATTTGGTTACAATTACGATTTTTGATGAGTGTTTTTCTAAGAGGTGTTGGGCATTGATAATTAGAGGTTTATGAGGTTTTTGGGGGAAGTTATATATTGATTGTTCATATGAGAGTTAAGTACTTTTGGGGGAGCTTTTGTAAACTTACCTTAATAAAAAAAACAAAAAATTAGTTTTAAAAAAATTACAAAATAAACTCCAAATTTTCGCATTATTGGGAACTGATTGCATGCCTATCAGACTTTTAAACGTAAACGACTTGCCGTTAGTTTTTTATTTTTCCGATTTTTGAGATTTTCGGTGAGTGTTTTACGAAGAGGTGTTAAGGATGGATAATTAGAGGGTTGGGATGTTTTGGGGGAAGTTTTTTATTGATTGTTCATATATGAGTTAAGTACTTTATAATAACTTAAAGTGAAACCTCCTGTGATCGGGCTAGTGTTATGTGTATTTGGGATATATCTATCGTGTGTACGTTATAGCACGAGGTAGGTAGGGTGAATACCTAATAGGGGGATCAAGTGTTTTGGGATAGATTCAGGATATGTTGTATACCAAACAACGCGTATCTGAATGCATAAGGCTGGGTATCGAGCAGTTATTTATCTGCCCCGAATTATTTAGTTAGTTTGAATAATTTCACCACAATATATATACATATTTCATAGAGATCGGGAGTTACAAAAGGGTCTCAATAGTTTAAATAAACTGCGAAAAAAATTACTTCCACTAATGATATTGTCGGAGTTCTAAAATGTACACATTGTGGTTTTTGTAATAAATATGTATGGATTGAAAAAATAAGTGCTATTCATACTTTAATCCTCCACCACATTGTTACATTGAGTTCCCCCATCACTATTTCCCTTAATGAATGCAATTTTCCCTTAAGGGCACAATAGAGTGACCGAAAGAAAAACATGATGAAACAAACAAATCAAATACTGTTAATAAACATATTAAAAATATTGAAACAAAATCCTTCTAATTTAATAAATTAAATGAAAGAATAAAAAAAATCATATACAATTTCAAGACGAATATGTGACACATTCCCAACTTTGCCTAATAACAATTTTCGTCACGTAATGCATCTTCCAAATTCGAAACAATGCCGTATCCACGAGGTCGTTAAATGTAAATTTTCTTTGCAATCTAATGAAAGATCGTTGATGCCTATTGTAACTCAACCCAGTTGTCCATTGTAACACCGTCATACTTCCCCCAATACACATGCGTACAGTCACGCTTGAGGTCATTGAATAATTCCGCAATACATAAAACTAGAAAGAGTTAATTGCCTATGTGACCCTTAAAGTATGTAAATTATTGTTATTAAGCCCTTAAAATATTTTTCCATACATAATCCCCTAAAGTATCAGTTTGGCCCTTTCATCCATTCTGACGGTTAAATTTAACTGAATTTAGGGGAAAAATGGTATTTCGTGGCATTTAAACTTAGAAATATTTAAAATAGTTACAAACATTTTAAAACTTTATTAAAATTTAATTTTTTTATTAATTGCATATTTTTTTTTTTAAAAAAAAAATTCGCTTTTATATTTATAGGAAACATTTTTGGAAAAATGTTTCTATACTAAAAAAAAAATATTTTTAAAATAATTATTATTTACATTAATGGTCCATTTGATTCGAAACTGAGGAAATGGCCTAGATGGAAAGTTTTTTCTTGGAATGACAATTTCAATGGAAATCCTAAAATCTCACATTTACCGTTGTTTGATAACATTCATTTTTCGACTGACAAAAGTGACATGGTTGTTACAATTAATGAAAAAACCGACAAATGTAAACAATCTGCTATTTATAGAATAATTTTTGACCAAAAAAAAATACAATTTTAACCAAAAAAATTAGTTAGTAAGAAAAAGTTTCGAAAAACACATTTTTAACAAAAAAAAAACAATTTGAAATGATATAAACAATTCTTAAACTAATAGTTTTTAAAAATATAAATGGTTTTAAAAACACAGTTGAGTTTAGTACCTTTTTGTTAAATATAAAAAATCATGTGTTTATGACCTGACGTATTATTATATGTGTTTATGTGTCCCAATAGATCATAATCTATCAAGATATATCTATCACAATTGTGTTTATCACCAACAAACAATAGTGTCTAAGCCGATACTCAATTCATAAATGAATTACTTGCATGATTTCAGGATATACGGGATGATTTGTTGCGATATTTTCTCTCTTGAGGGTATAGTAGTCTATTACAAAAAGACAAAAAAAAAAAATCACACGGTTAATAATTGTTTTTAAAGGTCTTCATTTTTTAAACAAGAGAAACCGGATCTGTGAACAAAATTTTTTTTATAACAAGGGAGTGGTATCAGATTGCCTAGTTTTAATACCATTTCCACTAAGGGAAAGAAATTATCATTGGGATTAGATATTAAAAAATGCAAGGATGCAAGTTTTTCACTCAATTATCTTTCCTCTTAAATATTTGCAAATATTTCCGGATACAAAACTGAGTTGCGCAGCTGACCCAAATAAGGGCCTAAAATTCTCTTCATATAAAACTATTTTGAAAAAAAATAAAAAATGACCCATACAGCTTTATGGCGCAAAAAAAAATTGTTCTTTTTCCACCCTAATCTGTTACTGAACAACTTTTTTAGTAAAAAACCACGAACCCAAAACTTAACCATTTTCCTCAAGCCGCACCGTATTATATTTGTTCACACACATGCACATGTCTTTCACCTGTTTTTTCTTTTTTTTACTTGTTGAATCGAAATTGCTTTATTTTCATTTTTTTGTAACTTTAACTCGAGATAAGATTGTTCAATTTTTTTAATTGGCTTTGTAGCTATTTGTTAAGAAAAAACTTATCATTTAGTGCTGATCTAATTGATGCTTTGAATTACCAGTTGCACTGCAAGTTGATTTAACGATAGCAGGGTCGTGAGTTTTCTGCATTTGAATACGATTTCAACGCAAATGTACCTACAATTACTAGCATTTTTTCTGCATTTGAATACGATTCAAAGCAGATATACCTAGAACTAATAGCATTTTAAGCTTGGGGTGGATTACCTCTGCAGCAGAATATTTCTAACTTGGAATTACAATGTCAACTTTTAGTTTTTCTACTATTATTAGAAGTCATCCAAATCATTCATAATTATATGTGTTTATGTGTCCCAATGGATTAGTATCTATTACTTGCACTTCAGGGTATAGTATTCTATTTCTAAACAGCAAAAAGCATTGCACGATTAATAGTTGTTTTTGAAGGTCTTCATTTTTTAAACAAGAAGTAACAGGATCTGCGAATATAATTTTTTTATAACAAGGGGTGGTATCAAATTGCCCAGTTTTAATACAATTTTAAGACAGTTTTCGTCTAAAGGTGAAACAATTTTAACGTTAGTTTAACAAAAAACAAATTTTAACAATAAAATTATAATTTTCATAAAATAAAACAGCTTTTAATGAAAAATAGTTTTAGTGAAAAATACTGTTGAAACTAATAACCTGTTATGAGATTGTAATAAAGAATAGATAATACAATACAAAAGGTTGTCTTATATTAACGGACTACATTGTTATTCTCATATTAACAACTGAGTACAATACTACCGTTGATAATACGTTGACAAAGACGGTGCATAACTGCCAGCTATCTTTAGACGTGCAGTAGACTTAGTTAACTGACATGAGAATAGAACTAGTAGGTATGTGGAGGTATCCAATGATTACAGCGGTTGAGGTTGATAGAAACAAATATTTTTAACACAAATATTTTTTAAACTTGTTTTTCTTGATTAAATTTTTTTATTTTGTTAAAAATATTTTTTCCAAAAATATTTTACACCAATTTTTTTCATTACAAGCTGTTTTATTTTTATCAAAAGTATATTTTTATTGTTAAAATTTGTTTTTTGTTAAACTAACGTTAAAATTGTTTCACCTTCTGGCGAAAACTGTCCTACAATTGTATTCAAATTGGGCAATCTGATACACCACTTAATATAAAAAAAATTCTATTCGTAGATCCGGTTACTCTTTGTTTAATAAATGACAACCTTTAAAAACAACTATTAATCGTGCGATGTTTTTTTGTTTTTTAGAAAAAGACTACAATACGAAATGTGATGGATAGCGTGTATAAGCTCATCTCTAAGGTCCTGTCGGTCAGACTTAGAAGTGTGATGGATCCTCTTATTTCAGATGCTCAGAGCGCGTTTGTGGGTGGTCATCAGATCCTTGATGCTGCACTGGTTGCGAATGAATGCATCGAGTCCAGACTGAGGAGTGGGGATCCTGGCATTCTATGCAAGCTTGATATTGAGAAAGCGTACGATCACGTAAACTGGGAGTTCCTTCTTTATTTGCTCAGGAGGATGGGTTTTGGGGAGCGGTGGTGCAGGTGGATTAAGAGGTGTATTTCTTCTGTCAATTTCTCAGTTCTTGTTAATGGGGTGCCTGAGGGGTTCTTCAAGAGTTCGCGTGGTCTTAGGCAGGGTGATTCGTTGTCTCCTTTCCTTTTCATTCTGGTTATGGAGGTGTTTTCTCGGATGATGAGCAGGACGGTGGAGGGGGGTTTGGTTTCAGGGTTTTCTATTGGGAGCTCGGTTTCTCATCCAGTTGTGGTCTCTCATCTTCTGTTTGCGGATGATACTATTATTTTTTGTGGGGCGTCTGTGGATGAGGTAAGGTCTCTGCGGTTGCTTCTGGTTTGCTTTGAGGCGGTGTCAGGTTTACGAATAAATGTCGGAAAGAGTGAGATGATTACCGTGGGCGAGGTTGGTTATGTGGGCTACTTGGCTCGTGTTCTTGGTTGTCGGGTTGGATCTCTCCCTTCTACTTATCTTGGCCTACCTTTAAGGGCTAAGTTTAAGTCTTCTTCAATGTGGAATCCGGTCCTTGAGAGGGTTCAGAGGAGGTTAGCAGGTTGGAAGCATGGTTTCCTGTCTAAAGGTGGTCGGTTGATTTTGATCAAAAGCGTTGTCTAGCCTTCCGACATATTTTATGTCCGTCCTCCCTTTGCCTCGGTCTGTTGGCAAACGGCTTGACAAGTTGATGAGGGACTTTCTGTGGAGAGGGAATGTTGATGAGTTTAAATATTGCTTGGTGAGTTGGGATGAGGTGTGTAGGCCGCTGATTGAGGGTGGGGCTGGGGTCAGAAGCTTAGCCCAATTCAATACGGCTTTACTAGGGATGTGGCTGTGGCGCTTTAATAGGGATGGAGGTAGATTGTGGAGGAGAGTGGTGGTTGCTAGACATGGGGTGGGAATGTATGGTTGGGATCCTATTTTGGGGCGGGATGCGCATGGGGTGGGGTGGTGGAGGTTTATTGCGAGGGGGTGGGGGAGGTTCTCCTTGCTCACCTCCTTCCACCTTGGGAATGGAAGAAGGATCAGGTTTTGGAAGGATAAATGGGGCGAGGGGGGATCTTTGGAGGTTCTCTTCCCGGGTATGTTTAGGATTGGGATAGACAAAGATGGGTTAGTTGAGGATCATAGGCGGAGGGATGGGGTTACTGAGGGGTGGGACCCAAAGTTTAGGAGGGGTCTCCGTGATTGGGAACTGGAGGAGGCAGATGTGTTCTTCGAATGGCTGAGGTTGGCGCCGGTTCCGTCTATGGGGGCAGATGGGTTGAGGTGGTCGTACTCTCAGGATGGCTTGTTTTCCGTGCGGAGTTACTATTCTGTCCTAAGGGGTCGCGGTGGGGCTTGTTTCCCATGGAAGGCTATTTGGAGATGCCATGCGCCTCCTAAGGTGTGCTTCTTTGTGTGGACTGCTGCCAGACAGGCCATCTTGACTATTAAGGGGCTTCAGCAAAGAGGTAGGAGGATGGCCAGTAGATGTTGGTTGTGTAGAAGGGAGGAGGAGACGACTAATCACCTTCTTTTACACTGTGAGGTTACTAGGGGTCTTTGGGATCTATTTTTCTCTTTAAGCCAGATTGTTTGGGCCATGCCTCGTTCGGTGTGCGAAGTGCTAGCGGCGTGGCGTTGGCCTAGGGGTTGGTCAGGTCCGAGGGGGGTCTGGAGGTTGGTCCCCCACTGTATCTTTTGGACTGTGTGGTTGGAGAGGAACATGAGATGCTTCGAGGGAGTCGATCTTGATCCTCCTCGAATTCGGTACAGTTTTCTGGGCCTGCTTCTTGCTTGGTTTAGGAAACGGCATGATTCGTCTTTGTCTTTCCTTTTTGAGTTATTGGAGGAATTCTAGGGGCCTGAGTAGTGAGTGTTGGGTCTCGGTTATTAGCTTGTTTACTTTGTATACTTCCTGTGTACGGGATCCCGCCCCCTTTGGCGGGTCGTTTTATTGAATCATTTACTTATAAAAAAAAAATAGATACTTATCTATTGGGACACATAACCAATTATAATGCTGAATGATATGGTTAACTTTTAATAATGGTAGAACAAATGAAGTTGACTATTACAATGTTAGAAAGATGCTGATGCAGAGGTAATCCACCCCAACTTAAAATGGTATTAATTCTAGGTACATCTGCGTTGAAATCGTATTCAAATGCAAAATACTCACAGCCCAGCTGTCATTAAATCAACTTCCAGTGTCCAACTGGTAGCCCAAAGCAACAACTCAATCTGTATTAAATGAGAAATCTTTTCTTGACAAATATGTGTGTAAATGATTAAAAAAATAACTAGAAAGCCTATTAAAAAAATTGGATAGTCTTATCTCGAGTTAAAGTTACAAAAAAATTAAAACAAATCAGTTTCGTTTCAACAAGTAAAAAAAAAAAAAAAAACACAAGTGAAAGACATGTGCACCATGTGTGAACAAATATACAACGATAAGGCTTGAGGAAAATGGTTGAGTTTTGGGTTTCTGGTAATTTAATAAAAAAATATTTAATAACAAAGTTGGGTGAAAAAACAACAAATTTTTTTTTGCCCCGCAAAGCTGTAGGGGTCATTTCTTTTTTTTGTTTGTTTTTTCAAAATAGTTTATGTATGAAGAGTATATTAGGCTGTTATTATTTTGAGCTGCGCAACTCAATTTTATTTGCTGAAAAATTTGCAAATATTTAAGAGGAAAGATAATTGAGTGTAAAACTTGTATCCTTGCATTTTTAATATCTAATCCCTATGATAATTGCTTTCCCTTAAAATATGGAAATACCCACGTAAAAACTCATGTCAAATAACCACGTGAATACCCATGTCAATACTTACATGAAATAACAGTGTGATTCCTTTGTCATGCCTGCGTCAGTTAGGTCTCTTTTAGAGGCATGGAAGCCTCCTTGAGGGTGGGCGGGAGACAAACGGGATTGGCGTATGGTTCTTCACTGCACTACGTGGATGTAGGGCTGGCAATTTTTGACACGATAACCCGTTTATGGTAATAACCCGAAATTGACACGATTATCTTGTATAGATTTAAGAGTACCCAAAACTAATACTCAAATAAAAATCAACGCGACCTGAAAATGACACGACTAACCCGAATTGCCACCCCTACGTGGACGATATGGAAGGAATACTCATTGTTTCGAAGGTATTGAGATGGCGCCATCGAGACTTCGTTTTCTTTTTTTAAGCACCCTTATTAGCTGGTCTGAGGGGAAGATCTCGGTCAGGACTCAGGATTTTGTTGAGTTTATGGAGGAGATCCACTATGTGTTATAATATTGGTGTCTGTGTGGAAGGTGTTTGTTAGTTTTTTCTGAATTTTCTTGTAGTGCTGTTAGTTTTTTTTTTCCAAAAAGATTACCATAAATTTATCTCGACATTATGAAAATACGTGAAGATAGAATTGAAATATTCTATGTACACTAATGACATTCTTAAACCCCAAAAGTTACCAACAACTCTAATAAGTCAAAGAAGAAAATATTTTAGTGTATTTTGGAAGTGAGACTAAATTAACAAACATTAAATTCATACAATATAGAATGGGAACGTTATATTTTTCTTTCATAAAGTAATTGGTTTTGACATGTCCCTTGGTTTTACGAGACATGTGAATAAAGATACAACTTGTACATATCAGCTAGTGTCTGACAAATCTACTGTTTTCGCCAAAAAGAATATGGTAACTACAAAAATTGAGTTATTAGACTCGTTAGGAATTATCACTTGAAAATATATCGTCGACAAAGAGTAATTAGACTCGTTGTTTGCAAATTCATGTCAAAATCGCCTTCAACATGTCCAAACTCGCTAAGCCTTCGGTATTTTTCATATCATGTCCTATCAGGTTTGTGTTTTGTTTGGACCATGTTCATGTCATTTTGTTATTAGTCATATCATGTTGTTATATTAAAAAATTAATCAAAATTAGATTCGATAAGTTATCGTCTTTTGCAGATCCATCAATTAGGAATCTGATTTGGTCCTGGCTCCACCGAAACCAGTTAAAAAGGTAATAGGATAATGTCTTGGGAACGGGTGGTATCTCATTATGCTTCTCCTACTATTAAGGCAACATGGTCCGGACATCAAAATAATAAAAATCAGTGTATATTTATTTTAACTGCTACACTACAAAACATTCCAAAAACACCTTAATATGAAGTCAGACGCAACAATTTCTCAGTTAATCTCAGCAACAAGTCAGAAGTAAAGGAGTTAGTTTTCAAACATCTAACAGCAATTTTAAAGGATGTAATATCTCATCAAAATAACCAAAACGAAATGAAGGAGAAGTTACACATATCATATCATATTATCTCTAATTATACTAATCAGATAGAAAAAGTATGAATCAAGGAAATATCAGCATGATGGCTTTGTATCAAAAAATATATTTGTGACATAGCATAACAATCAAAAAACAATTTCTTTTGTTTCAAATATATGTAAAGTTAAAGAAATATGTGATATTTCTCTTTCAAAATACCATACAAACACACAATAAAAAACAAATAATGAGAGCCTTTGGTTTTGTTAAGGGTAATAATATTTTTGGCTCTAATTTCACATATATATTTATCTTAACTTATAAGTTATGATAGCCCAAACATAATTTGTTTAGTATAAACATTATTATACTTATTTTAAATTTGTGGAAAAACTGTCATCGTATATAGGTTAGAAAAGTTTTTGTCGTAATTCTTTTCAAAAAGATGATAAAATTTATATGTGGACATGACATCTATGTAACTTTTTTTATTAAAAATAAAAGTTATCAAACATGCAAAACAATGAATAAAATATTTGTTTGCTGCTATTTACCACTTTTTGTCACTGTGTATCAAAAGGACCATAATTTTTCTTTACTTTGACTTGAAATGAAATGTGTATATGGGATGCTTTCAACAGCATCATCCGGGAATACAAGCACTTCACGAAATCTGATTTTTTTTATTCAAATCATTAGCTGATTCTACCAACTTGCAATCTTTCAGGATTCAAATTATTATTTCACGTGAGTATTGACATGGGTATTAATGTGGTTATTTCACATGACTATTTACATGGGTATTCCCATATTTTAAGGGAAAGCAAATTACCATTGGGTTTAGATATTAAAAAAAAATACTAGGATACAAGTTTTTTAACTCAATTATCGTTCCTCTTAAAAATTTGACAATTTTTCCTGATACAAAATTGAGTTATGCAGCTGACCCAAATAAAGGCCTAAAATAATCTTCATGTATAAACTATTTTGAAAAAAACAAAAACAAAAAAGAAACAACCCCTACAACTTTGTGTACCGAAACAAATTGTTGTTTTTCCACCCAATTCTGTTATTAAATATTTTTTTTAGTAAATAACCACAAACCCAAAAGTAAACCATTTTCCTCAAACCTTATCATTGTATATTTTTTCACACACGATGCACTTTTCTTTCACTTGTTTTCTTCTTTTTTTTTTTATTTGTTGAATCGAGACTGATTTGTTTTCATTGTTTTTAACTTTAACTCCGGATGAGATTGTTTAATTTTTTTAATAGGCTTTGTAGTTATTTTATTAATCATTTACCCACATATTTGTTAAAAAAATAACTTCTCATTTAATACAGATCTAATTGTTGCTTTGGGCTTTGCCCATGGGATACCATTTTAATACGATTTCAACGCAGATGTTCCCAGAATAAATACCACTTTAAGCTTGGGGTGGATTACCTCTACAGATTAATACCAGAACAAATAAACCGTTACAGATCTAATTGTTGCTTGGGCTTTGCACATGGGATACCATTTTAATACGATTTCAGCTTTATTTGTTCTACTACTATTAAAAGTCAACCAAATAATTCATCTTTAGAAATGATTCTAGGTTTTAGAAAGTACATGTAACGGTTTTAGCCTTTGTTTTATAATGTTTATTTATCACACAGTCCTCTATAAATAGGACACGGGGGAGGGCCATTGGGATATAACAAATACTCATATAAGAGAAAGACATGGAAATGAAGAAAGTTCTTTTGATGACATTGTTGGTAGCTACAGTGTTTATGGCCACCATTGTCAACTCCACTGCCAATTCGGTTTCTAACAGTGGTAAAATGTGTGACTCAGACATTATCCTCAAAGCTGCTAGTTCCCTTGCAGTTTGCTTGGGTAAGTTTTGCGCTCCATGGAGCCCCTGCCAAACCGGTTGTGTTTGCGTCGGAAAAAGTGGTTTTGGGGCTTGTGTGGAACCGACATTTGAATTAATCAAATAGTGTTCCCGGGACATCTACATTTACGTATTTATTTATGTGTATGCGTGTGTGAGTTTGTATGAAATAAGCTCAATTTAGTGTTCAACGGGCATCTACATCATGATGTATTTCATGTTATTGACTAATGAAAATCGTGCATGTGTTTATCCAATTATCTTTGCTTTATGGTGTGTGTTATATTCGGGTCGAACCTGAACCGTTATCCGTCCATATGGGTATTGAATCGTTATTCATTGAATTGGATTAATAATTTAAATATTTATTTATATATATTTAGTGTACCAATAAATACAACATAATTTAAGTTGGCCAAACAAAATTACTAACTCTTATAGTGTCTATGACAATGGTGTCGAGAATTGATCTCGAAGTGGAGATAATGTCCAAATAACTGAAAATTTTGGTTTATACGCTTAACAATATTTTTTTCTTAACTTTGCACGTTATTTTGAAGGCCTTGTGCCCAGTAAGATTTAATTTCATTGTCATAATTGTTTTATGTCGAATGGTTTAAAAAATAACTTATAAAGCACTAATTTTAGATAAGTATTGAGGGAGACATGGTCTCCCGAACAAGAACAATTAAAATAGAAAATTTGGGTCTTTCCTGAGAAAGGCGGTAAAGGATATTTTTCCCACATCTTTTTGGAAAAATAAAACTTTGGGCTATTTTTATGATGACCAAAAACCTAATATGTGCTTGATATTGTTCGTAAAATTATATCATTTTCATAATTATCGATCTTCATGTATTGAGATTTTTTTGCAATTTAGGCAGTGTTTTTTGAGTCCCCAGAAAATAGGTAAAATAGGCAAAAAAAAAAAAAATCCACTTCATGAGTGAAAAATGAAGTATGGATCTACCTAGCGACATAAAATTTATTTTTGAACTATTTCAAGAGGCCAATTTTGATTTATTTGTTCTTGAATTAATTTGTTTAAATCATTATAAGGTTTATGCGTGATTTGTTTAGACCACCCTATACTACTGGTGTGTTTGGCTCGCTCCCTTAGAAGGCGAGTTTCACAAATTCATCAATTTGAAAGACTCGGTTGTGTGTTTGTTTGCTTAAATGGATGCTTATTATGGAAATATATTCAGATCTTGTGTTTGATTGCTTATCTTTGTGTAAGGTTGACCCTACGTAAACGTGCAATGAAGACATACTCATTTTGTTTTTTTGTAGATGATATGTATAGCAGTTGTTATAGTCATTGTTTAATATTTATGAGGAGAGATTTTTATATATTCGAAACTCCTTATCTAAGGGGATGCATTTCCTTGATAGAACAAGAATACATAAGAATTATCTTGGTACAAGCTCATAAACTGCCGAAAGGGACCTACGCGGAGCCCATGCACCTTTAATATTGTATGATGCAAATGCTATTTTATTATCATAATCTAAATCCAATTTCTTTACACTTGTGATAAATTGGGGTACAAAATTTAGTTTTGGAACCTTTCCTTAACAAAACTTACGATTAAGTGTAAACAAAATGTAATTTGGTTACAATTACGATTTTGATGAGTGTTTTTCTAAGAGGTGTTAGGCATTGATAATTAGAGGTTTATGAGGTTTTTGGGGAAGTTATATATTGATTGTTCATATGAGAGTTAAGTACTTTTGGGGGAGCTTTTGTAAACTTACCTTAATAAAAAAAACTAAAAATTAGTTTTAAACAAATTACAAAATAAACTCCAAAATTTCGCATTATTTGGAACTGATTGCATGCCTATCAGACTTTTAAACGTAAACGACTTGCCGTTAGTTTTTTATTACTTCCACTAATGATATTGTCGGAGTTCTAAAACGTACACATTGTGGTTTTTGTAATAAATAGGTATGGATTGAAAAAATAAGTGCTATTCATACTTTAATCCTCCACCACATTGTTACATTGAGTTCCCCCATCACTATTTCCCTTAATGAATGCAATTTTCCCTTAAGGGCACAATAGAGTGACCGAAAGAAAAACATGATGAAACAAACAAATCAAATACTGTTAATAAACATATTAAAAATATTGAAACAAAATCCTTCTAATTTAATAAATTAAATGAAAGAATAAAAAAATCATATACAATTTCAAGACGAATATGTGACACATTGCCAACTTTGCCTAATAACAATTTTCGTCACGTAATGCATCTTCCAAATTCGAAACAATGCCTTATCCACGAGGTCGTTAAATGTAAATTTTCTTTGCAATCTAATGAAAGATCGTTGATGCCTATTGTAACTCAACCCAGTTGTCCATTGTAACACTGTCATACTTCCCCCAATACACATGCGTACAGTCACGCCTGAGGTCATTGAATAATTCCGCAATACATAAAACTAGAAAGAGTTAATTGCCTATGTGACCCTTAAAGTATGTAAATTATTGTTATTAAGCCCTTAAAATATTTTTCCATACATAATCCCCTAAAGTATCAGTTTGGCCCTTTCATCCATTCTGACGGTTAAATTTAACTGAATTTAGGGGAAAAATGGTATTTCGTGGCATTTAAACTTAGAAATATTTAAAATAGTTACAAACATTTTAAAACTTTATTAAAATTTAATTTTTTTATTAATTTCATATTTTTTTTAAAAAAAAAATTCGCTTTTATATTTATAGGAAACATTTTTCAAAAAATGCTTCTATACTAAAAAAAATAATATTTTTAAAACAATTATTATTTACATTAATGGTCCATTTGATTCGAAACTGAGGAAATGGCCTAGATGGAAAGTTTTTTCTTGGAATGACAATTTCAATGGAAATCCTAAAATCTCACATTTACCGTTCTTTGATAACATTCATTTTTCGACTGACAAAAGTGACATGGTTGTTACAATTAATGAAAAAACCGACAAATGTAAACAATCTGCTATTTAAAGAATAATTTTTGACCAAAAAAAAATACAATTTTAACCAAAAAAATTAGTTAGTAAGAAAAAGTTTCGAAAAACACATTTTTAACAAAAAAAAAACAACTTGAAATGATATAAACAATTCTTAAATTAATAGTTTTTAGAAATATAAATTGTTTTAAAAACACAGTTGAGTTTAGTACCTTTTTTTTTAAATATAAAAAATCATGTGTTTATTACCTGACGTATTATTATATGTGTTTATGTTCCCAATAGATTAGAATCTATCAAGATATATCTATCACAATTGTGTTTATCACCCACAAACAATAGTGTCTAAGCCGATACTCAATTCATAAATGAATTACTTGCTTGATTTCAGGATATACGGGATGATTTGTTGCGATATTTTCTCTCTTGAGGGTATAGTAGTCTATTACAAAACGACAAAAAAAAAATCCCACGGTTAACAGAATTTTTTTTATAACAAGGGAGTGGTATCAGATTGCCCAGTTTTAATACCATTTCCACTAAGGGAAAGAAATTATCACTGGGATTAGATATTAAAAAATGCAAGGATGCAAGTTTTTCACTCAATTATCTTTCCTCTTAAATATTTGCAAATATTTCCGGATACAAAACTGAGTTGCGCAGCTGACCCAAATAAGGGCCTAAAATTCTCTTCATATAAAACTATTTTGAAAAAAATAAAAAATGACCCATACAGCTTTATGGCGCAAAAAAAAATTGTTCTTTTTCCACCCTAATCTGTAACTGAACAACTTTTTTAGTAAAAAACCACGAACCCAAAACTTAACCATTTTCCTCAAGCCTCACCGTATTATATTTGTTCACACACATGCACATGTCTTTCACCTGTTTTTTCTTTTTTTTACTTGTTGAATCGAAATTGCTTTATTTTCATTTATTTGTAACTTTAACTCGAGATAAGATTGTTCAATTTTTTAATTTGTTAAGAAAAAACTTATCATTTAGTGCTGACCTAATTGATGCTTTGAATTACCAGTTGCACTGCAAGTTGATTTAACGATAGCAGGGTCGTGAGTTTTCTGCATTTTAATACGATTTCAACGCAAATGTACCTACAATTACTAGCATTTTTTCTGCATTTGAATACGATTCAAAGCAAATATACCTAGAATTAATAGCATTTTAAGCTTGGGGGGGATTACCTCTACAGCAGAATCTTTCTAACTTGGAATTACAATGTCAACTTTTAGTTTTTCTACTATTATTAGAAGTCATCCAAATCATTCATAATTATATGTGTTTATGTGTCCCAATGGATTAGTATCTATTACTTGCACTTCAGGGTATAGTATTCTATTTCTAAACAGCAAAAAGCATTACACGATTAATAGTTGTTTTTGAAGGTATTCATTTTTTAAACAAGAAGTAACAGGATCTGCGAATATAATTTTTTTATAACAAGGGGTGGTATCTAACAAAATAATGAAATGGTGTAACAGATATATGAAGAACACTGCTACTGTAATATAACTTGGATGATCTTTATTATCTCTTTCACACTTTTCATGAAGAATGAGGGATTATATATATAGCTGTACGTGAGAAGTATTCAATCAGGAGATTACAATCAGTTTGAATTTCAAACTGTGATAGATTTTGGTAGTTCCGAACTTGGTGTATCTGTTGAGGCTTCCGGAGATGTTGGTTCCGAACTTGGTGTAGCTGTTGAAGCTTCCGGAGATGTTGGAGAAATATTTGAATGTATCTTTGACTGGGTTAATAGCCCCCCGCAAGGTGATGGTGGACGGGAGTGAATCATCAACTTGTCTCTAATAAAAGTGAACCGATGTGAGGAGAGGCCTTTGGTGAAAATGTCCGCAAGTTGATCAGCTGTGGAGATAAATTGAACCTGAAGTGCTTTCGTGGCAACTTGGTCACGAACAAAGTGAAAGTCAATCTCAACATGTTTTGTACGTGCATGAAAAACCGGGTTGAGAAACAGGTAGGTGGCACCAAGATTATCACACCAAAGGATAGGCGGTTTGGGAGGAGGCAGACGAAGTTCGCCTAGTAGAGATTTGAGCCAAATTAGTTCAGCGGAGACATCAGCAAGGGCTTTGTATTCGACCTCCGTGGAAGAGCGAGAAACGGTCTTTTGTTTCTTTGATTGCCAAGAAATAAGGTTGGAGCCAAGAAAGATGGCAAAGCCGTCGGTGGATTTGCGGTCATCAACACAACCGGCCCAGTCAGAATCTGTAAATGCCTGTAAGTCGAGAGTAGAATTTTTAATAAGATGGAGACCATATGAAGAGGTGTGTTTGAGGTAACGGAGAATACGTTTAACAAGAGACCAATGAGAATTGGTGGGGGAGTGCATGAATTGACAAGCTTTATTGACCGCAAAGGAGATATCGGGACGAGTGAGAGTGAGGTATTGGAGGGCCCCGACGGCTTGCCGATAAGGAGTGGGATCATCTAAGGGTGTGCCATCGGTAATGGAGAGTTTGAGATTGGTGGGAAATGGAGTGGTAAGAGGTTTGGAGTTAGACATGCCATGGCGATGAAGAATGTCAAGAATATATCGTTGTTGAGAAAGTAAGATGCCGTGTGAGGTACGAACAATTTCAATTCCAAGAAAATAGTGGAGAGGACCAAGATTTTTAAGGGAGAATTCCTGACCAAGAGTAGAAATGAGGGACTGAATTAAAGAAGGTGAGTTGCCAGTGATGATGATGTCATCCACATAGACGAGGAGGTAGATAATGGCGGACTCAGAATGATAGATGAACAAAGAGGTATCAGTTTTGGAGCTCGTAAAGTGCTGAGAGGTGAGAAAGTGAGTAAGACGGTGAAACCATGCACGGGGTGCCTGTTTGAGACCATAGAGAGAGCGGTGAAGTTGACATACATGAGTTGGTTTCGTAGGATCAACAAAACCAGGAGGTTGTTGCATGAAAACAGTCTCAGAGAGGGAGCCATGAAGAAAGGCGTTATTGACATCGAGTTGCGAGATGGACCAACTATTAGAAATGGCAATAGAGAGAATAGTACGAATAGTAGTCGCCTTAACAACGGGACTGAAAGTTTCGTTGAAGTCAAGACCATATTCTTGATGAAATCCTTTGGCTACTAAGCGAGCTTTGTAGCGTTCGATGGTGCCATCAGCTTTGCGTTTGATTTTATAAACCCATTTAGAGCCAATAACATTCATAGAATTGGATGAGGGAACAAGTGACCAAGTGTGATTTTGAAGGAGGGCGTTGATTTCTGCGTGTATAGCCGCACGCCATTTGGGATCACGATTGGCGACTGTAAAGCAGGTTGGCTCCATAGGGTGAAGAGAAACAGTGTGAGCAGTAGGGGGGAGGCGAGTTGATGGAGAGGGTCGCGGACGAAGAACCGTGGAATGAGCAGGAGGTTTTACAGTGACACAACCGAGGTCAACTGAGAGAGAGAGACCAGCAGGATTTGTAATAGAGTGCGCTGGTAATGGACGGTCAGAAGAAGAGAGGTGGTGCGAAGAATCGAGAGCAGGTGGATGAGGAACTGCATGGGCAGTGGGTGGAGTAGTGATAGTGGAGCATATAGCAGGTGGAGGAGCTACGGAATTGGGAGGATTAGACAGTAGAGGCGGACACGGGACAGTGCAGGGTGCGGGGATAGGAGGGGAGGGGCTAGGTGGTTGGAGAAGGGTATTGAGGGCGCCCCATGGTAAGGATGTGGTAGTGGCAGGTGCGGAGTTGGTGGGGGAAAAAGGAAAAGAATGCTCATCAAAGCGAACATGTCGGGCGGTATATATACGACCAGTAGGCAGGTGCAAACACCTATATCCGGAGTGATTTGGAGGATAGCCAAGGAACACACATGGTTGTGACCGATAGTCAATCTTATGATTGTTATAGGGACGAAGGTAGGGGAAACAAAGGCACCCAAAGATTTTTAAAAATTTATAATCAGGAGGAATGGAAAAAAGATAGTGAAATGGGGAGAGATTAGAAAGGGTGCGAGTTGGGAGATGATTAATAAGAAAAATAGCAGTTTCAAAGGCAAAATGCCAATATTTTTGGGGAACAGATGCATGGGCCATAAGGGCAAGACCGGTTTCAACAATATGACGATGACGGCGTTCGACAAAACCAACTTGTTCATGAGTGTGCGGACAAGAATAACGATGTTGTATACCACAATTTTTAAAAAAGATGTCTAATTTACGAAATTCACCACCCCAATCCGTTTGGATATTTTTTATCGTGGTGCTAAATTGGCGTTCAACAAATTTTTGAAACGTAATAAAAATATCATGCACATGAGATTTATTAGCCATAGGAAAGAACCAAATAAAATTTGAATAATGATCAACAAATAGGACAAAATATGTATGACCATTACAAGACAAGGTGGGAGAGGGTCCCCAAACATCACTAAAAACTAATTGTAAAACGGAAGTGGACGACTTGTCACGCAATGATAAAGGCAACTTGGAAGATTTCCCCATTTGACATGCAACACACAGTCGTTGTGGACGAGTGGATGTGAACGGTAATTGATGATGATGCAAGATTTGATTGAGAACTTGATGGTGAGGATGACCGAGACGATGATGCCAATGTTCAGTGGGTACTTTGACGGCATGATAGACGTGCGGAGAGGATGAAGAATTGGAGAGGGTGTATAGACCATTCCTAGTGGTGCCGTAGAGGAGAGGTGTCCGCGTACGACGATCCTTCATAACACAAAAATCAGGGTGAAATTCAAAGAATGCATCATTATCACGAGTAAATTGTTGAACAGAAATAAGAGGTTTAGAAATAGAAGGTACATATAAAGTATTATTAAGGTGAAGGGAAGAATTAAGCGTCTGAAGAGAACAATTGCCAATATGAGAGATGGGTAAACATGTACCGTTTCCGATATGAAGAGTATCACTGCCAGTGTAGTCGGTGGGATTAGTGAGGTCGGAAAAATGAGGAGTGACATGATGAGATGCCCCTATGTCGGGAAGCCAACTTGTGATAGGATGAGAAGGAGTGGGGAGAAGTCCAGGTTGAGACGAAGGTGTGTATGTAAAATGTGCAGTGGGGTGAGTGTGGGTAGGAGTGAAGCGGATGGGACAGGTTGGGGCAGTATGATTAGGTGCGGAACAAAGTTGACAACGAGGACGAGAGTCAGGAGAGTTGGGCTGGTGGCGATACGAGTAAAATCGACCACGACCACGACCACGGCCACGGCCACAGAAATGGTGCCCACGAGTGGATTGATGATGATAGGTGGGAGTTTGTGAATTAGGGTTGGATTGGGAAGAAGAGTGTGCTGTGTTATGAGTAGTGAGATGGGCAGTGGGTTGATTTGGTGGAGTGGTGGCTGAAGGAAGTGAGTTAATGGAAAGAGATGATAATTTATCATCATGGATAAATTCGTGACTGAGAAGGAGGGAATGTAATTCAGAAAAGGTAACCGGTGTGGAGCGGGTAGTAAGAGACGTGATAAGATCCTTGAATTCTGATCGCAAGCCTTTGAAGACATGAATGTTGAATTCCGCTAGTGACAGTGGATGTCCAGCGGCAGTTAGCTCATCTGAGATGGATTTAGCTTTGTGCAGGAATGTAGATGCCGAGTCATCTCCTTGATGAAGACGGTGGAGATGTAAATGCAGATTGAGAATACGGGTGTCGGAAGGAGAAGCAAGGGCTTCAGCCAGAGTGTTCCAGACTTGATGGGAGGTTTGAAGACCGACAACCAATGGTATCATGTCGGGAGAGAGAGAGAAAATAAGCATGCTAACGATTAATTTATCTTGTTGGATCCATGTTGCAGCTAAGGAGGGATCTGTAGGACAGGTATAGCTGCCATCAACATACTGAAAAAGATTTTGTCCATAAAGAAAGGGTTCCATCTGAGTTTTCCACTGTAGGTAGTTTTTACTATCTAATTTGAGAGAGACAAAGTGATGAGAGTTGTTGAGATTGATAAGTGGTGGAGAGGAAGAAATTTCAGTGGAGGAATTTGGTGATAGGTCGGATCCGGCTGTGGCCATATTTGGCTCTGATACCATAACAAAATAATGAAATGGTGTAACAGATATATGAAGAACAATGCTACTGTAATATAACTTGGATGATCTTTATTATCTCTTTCACACTTTACATGAAGAATGAGGGATTATATATATAGCTATACGTGAGAAGTATTCAATCAGGAGATTACAATCAGTTTGAATTTCAAACTGTGATAGCTTTTAGTAGTTCCGAACTTGGTGTATCTGTTGAGGCTTCCGGAGATGTTGGTTCCGAACTTGGTGTAGCTGTTGAAGCTTCCGGAGATGTTGGAGAAATATTTGAATGTATCTTTGACTAGGTTAATAGTATCAAATTGCCCAGTTTTAATACAATTTTAAGACAGTTTTCGTCTAAAGGTGAAACAATTTTAACGTTAGTTTAACAAAAAACAAATTTTAACAATAAAATTATAATTTTCATAAAATAAAACAACTTTTAATGAAAAATAGTTTTAGTGAAAAATACTGTTGAAACTAATAACCTGTTATGAGATTGTAATAAAGAATAGATAATACAATACAAAAGGTTGTCTTATATTAACGGACTACATTGTTATTCTCATATTAACAACTGAGTACAATACTACCGTTGATAATACGTTGACAAAGACGGTGCATAACTGCCAGCTATCTTTAGACGTGCAGTAGACTTAGTTAACTGACATGAGAATAGAACTAGTAGGTATGTGGAGGTATCCAATGATTACAGCGGTTGAGGTTGAAAGAAACAAATATTTTTAACACAAATATTTTTTAAACTTGTTTTTCTTGATTAAATTTTTTTATTTTGTTAAAAAATGTTTTGAAGTGTTTTTATTTTTCGTTAAAACAGTTTTTACGGGCTAAAGACTGATTTGTGTTAAAAATATTTTTTCCAAAAATATTTTACACCAATTTTTTTAATTACAAGCTGTTTTATTTTTATCAAAAGTATATTTTTATTGTTAAAATTTGTTTTTTGTTAAACTAACGTTAAAATTGTTTCACCTTCTGGCGAAAACTGTCCTACAATTGTATTCAAACTGCGCAATCTGATACACCACTTAATATAAAAAAAATTCTATTCGTAGATCCGGTTACTCTTTGTTTAATAAATGACAACCTTTAAAAACAACTATTAATCGTGCGATTTTTTTTGTTTTTTAGAAAAAGACTACAATACGAAATGTGATGGATAGCGTGTATAAGCTCATCTCTAAGGTCCTGTCGGTCAGACTTAGAAGTGTGATGGATCCTCTTATTTCAGATGCTCAGAGCGCGTTTGTGGGTGGTCGTCAGATCCTTGATGCTGCGCTGGTTGCGAATGAATGCATCGAGTCCAGACTGAGGAGTGGGGATCCTGGCATTCTATGCAAGCTTGATATTGAGAAAGCGTACGATCACGTAAACTGGGAGTTCCTTCTTTATTTGCTCAGGAGGATGGGTTTTGGGGAGCGGTGGTGCAGGTGGATTAAGAGGTGTATTTCTTCTGTCAATTTCTCAGTTCTTGTTAATGGGGTACCTGAGGGGTTCTTCAAGAGTTCGCGTGGTCTTAGGCAGGGTGATTCGTTGTATCCTTTCCTTTTCATTCTGGTTATGGAGGTGTTTTCTCGGATGATGAGCAGGACGGTGGAGGGGGGTTTGGTTTCAGGGTTTTCTATTGGGAGCTCGGTTTCTCATCCAGTTGTGGTCTCTCATCTTCTGTTTGCGGATGATACTATTATTTTTTGTGGGGCGTCTGTGGACGAGGTAAGGTCTCTGCGAATGCTTCTGGTTTGCTTTGAGGCGGTGTCAGGTTTACGAATAAATGTCGGAAAGAGTGAGATGATTGCCGTGGGCGAGGTTGGTTATGTGGGCTACTTGGCTCGTGTTCTTGGTTGTCGGGTTGGATCTCTCCCTTCTACTTATCTTGGCCTACCTTTAGGGGCTAAGTTTAAGTCATCTTCAATGTGGAATCCGGTCCTTGAGAGGGTTCAGAGGAGGTTAGCAGGTTGGAAGCATGGTTTCCTGTCTAAAGGTGGTCGGTTGATTTTGATCAAAAGCGTTTTGTCTAGCCTTCCGACATATTTTATGTTCGTCCTCCCTTTGCCTCGGTCTGTTGGAAAATGGCTTGACAAGTTGATGAGGGACTTTCTGTGGAGAGGGAATGATGATGAGTTTAAATATTGCTTGGTGAGTTGGGATGAGGTGTGTAGGCCGCTGATTGAGGGTGGGGCTGGGGTCAGAAGCTTAGCCCAATTCAATACGGCTTTACTAGGGAAGTGGTTGTGGCGCTTTAATAGGGATGGAGGTAGATTGTGGAGGAGAGTGGTGGTTGCTAGACATGGGGTGGGAATGTATGGTTGGGATCCTATTTTGGGGCGGGATGCGCATGGGGTGGGGTGGTGGAGGTTTATTGCGAGGGGGTGGGGGAGGTTCTCCTTGCTCACCTCCTTCCACCTTGGGAATGGAAGCAGGATCAAGTTTTGGAAGGATAAATGGGGCGAGGGGGGATCTTTGGAGGTTCTCTTCCCGGGTATGTTTAGGATTGGGATAGACAAAGATGGGTTAGTTGAGAATCATAGGCGGAGGGATGGGGTTACTGAGGGGTGGGACCCAAAGTTTAGGAGGGGTCTCCGTGATTGGGAACTGGAGGAGGCAGATGTGTTCTTCGAATGGCTGAGGTTGGCGCCGGTTCCGTCTATGGGGGCAGATGGGTTGAGGTGGTCGTACTCTCAGGATGGCTTGTTTTCCGTGCGGAGTTACTATTCTGTCCTAAGGGGTCGCGGTGGGGCTTGTTTCCCATGGAAGGCTATTTGGAGATGCCATGCGCCTCCTAAGGTGTGCTTCTTTGTGTGGACTGCTGCCAGACAGGCCATCTTGACTATTAAGGGGCTTCAGCAAAGAGGTAGGAGGATGGCCAGTAGATGTTGGTTGTGTAGAAGGGAGGAGGAGACGACTAATCACCTTCTTTTACACTGTGAGTTTACTAGGGGTCTTTGGGATCTGTTTTTCTCTTTAAGCCAGACTGTTTGGGTCATGCCTCGTTCGGTGTGCGAAGTGCTAGAGGCGTGGCGTTGGCCTAGGGGTTGGTCAGGTCCGAGGGGGGTCTGGAGGTTGGTCCCCCACTGTATCTTTTAGACTGTGTGGTTGGAGAGGAACAGGAGATGCTTCGAGGGAGTCGATCTTGATCCTCCTCGAATTCGGTACAGTTTTCTGTGCCTGCTTCTTGCTTGGTTTAGGAAACGGCATGATTCGTCTTTGTCTTTCCTTTTTGAGTTATTGGAGGAATTCTAGGGGCCTGAGTAGTGAGTGTTGGGTCTCGGTTATTAGCTTGTTTACTTTGTATACTTCCTGTGTACGGGATCCCGCCCCCTTTGGCGGGTCGTTTTATTGAATCATTTACTTATAAAAAAAAAACAGATACTTATCTATTGGGAAACATAACCAATTATAATGCTGAATGATATGGTTAACTTTTAATAATGGTAGAACAAATGAAGTTGATTATTACAATGTTAGAAAGATGCTGATGCAGAGGTAATCCACCCCAACTTAAAATGGTATTAATTCTAGGTACATCTGCGTTGAAATCGTATTCAAATGCAAAATACTCACAGCCCAGCTGTCATTAAATCAACTTCCAGTGTCCAACTGGTAGCCCAAAGCAACAACTCAATCTGTATTAAATGAGAAATCTTTTCTTAACAAATATGTGTGTAAATGATTAAAAAAATAACTAGAAAGCCTATTAAAAAAATTGGATAGTCTTATCTCGAGTTAAAGTTACAAAAAAATTAAAACAAATCAGTTTCGTTCCAACAAGTAAAAAAAAAAAAAAAACACAAGTGAAAGACATGTGCACCATGTGTGAAAAAATATACAACGATAAGGCTTGAGGAAAATGGTTGAGTTTTGGGTTTCTGGTAATTTAATAAAAAAATATTTAATAACAAAATTGGGTGAAAAAACAACAAATTTTTTTTTGCCCCGCAAAGCTGTAGGGGTCATTTCTTTTTTTTGTTTGTTTTTTTAAAATAGTTTATGTATGAAGAGTATATTAGGCTGTTATTATTTTGAGCTGCGCAACTCAATTTTATTTGCTGAAAAATTTGCAAATATTTAAGAGGAAAGATAATTGAGTGTAAAACTTGTATCCTTGCATTTTTAATATCTAATCCCTATGATAATTGCTTTCCCTTAAAATATGGAAATACCCACGTAAAAACTGATGTCAAATAACCACGTGAATACCCATGTCAATACTTACATGAAATAACAGTGTGATTCCTTTGTCATGCCTGCGTCAGTTAGGTCTCTTTTAGAGGCATGGAAGCCTCCTTGAGGGTGGGCGGGAGACAAACGGGATTGGCGTATGGTTCTTCACTGCACTACGTGGACGTAGGGCTGGCAATTTTTGACACGATAACCCATTTATGGTAATAACCCGAAATTGACACGATTATCTTGTATAGATTTAAGAGTACCCAAAACTAATACTCAAATAAAAATCAACGCGACCCGAAAATGACACGACTAACCCGAATTGCCACCCCTACGTGGACGATATGGAAGGAATACTCGTTGTTTCGAAGGTATTGAGATGGCGCCATCGAGACTTCGTTTTCTTTTTTTAAGCACCCTTATTAGCTGGTCTAAGGGGAAGATCTCGGTCAGGACTCAGGATTTTGTTGAGTTTATGGAGGAGATCCACTATGTGTTATAATATTGGTGTCTGTGTGGAAGGTGTTTGTTAGTTTTTTCTGAATTTTCTTGTAGTGCTGTTAGTTGTTTTTTTTTCAAAAAGATTACCATAAATTTATCTCGACATTATGAAAATACGTGAAGATAGAATTGAAATATTCTATGTACACTAATGACATTCTTAAACCCCAAAAGTTACCAACAACTCTAATAAGTCAAAGAAGAAAATATTTTAGTGTATTTTGGAAGTGAGACTAAATTAACAAACATTAAATTCATACAATATAGAATGGGAATGTTATATTTTTCTTTCATAAAGTAATTGGTTTTGACATGTCCCTTGGTTTTACGAGACATGTGAATAAAGATACAACTTGTACATATCAGCTAGTGTCTGATAAATCTACTGTTTTCGCCAAAAAGAATATGGTAACTACAAAAATTGAGTTATTAGACTCGTTAGGAATTATCACTTGAAAATATATCGTCGACAAACAGTAAAAAGCACTAATTGTTTGCAAATTCATGTCAAAATCGCCTTCAACATGTCCAAACTCGCTAAGCCTTCGATATTTTTCATATCATGTCCTATCAGGTTTGTGTTTTGTTTGGACCATGTTCATGTCATTTTGTTATTAGTCATATCATGTTGTTATATTAAAAAATGAATCAAAATTAGATTCGATAAGTTATCGTCTTTTGCAGATCCATCAATTAGGAATCTGATTTGGTCCTGGCTCCACCGAAACCAGTTAAAAAGGTAATAGGATAATGTCTTGGGAACGGGTGGTATCTCATTATGCTTCTCCTACTATTAAGGCAACACGGTCCGGACATCAAAATAATAAAAATCAGTGTATATTTATTTTAACTGCTACACTACAAAACATTCCAAAAACACCTTAATATGAAGTCAGACGCAACAATTTCTCAGTTAATCTCAGCAACAAGTCAGAAGTAAAGGAGTTAGTTTTCAAACATCTAACAGCAATTTTAAAGGATGTAATATCTCATCAAAATAACCAAAACGAAATGAAGGAGAAGTTACACATATCATATCATATTATCTCTAATTATACTAATCAGATAGAAAAAGTATGAATCAAGGAAATATCAGCATGATGGCTTTGTATCAAAAAATATATTTGTGACATAGCATAACAATCAAAAAACAATTTCTTTTGTTTCAAATATATGTAAAGTTAAAGAAATATGTGATATTTCTCTTTCAAAATACCATACAAACACACAATAAAAAACAAATAATGAGAGCCTTTGGTTTTGTTAAGGGTAATAATATTTTTGGCTCTAATTTCACATATATATTTATCTTAACTTATAAGTTATGATAGCCCAAACATAATTTGTTTAGTATAAACATTATTATACTTATTTTAAATTTGTGGAAAAACTGTCATCGTATATAGGTTAGAAAAGTTTTTGTCGTAATTCTTTTCAAAAAGATGATAAAATTTATATGTGGACATGACATCTATGTAACTTTTTTTATTAAAAATAAAAGTTATCAAACATGCAAAACAATGAATAAAATATTTGTTTGCTGCTATTTACCACTTTTTTCACTGTGTATCAAAAGGACCATAATTTTTCTTTACTTTGACTTGAAATGAAATCTGTATATGGGATGCTTTCAACAGCATCATCCGGGAATACAAGCACTTCACGAAATCTGATTTTTTTTATTCAAATCATTAGCTGATTCTACCAACTTGCAATCTTTCAGGATTCAAATTATTATTTCACGTGAGTATTGACATGGGTATTAATGTGGTTATTTCACATGACTATTTACATGGGTATTCCCATATTTTAAGGGAAAGCAAATTACCATTGGGTTTAGATATTAAAAAAAAATACTAGGATACAAGTTTTTTAACTCAATTATCGTTCCTCTTAAAAATTTGACAATTTTTCCTGATACAAAATTGAGTTGCGCAGCTGACCCAAATAAAGGCCTAAAATAATCTTCATGTATAAACTATTTTGAAAAAAACAAAAACAAAAAAGAAACAACCCCTACAACTTTGTGTACCGAAACAAATTGTTGTTTTTCCACCCAATTCTGTTATTAAATAATTTTTTTAGTACATAACCACAAACCCAAAAGTAAACCATTTTCCTCAAACCTTATCATTGTATATTTTTTCACACACGATGCACATGTCTTTCACTTGTTTTCTTCTTTTTTTTTTATTTGTTGAATCGAGACTGATTTGCTTTCATTGTTTTTAACTTTAACTCCGGATGAGATTGTTTAATTTTTTTAATAGGCTTTGTAGTTATTTTATTAATCATTTACCCACATATTTGTTAAAAAAATAACTTCTCATTTAATACAGATCTAATTGTTGCTTTGGGCTTTGCCCATGGGATACCATTTTAATACGTTTTCAACGCAGATGTTCCCAGAATAAATACCACTTTAAGCTTGGGGTGGATTACCTCTACAGATAAATACCAGAACAAATAAACCGTTACAGATCTAATTGTTGCTTGGGCTTTGCACATGGGATACCATTTTAATACAATTTCAGCTTTATTTGTTCTACTACTATTAAAAGTCTACCAAATAATTCATCTTTAGAAATGATTCTAGGTTTTAAAAAGTACATGTAACGGTTTTAGCCTTTGTTTTATAATGTTTATTTATCACACAGTCCTCTATAAATAGGACACGGGGGAGGGCCATTGGGATATAACAAATACTCATATAAGAGAAAGACATGGAAATGAAGAAAGTTCTTTTGATGACATTGTTGGTAGCTACAGTGTTTATGGCCACCATTGTCAACTCCACTGCCAATTCGGTTTCTAACAGTGGTAAAATGTGTGACTCAGACATTATCCTCAAAGCTGCTAGTTCCCTTGCAGTTTGCTTGGGTAAGTTTTGCGCTCCATGGAGCCCCTGCCAAACCGGTTGTGTTTGCGTCGGAAAAAGTGGTTTTGGGGCTTGTGTGGAACCGACATTTGAATTAATCAAATAGTGTCCCCGGGACATCTACATATACGTATTTATTTATGTGTATGCGTGTGTGAGTTTGTATGAAATAAGCTCAATCTAGTGTTCAACGGGCATCTACATCATGATGCATTTCATGTTATAGACTAATGAAAATCGTGCATGTGTTTATCCAATTATCTTTGCTTTATGGTATGTGTTATATTCGGGTCGAACCGGAACCGTTATCCGTCCATATGGGTATTGAATCGTTATTCATTGAATTGGATTAATAATTTAAATATTTATTTATATATATTTAGTGTACCAATAAATACAACATAATTTAAGTTGGCCAAACAAAATTACTAACTCTTATAGTGTATATGACAATGGTGTCGAGAATTGATCTCGAAGTGGAGATAATGTCCAAATAACTGAAAATTTTGGTTTATACGCTTAACAATATTTTTTTCTTAACTTTGCACGTTATTTTGAAGGCCTTGTGCCCAATAAGATTTAATTTCATTGTCATAATTGTTTTATGTCGAATGGTTTAAAAAATAACGTATAAAGCACTAATTTTATATTAGTATTGAGGGAGACATGGTCTCCCGAACAAGAACAATTAAAATAGAAAATTTGGGTCTTTCCTGAGAAAGGCGGTAAAGGATATTTTTCCCAGATCTTTTTGGAAAAATAAAACTTTGGACTATTTTTATGATGACCAAAAACCTAATATGTGCTTGATATTGTTCGTAAAATTATATCATTTTCATAATTATCGATCTCCATGTATTGAGATTTTTTTGCAATTTAGGCAGTGTTTTTGAGTCCCCAGAAAATAGGTAAAATAGGCAAAAAAAAAAAATCCACTTCATGAGTGAAAAATGAAGTATGGATCTACCTAGCGACATAAAATTTATTTTTGAACTATTTCAAGAGGCCAATTTTGATTTATTTGTTCTTGAATTAATTTGTTTAAATCATTATAAGGTTTATGCGTGATTTGTTTAGACCACCCTATACTACTGGTGAGTTTGGCTCGCTCCCTTAGAAGGCGAGTTTCACAAATTCATCAATTTGAAAGACTCGGTTGTGTGTTTGTTTGCTTAAATGGATGCTTATTATGGAAATATATTAAGATCTTGTGTTTGATTGCTTATTTTTGTGTAAGGTTGACCCTACGTAAACGTGCAATGAAGACATACTCATTTTGTTTTTTTGTAGATGATATATATAGCAGTTGTTATAGTCATTGTTTAATATTTATGAGGAGAGATTTTTATATATTCGAAACTCCTTATGTAAGGGGATGCATTTTCTTGATAGAACAAGAATACATAAGAATTATCTTGGTACAAGCTCATAAACTGCCGATAGGGACCTACGCGGAGCCCATGCACCTTTAATATTGTATGATGCAAATGCTATTTTATTATCATAGTCTAAATGCAATTTCTTTACACTTGTGATAAATTGGGGTACAAAATTTAGTTTTGGAACATTTCCTTAACAAAACTTACGATTAAGTGTAAACAAAATGTAATTTGGTTACAATTACGATTTTTGATGAGTGTTTTTCTAAGAGGTGTTGGGCATTGATAATTAGAGGTTTATGAGGTTTTTGGGGGAAGTTATATATTGATTGTTCATATGAGAGTTAAGTACTTTTGGGGGAGCTTTTGTAAACTTACCTTAATAAAAAAAACTAAAAATTAGTTTTAAAAAAATTACAAAATAAACTCCAAATTTTCGCATTATTGGGAACTGATTGCATGCCTATCAGACTTTTAAACGTAAACGACTTGCCGTTAGTTTTTTATTTTTCCGATTTTTGAGATTTTCGGTGAGTGTTTTACGAAGAGGTGTTAAGGATGGATAATTAGAGGGTTGGGATGTTTTGGGGGAAGTTTTTTATTGATTGTTCATATATGAGTTAAGTACTTTATAATAACTTAAAGTGAAACCTCCTGTGATCGGGCTAGTGTTATGTGTATTTGGGATATATCTATCGTGTGTACGTTATAGCACGAGGTAGGTAGGGTGAATACCTAATAGGGGGATCAAGTGTTTTGGGATAGATTCAGGATATGTTGTATACCAAACAACGCGTATCTGAATGCATAAGGCTGGGTATCGAGCAGTTATTTATCTGCCCCGAATTATTTAGTTAGTTTAAATAATTTCACCACAATATATATACATATTTCATAGAGATCGGGAGTTACAAAAGGGTCTCAATAGTTTAAATAAACTGCGAAAAAAAATTACTTCCACTAATGATATTGTCGGAGTTCTAAAATGTACACATTGTGGTTTTTGTAATAAATATGTATGGATTGAAAAAATAAGTGCTATTCATACTTTAATCCTCCACCACATTGTTACATTGAGTTCCCCCCATCACTATTTCCCTTAATGAATGCAATTTTCCCTTAAGGGCACAATAGAGTGACCGAAAGAAAAACATGATGAAACAAACAAATCAAATACTGTTAATAAACATATTAAAAATATTGAAACAAAATCCTTCTAATTTAATAAATTAAATGAAAGAATAAAAAAAATCATATACAATTTCAAGACGAATATGTGACACATTCCCAACTTTGCCTAATAACAATTTTCGTCACGTAATGCATCTTCCAAATTCGAAACAATGCCGTATCCACGAGGTTGTTAAATGTAAATTTTCTTTGCAATCTAATGAAAGATCGTTGATGCCTATTGTAACTCAACCCAGTTGTCCATTGTAACACCGTCATACTTCCCCCAATACACATGCGTACAGTCACGCCTGAGGTCATTGAATAATTCCGCAATACATAAAACTAGAAAGAGTTAATTGCCTATGTGACCCTTAAAGTATGTAAATTATTGTTATTAAGCCCTTAAAATATTTTTCCATACATAATCCCCTAAAGTATCAGTTTGGCCCTTTCATCCATTCTGACGGTTAAATTTAACTGAATTTAGGGGGAAAATGGTATTTCGTGGCATTTAAACTTAGAAATATTTAAAATAGTTACAAACATTTTAAAACTTTATTAAAATTTAATTTTTTTATTAATTGCATATTTTTTTTTTTTTAAAAAAAATTCGCTTTTATATTTATAGGAAACATTTTTGGAAAAATGTTTCTATACTAAAAAAAAAATATTTTTAAAATAATTATTATTTACATTAATGGTCCATTTGATTCGAAACTGAGGAAATGGCCTAGATGGAAAGTTTTTTCTTGGAATGACAATTTCAATGGAAATCCTAAAACCTCACATTTACCGTTGTTTGATAACATTCATTTTTCGACTGACAAAAGTGACATGGTTGTTACAATTAATGAAAAAACCGACAAATGTAAACAATCTGCTATTTATAGAATAATTTTTGACCAAAAAAAAATACAATTTTAACCAAAAAAATTAGTTAGTAAGAAAAAGTTTCGAAAAACACATTTTTAACAAAAAAAAAAACAACTTGAAATGATATAAACAATTCTTAAACTAATAGTTTTTAAAAATATAAATGGTTTTAAAAACACAGTTGAGTTTAGTACCTTTTTGTTAAATATAAAAAATCATGTGTTTATGACCTGACGTATTATTATATGTGTTTATGTGTCCCAATAGATCATAATCTATCAAGATATATCTATCACAATTGTGTTTATCACCCACAAACAATAGTGTCTAAGCCGATACTCAATTCATAAATGAATTACTTGCATGATTTCAGGATATACGGGATGATTTGTTGCGATATTTTCTCTCTTGAGGGTATAGTAGTCTATTACAAAAAGACAAAAAAAAAAATCACACGGTTAATAATTGTTTTTAAAGGTCTTCATTTTTTAAACAAGAGAAACCGGATCTGTGAACAAAATTTTTTTTATAACAAGGGAGTGGTATCAGATTGCCCAGTTTTAATACCATTTCCACTAAGGGAAAGAAATTATCATTGGGATTAGATATTAAAAAATGCAAGGATGCAAGTTTTTCACTCAATTATCTTTCCTCTTAAATATTTGCAAATATTTCCGGATACAAAACTGAGTTGCGCAGCTGACCCAAATAAGGGCCTAAAATTCTCTTCATATAAAACTATTTTGAAAAAAATAAAAAATGACCCATACAGCTTTATGGCGCAAAAAAAAATTGTTCTTTTTCCACCCTAATCTGTTACTGAACAACTTTTTTAGTAAAAAACCACGAACCCAAAACTTAACCATTTTCCTCAAGCCGCACCGTATTATATTTGTTCACACACATGCACATGTCTTTCACCTGTTTTTTCTTTTTTTTACGTGTTGAATCGAAATTGCTTTATTTTCATTTTTTTGTAACTTTAACTCGAGATAAGATTGTTCAATTTTTTTAATTGGCTTTGTAGCTATTTGTTAAGAAAAAACTTATCATTTAGTGCTGATCTAATTGATGCTTTGAATTACCGGTTGCACTGCAAGTTGATTTAACGATAGCAGGGTCGTGAGTTTTCTGCATTTGAATACGATTTCAACGCAAATGTACCTACAATTACTAGCATTTTTTCTGCATTTGAATACGATTCAAAGCAGATATACCTAGAACTAATAGCATTTTAAGCTTGGGGTGGATTACCTCTGCAGCAGAATATTTCTAACTTGGAATTACAATGTCAACTTTTAGTTTTTCTACTATTATTAGAAGTCATCCAAATCATTCATAATTATATGTGTTTATGTGTCCCAATGGATTAGTATCTATTACTTGCACTTCAGGGTATAGTATTCTATTTCTAAACAGCAAAAAGCATTGCACGATTAATAGTTGTTTTTGAAGGTCTTCATTTTTTAAACAAGAAGTAACAGGATCTGCGAATATAATTTTTTTATAACAAGGGGTGGTATCAAATTGCCCAGTTTTAATACAATTTTAAGACAGTTTTCGTCTAAAGGTGAAACAATTTTAACGTTAGTTTAACAAAAAACAAATTTTAACAATAAAATTATAATTTTCATAAAATAAAACAGCTTTTAATGAAAAATAGTTTTAGTGAAAAATACTGTTGAAACTAATAACCTGTTATGAGATTGTAATAAAGAATAGATAATACAATACAAAAGGTTGTCTTATATTAACGGACTACATTGTTATTCTCATATTAACAACTGAGTACAATACTACCGTTGATAATACGTTGACAAAGACGGTGCATAACTGCCAGCTATCTTTAGACGTGCAGTAGACTTAGTTAACTGACATGAGAATAGAACTAGTAGGTATGTGGAGGTATCCAATGATTACAGCGGTTGAGGTTGATAGAAACAAATATTTTTAACACAAATATTTTTTAAACTTGTTTTTCTTGATTAAATTTTTTTATTTTGTTAAAAAATGTTTTGAAGTGTTTTTATTTTTCGTTAAAACAGTTTTTACGGGCTAAAGACTGATTTGTGTTAAAAATATTTTTTCCAAAAATATTTTACACCAATTTTTTTCATTACAAGCTGTTTTATTTTTATCAAAAGTATATTTTTATTGTTAAAATTTGTTTTTTGTTAAACTAACGTTAAAATTGTTTCACCTTCTGGCGAAAACTGTCCTACAATTGTATTCAAATTGGGCAATCTGATACACCACTTAATATAAAAAAAATTCTATTCGTAGATCCGGTTACTCTTTGTTTAATAAATGACAACCTTTAAAAACAACTATTAATCGTGCGATGTTTTTTTGTTTTTTAGAAAAAGACTACAATACGAAATGTGATGGATAGCGTGTATAAGCTCATCTCTAAGGTCCTGTCGGTCAGACTTAGAAGTGTGATGGATCCTCTTATTTCAGATGCTCAGAGCGCGTTTGTGGGTGGTCATCAGATCCTTGATGCTGCACTGGTTGCGAATGAATGCATCGATTCCAGACTGAGGAGTGGGGATCCTGGCATTCTATGCAAGCTTGATATTGAGAAAGCGTACGATCACGTAAACTGGGAGTTCCTTCTTTATTTGCTCAGGAGGATGGGTTTTGGGGAGCGGTGGTGCAGGTGGATTAAGAGGTGTATTTCTTCTGTCAATTTCTCAGTTCTTGTTAATGGGGTGCCTGAGGGGTTCTTCAAGAGTTCGCGTGGTCTTAGGCAGGGTGATTCGTTGTCTCCTTTCCTTTTCATTCTGGTTATGGAGGTGTTTTCTCGGATGATGAGCAGGACGGTGGAGGGGGGTTTGGTTTCAGGGTTTTCTATTGGGAGCTCGGTTTCTCATCCAGTTGTGGTCTCTCATCTTCTGTTTGCGGATGATACTATTATTTTTTGTGGGGCGTCTGTGGACGAGGTAAGGTCTCTGCGGTTGCTTCTGGTTTGCTTTGAGGCGGTGTCAGGTTTACGAATAAATGTCGGAAAGAGTGAGATGATTACCGTGGGCGAGGTTGGTTATGTGGGCTACTTGGCTCGTGTTCTTGGTTGTCGGGTTGGATCTCTCCCTTCTACTTATCTTGGCATACCTTTAGGGGCTAAGTTTAAGTCTTCTTCAATGTGGAATCCGGTCCTTGAGAGGGTTCAGAGGAGGTTAGCAGGTTGGAAGCATGGTTTCCTGTCTAAAGGTGGTCGGTTGATTTTGATCAAAAGCGTTGTCTAGCCTTCCGACATATTTTATGTCCGTCCTCCCTTTGCCTCGGTCTGTTGGCAAACGGCTTGACAAGTTGATGAGGGACTTTCTATGGAGAGGGAATGATGATGAGTTTAAATATTGCTTGGTGAGTTGGGATGAGGTGTGTAGGCCGCTGATTGAGGGTGGGGCTGGGGTCAGAAGCTTAGCCCAATTCAATACGGCTTTACTAGGGAAGTGGCTGTGGCGCTTTAATAGGGATGGAGGTAGATTGTGGAGGAGAGTGGTGGTTGCTAGACATGGGGTGGGAATGTATGGTTGGGATCCTATTTTGGGGCGGGATGCGCATGGGGTGGGGTGGTGGAGGTTTATTGCGAGGGGGTGGGGGAGGTTCTCCTTGCTCACCTCCTTCCACCTTGGGAATGGAAGCAGGATCAGGTTTTGGAAGGATAAATGGGGCGAGGGGGGATCTTTGGAGGTTCTCTTCCCGGGTATGTTTAGGATTGGGATAGACAAAGATGGGTTAGTTGAGGATCATAGGCGGAGGGATGGGGTTACTGAGGGGTGGGACCCAAAGTTTAGGAGGGGTCTCCGTGATTGGGAACTGGAGGAGGCAGATGCGTTCTTCGAATGGCTGAGGTTGGCGACGGTTCCGTCTATGGGGGCAGATGGGTTGAGGTGGTCGTACTCTCAGGATGGCTTGTTTTCCGTGCGGAGTTACTATTCTGTCCTAAGGGGTCGCGGTGGGGCTTGTTTCCCATGGAAGGCTATTTGGAGATGCCATGCGCCTCCTAAGGTGTGCTTGCCATCTTGACTATTAAGGGGCTTCAGCAAAGAGGTAGGAGGATGGCCAGTAGATGTTGGTTGTGTAGAAGGGAGGAGGAGACGACTAATCACCTTCTTTTACACTGTGAGGTTACTAGGGGTCTTTGGGATCTATTTTTCTCTTTAAGCCAGATTGTTTGGGCCATGCCTCGTTCGGTGTGCGAAGTGCTAGCGGCGTGGCGTTGGCCTAGGGGTTGGTCAGGTCCGAGGGGGGTCTGGAGGTTGGTCCCCCACTGTATCTTTTGGACTGTGTGGTTGGAGAGGAACATGAGATGCTTCGAGGGAGTCGATCTTGATCCTCCTCGAATTCGGTACAGTTTTCTGGGCCTGCTTCTTGCTTGGTTTAGGAAACGGCATGATTCGTCTTTGTCTTTCCTTTTTGAGTTATTGGAGGAATTCTAGGGGCCTGAGTAGTGAGTGTTGGGTCTCGGTTATTAGCTTGTTTACTTTGTATACTTCCTGTGTACGGGATCCCGCCCCCTTTGGCGGGTCGTTTTATTGAATCATTTACTTATAAAAAAAAAATAGATACTTATCTATTGGGACACATAACCAATTATAATGCTGAATGATATGGTTAACTTTTAATAATGGTAGAACAAATGAAGTTGACTATTACAATGTTAGAAAGATGCTGATGCAGAGGTAATCCACCCCAACTTAAAATGGTATTAATTCTAGGTACATCTGCGTTGAAATCGTATTCAAATGCAAAATACTCACAGCCCAGCTGTCATTAAATCAACTTCCAGTGTCCAACTGGTAGCCCAAAGCAACAACTCAATCTGTATTAAATGAGAAATCTTTTCTTGACAAATATGTGTGTAAATGATTAAAAAAATAACTAGAAAGCCTATTAAAAAAATTGGATAGTCTTATCTCGAGTTAAAGTTACAAAAAAATTAAAACAAATCAGTTTCGTTTCAACAAGTAAAAAAAAAAAAAAAAACACAAGTGAAAGACATGTGCACCATGTGTGAACAAATATACAACGATAAGGCTTGAGGAAAATGGTTGAGTTTTGGGTTTCTGGTAATTTAATAAAAAAATATTTAATAACAAAGTTGGGTGAAAAAACAACAAATTTTTTTTTGCCCCGCAAAGCTGTAGGGGTCATTTCTTTTTTTTGTTTGTTTTTTCAAAATAGTTTATGTATGAAGAGTATATTAGGCTGTTATTATTTTGAGCTGCGCAACTCAATTTTATTTGCTGAAAAATTTGCAAATATTTAAGAGGAAAGATAATTGAGTGTAAAACTTGTATCCTTGCATTTTTAATATCTAATCCCTATGATAATTGCTTTCCCTTAAAATATGGAAATACCCACGTAAAAACTGATGTCAAATAACCACGTGAATACCCATGTCAATACTTACATGAAATAACAGTGTGATTCCTTTGTCATGCCTGCGTCAGTTAGGTCTCTTTTAGAGGCATGGAAGCCTCCTTGAGGGTGGGCGGGAGACAAACGGGATTGGCGTATGGTTCTTCACTGCACTACGTGGATGTAGGGCTGGCAATTTTTGACACGATAACCCGTTTATGGTAATAACCCGAAATTGACACGATTATCTTGTATAGATTTAAGAGTACCCAAAACTAATACTCAAATAAAAATCAACGCGACCTGAAAATGACACGACTAACCCGAATTGCCACCCCTACGTGGACGATATGGAAGGAATACTCGTTGTTTCGAAGGTATTGAGATGGCGCCATCGAGACTTCGTTTTCTTTTTTTAAGCACCCTTATTAGCTGGTCTGAGGGGAAGATCTCGGTCAGGACTCAGGATTTTGTTGAGTTTATGGAGGAGATCCACTATGTGTTATAATATTGGTGTCTGTGTGGAAGGTGTTTGTTAGTTTTTTCTGAATTTTCTTGTAGTGCTGTTAGTTTTTTTTTTTCCAAAAAGATTACCATAAATTTATCTCGACATTATGAAAATACGTGAAGATAGAATTGAAATATTCTATGTACACTAATGACATTCTTAAACCCCAAAAGTTACCAACAACTCTAATAAGTCAAAGAAGAAAATATTTTAGTGTATTTTGGAAGTGAGACTAAATTAACAAACATTAAATTCATACAATATATAATGGGAACGTTATATTTTTCTTTCATAAAGTAATTGGTTTTGACATGTCCCTTGGTTTTACGAGACATGTGAATAAAGATACAACTTGTACATATCAGCTAGTGTCTGACAAATCTACTGTTTTCCCCAAAAAGAATATGGTAACTACAAAAATTGAGTTATTAGACTCGTTAGGAATTATCACTTGAAAATATATCGTCGACAAAGAGTAATTAGACTCGTTGTTTGCAAATTCATGTCAAAATCGCCTTCAACATGTCCAAACTCGCTAAGCCTTCGGTATTTTTCATATCATGTCCTATCAGGTTTGTGTTTTGTTTGGACCATGTTCATGTCATTTTGTTATTAGTCATATCATGTTGTTATATTAAAAAATTAATCAAAATTAGATTCGATAAGTTATCGTCTTTTGCAGATCCATCAATTAGGAATCTGATTTGGTCCTGGCTCCACCGAAACCAGTTAAAAAGGTAATAGGATAATGTCTTGGGAACGGGTGGTATCTCATTATGCTTCTCCTACTATTAAGGCAACATGGTCCGGACATCAAAATAATAAAAATCAATGTATATTTATTTTAACTGCTACATTACAAAACATTCCAAAAACACCTTAATATGAAGTCAGACGCAACAATTTCTCAGTTAATCTCAGCAACAAGTCAGAAGTAAAGGAGTTAGTTTTCAAACATCTAACAGCAATTTTAAAGGATGTAATATCTCATCAAAATAACCAAAACGAAATGAAGGAGAAGTTACACATATCATATCATATTATCTCTAATTATACTAATCAGATAGAAAAAGTATGAATCAAGGAAATATCAGCATGATGGCTTTGTATCAAAAAATATATTTGTGACATAGCATAACAATCAAAAAACAATTTCTTTTGTTTCAAATATATGTAAAGTTAAAGAAATATGTGATATTTCTCTTTCAAAATACCATACAAACACACAATAAAAAACAAATAATGAGAGCCTTTGGTTTTGTTAAGGGTAATAATATTTTTGGCTCTAATTTCACATATATATTTATCTTAACTTATAAGTTATGATAGCCCAAACATAATTTGTTTAGTATAAACATTATTATACTTATTTTAAATTTGTGGAAAAACTGTCATCGTATATAGGTTAGAAAAGTTTTTGTCGTAATTCTTTTCAAAAAGATGATAAAATTTATATGTGGACATGACATCTATGTAACTTTTTTTATTAAAAATAAAAGTTATCAAACATGCAAAACAATGAATAAAATATTTGTTTGCTGCTATTTACCACTTTTGTCACTGTGTATCAAAAGGACCATAATTTTTCTTTACTTTGACTTGAAATGAAATGTGTATATGGGATGCTTTCAACAGCATCATCCGGGAATACAAGCACTTCACGAAATCTGATTTTTTTTATTCAAATCATTAGCTGATTCTACCAACTTGCAATCTTTCAGGATTCAAATTATTATTTCACGTGAGTATTGACATGGGTATTAATGTGGTTATTTCACATGACTATTTACATGGGTATTCCCATATTTTAAGGGAAAGCAAATTACCATTGGGTTTAGATATTAAAAAAAAATACTAGGATACAAGTTTTTTAACTCAATTATCGTTCCTCTTAAAAATTTGACAATTTTTCCTGATACAAAATTGAGTTATGCAGCTGACCCAAATAAAGGCCTAAAATAATCTTCATGTATAAACTATTTTGAAAAAAACAAAAACAAAAAAGAAACAACCCCTACAACTTTGTGTACCGAAACAAATTGTTGTTTTTCCACCCAATTCTGTTATTAAATATTTTTTTTAGTAAATAACCACAAACCCAAAAGTAAACCATTTTCCTCAAACCTTATCATTGTATATTTTTTCACACACGATGCACATGTCTTTCACTTGTTTTCTTCTTTTTTTTTTTATTTGTTGAATCGAGACTGATTTGTTTTCATTGTTTTTAACTTTAACTCCGGATGAGATTGTTTAATTTTTTTAATAGGCTTTGTAGTTATTTTATTAATCATTTACCCACATATTTGTTAAAAAAATAACTTCTCATTTAATACAGATCTAATTGTTGCTTTGGGCTTTGCCCATGGGATACCATTTTAATACGATTTCAACGCAGATGTTCCCAGAATAAATACCACTTTAAGCTTGGGGTGGATTACCTCTACAGATTAATACCAGAACAAATAAACCGTTACAGATCTAATTGTTGCTTGGGCTTTGCACATGGGATACCATTTTAATACGATTTCAGCTTTATTTGTTCTACTACTATTAAAAGTCAACCAAATAATTCATCTTTAGAAATGATTCTAGGTTTTAGAAAGTACATGTAACGGTTTTAGCCTTTGTTTTATAATGTTTATTTATCACACAGTCCTCTATAAATAGGACACGGGGGAGGGCCATTGGGATATAACAAATACTCATATAAGAGAAAGACATGGAAATGAAGAAAGTTCTTTTGATGACATTGTTGGTAGCTACAGTGTTTATGGCCACCATTGTCAACTCCACTGCCAATTCGGTTTCTAACAGTGGTAAAATGTGTGACTCAGACATTATCCTCAAAGCTGCTAGTTCCCTTGCAGTTTGCTTGGGTAAGTTTTGCGCTCCATGGAGCCCCTGCCAAACCGGTTGTGTTTGCGTCGGAAAAGTGGTTTTGGGGCTTGTGTGGAACCGACATTTGAATTAATCAAATAGTGTTCCCGGGACATCTACATTTACGTATTTATTTATGTGTATGCGTGTGTGAGTTTGTATGAAATAAGCTCAATTTAGTGTTCAACGGGCATCTACATCATGATGTATTTCATGTTATTGACTAATGAAAATCGTGCATGTGTTTATCCAATTATCTTTGCTTTATGGTGTGTGTTATATTCGGGTCGAACCTGAACCGTTATCCGTCCATATGGGTATTGAATCGTTATTCATTGAATTGGATTAATAATTTAAATATTTATTTATATATATTTAGTGTACCAATAAATACAACATAATTTAAGTTGGCCAAACAAAATTACTAACTCTTATAGTGTCTATGACAATGGTGTCGAGAATTGATCTCGAAGTGGAGATAATGTCCAAATAACTGAAAATTTTGGTTTATACGCTTAACAATATTTTTTTCTTAACTTTGCACGTTATTTTGAAGGCCTTGTGCCCAGTAAGATTTAATTTCATTGTCATAATTGTTTTATGTCGAATGGTTTAAAAAATAACGTATAAAGCACTAATTTTAGATAAGTATTGAGGGAGACATGGTCTCCCGAACAAGAACAATTAAAATAGAAAATTTGGGTCTTTCCTGAGAAAGGCGGTAAAGGATATTTTTCCCACATCTTTTTGGAAAAATAAAACTTTGGGCTATTTTTATGATGACCAAAAACCTAATATGTGCTTGATATTGTTCGTAAAATTATATCATTTTCATAATTATCGATCTTCATGTATTGAGATTTTTTTGCAATTTAGGCAGTGTTTTTTGAGTCCCCAGAAAATAGGTAAAATAGGCAAAAAAAAAAAAATCCACTTCATGAGTGAAAAATGAAGTATGGATCTACCTAGCGACATAAAATTTATTTTTGAACTATTTCAAGAGGCCAATTTTGATTTATTTGTTCTTGAATTAATTTGTTTAAATCATTATAAGGTTTATGCGTGATTTGTTTAGACCACCCTATACTACTGGTGTGTTTGGCTCGCTCCCTTAGAAGGCGAGTTTCACAAATTCATCAATTTGAAAGACTCGGTTGTGTGTTTGTTTGCTTAAATGGATGCTTATTATGGAAATATATTCAGATCTTGTGTTTGATTGCTTATCTTTGTGTAAGGTTGACCCTACGTAAACGTGCAATGAAGACATACTCATTTTGTTTTTTTGTAGATGATATGTATAGCAGTTGTTATAGTCATTGTTTAATATTTATGAGCAGAGATTTTTATATATTCGAAACTCCTTATCTAAGGGGATGCATTTCCTTGATAGAACAAGAATACATAAGAATTATCTTGGTACAAGCTCATAAACTGCCGAAAGGGACCTACGCGGAGCCCATGCACCTTTAATATTGTATGATGCAAATGCTATTTTATTATCATAATCTAAATCCAATTTCTTTACACTTGTGATAAATTGGGGTACAAAATTTAGTTTTGGAACCTTTCCTTAACAAAACTTACGATTAAGTGTAAACAAAATGTAATTTGGTTACAATTACGATTTTGATGAGGTTTTTGGGGAAGTTATATATTGATTGTTCATATGAGAGTTAAGTACTTTTGGGGGAGCTTTTGTAAACTTACCTTAATAAAAAAAACTAAAAATTAGTTTTAAAAAAATTACAAAATAAACTCCAAAATTTCGCATTATTTGGAACTGATTGCATGCCTATCAGACTTTTAAACGTAAACGACTTGCCGTTAGTTTTTTATTACTTCCACTAATGATATTGTCGGAGTTCTAAAACGTACACATTGTGGTTTTTGTAATAAATAGGTATGGATTGAAAAAATAAGTGCTATTCATACTTTAATCCTCCACCACATTGTTACATTGAGTTCCCCCATCACTATTTCCCTTAATGAATGCAATTTTCCCTTAAGGGCACAATAGAGTGACCGAAAGAAAAACATGATGAAACAAACAAATCAAATACTGTTAATAAACATATTAAAAATATTGAAACAAAATCCTTCTAATTTAATAAATTAAATGAAAGAATAAAAAAATCATATACAATTTCAAGACGAATATGTGACACATTGCCAACTTTGCCTAATAACAATTTTCGTCACGTAATGCATCTTCCAAATTCGAAACAATGCCTTATCCACGAGGTCGTTAAATGTAAATTTTCTTTGCAATCTAATGAAAGATCGTTGATGCCTATTGTAACTCAACCCAGTTGTCCATTGTAACACTGTCATACTTCCCCCAATACACATGCGTACAGTCACGCCTGAGGTCATTGAATAATTCCGCAATACATAAAACTAGAAAGAGTTAATTGCCTATGTGACCCTTAAAGTATGTAAATTATTGTTATTAAGCCCTTAAAATATTTTTCCATACATAATCCCCTAAAGTATCAGTTTGGCCCTTTCATCCATTCTGACGGTTAAATTTAACTGAATTTAGGGGAAAAATGGTATTTCGTGGCATTTAAACTTAGAAATATTTAAAATAGTTACAAACATTTTAAAACTTTATTAAAATTTAATTTTTTTATTAATTGCATATTTTTTTTTAAAAAAAAATTCGCTTTTATATTTATAGGAAACATTTTTGGAAAAATGTTTCTATACTAAAAAAAATAATATTTTTAAAACAATTATTATTTACATTAATGGTCCATTTGATTCGAAACTGAGGAAATGGCCTAGATGGAAAGTTTTTTCTTGGAATGACAATTTCAATGGAAATCCTAAAATCTCACATTTACCGTTCTTTGATAACATTCATTTTTCGACTGACAAAAGTGACATGGTTGTTACAATTTATGAAAAAACCGACAAATGTAAACAATCTGCTATTTAAAGAATAATTTTTGACCAAAAAAAAATACAATTTTAACCAAAAAAATTAGTTAGTAAGAAAAAGTTTCGAAAAACACATTTTTAACAAAAAAAAAACAACTTGAAATGATATAAACAATTCTTAAATTAATAGTTTTTAGAAATATAAATTGTTTTAAAAACACAGTTGAGTTTAGTACCTTTTTTTTTAAATATAAAAAATCATGTGTTTATTACCTGACGTATTATTATATGTGTTTATGTTCCCAATAGATTAGAATCTATCAAGATATATCTATCACAATTGTGTTTATCACCCACAAACAATAGTGTCTAAGCCGATACTCAATTCATAAATGAATTACTTGCTTGATTTCAGGATATACGGGATGATTTGTTGCGATATTTTCTCTCTTGAGGGTATAGTAGTCTATTACAAAACGACAAAAAAAAAATCCCACGGTTAATAATTGTTTTTAAAGGTCTTCATTTTTTAAACAAGAGAAACCGGATCTGTGAACAAAATTTTTTTTATAACAAGGGAGTGGTATCAGATTGCCAAGTTTTAATACCATTTCCACTAAGGGAAAGAAATTATCATTGGGATTAGATATTAAAAAATGCAAGGATGCAAGTTTTTCACTCAATTATCTTTCCTCTTAAATATTTGCAAATATTTCAGGATACAAAACTGAGTTGCGCAGCTGACCCAAATAAGGGCCTAAAATTCTCTTCATAAAAAACTATTTTGAAAAAAATAAAAAATGACCCATACAGCTTTCTGGCGCAAAAAAAATTGTTCTTTTTCCACCCTAATCTGTTACTGAATAACTTTTTTAGTAAAAAACCACGAACCCAAAACATAACCATTTTCCTCAAGCCCCACCGTATTATATTTGTTCACACACGATGCACTTGTCTTTCACCTGTTTTTTCTTTTTTTTACTTGTTGAATCGAAATTGCTTTATTTTCATTTTTTTGTAACTTTAACTCGAGATAAGATTGTTCAATTTTTTTAATTGGCTTTGTAGCTATTTGTTAAAAAAAAACTTATCATTTAATGCTGATCTAATTAATGCTTTGAATTACCATTTGCACTGCAAGTTGATTTAACGATAGCAGGGTCGTGAGTTTTCTGTATTTGAATACGATTTCAACGCAAATGTACCTTGAATTAATAGCATTTTTTCTGCATTTGAATACGATTCAAAGAAGATATACCTAGAATTAATAGCATTTTAAGCTTGCGGTGGATTACCTCTACAGCAGAATCTTTCTAACTTGGAATTACAATGTCAACTTTTAGTTGTTCTACTATTATTAGAAGTCATCCAAATCATTCATAATTATATGTGTTTATGTGTCCCAATGGATAAGTATCTTTCTAAACAGCAAAAAGCATTGCACGATTAATAATTGTTTTTGAAGGTCTTCATTTTTTAAACAAGAAGTAACAGGATCTGCGAATATAATTTTTTTATAACAAGGGGTAGTATCAAATTGCCCAGTTTTAATACAATTTTAAGACAGTTTTCGTCTAAAGGTGAAACAATTTTAACTTTAGTTTAACAAAAAACAAATTTTAACAATAAAATTATAATTTTCATAAAATAAAACAGCTTATAATGAAAAATAGTTTTAGTGAAAAATACTGTTGAAACTAATAACCTGTTATGAGATTGTAATAAAGAATAGATAATACAATACAAAAGGTTGTCATATATTAACGGACTACATTGTTATTCTCATAGTACAATACTACAGTTGATAATACATTGACAAAGATGGTGCATAACTGCTCATAACTGCCAGCTATCTTTAGACGTGCAGTAGACTTAGTTAACTGACATGAGAATAGAACTAGTAGGTATGTGGAGGTATCCAATGATTACAGCGGTTGAGGTTGATAGAAACAAATTTTTTTAACACAAATTTTTTTTAAACTTGTTTTTCTTGATTAAATTTTTTTATTTTGTTAAAAAATGTTTTGAAGTGTTTTTATTTTTCGTTAAAACAGTTTTTACGGGTTAAAGACTGATTTGTGTCAAAAATATTTTTTTCAAAAATATTTTACACCAATTTTTTTCATTACAAGCTGTTTTATTTTTATCAAAAGTATATTTTTATTGTTAAAATTTGTTTTTTGTTAAACTAACGTTAAAATTGTTTCACCTTCAGGCCAAAACTGTCCTACAATTGTATTCAAACTGGGCAATCTGATACACCACTTGTTATAAAAAAAATTCTATTCGTAGATCCGGTTACTCTTTGTTTAATAAATGACAGCCTTTAAAAATCACTATTAATCGTGCGATGTTTTTTTGTTGTTTAGAAAAAGACTACAATACGAAATCATGCAAGTAATAGATACTTATCTATTGGGACACATAAACAATTATAATGCTGAATGATTTGGTTAACTTTTAATAATGGTAGAACAAATGAAGTTGACTATTACAATGTCAGAAAGATGCTGATTCAGAGGTAATCCACCCCAAGCTTAAAATGGTATTAATTCTAGGTACATCTGCGTTGAAATCGTATTCAAATGCAGAATACTCACAGCCTAGCTGTCATTAAATCAACTTCCAGTGTCCAACTGGTATCCCAAAGCAACAACTCGATCTGTATCAAATGACAAATCTTTTCTTAACAAACATTTGTGTAAATGATTAAAAAAATAACTAGAAAGCCTATTAAAAAAATTGGATAGTCTTATCTGGAGTTAAAGTTACAAAAAAATTAAAACAAATCAGTTTCGTTCCAAAAAGTAAAAAAAAAAAAAAAAAAAAACAAGTGAAAGACATGTGCACCATGTGTGAACAAATATACAACGATAAGGCTTGAGGAAAATGGTTGAGTTTTTTGTTTCTGGTAATTTAATAAAAATATATTTAATAACAAAATTGGGTGAAAAAACAACAAATTTTTTTTGGCCCGCAAAGCTATAGGGGTCGTTTCTTTTTTTTTTTTCTTTTTCTTTTTTCAAAATAGTTTATGTATGAAGAGTATATTAGGCCGTTATTATTTTCAGCTGCGCAACTCAATTTTGTTTGCTGAAAAATTTGCAAATATTTAAGAAGAAAGATAATTGAGTGTAAAACTTGTATCCTAGCATTTTTTAATATCTAATCCCTATGATAATTGCTTTCCCTTAAAATATGGAAATACCCATGTAAAAACTCATGTCAAATAATCACGAGAATACCCATGTCAATACTTACATGAGATAACAATGTGATTGCTTTGTCATGCCTGCTTCAGTTAGGTCTCTTTTAGAGGCATGGAAGCCTCCTTGAGGGTGGGCGGGAGACAAACGGGATTGGCGTATGGTTCTTCACTGCACTACGTGGACGATATGGAAGGAGTGGAATATTCGTTGTTTCAAAGGTATTGAAACAACACCCAATACATATTGTTCCAAACTCCTATATAAATATAATTACATTCATACCTTGGGAGCATGGAACCTTAGTTGATGACGTACAAACGAGGCACATAAACTACGGCATGTTGATGATGCTTTATACTCTTTGCCGCTACGTCTTCAACAAACACTTCATAGGTCTTGAATATTACAATTAAATAAAATCCTATGAAAAATGTTTTTGTCCGGAATTGAGCCAAAACTATATATGGACTCAATTGGAAATTTGTGTCCTTACAAATCTCTCCCTTTGGCTATTCCGGGACAAAAACCAAACAAAAATCCTAAAGGGCCGTCAAGCTCTACTAGACTCAAAACATAACCCGCCCAATCTTGACTCAACCCAAGGATTAAACTCTTTGCCATAGAAAGATGCCGCTATAGAATAATTCCTGCACACTTAAGCAAACTCATCAAATGCATAAGGAATATCAAAAATATTAAATGCAATTTTTTAATTAATTACCCCCCTAAATTAATTCTCCCTTTAAAACACATGACCTACTTAGAAAGACGTCTCCCCCTAAGATAAATCTCCCCCAAACGAAGATACGATAATAATAGGATTAGATACCATTTCTCCCCCTATCATCATTCTCCCCCTTTTTGTTCGGGAATAGGCAAAGGATAAAGAACTAATAAACAGCATGTGGAAGCTTAAAGTGATAAGACATGAAAGCATATGGGCAATTAAAAACAAGGCAAAGACATACAAATATCATATATATATATACTAGAAATATATCAATGGACCACTTGCATATATATATAGATATAAACACACACATGACACAAAATACAATAAGTTTGCACACTCGTATGGCAAAAATGTGTCATATGGAAACGGAAGTGTAGGGGTGTGAACTAGCAACAATTAAATTTAGACCCAAACACTTAAGAAACGTTCACGGAGTTCTCATTTGATTGCAAACTTCATCACACTTAAATATAACCTCATGTGACAATATAAAGATTGAACTCAATGAACAAACATACACAATGCATACAAGCCTAGCATGATGATGATTCTACAAACCAAATAGAGTCATGACATTAAAGACAACTAGGATAAACGGACATTGTGCAAACCGTTGATATACCATCCAATTCTCCCTCAATGAGCATATATATTCTTTTGTTTGTGAATGAATATATCAAACAAACATAGGCCTTGGCAATTTCTTTTTGTTTAATGCCAAATATTCTGTTTTTAGGCCTTTGGATCACGTATTTCTTTTAGATCCAATCAACGGTGGCTTACTATCGCAAAGGATTTAATTCATCCTTTCGGAGCCCTTCCCCATGCATATATATTAATTTATCATGTTTTCATTTTTCACACAAATCTCACATGCAACGGATTTTGACATGCACTAGTCCTCCTAGGTCATAGATATGTAGATGACTAGATTGATAGGAGAACACCTCAAAAAGCTCAAATATAACATGTGACATTAAGATTTCAAAAGAGCGCGTGCATGTGTGAATAGAGGCATATAGAAATAGAATCCATTTAAACAATACAAAATCCAACTACTCCATATAAAACATGGTAAAGAACATTTTAAGGAATGAAAATCTAAACCAAAAGTTCTAGCCACATGGGAGCGTAAATGATGGGATTCAAACACAAGTATATGCCACATAAAGTGTGTCAAACAAAAATACACACAAAACAAAATCTTTTTGAGTTTTTAACATTTTTAATCAAAAATAAATATTTACTCAAAAGGACAAACAAAAATCATTTGTATTTTTGATTAAGCTTAAATGAAATAAATACAACACAAATGATAAACAAAAATCTTTTTATATTATGCAGTCGATTCAAACACAAAATATAATACAAAAAGATAAACAAGTCATAATTTCTAGCATGTGATATGAAATAAGGCAATGACTAGAAAATGACTAAACAAGCATACATTTAGCATATGAATATAGCATGAAGTACAAACGCTAAAGTATGCAAACACTAACACATTCATCCTTTAGATTTAGCAAGGGAGGAAGCATGTGATAGTAAATGAGAATCAAAATCCCTATTTTGTAAGGCAACCAAGTCGGATTTCCTAACCCAAATTAATGAAGAATTACTATCTTGGGGTGTAGGAACGTTAGCTATCGTGGTTACTTTACTATGGGATTTTCTAGGAATTCGTTTAAGATCTAAACAAAATTTCCTAAGATGACCTTGTCGACCACAATGTGTACAAGTGAGAACATGTCGAGAAGATTTATCTAAGGAGTGATCATTAAATGCATTCCTAGAATATTCTCCTAAAACATTGGTTTTGACTTTAGGGTTAAAATCATTACAAGAATTGAAGCCTAAACCAAAAGTGTCATTTTTAATTTGGACCGTTCCTAACATTTTATCTAGTTTTTCCGAACGACACTCCAAATCAAATTTGACATTACTAGAATCTTTTAATTTATTTTCCAATTCTAAAATTTTAGATTCTAGTAAAACATTTCGCTCTTCAAAAGCAAGAAGCTCCTTTTTCAAGGATTCCATTAAACCCCTAAGGTTATCTCTCTCGCCTTCTACATAGTTAATCTTCTCTTGAAGAGTCCTCTCATGAGTCCTAAGGTCTTCTATTAAGGCACTTTCATCAATGACCTTTACACTCTCTCTTAAACTCGCTTCTAACCTCAAATTAGCTCTTTTCAATTTAATAGATTCTTTATATAATTCATGAAAAGCATTTTGAAGTTCACTCTCATCAACCTCTTCTTCATTTTCACTCTCTCTTTCTTCTTCACTCTCACTATCATCAAAAATAAGAGAATCATGTTCAATGACCTTGGAAGTGGCATGTGCTATAATTTCATCATTCGATGAGTTCTCATTATCACTCACATGTCTAGCCATAAAAGCCACAAAATTTTTCTTAGTTGGGGAATCGGGCTTTTCTTCCTTATCACTATCACTAAGGGTTGCATTATATGAAATAGGTCGCTTACCATCTTTCCTTAGTTTAGTGGGGCACTCATAAGCCCTATGGCCATAACCTTCACAACCAAAACATTTATTAGACTCGTCCCTATCAATATTTTCATTACTAGGTTTAGGGATCTTATCGGCTTTAGATATCTTCTCGTTTTTATCATGTTTAGAAGATTCAAATTTCTTGAAATCATTTTTAACTTTATCTTTGTTAAATTTAAGAAATTTTCTAAATTTGCGAGCAAACAAAGCCATATCTTCCGAGTCACTATCACTATCGCTCTCTACTACTTGTTTAACCTCTTTGCGGGCTTTTAAAGCAACGCCCTTTTCGATTTTCTTTTCATTTTTAGAGGGAAACATATCTAGTTCATAGGTTTGTAAATCACCTACAAGCTCTTCTAATTTTGTAGAGGCTAAAGTGGGTAAAGAATTTAAAACGGTCACCTTTGGAATAAATCTATCGGGTAGGGACCTTAGAATTTTCTTTACTACACGGTCGTCAGGTATTTTCTCACCCAAGTTAAAGGATGAATTAACAATATCAGAAAGTCTAGCATAAAATTTATCAAATGTTTCTTTTTCATCCATTTTGATAGTTTCAAATTGAGTAGTGAGGTTTTGGAGTTTAGAAGCTTTAACGACACTCGTTCCTTCATGAGTTAATTGTAAACTATCCCAAGCTTCTTTAGCGGTTTCACATGTCATAATACGTCGGAATTCATCCGGTGTGACAGCGCTAAATAAGGCGTTTAAACCACAGGAATTAAAATTTGCTAGCTTAAACTCATTTTCAGTCCATCTATCGACGGGTTTGGGAACACGTTCATTTTCAATTAAATGTGTTGGTGGGGTCCAACCATTAACAACAGACATCCAAACACGTTCATTGATAGATTTAAGTGCCGATTTCATTCGCGCTTTCCAATACGCGTAGTTTGAACCATCAAAAATAGGAAATTTTGAAAATGGGGAAAAATCCATATTTAGCCAAAAATTAAAGGATCTTAACGAAATAATTTATCGTTTTTGGCTCTGATACCAATTTGAAAACGCAGTTTTGTCCCAATTAAAATATATAATTTCCTTTTATGTAAATCGATGCAGAAGCGTTATGATGGTTCAACTATTAACAACAAGGCCGGGTTTTAATATCTTAAGAAACAAACAAAATTCAAGTCCTAGAAATTTGCCTAAGTCATGATTAACAATTATATCCAAAGTTAGGCGAAACCAATTTTAGCAAATGACTTGAATAAACCAATTTTATCCCAACTTAAATTAGTGTGATAATTAAACAGATTTTATCTTGAAATTATCCTAAGCATGGATTCTAAATGATGTGCAAGATAAAATAAACAAAGTCACACTACACCGCGATGTACGAGGAAAAACCCACTAACGGGAAAAAACCTCGGGACGGCCCTAGCCTCAAATCCACTAAAAATGGTATTACAAAATACAAGACAAAAGACTTACTTCCTAAACTCGAACCCTCTCAAGCCGTGACGCTTCTTCTTGTATCGACCTCCAATTAGCGGATAACCAACGGAGCTCCACCGTGGTCTCGGAATACACCGATAGGACTTTAAACGGACACCGTCACCCGAACATGGAGCCTTTCTCCAAACGGGTAGAATATCACCAAAAGTCTTCTTTGTGTTGGGGTGTAGAAGCAAACCCGAAACGTCTCTTTAATTTGGTAGAGAAAACCGGTGCCAAAAACTCCAAGTAAAGATATGTATATATGGAACTTGGATAACCAACTATTGGGTGTAAACTAGAGTGTGTATGAATTTTTCTTTAGAAATTGACACTCAAAACATGAACATTTTCCCTAAAAAGATTAGCTCTCAAACTCTCTCTAAGAGATGGATATGAAATGGAAAAGTTGTCTTGGAAAATGTGTTTCCCGCACATAATAATGCATGAAAAAGTTGGTTGAAAACCAAGTGGAGAAGTGGGGAAAAAACTGTCAAAAACTGCTCAAAACCGTTCCCGCCTGACGTCTCGTTCGAACGAACTTGACTCTCGTTCGAACGAGACTTCTAACGATCGACCAGCCTGGGCTCGTTAGAATCTCGTTAGATATCTCGTTAGAACGAAAACTCGTTCGAACGAACTATCGAACGACATATCGAACGACTGACCAGATTAGGGTCGTTGGCAAACTCGTTCGAACGAACCTGGTTCGAACGACAAAACTCGTTCGAACGAAATCTGGTTCGAACGAAAAAACTCGTTCGAACGACATTTCAAACGAACAAACAGAAAGATTGAAAAATTTGATTTTGGCCCAGAAACTTTTATAAACTTTTATATACTTATTTTTAAGTTTCAATTTGATTCTTTCTGAAAATAAAATGCAGTTTTTATTTCTCCTAACACCCAATACATATTGTTCCAAACTCCTATATAAATATAATTACATTCATAACTTGGGAGCATGGAACCTTAGTTGATGACGTACAAACGAGGCACATAAACTACGGCATGTTGATGATGCTTTATACTCTTTGCTGCTACGTCTTCAACAAACACTTCATAGGTCTTGAATATTACAATTAAATAAAATCCTATGAAAAATGTTTTTGTCCGGAATTGAGCCAAAACTATATATGGACTCAATTGGAAATTTGTGTCCTTACAAGACTACACTCCCAACCGAACCTGTAAGCACCGCTAACGAACTAGCCGGCACCGGAACATCCACCATAGCATGCGAGCTTTTTCTGGGCACTATCACACTTTCCTTCATCAATGCAACAACTGGATGGCCACTAGGTAGCTCTGGCGTAACTGCAGTCACAGGCTCGGCGCTGGTGACCTTCGACATCGCCGAATCTGGTCCCTGCCTCACGCCCTCAGGCAGCACCCCCACCAATTCCGTCTTGCCATGTACCACCTCATGGGTACTACCATTAATAGCTGCAGATGGGAATTTACCAGCTCCATCGGGAATGCACCTCGTTGCAACTCCCGCCGGAGCGGCGGTGTGATGTTTGATAGTAACGTCATTGAGGGCTCCACGCATCTGCCGCCTCTTAGAGTACACCTTAGCATCCATAAACGTTGGACCAACCCTCTCTTTTCTGGCCAGTGCCACACTCCGAAAATCTGCAGCGGAACTATTAGCCACCCAACTCTTCTTGGTGGCAACCTGACACGTAACCAAAGCTTCTTCCCAAACCGGAAGTTCAAACACCCACCCACCTGCATTGATGTGGACCCTCTCCGGAACTCTCCCCTTGCTGCAGACGAGAATCCTAGCCCATCTAATTTCCTCTCCAGATTGAGTTAGTTTGTCAATATTCTGATACCCACCACACCTATCACCGATGACCTTGAATACTTCTGTCCCCCACAAATGCAGTGGGAGACCAATAACCCTGATCCAACGATTATGCGAGTTCCGGTGAGTATTAGCGCACCCTCCTAAGGGATGCCACTTATCCAAGAATAACGGAATCCCATACACTGACCAATTCTTCAACTTGAGAATACGTTCCGCTTCTCTTTCGGAAGCAAAAATGAAGCAGAAAAGGCAGTTGTTTAACTCCCTCACCACCACCCCCCCAACCGTGCTCCATCTCTGATTAACCCACTCTCTCACTCTGTCAATCGAAGGAGGGATGGCCCCCGCAAGTCCAACTCGCCCCACCAGAGCTCGCTTGAAAAAGGAAACCCTAGTCACACACGAGTCATCAGCAACGGTGATAGCTCCATTCTTGCTACTGGTACCTAGTATATTGATAGGAGAAAATGGCCACGCCTCCAGCTTCGCCGCCTGTAAATACGTCCAACCCTCTCGCAACACCATGTCTTTGGGCTATTCTTATTTCTTAGACATTAAGTTAGTTGATTAATGGACTGCAAACAATACCGGCAATACGAGCGAGTGTTCAACCACTTCGATGAAGAATGTGACGGAAAAATATCACCGCGGGAGCTCCAACAGTATACAGGCCAATAGGTGATGAACTCTCATTGGCAAACGTCGAGGCGGCCGTGGGATTCTTTGATTGTGATGGAGATGGATTGTTATGTTTAGAGGAGTTTGTGAAGAGGGTAGAACAAGTGGGAGAAGCCTAAACCTCTAATTATTAATGCTTAACACCTCTTAGTAAAACACTCACCGAAAATCGTAACTGTAAACAGATTACATTTTGTTTACACTTAATCGTAAGTTTTGTTAAGGAAAGGTTCCAAAACTAAATTTTGTACCCCAATTTATCATAAGTGTAAAGAAATTGCATTTAGACTATGATAATAAAATAGCATTTACATCATACAATATTAAAGGTGCATGGGCTCCACGTAGGTCCCTATTGGCAATTTATGAGCTTGTACCAAGATAATTCTTATGTATTCTTGTGCTATCAAGAAAATGCATCCCCTTACATAAAGAGTTTCGAATATATAAAAATCTCTCCTCATAATTATTATACAATGACTATAACAACTGCTATACATATCATCTACAAATAAACAAAATGAGTACGTCTTCATTGCACGTTTACGTAGGGCCAACCTTACAAAAAAATAAGCAATCAAACACAAGATCTTAATAAATTTTCATAATAAGCATCCATTTAAGCAAACAAACACACAATCGAGTCTTTCAAATTGATGAATTTGTCACACTCAACTTCTAAGGGAGCGAGCCGAGCAGGCCAGTAGTATAGGGTGGTCTAAACAAATCACGCATAAACCTTATAATGATTTAAACAAATTAATTCAAGAACCAATAAATCAAAATTGGCCTCTTGCAATAGTTCAAAAATAAATTTTATGTCGCTAGGTAGTTCCATACTTCATTTTTCACTCATGAAGTGGAAAAAAATAAAATTGCCTATTTTACCTATTTTCTGCGGACTCAAAAAACACTGCGTAAATTGCCAAGAAATCCCAATACATGGAGATCGATAATTATGAAATTGATATAATTTTACGAATAATATCAAGCACATATTAGGTTGTTGGTCATCATAAAAATAGCCCAAAGTTTTATTTGCCCAAAAAGATCTGGGAAAAATATCCTTTACCGCCTTTCTCAAGAAAGACCCAAGTTTTCTATTTTAATTGGTCTTGTTCGGAAGACCATATCTCCCTCAATACTTATCTAAAATTAGTGCATTATACGTTGTTTTTTAAACCATTATGACAATGAAATTAAATCTTACTGGGCACAAGGCCTTCAAAATAACGTGCAAAGTTAAGATAAAAATATTGTTAAGCGTATAAACCAAAATTTTCAGTTATTAGGACATTATCTCCACTTCGAGATCAATTCTCGACACCATTTTCATATACACTATAAGAGTTGGTAATTTTGTTTGGCCAACTTAAATTATGTTGTATTTATATGTACACTAAATATATATAAATAAATATTTAAATAATTAATCCAATTAAATGAATAAGGATCCAATACCCATATGGACGGATAACGGTTCCGGTTCGACCCGAATATAACACATACCATAAAGAAAAGATAATTGGATAAACACATGCATGATTTTCATTAGTCAATAACATTAAATACATCATGATGTAGATGCCCCTTGAAGACTAGATTGAGCTTATTTCATACAAACTTACCCACGCATACACATAAATAAATACGTATATGTAGATGTCCCGGGGACACTATTTGATTAATTCAAATGTCGGTTCCACGCAAGCCCCAAAACCACTTTTTCCGACGCAAACACAACCGGTTTGGCAGGGGCTCCATGGAGCGCAAAACTTACCCAAGCAAACTGCAAGGGAACTAGCAGCGTTGAGGATAATGTTTGAGTCACACATTTTGGCACTGTTAGAAACCGAATTGGCAGTGGAGTTGACAATGGTGGCCATAAACACCGTAGCTACCAACAATGTCATCAAAAGAACTTTCTTCAGTTCCATGTCTTTCTCTTATATGAGTATTTGTTATATCCTAATGGCCCTCCCCCGTGTCCTATTTATAGAGGACTGTGTGATAAATAAACCTTACAAAACAAAGGCTAAAACAGTTATATGTACTTTCTAAAACCTATAATCATTTCTAAAGATGAATGATTTGGCTGACTTTTAATAGTAGTAGAACAAATAAAGTTGACGTTGTAATTCTAGGTACATATGGTGTAGAGGCAATCCACCCCAAGCTTAAAGTGGTATTTATTCTAGGCACATATCTGCGTTGAAATCGTATTAAAATAGTATCCCATGTGCAAAGCCCAAATCAACAATTAGATGTGTATTAAATGAGAAGTTCTTTTTTTAACAAATATATGGGTAAATGATTAATAAAAAAAAAAGATGAAAACAAGTGAAAGACATGTGCATCGTGCGTGAGAAAATATACAATGATAAAGTTTTGGGTGGAAAAACAACAAATTGTTTTGGGTCACAAAGTTGTAGGGGTCGTTTCTTTTTTGTTTTTGTTTTTTTCAAAATAGTTTATGCATGAAGAGTATTTTAGGCCATTATTTGGGTCAGCTGCAACTCAGTTTTGTATCTGAAAAAATTGCAAATTTTTACGAGGAAAGACAATTGAGTGAAAAAGCATGTATCCTAGTATTTTTTTAATATCTTAACCCAATAGTAATTGATTTCCCTTAAAATATGGAAATACCCATGCAAATAGTCATGTGAAATAACCACATTAATACCCATGTCAATACTCACGTGAAATAACAATTTGAATCCTGAAATATTGCAAGTTGGTAGAATCAGCTAATGATTTGAATAAAAAAAAATCAGATTTCGTGAAGTGCTTGTATTCCCGGATGATGCTGTTGAAAGCATCCCATATACACATTTCATTTCAAGTCAAAAAAAGAAAAATTATGGTCCTTTTGATACACAATGACAAAAGTGGTAAATAGCTGCAAACAAATATTTTATTCATTGTTTTGCATGTTTGATAATTTTTAATTTTAATAAAAAAGTTACATAGATGTCATGTCCACATATAAATTTTATCATCTTTTTGAAAAGAATTACGACAAAAACTTTTCTAACCTATATACGATGACAGTTTTTCCACAAATTTATCATCCCAATAAAATTTGTTATTTTTTTTCAACTTGTTTGTCTTGATTAAATTTTGTTATTTTATTAAAAAATGTTTTAAAGTGTTTTTATCTTTCGTTAACACAGTTTTTAAGAGCTAAAAACTGATTTGTGTTAAAAATATTTGTTTCTATCAACATCAACCGCTGTTATCAGTGGATACCTCCACATCCCTACTAGTTCTATTCTGATGTCAGTAACTCCACGTCTAAAGACAGCTGGCAGTTATGAGCAGTTATGCATCATCTTTGTCAATGTATTATAAATTGTATTTAATTAAATTTTATCATCTTTTTGAAAAGAATTACGACAAAAACTTTTCTAACCTATATACGATGACAGTTTTCCCGCAAATTTATCATCCCAATAAAATTTGTTATTTTTTTTAAACTTGTTTGTCTTGATTAAATTTTGTTATTTTATTAAAAAATGTTTTGAAGTATTTTTATCTTTCGTTAAAACAGTTTTTAAGAGCCAAAAACTGATTTGTGTTAAAAATATTTGTTTCTATTCTCATGTCAGTTAACTAAGTCTACTGCACGTCTAAAGATAGCTGGCAGTTATGAGCAGTTATTCACCTGTCAATTTATTATCAACTGTAGTATTGTACTCAGTTGTTAATATGAGAATAGCAATGTAGTCCGTTAATATAAGACAACCTTTTGTATTGTATTATCTATTCTTTATTACTATCTCATAACAGGTTCTTAGTTTCAACACTATTTTTCACTAAAACTATTTTTCGTTAAAAGCTGTTTTATTTTATGAAAATTATAATTTTATTGTCAAATTTTGTTTTTTGTTAAACTAACGTTAAAATTGTTTCACCTTTAGACGAAAACTGTCTTAAAATTGTATTAAAACTGGGCAATTTGATACCACCCCTTGTTATAAAAAAATTATATTCGCAGATCCTGTTAATCATTGTTTAAAAAATGACGACCTTTAAAAACAACTATTAATCGTGCAATGCTTTTTGCTGTTTTGAAATAGACCATTATACCCTGAAGTGCAAGTAATAGATACTAATCCATTGGGACACATAAACACATATAATTATGAATGATTTGGTTGACTTTTAATAATAGTAGAACAACTAAAAGTTGACATTGTAATTCCATGTTAGAAAGATTCTGCTATAGAGGTAATCCACCCCAAGCTTAAAATGCTATTAATTCTAGGTATATCAGCTTTGAATCGTATTCAAATGCAGAAAAAGTGCTATTAATTCTAGGTACATCTGCGTTGAAATTGTATTCAAATGCAGAAAAGTCACGACCCTGCTATCGCTAAACCAACTAGCAGTGTGCAACTGGTATCCCAAAGCAACAATTAGATCAGCATTAAATGATAAGTTTTTTTTAACAAATATGCGGGTAAATGATTGAAAAAATAACTACGAAGCCTATTAAAAATATTGAACAATCTTATCTCGAGTTAAAGTTACACAAAAATGAAAACAAATCAGTTTCGGTTCAACAAGTAAAAAAAAGAAAAAACAGGTGAAAGACACGTGCATCGTGTGTGAACAAATATACGACGATAAGGCTTGAGGAAAATGGTTGAGTTTTGGGTTCGTGGTTATTTACAAAAAAAATTGTTCAATGACAGAATTGGGTGGAAAAAGAACAATATTTTGTTTGCGCCACAAAGCTGTATGGTCATTTTTTATTTTATTTTTCAAAAAAGTTTATATACGAAGAGAATTTTAGGCCCTTATTTGGGTCAGGTGCGCAACTCAGTTTTGTATCCGGAAAAATTTGCAAATATTTAAGAGGAAAGATAATTGAGTGAAAAACTGGTATCGTTGCATTTTTTTTAATATCTAATCCCAATGATAATTTCCATTGAAATTGTCATCCCAAGATAAAACTTTCCATCTAGGCCATTTTCCCACTTTCGAATCAAATGGACCATTACTGTAAATAATAATTGTTTTAAAAATATTAATTTTTTTTAGTACGGAAACTTTTTTCCAAAAATGTTTCCTATAAATAAAAAAACAAAAAAAAATATTTTTTAAAAAAAATATGTTATTAAAAAAAAAAAATTTAATAAAGTTTTATAATGTTTTTAACTATTTTAAATATTTCTAAGTTTAAATGCCACGAAATACAGTTTTTTCCCTAAATTCAGTTAAATATAACCGTCAAAATGGATGAAAGGGCCAAACTGATACTCTATGGGATTAATGTATTGAAAAATATTTAAGGGCTTAATAAAAATAATTTACATACTTTAACGATCACATGGGCAATTATCTCTTTGAAGTTTTATGGATTGCGGAATTATTCAATGACCTCGGGCGTGACTATACGCATGTGGTATTGGGGGAAGTATGACAGTGTTACAATGGACAACTGGGTTGAGTTACAATAGGCATCAACGATCTTCCAATATATTGCAACGAAAATTTACATTTAACGACCTCGTGGATAAGGCATTGTTTCGAATTTGGAAGATGCATTACGTGACGAAAATTGTAATTTGGCAAAGTTGGGGATGTGTCACATATTCGTCTTGAAATTGTATATTATTTTTTTATTCTTTCATTAAATTTATTCAATTAGAAGGGTTTTGTTTCAATATTTTTAATATGTTTATTAACAGTATTTGATTTGTTTGTTTCATCATGTTTTTCTTTCTGTCACTCTATTGTGCCCTTAAGGGCAAATTGCATTCTTTAAAGGAAATAGTGATGGAGGAACTCAATGTAACAATGTGGTGGAGGATTGAAGTATGAATAGCACTTATTTTTTCAATCCATACCTATTTATTACAAAAACCACAATGTGTACATTTCAGAACTCCGACAATATCATTAGTGCAAGTAATTTTTTTCGCAGTTTATTTTAACTATTGAGACCCTTTTGAAACTCCCGATCTCTATGAAATACGTATGTACATTGTGGTGAAATTATTCGAACTAAGTAAGTCGCGTCAGATAAATATCTCCTCGATACCCGGCCTTATGCATTCAGATACCCGTTGTTTGGTATCCAACATATACTGAATCTATCCCAAAACACTAGATCCCCGTATTAGGTATTCACCCTATCTAACTCGTGCTACAACGTACACACGATAGATATATCCCAAATACACATAACACTAGCTAGATCGCAGGAGGCTTCACTTCAAGTTATTATAAAGTACTTAACTCATATATGAACAATCAATAAAAAACTTCCCCCAAAACATCCCAACCCTCTAATTATCCATCCTTAACACCTCTTAGTAAAACACTCACCGAAAATCTCAAAAAATCGAAAAAATAATAAACTAACGGCAAGTCATTTCCGTTTAAAAGTCCGATAAGCATGCAATCAGTTCCCAATAATGCGAAAATTTGGAGTTTATTTTGTAATTTTTTTAAAACTAATTTTTTTTTTTTTTTATTAAGGTAAGTTTACAAAAGCTCCCCCAAAAGTACTTTACTCTCATATGAACAATCAGTATATAACTTCCCCAAAAACCTCCTAAACCTCTAATTATTAATGCTTAACACCTCTTACTAAAACACTCACCGAAAATCGTAACTGTAAACAAATTACATTTTGTTTACACTTAATTGTAAGTTTTGTTAAGGAAAGGTTCCAAAACTAAATTTTGTACCCCAATTTATCATAAGTGTAAAGAAATTGCATTTAGACTATGATAATAAAATAGCATTTGCATCATACAATATTAAAGGTGCATGGGCTCCACGTAGGTCCCTATTGGCAATTTATGAGCTTGTACCAAGATAATTCTTATGTATTCTTGTGCTAACAAGAAAATGGTTACATAAGGAGTTTCGAATATATAAAAATCTCTCCTCATAATTATTATACAATGACTATAGCAACTGTTATACATATCATCTACGAATAAACAAAATGAGTATGTCTTCATTGCACGTTTACTTGGGGCCAACGTTACAAAAAAATAAGCAATGAAACACAAGATCTTATTAAATTTTCATAATAAGCATCCATTTAAGCAAACAAACACACAATCGTTCCTTTCAAATTGATGAATTTGTCACACTCACCTACCTTCTAAGGGAGCGAGCCAAACACGCCAGTAGTATAGGTTGGTCTAAACAAATCACGCATAAACCTTATAAAGATTTAAACAAATTAATTCAAGAACAAATAAATCAAAATTGGCCTCTTCAAATAGTTCAAAAATAAGTTTTATGTCGCTAGGTAGATCCATACTTCATTTTTAACTTATGAAGTGGAAAAAAATAAAATTGCCTATTTTACCTATTTTATGGGGACTCAAAAAACACTGCCTAAATTGCCAAGAAATCCCAATACATGGAGATCGATAATTATGAAAATGATATAATTTTAAGAACAATATCAAGCACATATTAGGTTGTTGGTCATCATAAAAATAGCCCAAAGTTTTATTTGCCCAAAAAGATCTGGGAAAAATATCCTTTACCGCCTTTCTCAAGAAAGACCCAAATTTTCTATTTTAATTGGTCTTGTTCGGGAGACCATATCTCCCTCAATACTTATCTAAAATTAGTGCATTATACGTTGTTTTTTAAACCATTCGACATAAAACAATTATGACAATGAAACTAAATCTTACTGGGCACAAGGCCCTCAAAATAACCTGCAAAGTTAAGAAAAAAAAAATTCTTAAGCGTATAAACCTAAATTTTCAGTTATTAGGACATTATCTCCACTTCGAGATCAATTCTCGACACCATTGTCATATACATTATAAGAGTTGGTAATTTTGTTTGGCCAACTTAAATTATGTTGTATTTATTTGTACACTAAATATATATAAATAAATATTTAAATAATTAATCCAATTAAATGAATAAGGATCCAATACCCATATGGACGGATAACGGTTCCGGTTCGACCCGAATATAACACATACCTTAAAGCAAAGATAATTGGATAAACACATGCATGATTTTGTTGCCACTGATATAAAGAATGCCGCATAAGAGTCTATGAAGGACAGAGATAAGGATATTTGCGACTCTAGAAGAAAATCAAAGGCTACCCCTAGAAAAAGTAGTAAGGGATGCAAGACTGACGAGTGGGTTCATGGAAGACGAAAAAAAAAATGATGGTTGCTCAAATTCATGATTAGAGAGAGATAAAGAAGGAAATGGAGAAGAGAGCAGAGAGCAGAATAACTGCCTTTTGTTTGTGAGATAATGGTTGAATAATTTGTTTAGGAATCCGTGGGATAAAGGTGGGAGATATATTTGTAGAGAAAGAGTCAGATGAGGCATTTGCCATAGTATGGCTCTGATAGGAAATTATAAGAGGGAAACTGGCTAAGGGTGAGGGTGAGAGGGGTAGAGTGGAATTTGAGGAGGTGGCGTTGGCCATTGTTGGCTCTGATACCATAACAGTTTGTAGAAACTACATTATGATTCTCATTATTAACAACTGAGTACAATACTACAATTTAGATGTGCAGTAGACTTAGTTAACTGTCATGAGAATAGGAGTAGTGGGTCTGTTGAGTTATCCATTAACAACAGCGGTTGAGGTTAACATGATTTCAGGATAGTAGTCTTTTTTTAAACAACAAAAAAAATCTCACGATTAATAGTTGTTTTTAAAGGTCATCATTTATTAAACAAGGAGTAACCGAATCTATGAATAGAATTTTTTTATGGATAATTCTAGGTTGACACATAAAGGTAGACACATTTTGTAGACACACTCACGTGTCACATTTGCATCGCCTCGTGTCTAGGGTCCACGCCAGTGGGACCCATGTGGGGCCTAGACACGAGCCAATGCAAATACGACACGTCAGTGTGTCTACAAAATGTATATTCTTTTGTGTGTCAATGTAGAAGGACCTTTTTTTTATAACAAGGGGTGTATCAGATTGCCCAGTTTTAATACAATTATAAGACAATTTTCGCCTAAAGTTGAAACAATTTTAATGTTAGTTTAACAAAAAACAAATTTTAACAATAAAAATATACTTTTGATAAAAATAAACAATGCCTTATCCACGAGGTCGTTAGATGTAAATTTTTGTTGCAATATGCCTATTGTAACTGAACTGAGCTAACCATTGTAACACTATAATACCTCCCCCAATACCACTTGCATATAGTCACGTCCGAGGTGATTGAATAATTCCGTAATCCATAAAAGAAGAAGGAGTTAATTGCCTATGTGACCCTTAAACTATATAAATTATTTTTATTAAGCACTTAAAGTATTGTAACCAAACCGGTCGTTTTTTCGGTATTTTTGTTTTTTTTGGTTTCGATAATTTTGATTTTTTTGGTTTCAAAAGGAAGTATAACCCGGACTAACGAGCAAAAGAGAATAGATTCAACTCTACCGGATCGCATAGAAAACCATAATAAGAGATGGGAGTATTACACATATTATCCCTAATCGACCATATACAATGTTACACTTAATCCTCAAGAACTACGAAGTCTATTTCCGCATTCCCCCAGCTAACGATGATCATAAAAATCACATGTTACCCTCTACCACAAGTTCCCGATCATACTCTAAGCCATCCTTAGCCTTATGCATTCAGATACGCATTCCGTCGTATCCAACATATCGTCCTGAAATTGTATATAATTTTTTATTCTTTCATTTAATTAATTAAATTACAAGGATTTTGTTTCAATATTTTTAATATGTTTATTATCGGTATTTGATTTGTTTGTTTCATCATGTTTTTCTTTCGGTCAGTCTATTCTGCCCTTAATGGCAAATTGCATTCTTTAAGGGAAATAGTGATGGAGGAACTCCATGTAACAAAGTGGTGGAGGATTAATGTATGAATAGTGCTTATTTTTTCAATCCATACCTATTTATTACAAAAAACACAATGTATACATTTTATGAGTCCAACAATATCATTACTGATAGTCATTTTTTTCGGAGTTTATTTAACTATTGAGACCCTTTTGTAACTCCCGATCTCTATGAGATACGTATATTTATTGTGGTAAAATTATTCGAACTAACTAAATAAGACGGGTCAGATAAACATTTGCTCGATACATAAGATCTAAGACCAAAACATATATATATATATATATATATATATATATATATGTGTGTGTGTGTGTGTGTGTGTGTGTGTGTGTGTGCGTATTAGGTATTGTCATAGGATTTTCAACACATAAGACCCCATCACTCACATGCAACACCCCGCACGCCCGAAAGAGACACGTGGCGTGCTACTACGATAAACTAATCAAAAACCATCAACAATATATTCCATAATTTAAATATAACCAATACATAAATTGTTACACTTCCACAATTATGATTACGATAATGTTTCTCTCAAAATGCACAATTCCCCAACTATAATTACACCATCAATATATATAACAAAACAATAAATCTTCGAATCGCCATGTTCTAAAATCCTCGATATATTCCTTAGCGTTCCAAACCACGCTAACCTGTCACTAAAAGAAAATACGGGGACGTACACAATATGACAGGAATAGATGCTCAAAATAAATAGCACGATGAATAAGTCACAACAATACGAATCCGCATATATAAATCAAAAGCAAAACTCAAGCATTATGAATTTCACAACAACACATTAAGGGGTCAGTAGGGCTCACCTCACCTTCTCTAGGCATTCTCAAGCCATATATCGGATTTTGGATAATTGACGGGTGCCCATTGTCCGTGCCATATTAAAATCTCTGAACACGATGCCCAAATCAACAATTCTATAAATCAATGAATCAACATAAAAGATTCCAGCAATTATTTCAGGATTTTCAAATGAATATCACAATTCAACATGAGTTCAAATAACACATGATCAAACAGAATACTCTCAACAGAATTTAGGACCATATTGTGTAAGTTTTGTACCTCAAAATCATCACATGAATCATCCCATATATTCCGCCTCAATAATCAGATTGCACCAACACGTTCCCCTCGCGAAAATAACCAAGTCGTGTTCTAGCCCCAACACGAAATAGTCCTAAATAGGCCTCCAAATCCAAGGTTGAATGATGAAGGGAAAATGGAGCAAGGGTTTGAATACAGAGGGAGAGGAAATTAAATATGTTTTCTACATTTTTGTGTTGGCAAAAAGTGTTTATAAAAGCCCCGCAACGATTTAGAGTCATTAAATTGATATTAGGAATCCTAATCCCATTAAAAATCAAACAAAATAACTGACCCAAATTGCTTCTACCGAACACGCCGAATCGAGTCGTCCAGGGAAAATCTGCCCACTTCGCCTAGTTTAACACTATTTAACTACAAATAAATTTTGCCCATTAGTCATGGCCAAGAACCATGACAAACGTTTTTTTAATTTTTTTTTCATTTGAACTCCAATATTAATTCCGCTTGAAATTTCACTCTTCTGATATTAAAACCAACATATTTAATTAATGAAGATAATAAAATCAGAAATTTTATTTTTCTCCGATTTTCAAAATTAACGATAAGGCATTGCTTGGTATTTACACTTAACCAACTCATGGATAAGGCATTTCTTAGTATTTGGAAGAAAATTGTAATTTGGCAGCGATAGGGCAGTGTCACATATTCATCTTGAAATTATTTATTATTTTTTATTCTTTCATTTAATTCATTAAAGTATATGGCTTTTGTTTGAATTTAATTAATATGATTATTATAAGTGTTTGATTTGTTTGTTTGATCATGTTTTTCGTTTGGTTAGTCTATTGTGCCCTTAAGGGAAAATCGCATTCTTTCAGGGAAATAGTGATTGGGAAAGTCAATGTAACAATGGGGTGGATGATGAAAGTATGAATACTTCTTATTTTTTCAATATATACATATTTATTACAAAAAACACAAAGTACACAATGTGTAACTCTCACATAATTATTAGCGGTAGTCACTGTTTTCATAGTTTGTTTAAACTATGGAGACCCTTTTGTAACACCCCGTCTCTTTCAATTACGTATATATATTGTGGCGGAATTATTTGAACAACCTAAATAACTTGGGTCGGATAAATATTAGCACCACATCTAAGACCTAAGACCCATACATATATATATATATATATATATATATATAGTCATTTGATTTTCCAAAGGTAAGACCCCATCACTCACATAGGGTAAATAAATATTTTTTCCCGCCATTCATATAGGCGACCATACCCTAGACTATACATTGACCATCAGTCACATCTCCATAAATATGCAATGACAACTCCCGTATATTCCCTTCGGGATACAGGTACGTAGGCAGTAATATTCGGGGTAAAATGATCAATGTCAAGACTGTCTCATCACCGAGGTACCTGTGGGGTCGACATCACAAAAGCCCTATAAAGAATCCCCACGGTACATCATATGATAGTTATCGCACAAGATACGTATTGGACATAAACCCGAAAGGAAGTATAACCCATACTAATGGGCAAAAGAGAATAGATCCAGCTCTACTGGATCGCACAAAAAAAACATAATAAGAGATGGGAGTATTACAAACATTATCCCTAATCGACCATATAGAATGTTACACATAATCTGCAAGAACTATCAAGTCTAATACCCTATTTCCTTAGTTAACGATGATCATCAAAATCACATGTTAGCTTCTACCACGAGTTGTCGGTCATACTCTAAGCCATCCCCAGCCTTTTGCATTCAGATACGCATTCATTGGTATCTAGCACATCGTAAATCTATCCTAAAACACTTGATCCCCCTATTAGGGATTCACCCTGCCTAACTCGTGCAATAACGTACACACGATAGATATATCCAAAATACAGATAACACTAGCCCGATCGCAGGAGGTTTCACTTCAAGTTATTATAAAGTACTTAACTCACATATGAACAATCAATAAAAAACTTCCCCCAAAACATCTCAACCCTCTAATTATCCATCCTTAACACCTCTTAGTAAAACACTCACCGAAAATCTCAAAAAATCGGAAAAATTAAAAGCTAGCGGCAAGTGGTTTCTATTTAAAAGTCCGATAGGCATGCAATCAGTTCCCAATAATGCGAAAATTTGGAGTTTATTTTGTAATTTTTTTAACCCAATTTTTTTTTTATTAAGGTAAGTTTACAAAAGCTCCAATAAAAGTTCTTAACTCACATATGAACAATCAATATATAACTTCCCCCAAAACCTCCTAAACCTCTAATTATCCATGCTTAACACCTCTTAGTAAAACACTCACCGAAAATCGTAACTGTAAAGAAATTACATTTTCTTTACACTTTATTGTAAGTTTTGTCAAGGAAAGGTTCCAAAACTAAATTTTGTACCCCAATTTATCATAAGTGCAAAGAAATTACATTTTGACTATGATAATAAAATAGCATTTGCATCATACAATATTAAAGGTGCGTGGGCTCCACGTAGGTCCCTATTGGCAATTTATGAGCTTGTACTAAGATAATTCTTATGTATTCTTGTGCTATCAAGAAAATGCATCCCCTTACATAAGGAGTTTCGAATAAATAAAAATATCTCCTCATAATTATTAAACAATGAGTATAACAACTTCTATACATGTCATCTACAAATAAACAAAATGACTATGCGTACATTGCATGTTTATGTAGGGCCAACCTTAAATAAAAATAAACAATCAAACATAAGATCTTAATAAATTGAAAAAATAAGAGTTAATCATACTTTAATCTTCCACCCCATTGTTACATTGAGTTCCCCCATCACTATTTCCCTTAAAGAATATGATTTGCCCTTAAGGGCACAATAGGCTGACCAAAAGAAAAACGCAATCAAACAAACAAATCAAATACTGATAATAAACATATTAAATAAATTGAAACAAAAACCTTCTAATTTAATAAATTAAGTTGTAGGATAAAAAAATCAAATACAATTTCATGACGAATATGTGACACATCCCCAACGTTGCCAAATTACAATATTCGTCGTGTAATGCTTCCTCCAAATTCAAAATAATGCCCTATCCACGTGGTTGTTAAATGTAAATTTTCGTTGCAATCTAATAGACGATCGTTGAAGCCTGTTGTAACACTAAAATACCTCCCACAATACGACTTGCATATAGTCATGCCCGAGGTCATTGAATAATTCCGCTATTCATAAAACTATAAAGAGTTAAATGCCTATGTGACCCTTAAAGTATATAAATTATTTTTATTAAGCCCTTAAAGTATTTTTCATTAAACAAAGCCCCTAAAATATCAATTTGGCCCTTTCATCCATTTTGAGGGTTAACTTTAACCGAATTTTTGGGAAAAATGGTATTTCGTGCCATTGAAAAATAAGAAATATTTAAAATAGTTAAAAACATTAAAAATATTTATTAAAATTTTATTTTTGCATTAATAACATTTTTTTGGAAGAATAATTTTATAGATTTTCTATTTATATAAAACATTTTTGAAAAAAAGTTTATTAAAAAAAATATTTTTAAAACAATTATTATTTACAGTAATTGTCCATTTTATTCGAAAGTGGGAAAATATCTTAGTTGGAGATCATTTCTTGGAATGACAACTTTTCAATTCAAATCCCAAAATCTAACATTTACCGTTGTTTGATAACATTCATTTTTCGACTGGCAAAAGTGACATGGTTGTTACAATTAATGAAAAAACTAACAAATGTAAACAATCTCATATTTAAAAAATATTTTTTAACCAAAAAAATAGTTAGTAAGAAAAAGTTTCTAAAAAATCAATTTTAACAAAAAAACAACTTAAATGATATAAACAATTCTTAAAATAATAGTTTTGAAAAATAAAAATGGTTTTAAAAAAACAGTTGAGTTTAGTACCTATCAATAAAAAATCATGTGTTTATGACCTAACATATAATTATATGGGCTTATGTGTCCCAATAGATAAGTGTCTATCAAGATAGTATCCATCACATTTGTGTTTATCACCGTGGAGAAATAGTATCTAAGCCGATACTCAATTCAAAAATAAATTACAGTACTTTCTTCTCTTGAGGGTATCATAGTCTATTTCTAAACAACAAAAAAACATTTCACGAATAATAGTTGTATTTAAAGATCGTCATTTTTTAAACAAGGTGAAATCGGATCTGCGAATAGATTTTTTTTTATAACAAGGGGTGGTATCAGATTGCCCAGTTTTAATACAATTTTAATGCATTTTTCGCCTAATCCTGAAACAATTTTAATGTAAGTAGAATTAAAAAAAAACAAATTTTAACAATAAAAATATAATTTTCATAAAAATAAAACAACTTTTAATGAAAAAAAAAAATTGAAAAATACTTTTCAAGAAAATATTTTAAACACAACTCAGTTTTTAAACCTTAAAAACTGTTTTAACGAAAAATAAAAACACTTCAATACTTTTTTTAACAAAAAAAAATAATCAAGAAAAACAAGTTTGAAAAAAATAACAAATTTTATTGGGATGATAAATTTGTGGAAAAAATTATTCATCGTATATATGTTTGGAAAAATTGTCCTAATTTTTTTCAAAAAGATGATAACAGTTATATGTGGACATGGTATCCATGCAAGTTTTTTTCATTAAAAATAAAAGTTATCAAACACACCAAATAATGAATAATATATACGTTTCCTGCTATTTACAACTTTTGTCATTGTGTATCAAAAGGACAATTCTTTTTATTTTATTTTACTGGAAATGCAATGTGTATAGGGGATGCTTTCAAAAGCATCATCCGGGAATACAGGCACTTTCCCATTGTTATTTCACGTGAGTATTGACAGGGGTATTCATGTGGTTATTTCACATGACTATTTACATGGGTATTTCCATAGTTTAAGGGAAAGCAATTATCATTGGGATTAGATCTTAAAAAATACATGGATACAAGTTTTTTCACTCAATTATCCCTCCTCTTAAATATTTGCAAATTTTTGTGGATACAAAACTGACCCCTACAACTTGGTGGGGCCAATAAAAATTGTTGTTTTTCCAACCAATTCTGTTTTTCAATAATTTTTTTAGTAAGTAACCACAAACCTCAAACCTCAAGCCTTATGATTTTATATTTTTTTCACACACGGTGCACTTGTCTTTCACTTGTTTTTTCTTATTTTTTACTTGTTGTATCGAAAGTAATTTGTTTTCATTTTTTTGTAACTTTAACTCGAGATAAGATCATTTAATTTGTTTAATAGGGCTTGTAGTTGTTTTTTTAATAATTTACTCACATATTTGTAAAAAAAAATAACTTCTCATTTAATATAGATCTAATTGTTGCTTTGGGATGTGCACATGCTAGAAACTGCAAGTTGATTTAACGACAGTAGGGGTTGTGAGTCTTCTGCATTTGAATACGATTTCAACGCATATGTACCTAGAATTAATAGCATTTTAAGCTTGGGTGGATTACCTCTACAGCAGCATCTTTTTAACTTAGAAGTACAATGTCAACTTTATTTGTTCTACTACTATTAAAAGTCAACCAAATCATTCATACTTAATAGTTATACTCACCTTTAGAAATGATTCTAGGTTTTAGAAAGTACATTTGACGGTTTTAGCCTTAGTTTTATAAGGTTTATTTATCACACACTCCTCTATAAATAGGAGACGGGGGAGGGCCATTGGGATATAGCAAACACTCATATAAGACAAAGACATGGAAATGAAGAAAGTTCTTTTGATGACATTGGTGGTAGCTACGGTGTTTATGGCCACCATTGTCAACTCCACTGCCAATTCGGTTGATAACAGTGGTAAAATGTGTTACACCAACACTCTCCTCAAGGTTTATAATTCCCTTGGAGTTTGCTTGGGTAAATTTTGCGCTCCATGGAGCCCCTGCCAATCCGGTTGTGTTTGCGTCGTAAAAAGTGGTTTTGGTGCTTGTGTGGAACCGACATTTGAATTGATCAATTAGTGTCCCAGGGACATCTACATCTACACATTTATTTATGTGTTTGCGTGTGCAAGTTTGTATGAAATAAGCTCAATCTAGTGTTCAACGAACATCTACATCTATGTATTTCATGTTATTGATTAATGAAAACTATGCATGTGTTATATTCGGGTCGAACCGGAACCGTGATCAATCCATATGGGTAATGGTTCCTTAGTCATTTAATTGGATTAATAATTTTAATATTTATTTATATATATTTAGTGTACAAATAAATATAACGTAATTTAAATTGGCCTAACTGAATTAATAACGCTTATTCTATATATGACAATGGTGTCGAGAACTGATCCGTAAGTGGAGATAATGTCCAAGTAACCGAAAATTCTGGGTTTATATGACTAACAATACTTTTTTTCGTAACTTTGCACGTTATTTTGAAGGGCCCAGTAAGATTTAATTTATTTTTCGTAATTGTTTTATGTCGAAAGGTTTGAAAAACAACGTATAATGCACTAATTTTATATAAGTATTGACAGAGATACGGTCTCCCAAACAAGACCAATTAAAATTGAAAATTTTGGATTTTTCTTGGGAAAGGCGGTAAAGGATATTTTTCCAGATCTTTTCGGTATCATGACAACCAACAATCTAATATATGTTTGATACTGTTCATAAAATTATATCATTTTCGTAATTATCAATCAGAATTTATTGAGATTTCATGGCAATTTAGGCGTTGTTTTTTGAGTCCCCGGAAAATAGGTAAAATAGGCAATTTTATTTTTTCCACTTCATGAGTGAAAAATGAAGTATGGATCTACCTAACAACATATAATTTATTTATGAACTATTTCAAGAAGCCATTTTTAATTTATTTGTTCTTGAATTAATTTGTTTAAATTATTGCACGGTTTATATGCGTGATTTTTTTAGACCACCCTATACTACTGGTGTGTTTGGCTCGCTCCGTTAGAAGGTGAGTTTGACAAATTCACCAATATGAAAGACTCGTTTATATGTTTGTTTGCTTAAATGGATGCTTATTATGAAAATTTATTAAGATCTTATGTTTGATTGTTTATTTTAGTTTAAGGTTGTCCCTACGTAAACGTGCAATGAAGACATACTCATTTTGTTTACTTGTAGATGAAATGTATAGCATTTGTTGTACTATTTGTTTAATAATTATGAGGAGAGATTTTTATTTATTCGAAACTCCTTATGTAAGGGGATATAAATTGAAAATAGGGACATACGTGGAGCCCATTCACCTTTAATATTGTATGATGCAAATGCTACTTTTTGATCATAGACAAAATGTAATTTCTTTAAACTTATGATAAATTGGGGTACAAAATTTAGTATTGGAACCTTTCCTTAACAAAACTTATGATAAAGTGTAAACAAAATCTAACTTGTGTACACGTACGATTTTCGGTGAGTGTTTTACTAAGAGGTGTTAGGCATTGATAATTAGAGGTTTACGAGGTTTTGGGGGAAGTTTTATATTGATTCTTCATATGTGAGTTAAGTACTTTGGGGGGAGCTTTTGGAAACTTCACTTAATAAAAAAATGGAAATTGTTTTAAAAAAATTACAAAATAAATTCCAAATTTTCACATTATTGGGAACTCATTGCATGCCTATCAGACTTTTAAATTGAAACAACTTATCGCTAGTTTTCTATTTTTCAAATTTTTTTAAAATTTTCGGTGAGTGTTTTACTAAGAGGTGTTAAGGATGGATAATTAGCGGGTTGGGGTGTTTTGGGGGAAGTTTTTTTATTGATTGTTCATATGTGAGTTAAGTACTTTATAATTACTTGGAGTGAAGCCTCCTGCTAAATGTTTATGAGAAGAGAATTAACATATTCTTATATGTTTGTATGGAACAACTCCAAGTCTTATATATAGACTTCATTGTAAACTGAACATGTTAACTGGTGCTAATAGAACGTGTCTAACAGCTGCTATAAGAACGTGTTTGACTGCTACTTAATAACTGTTGCTAACTGCTGCTGATATGGTGAGGCTGTAGTTGTTGCTATAGTGAACGTGGTGTCAAGGTGGATGCTTGTGATACTAGGTGGTTAATGCTCTCCTGCCAGATGATGGTGGAGGAACAACCATTAGCTTGTCTTCAAGAAGTGTAAACTTGCTAGTAGATAGACCCATTATGAAGATATCCGCAATTTGATCATATGTAGAGTAGTGATTGTAGTAGCGACCATGACCGTGTCCAGTTTATGTACTGAATTAGGAATGGGAGAAAACAAGTGTGGAACGTAATATGGATTAGGAAGATAATTTATGGATGAAAATGGTTATATTACCTGGAGTAGCAATGAATTTGGCAGAAGAAATATTAGTAGATTTAGAGAAAAGAAAATTGTTTTCATGAAAGATTACATCTCTGGATATGTAGATACAACCAGTGGGGTCGAAGGACTTGGAACCTTTGTGAATTTAGATATATCCAAGAAAGGTGAACTCAACAGATCTATAGGCAAACTTATGTCTATTATATGGTCCAAGATTGGGTAAACAGGAGCATGCAAAAGTTATGAGAAAAGAGGGATCAGGTTGAATGTTGAAAAGATTAGTCATAGGTGTTTGACCATGAAGAATAGGAGTAGTTAGAGATTTTATAAGACAAGCAAAAGCTCTCAAGGCCTCATCCAAATATTTGAGTCGTAAGAAAGCTTTGGCTAGAAGTGTGAGGCCATTTTCAAAATGTGCTTATGTTTTCTCTCTCTTGTGTGCCATGGTAAGAGTCTCTATTATGTGCCATAGTAAGAGTGGCAGTAGGAGAGGGAGAAGAAATATATCTGGCAGTAGATGTTTGTCATTAGATATATGTGGGAGAAGATACGTAGAAAATAAAGAAAAATAAAAAGAAATAAAAAATGGTGGACTATGGAGAGAGAGAAAAGAAAAAAAATCCCAATTAAATCTGAAAACATTCAGGTTGTTGATTCCCAAATGAAGAAATGACAGATCACCAGTATTTAGTTTTGCCAACATAGGAATATTAGGAAGAAGGTTATGTTAAATACAAAATCGTCACTAAAAGGAAACACACAAATCATTTATGGAACACATTTTTGCTACATTGTGAATGGAGATAAATAACAGTACAATAACCTATGGATTTAAGAAGTAAGGGCTACTAGGGGCTTTACGGTAGTATGCGCAAGTTGGGTGTGTGATGGAATGAAGAGATAAGCCCTATGGGATGAGAAAAAGAGGATTATGAGGGAAGTTGGGGAATAATATTACATATTGGTTATGTGGTTAATGTTGAAAAAAAAATAGAGGGTGAAATGAAAGAGATTATGGGTTCGTATGTGTACCAAATGAGAGTAAAGAAAACAAAAAGTAAAAAAGAGTGGGTTTGTACAAAATGATGGGAGAAGAGATAGGAAAGGCTGCTATATGGTAGGAGCGTTGGGACCATGGGAAAGAAAGTTGTTAGGGAGAAGGAAAGGGAGTTGATGAAGAAATAGTATTGGAAACAAGAGGGATAAGAGGGTGGCACTATGGTTAGTTTATATTAGGAATTTAAGTTTTGGAGTGAGAGAGAGTGAGGGAGGTGGTATAGGCTCCTGATGACTTGGGTGGACATATGGTATTAATTCAGAATAATTACAGAAGCATGAAGTGTCGGCGGAGGGTAGCAATGAATGGTCGTTACCGCCGCTAGAGAAATGAAATACCAGGATCGATATTGCTCGTGAGAGTTTTACTGGTTTGATACCATATTAGTTTATGAGAAGAGAATGAACATATTCGTATATGTTTTTATTGAACAACTACAAGTCCTATATATAGACTACATTGAAAACTAAATATGTAAACTGGTGCTAATAGAACGTGTCTAACTGCTGCTATAAGAACGTGTTTGACTGCAACTTAATAACTGTTGCTAACTGCTGCTGATATGGTGAGGTTGTAATTGCTGCTATAATGAACATGGTGTCAAGGTGGATGCTTGTGATCTGAGGTGGTTAATACCTGCGATCAGGCTAGTGTTTTATGTATTTAGGATATATCTATCGTGTGTATGTTATCACCCTAGAACAATAGTATCTAAGCCGGTACACAATTCATAAACGAATTACTTGCATGATTTCAGGATATACGGGATGATTTGTAACAATATTTTCTCTCTTAGGGGTAGTAGTCTATTTCTACAAAACAAAAAAAACAATGAACGGTTAATAGTTGTATTTAAAGGTCGTCATTTTTTTAAACAAGGAGTAATCGGATCAGCGAATATAATTGTTTTATAATAGGTGGTGGTGTCAGATTGCCCAGTTTTAATTCAAATTTTACACAGTTTATGCCTAAAGGTGAAACAATTTCAACGTTAGTTTAATAAAAAAAGAAAAGTTAACTATTTTTTATTTTTTTTGTTAGTGTAAGTTCGGTTATCTTATTTCAAATTAATATTTTTTTTTCTCAAGAGAAGATTTTATTAATAGATGGAGAAAATGCATCTCCAAGGGCACTAACAAATGCTAAAGCAGGAATCTTGCAAAAGGAAACAACAACCTAAAGCAAATTTAAAAAAAAAACCATTTAGGTTAGAAAAGTAAGAATCGTGAGTTTTCTGCATTTGAATACAATTTCAACGCAGATGTACCTAGAATTAATAGCATTTTTTCTGCATTTGAATACGATTCAAAGCTGATATACCTAGAATTAATAGCATTTTAAGCTTGGGGTGGATTACCTCTATAGCCGAATCTTTCTAACATGGAATTACAATGTCAACTTTTAGTTGTTCTACTATTATTAGAAGTCAACCAAATCATTCATAATTATATGTGTTTATGTGTCCCAATGGATTAGTATCTATTACTTGCACTTCAGGGTATAATGGTCTATTTCAAAACAGCAAAAAGCATTGCACGATTAATAGTTGTTTTTAAAGGTCGTCATTTTTTAAACAATGATTAACAGGATCTGCGAATATAATTTTTTTATAACAAGGGGTGGTATCAAATTGCCCAGTTTTAATACAATTTTAAGACAGTTTTCGTCTAAAGGTGAAACAGTTTTAACGTTAGTTTAACAAAAAACAAGTTTCGACAATAAAATTATAATTTTCATAAAATAAAACAGCTTTTAACGAAACATAGTTTTAGTGAAAAATAGTGTTGAAACTAAGAACCTGTTATGAGATAGTAATAAAGAATAGATAATACAATACAAAAGGTTGTCTTATATTAACGGACTACATTTCTATTCTCATATTAACAACTGAGTACAATACTACAGTTGATAATAAATTGACAAAGATGGTGAATAACTGCTCATAACTGCCAGCTATCTTTAGACGTGCATTAGACTTAGTTAACTGACATGAGAATAGAAACAAATATTTTTAACACAAATCAGTTTTTGGCTCTTAAAAATTGTTTTAACGAAAGATAAAAACACTTGAAAACATTTTTTTAATAAAATAACAAAATTTAATCAAGACAAACAAGTTTAAAAAAAATAACAAATTTTATTGGGATGATAAATTTGTGGAAAAACTGTCATCGTATATAGGTTAGAAAAGTTTTTGTCGTGACTCTTTTCAAAAAGATGATAAAATTTAATAAAAAGAATTTATAATACATTGACAAAGATGATGCATAACTGCTCATAACTGCCAGCTATCTTTAGACGTGGAGTTACTGACATCAGAATAGAACTAGTAGGGATGTGGAGGTATCCACTGATAACAGCGGTTGAGGTTGATAGAAACAAATATTTTTTACACAAATCAGTTTTTAGCTGTTAAAAACTGTGTTAACGAAAGATAAAAACACTTAAAAACATTTTTTAATAAAATAACAAAATTTAATCAAGACAAACAAGTTTAAAAAAAATAACAAATTTTATTGGGATGATAAATTTGTGGAAAAACTGTCATCGTATATAGCTTAGAAAAGTTTTTGTCGTAATTCTTTTCAAAAAGATGATAAAATTTATATGTGGACATGACATCTATGTAACTTTTTTTATTAAAAATAAAAATTTTCAAACATGCAAAACAATGAATAAAATATTTGTTTGCAGCTATTTACCACTTTCGTCATTGTGTATCAAGAGGACCATAATTTTTCTTTTTTTGACTTGAAATGAATTGTGTATATGGGATGCTTTCAACAGCATCATCCGGGAATACAAGCACTTCACGAAATCTGATTTTTTTTTATTCAAATCATTAGCTGATTCTACCAACTTGCAATCTTTCAGGATTCAAATTGTTATTTCACGTGAGTATTGACATGGGTATTAATGTGGTTATTTCACATGACTATTTGCATGGGTATTTCCATATTTTAAGGGAAAGCAATTACCATTAGGTTAAGATATTAAAAAAATACTAGGATACATGTTTTTTCACTAAATTGTCTTTCCTCCTAAAAATTTGCAATTTTTTCCAGATACAAAACTGAGTTGCGCAGCTGACCGAAATAAAGGCCTAAAATACTTTTCATGCATAAACTATTTTGAAAAAAACAAAAACAAAAAAGGAACGACCCCTACAACTTTGTGACCCAAAACAATTTGTTGTTTTTCCACCCAATTCTGTTATTAAATAATTTTTTTAGTAAATAACCACACACCCAAAACTGAACCATTTTCCTCAAACCTTATCATTGTATATTTTCTCACACACGATGCACATGTCTTTCACTTGTTTTCTTCTTCTTTTTTTTTTATTTGTTGAATCGAAACTGATTTGTTTTCATTGTTTTTAACTTTAACTTCGGATGAGATTGTTTAATTTTTTTAATAGGCTTTGTAGTTATTTTATTAATCATTTACCCACATATTTGTTAAAAAAAGAACTTCTCATTTAATACACATCTAATTATTGATTTGGGCTTTGCACATGGGATACCATTTTAATACGATTTCAACGCAGATATGTGCCTAGAATAAATACCACTTTAACCTTGGGGTGGATTACCTCTACACCATATGTACCTAGAATTACAACGTCAACTTTATTTGTTCTACTACTATTAAAAGTCAACCAAATCATTCATCTTTACAAATGATTATAGGTTTTAGAAAGTACATATAACTGTTTTAGCCTTTGTTTTGTAAGGTTTATTTATCACACAGTAGTACATATAACTGTTTTAGCCTTTGTTTATTTATCACACAGTCCTCTATAAATAGGACATGGGGGAGGGCCATTAGGATATAACAAATACTCATATAAGAGAAAGACATGGAAATGAAGAAAGTTCTTTTGATGACATTGTTGGTAGCTACGGTGTTTATGGCCACCAATGTCAATTCCATTATCCTCAAGGCTGCTAGTTCCCTTACAGTTTGCTTGGGTAAGTTTTGCGCTCCATGGAGCCCCTGCCAAACCGGTTGTGTTTGCGTCGGAAAAAGTGGTTTTGGGGCTTGCGTGGAACCGACATTTGAATTAATCAAATAGTGTCCCCGGGACATCTATAAAATCGTTCTTAAGAACACCCTAATATTAATCACGAACACATTAATATGATTAAACTTTAACATACAATTGTTCTTAATAAAAGGATCCTGGATCTTCATGTTTTCACAAAATACGTCTAAAAGATAAAAAATAAGACTTACTTTGATCAAGGATCAGTCTTGATTAATTGCTCCATCAATCTACCTTCTTGGAAAAAATACACTCTAATGGAATCTCGGAGTTTCTCTCCCACCTCAGAAATAGTGTGTTATGAGATAACCCCAGATGGTGTAGGGCTCCTCTATTTATAAGGGGAAGTGGGCCGGAATCCTAGTCATGGTGGGACTCTATTTCAAGTCTCCCACTAATGCCACTAACCATCATGTGACTAACGGATAAGATTGACCCAATCTTCTAATATTCGTATTTATCACGTTCCTAATTAATTATCTGATATTTATCAAGACCACATAATTGGAAAATTCATAAATTCGGAATTTAATATAATTGAAATTAAATAATTAATTTCGACACTTAATATTAATTTCCAACAGTCTCCCACTTGGTCTTAATAATCCTCATAATTAAATTAGGTATCATAAGGTGCACAATAACGGATAAATATAGTTTGCTTAAATCAAACAATTCATGGATGTGAATCATGTCGATTCCATGCTATTCAAGAGCATGGTTCCTTCCATGTACTACAACACCAATGTTTCATTCAACTAAGCCTTTAATATTGGGTATCATAATGGCCTCATAATGTCCTTTTCAATAAGGACTATTTTTGTCAACAATAATTCATAATTTTATGCATGCTTTCTCAAAAGACAGAAATAATAGAAATCAGAAACACTTTTATTGAATTCAAGTAATGGTGTCAAACAACTAAGCCAAAATAGCAATCATAATCTAACTAATCGAGACCCATCTCTTTGACATGTTCCATAAAGGTCTTCGGAGATGGTCCTTTCATAAGAGGATCTGCTATGTTATCACGCGTACTGATGTGATCAATTGACACTCTTTGTTTCTGAATTTCTTCTTTAACTGATAGGTATTTCATTCAACGTGCTTAGTTACTTTAGGAATACCTAACATTTCTTCATAAAGAAGATTGCAGCGACATTATCATAAAATTTCAGCGACTTGATAATAGTGTCGACAACTCCAAATCCCGAAATGAAGTCACGCTGCCAAAATACATAAGTTGTAGCATCAAGCATGCTACAAACTCAGCTTTCACAATAGTTAATGGATGGATTGTGTTGCACTCCTTCATTATATTGGTTAATAAACCAAAACAAATATTCTTAAGTAAGAGTGAACTTCATACCATCCGTACAACTAGTAAATCTGAGTCACAATAATTGTTCATATTTAAATGAACACATACATCATAAATGTGAGCATATAGTCCTTTAAGTATCTCATTACTTCATACACAACTTTTAAACCCATAAGATTATTTTGATTCTCTACTTTCTAAATATGTGCTTGAATATAGAGAAAATATATAAACTTACTCCCACTGATCTTAAGGTGTATACAAATATACAACGAAAAAAAAATAATGATATTATTTCTTAAAATATGTCATGTAGGAAACTTATGTTTATAAAATGATCTCCTAAACATATACGCATGGTTTATAAGACTTCAAAAAGTAATTTTCACATCCACTTCATGTAACTCTCAATCATAATGAGCTACTAATGTCATAGGAATTCCATGTCCTTACATATAATTGAGAAGGTTCATTTATAACCTTTTCTTAATTAATAGTGAAATGTTTTACTACAATTTAGCTTTATCTCGTTAAACTACCGTTAGTGTCGCGTTTGGTCTTGATGACCCCCTTATACCCGACTTTAGTGCATCAATTATGTAATTCAACGAGATTTCAACCTTAATTGTAGTCCATTAGTTTCACTTCTTATGACTTTTGAAAATAAAACCAAGTCATTATTTATCACTACGCCAAATTCATGTTCATGCAGATAAACCACATAATCATCGAGGATAGTAGACCTTTTAAGATCTTCTTAATACTATTCCTTATGATTATATCTACATTTCTCTCACGGTGACAATACTATCATTTAGTGGTTGATCATTTATTTGTTCTTTGTTGTTTAGACAATCTAACAACTAAAAGAACAAGGATTCAAGAAGGTTATCGATAATGGGATAAGTACCCTACCTTCCTTTATAACCATATTTCATGATTTTCTACTACCACTAATTTCACCTTTCATAATGAATTTGACTTTAATGCAATAAATACGTGTCAATGACAATTATATGATCTATGTAGGTCCACTTTAAGGGAAGTTTCTCATAATCTCCCACTTGGGCCACATAGGTCATCCTTATATTAGACATCGTAATACCTTAAGAGCACAACTCGACAATCAAAATTTGTAAGAGACATTACAAAAATCTAGTCCACCAAAATTATGAAAAAGGGTCTAGATTTAATTTGGTACAAGATTTAAAGAGTTTCATAAAAAAAAAACGCTACGATTATGATGCAGGATGAAACAAATCTTTAAAGAACTATGTCCAAACTTTATTTTGTACAAAACATCAAAACTAAAATCATAACCCTTGAAAAAATATACATCAAAAGATTCTTTAGAACATATCCCTCACGATCAAGTCTAGACAAACATTTTCCAAAAGAAATTGAGGGTTTATGAAAACAAATGGCAATTTGATTCCCCAAGAACAAAAGAAAAGAATCTTATTAGCATTTCTAGTTTGTTTTGTAAGAAATCCTTGCATCAAAAGTAAATACTTTCTATAACACAGTAAGTATAACTTGAAAACTCTACTGAGATGAAAAACTCCTTTCAAATCATAAAAGATACATATTATCTTTATCATTATTAGTCCGAGTGTGCAATATGTAAACAAACTTAATTTATTTAACCAAATCAAATATGAAATTTTTAGAGAAATAAAATGGGATACAATAATATGTGATAAGATAATGAGATAAATTGCTCACTTCATTAATGATTTGATTTAACAACACACACATCGATTACATGATAAATTGAGTGCATAACCGTGAGTTTTTGTCAGTAGTAACCGTGAAATATCGATTATATGATTCTTGTAGATTACTTTATTGGGTATAATGTTATTTCATTATATTGTACACGACATTTGTGCACAACTTATTTTCACATACTATAATAATGTATGTGATCTATGATGTTCATTCAATCACTCAAAATTGATTCCCTGTAAGGAATAACCTTGCTTGAAGAAATAAACTCAATATACCCCATTAATATCTTTACAATTATAAGCATCATGAGTTACTACTACCATCATCTTTATATTTAATATTCATTGCCATTCTAGTTGGATCACTGTAGTGACTACCAAACATTTCATAATATGAATATTACATTACATAAAGACTTACATACACAAGTCAATAAATTTTTCACTTATTTTCATTAAATATCACATGATCAATAAGCTAAATTATTCATGTTTATGGTTTTCATAAACTTAATTGGTGATATGATAGTGAAAGAAACTATGGCATCTGTGTTTGACGACCATTATTACCTTCCCAAAGTATATATCACCACTAACATTTTGTTCAATTATTGTAATCACAATAAATGAATAAACAATAATATGTATGCAACATCATAAAGTATCATCATCCTAGCATTCAACATCATACATGGACCCGTAGGCAACCAAAATATGCATGATATTAATGCATTAGTCCAATATTTATATATTTTGGAATGGAGCACTTTAATGAATGTCAAACCTTATATTATATAAATATTAGAGATATGCATACATGTTCAAAATCCCCGTAATACATGAATAATTATATTATTGTCTATTCCCTAACTTGAAATTCACGAAAATTAGACATAATGTGAAAATCAAATAGACAAAGAGTTTACATGAGATATTACACAATAATAGTAAATAAAAGACATAAATCATTTACTTTTGCTTCATCACTTATGTATGAGTAACAAATCAGAAATATTGACCCAAATCATTCATGGTCATACTAATGCACAATACGGTTATAATCACAATTATCATACTAGTGGCATATGTAAATATGACTTTTTAACATTGATGTCAATTATTTAACATTGCAAAAATTCCAATGTTTATTTGATTCAAATATCAGCATGTGTTGCGCTTCAATTTAACCTTATACAAACATTAGAATAATCTGAAATGACTACAAGTATAATATCTTCACATGTAATCTTAGCCTGTATTTGGCATTTGATTAAACTGAATGAATACTTACTTGCGAGTCTCAAAATTTGCATGTCATGCATTTAAATATGCATACATGCAACGAAATCATAAATCTAGTATCCGCACATATGAATTGTAGCCTGTGTTTGGCATTTAATTCAACTTAATGGGAGTACTAGCCTTAGAATAAACAATAATTTTGATTTTCAACTACATGAATCGTTGGCCAGTGTTTGGCATGAGACTCATTAAAACACGAATATCATAATATTCAACAATATGAATCATTGGCCTGTGTTTGGCACGAGACTCATCAAAATATGAATATTAACAATAACGCAAGTCTAATATCCTACCATATGAAATATGTTGGCATGTGTTTTCCACGAATATTCAACTAAAAAAGGATCATTAGAGCAAGGTTTTATCACAGTTCTGGATAAAACATACATGAAATATGGGAAAACTTAAATTTTTTTCAAAAAAAAAAAAAAAAGTTAGCATAATGGAACTGTAGGAAATTACTCCAAAATCTCAAATATTCGACGGAATTCAAAAATATATTTTTTTTTTGGAAGTCAGAAACATTATTTATGCAAAATCAATGCCACCAAAAATGTTATACTCAAAACTTAATGTATAATTAATGGTTCAAATATAAATGCATACACAATAATCTAATATTTACAATTATAGATTAAGACACTTTTATGTCTTCTCCATCCAACATCATATAAATAATATTGTCGAAACATCAATTCATAATTACATTAGGACCTTTTGGGCTACCAATTATAGATTATGCACAATAACCTAATATATCGAAATGCTATTGTCAAACACATAATCATACATCTAATATTCAAAATTTTATATTGAACCCTTTCATCAATACAAAATAATACATAACATGAATATTAGAACAACCATGAACATAAAGAAAAACATCCCCCGTGGTGAAAAAAAAAATACATAATATTTGGAAAAAATCGTAATTTTTGCCAAAAATAGAAAATTTGAGTTAGCTCCACAGAGATGTAGATAATTACTCCAGGATCTCAAAACAAATTGCAGAATTCAAAAATAAATTTTCTAGAGTGAGATATTGATGTCAACATTATTACCAAAAACGGCAAAAACGCAATTTTAAGGGTCTTAACGACGTCAAAACGCAAAAGTAAAGTGGTGCCCATTGTTTACAATGGGTTTTGTTTATTTCGACGTTTTCAGTCGAGCATATGAGTTTCGTAAAATTCCGAGTAAGTTTTGACCTTTTATTCTAACCAGTAAGTATTGGCGACAGAAGAAAAACGTCACAGAAAATCTTAGACCCACTTTAAGAGCAGATTTAATGACAGAAATAAGACGTCGCAGAAGGTCTTAGGCATAAAAGCAATTTAATGACATAAATAAAAATGTCGCAAAAAGTCTCAGGCACATATTTCATTATAGACGAACATCAATAAGGAAAATCATGAGATCTTAAACTTTAGCTCTGATACCACATATAAAATCATTCTTAACAACACCATAATATTAATCACGAACACATTAATATGATTAAACTTTAACATACAATTGTTCTTAATAAAAGGATATTGGATCTTCATGTTTTCACAAAATACGTCTAAAAGATAAAAAATAAGACTTACGTTGATCAAGGATCAATCTTGATTAATTGCTCCATCAATCTACTTTCTTGGAAAAAATACACTCTAATGGAATCTCGGAGTTTCTCTCCCACCTCAGAAATAGTGTGTTATGAGATAACCCCAGATGGTGTAGGGCTCCTCTATTTATAAGGGGAAGAGGGTCGGAATCCTAGTCAAGGTGGGACTCTATTTCAAGTCTCCCACTAATGCCACTAACCAACATGTGACTAACGGATAAGATTGACCCAATCTTCTAATATTCGTATTTATCACGTTCCTAATTAATTATCTGATATTTATCAAGACCACATAATTGGGAAATTCATAAATTCGGAATTTAATATAATTGAAATTAAATAATTAATTTCGACACTTAATATTAATTTCCAACAACATCTACATATACGTATTTATTTATGTGTATGTATGGGTAAGTTTGTATGAAATAAGCTCAATCTAGTGTTCAACGGGCATCTACATCATGATGTATTTCATGTTTTTGACTAATGAAAATAATGCATGTGTTTATCCAATTATCTTTTCTTTATGGTATGTGTTATATTCGGGTCGAACCGGAACCATTATACGTCCATATGGGTATTGGATCCTCATTCATTTAATTGGATTAATTATTTAAATATTTATTTATATATATTTAGTGTACCAATAAATACAACATAATTTAAGTTGGCCAAACAAAATTACCAACACTTATAGTGTATATGACAATGGGATCGAGAATTGATCTCGAAGTGGAGATAATGTCCTAATAACTGAAAATTTTGGTTTATACCCTTAACAATATTTTTTTCTTAACTTTGCACGTTATTTTGAAGGCCTTGTGCCCAGTAAGATTTAATTTCATTGTCATAATGGTTTTATGTATAATGGTTTAAAAAACAACGTATAATGCACTAATTTTAGATAAGTATTGAGGGAGATACGGTCTCCCGAACAAGACCAATTAAAATAGAAAACTTGGGTCTTTCTTGAGAAAGGCGGTAAAGTATATTTTTCCCAGATCTTTTTGGGCAAATAAAACTTTGGGTTATTTTGATGATGACCAAAAACCTAATATGTGCTTGATATTATTCGTAAAATTATATCATTTTCATAATTATCGATCTCCATGTATTGGGATTTCTTGACAATTTACGCAGTGTTTTTTGAGTCCGCCGAAAATAGGTAAAATAGGCAATTTTATTTTTTTCCACTTCATGAGTGAAAAATGAAGTATGGATCTACCTATCGACATAAAATTTATTTTTCAACTATTGCAAGAGGCCAATTTTGATTTATTGGTTCTTGAATTAATTTGTTTAAATCATTATAAGGTTTATGCGTGATTTGTTTAGACCACCCTATACTACTGGCCTGTTCGGCTCGCTCCCTTAGAAGTTGAGTGTGACAAATTCATCAATTTGAAAGACTCTGTTGTGTGTTTGTTTGCTTAAATGGATGCTTATTATGAAAATTTATTAAGATCTTGTGTTTGATTGCTTATTTTTGTGTAAGGTTGGCCCTACGTAAACGTGCAATGAAGACGTACTCATTTTGTTTATTTGTAGAAGATATGTATAGCAGTTGTTATAGTCATTGTTTAATAATTATGAGGAGAGATTTTTATATATTCGAAACTCTTTATGTACGGGGATGCATTTTCTTGATAGCACAAGAATACATAAGAATTATCTTGGTACAAGCTCAAAAATTGCCAATAGGGACCTATGTGGAGCCCATGCACCTTTAATATTGTATGATGCATATGTTATTTTATTATCATAGTCTAAATGCAATTCCTTTACACTTATGATAAGTTGGGGTACAAAATTTAGTTTTGGAACCTTTCCTTAACAAAACTTACGATTAAGTGTAAACAAAATGTAATTTGTTTACAATTACGATTTTCGGTGACTGTTTTACTAAGAGCTGTTAAGCATTCATAATTAGAGGTTTAGGAGGTTTTTGGGGAAGTTATATATTGATTGTTCGTATGAGAGTTAAGTACTTTTAGGGGAGCTTTTGTAAAGTTACCTCAATAAAAAAAATAAAAATTAGATTTAAAAAAATTACAAAATAAACCTAAAATTTTCGCATTATTGGGAACTGATTGCATGCCTGTCGAACTTTTGAACGGAAACGACATGCCATTAATTTTTTTATTTTTCCCATATTTTGAGATTTTCGGTGAGTGTTTTACTAAGAGGTGTTAAGGATGGATAATTAGAGGGTTGGGATGTTTTGGGGGAAGTTTTTTATTGATTGTTCATATATGAGTTAAGTACTTTATAATAACTTGAAGTGCAGCATCCTCCGATCGGGCTAGTGTTATGTGTATGTGGGATATATCTATCGTGTGTACGTTATATCACGAGTTAGGTAGGTTGAATACCTAATAGGGGGATCTATTTTTTGGGATAGATTCAGGATATGTTGGATAACAAAGAACGCGTATCTGAATGCATAAGGCTGGGTATTGAGCAGATATTTATCTGACCCGACTTATTTAGTTAGTTCGAATAATTTCACCACAATATATATACGTATTTCATAGAGATCGGGAGTTACGAAAGGGTCTCAATAGTTTAAGTAAACAGCGAAAAAAATTACTACCACTAATGATATTATCGGAGGTCTAAAATGTACACATTGTGGTTTTTGTAATAAATAGGTATGGATTGAAAAAATAAGTGCTATTCATACTTCAATCCTCCGCCACATTGTTACATTGAGTTCCTCCATCACTATTTCCTTTAAAGAATGCAATTTGACCTTAAGGGCACAATAGAGTGACAGAAAGAAAAACATGATGAAACAAACAAATCAAATACTGTTAATAAACATATTAAAAATATTGAAACAAAATCCTTCTAATTGAATAAATTTAATGAAAGAATAAAAAAATCATATACAATTTCAAGACGAATATGTGACACATCCCCAACTTTGCCAAATTACAATTTCCGTCACGTAATGCATCTTCCAAATTGGAAACAATGCCTTATCCACGAGGTCATTAAATGTAAATTTTCGTTGCAATCTATTGGAAGATCGTTGATGCCTATTGTAACTCAACCCAGTTGTCCATCGTAACACTGTCATACTTCCCCCAACACCACATGCATTTCTTTGATTGAAAAATATCACAAATATTTTTTGTACATTATAAAATTTCATTTCAAAATTATTTTTTTTCCAAGGAAGATTGTGAAAAAAACATTAATTCGGCATTACGTAATTTGATTAAGACATTAGTAAAAGAATAACTACATGCAGATTGCATTCTTGTTAAAAAAAAGTTTCCAACAAAGAAATGAAGCTTAAAAAGCACAAATCAAATAAATCTTAAGGCACACAGAGAAATTTAGTAACTTGTAGCAAATTCATGTAATATTAGAGATTGGGAACACAGATTCATAACATCCATGTAAGGAAACAGAACCAAACAAAAATAGCCCAAAAATACAAATAGGCACTTACCAAGACTTATTATCCCATGAACACCATTTCAATCATTGGCACCAAACCTAAATACATTTCCTACGACTTTATTCATATATAAAATATAAATAATTAAGGTAGCCTTGGATAATACAAGCAACCATGTCGCATCAGATACCGACTTCAACGGGTTCCTCTTTGTTAATATTCAATTCATCAATTTCTTCTTTTATTTCATTATTCATAGTTTCATTTTCAATCATTTCATCTACCTTCAAATTTTTATCATTTTCGGACACAGGAAACTCATCTTTTCTATCAGTCGCTCCATCTTTTTTCCCAACCATAACATTTTTTTCATTCTCCGCCATAGCCAAGCCCTCATTTTTTTATAGGCCTTCCATCTTTTTTGTCTACCATTGCGTTTTCTTTATTTTTAATATGCAGATCCTCTTTTGCCTCAATCCTAGAGTTTTCGTCATATGTGGGCATGAGTTCCTTATTCTCAACAGGCAAGTCGTCTTTTATCTCAATAGCAACTTCATTTTGGTTGGTTTCTTTGAGATTCTTATTTTCTCCTTCTTTTGGCAGGGCCTCCTCATCCATCATCAAGTTTGACACAATCACCTCATTTGCACGAAAATAGTTGTTTTTCTCCATCTAAGCTCTCTAAACTCAGAAAAAACAATAATAAAATGTTGGCCAAAGGGATATGGAGAATTGATGTGCGTAGGCTTATTTATAAAAATAGTTAGCCCTTTCGCATTCTCTTAACTTTAATGAATATTAAAATAGTTAGCCCTTTTGCATTCTCTTAACTTTAATGCATATTGGTGGACAACAAACAAGTTAACGTTTGAGAGAAATGTAAGATTTGGAAAGCCAAAAGGTTATTCATAATTGAGTAAATCCCTGTATTTTGAAGCGGAAAAATTTGCAAATATTTAAAAGGAAAGATAATTGAGTGAAAAAACTTGTATCCTAGTACTTTTTAACATCTAATCCCAACGATAATTGCTTTCTCTTAAAATATGGAAATACCCATCTAAACAGTGATGTGAAATAACCACATGAATATCCATGTCAATACTTACATGAAATAACAATCTGAATTGTGAAAGATTGCAAGAGTGGGTAGAATCAGTTAATGATGTGAATAAAAAATCTGATTTCGTGAAGTGCTTGCATTCCCGGATGATGGTATTGAAAGCATACCATATACACATTTAATCTCAAGTCAAAATACAAAAAACTCATGGTCCTTTTGATACACAGTGACGAATGTTGTAAATAGCAACAAATTAATATATTATTCACTATTTTGTGTGTTTGATAACGTTTATTTTTATTCAAAAAAACTTGCATGAATATCATGGTTGCATATAAATTTCATCGCCTTTTTGAAAAAATTAGGACAAATTTTTCAAACCTATATACGATGACAAGGTTTTTCCACAAACTCATCATCCCAGTAACATTCGTTATTTTTTTCAAACTTGTTTTTCTTGATTAATTTACATTATTTTTTAAAAAAATGTTTTGAAGCGTTTTTATTTTTCGTTCAAACAGTTTTTTAGGGCTAACAACAAATTTTTTTGCGTGACAAAGTTTTTGGGGTCATTTGTTTTTTTTTTGTTTGCCGAAAATAGTTTTTATATGAAGAGTATTTTAGGCCCTTATTTGGGTCAGCTGTGCAACTCGGTTTTGTGTCAGGAAAAATTTGTAAATATTTTAGTGGAAACATAATTGACTTAAAAAACTTATATCCTAGTATTTTTTAGTATCTAATCCAATTGATAATTGGTTTCCCTTAAAATATTGAAATACCCATGTAAATAGTCAGATGAAATGACCACAAGGATACCCATGTCAATACTCACGTGAAATAACAATGTGAATCCAGAAAGATTGCAAGTTCATAGAATCAGCTAATGATTTGAATAAAAAAAATCAGATTTCGTGAAGTGCTTGTATTTCTGGATGATGCTGTTGAAAGCATCCCATATAGACATTTGATTTGAAGTAAGAAAATAATAAAATATTATGGTCCTTTTGATACACATTGACAAAAGTGGTAAATAGCAGCAAATGAATATGTTATTCACTATTTTGTGTGTTTGATAACATTTGTTTTTAATTAAAAAAAAAAAAAAAACTTGCATGGCTACCTTGTCAACATATAAATTTTATCATCTTTTGGAAAAAAATTAGGACAATAACTTTTCTAACCTATATCCGATGACGAAGTTTTTCCACAAATTTATCATCCCATTAAAATTTGTTACTTTTTTTAAACTTGTTTTTCTTCATTAAATTTTTTTATTTTGTTAAAAAATGTTTTGAAGTGTTTTTATTTTTCGTTAAAACAGTTTTTACGGGTTAAAGACTGATTTGTGTTAAAAATATTTTTTTCAAAAATATTTTACACCAATTTTCTTCATTACAAGCTGTTTTATTTTTATCAAAAGTATATTTTTATTGTTAAAATTTATTTTTTGTTAAACTAACGTTAAAATTGTTTCACCTTCAGGCGAAAACTGTCCTACAATTGTATTCAAACTGGGCAATCTGATACACCACTTGTTATAAAAAAAATTATATTCGTAGATCCGGTTACTCTTTGTTTAATAAATGACAACCTTTAAAAACAACTATTAACCGTGCGATGTTTTTTTGTTGTTTAGAAAAAGACTACAATACGAAATCATGCAAGTAATAGATACTTATCTATTGGGACACATAAACAATTATAATGCCGAATGATTTAATTAACTTTTAATAATGGTAAAACAAATGAAGTTGACTATTACAATGTTAGAAAGATGCTGATGCAGAGGTAATCTACTCCAAGCTTAAAATGGTATTAATTCTAGGTACATCTGCGTTGAAATCGTATTGAAATGCAGAATACTCACAGCCCTGCTGTCATTAAATCAACTTCCAATGTCCAACCGGTATCCCAAAGCAACAACTCGATCTGTATTAAATGAGAAATCTTTTCTTAACAAATATGTGTGTAAATGATTAAAAAAATAACTAGAAAGCCTATTAACAAAATTGGATAGTCTTATCTCGAGTTAAAGGTACAAAAAAATTAAAACAAATCAGTTTCGTTCCAACGAGTAAAAAAAAAAAAACACAAGTGAAAGACATGTGCACCATGTGTGAACAAATATACAACGATAAGGCTTGAGGAAAATGGTTGAGTTTTGGGTTTTTGGTAATTTAATAAAAAAATATTTAATAACAAAATTGGGTGAAAAAACAACAATTTTTTTTGCCCCGCAAAGCTGTAGGGGTCATTTCTTTTTTTTTTGTTTGTTTTTTAGAAATAGTTTATGTATGCAGAGTATATTAGGCCGTTATTATTTTCAGCTGGGCAATTCAATTTTGTTTGCAGAAAAATTTGCAAATATTTAAGAGGAAAGATAATTGAGTGTAAAACTTGTATCCTAGCATTTTTTAATATCTAATCCCTATGATAATTGCTTTCCCTTAAAATATGGAAATACCCATGTAAAAACTCATGTCAAATAACCACGTGAATACCCATGTCAATACTTACATGAAATAACAATGTGGTTCCTTTGTCATGCCTGCGTCAGTTAGGTCTCTTTTAGAGGCATGGAAGCCTCCTTGAGGGTGGGCGGGAGACAAACGGGATTGGCATACGGTTCTTCACTGCACTACGTGGACGATATGGAAGGAGAGGAATACTCATTGTTTCGAAGGTATTGAGATGGCGCCATCTAGACTTCGTTATCTTTTTTTAAGCACCCTTATTAGCTGGTCTAAGGGGAAGATCTCGGTCAGGACTCAGGATTTTGTTGAGTTTATGGAGGAGATCCACTATGTGTTATAATATGGGTGTCTGTGTGGAAGGTGTTTGTTAGTTTTTTCTGAATTTTCTTGTATTTCTGTTGCTTTGTATGTTTCCTGTATATGGGTTCGCTCCCTCAGCGTTTGGTATTTATTGAATTCATTTATTTATAAAAAAAACAATGGGATTCCTGAAAGATTGCAAGAGTTGGTAGAATCAGCTACTGATTTGAATAAAAAATCAGATTTCGTGAAGTGCTTGTATTCCCCGATGACGCTATTGAGAGCATCCCATATACACATTTAATCTCAAGTCAAAATACAAACCAAATTATGGTCCTTTTGATACACAATGACAAAAGTGGTAAATAGAAGCAAACGAATATATTATTCATTATTTTGTGTTTGATAACTTTTATTTTTAAGAAAAAAACTTGCATGGATACCATGTCCACATAAAAAATTTATCATCTTTTTGAAAAAAATCATGACAAAAATTTCTAACCTAAATATGATGACGAATTTTTTCCACAAATTAATCATTCCAATTAAATTTGTTTTTTTCTAAACTTGTTTTTCTTGATTAATTTTTTTTGTTGTTGAAAAATGTTTCGAAGTGTATTTATTTTTCATTAAAACAGTTTTTAAGGGCTGAAAATTGATTTGTGTTAATTTTTTTTCTTAAAGAGTACTTTTCACTAAATTTATTTTTCATTAAAAGTTCTTTTATTCTTATGAAAAGTATATTTTAATAGTTAATTTTTTTTTCCTTCTGCGAAGGATTCCGATCTTATTTCGAAAGATGTAAATTCTACTGTGGAAAATGGGAATTGGAACATCGTCCGCAAGTAAACGCGGAATACAAATCGAAGGACCTAAATGGTATTTTTTTTTAAATTTGCTTTAGGTTGTTGTTTCCTTTTGCAAGATTCCTGCTTTAGCATTTGTTAGTGCCCTTGGAGATGCATTTTCTCCATCTATTAATAAAATCTTTTCTTGAGAAAAAAAATATTAATTTGAAATAAGATAACCGAACTTACACTAACAAAAAAAAGAAAAAATAGTTAACTTTTTTTTTGTTAAACTAACATTGAAATGGTTTCACCTTTAGGCATAAACTGTGTTAAATTTGAATTAAAACTGGGTAATCTGACACCACCACCTATTATAAAACAATTATATTCGCTGATCCGATTACTCCTTGTTTAAAAAAACGACGACCTTTAAATACAACTATTAACCGTTCATTGTTTTTTTTGTTTTGTAGAAATAGACTACTACCCCTAAGAGAGAAAATATTGTTACAAATCATCCCGTATATCCTGAAATCATGCAAGTAATTCGTTTATGAATTGAGTACCGGCTTAGATACTATTGTTCTAGGGTGATAACATACACACGATAGATATATCCTAAATACATAAAACACTAGCCTGATCGCAGGTATTAACCACCTCAGATCACAAGCATCCACCTTGACACCATGTTCATTATAGCAGCAATTACAACCTCACCATATCAGCAGCAGTTAGCAACAATTATTAAGTTGCAGTCAAACACGTTCTTATAGCAGCAGTTAGACACGTTCTATTAGCACCAGTTTACATGTTTAGTTTTCAATGTAGTCTATATATAGGACTTGTAGTTGTTCAATAAAAACATATACGAATATGTTCATTCTCTTCTCATAAACTAATATGGTATCAAACCAGTAAAACTCTCACGTGCAATATCGATCCTGGTATTTCATTTCTCCAACGGCGGTAGCGACCATTCATTGCTACCCTCCGCCGAGACTTCATGCTTCTGTAATTATTCTGAATTAATACCATATGTCCTCCCATGTCATCAGGAGCCTATACCACCTCCCTCACTCTCTCTCACTCCAAAACTTAAATTCCTAATATAAACTAACCATAGTGCGACCCTCTTATCCCTCTTGTTTCCAATACTATTTCTTCATCAACTCCCTTTCCTTCTCCCTAACAACTTTCTTTCCCATGGTCCCAACGCTCCTACCATATAGCAGCCTTTCCTATCTCTTCTCCCATCATTTTGTACAAACCCACTCTTTTTTACTTTTTATTTTCTTTACTCTCATTTGGTACACATATGAACCCATAATCTCTTTCATTTCACCCTCTATTTTTTTTTCAACATTAACCACATAACCAATATGTAATATTATTCCCCAAATTCCCTCATAATCCTCTTTTTCTCATCCCATAGGGCTTATCTCTTCATTCCCTCACACACCCAACTTGCGCATACTACCGTAAAGCCCCTAGTAGCCCTTACTTCTTAAATCCATAGGTTATTGTACTGTTATTTATCTCCATTCACAATGTGGCAAAAATGTGTTCCATAAATTATTTGTGTGTTTCCTTTTAGTGACGATTTTGTATATAACATAACCTTCTTCCTAATATTCCTATGTTGGCAAAACTAAATACTGGTGATCTGTCATTTCTTCATTTGGGAATCAACAACCTGAATCTTTTCAGATTTAATTGGGATTTTTTTTCTTTTCTCTCTCTCCATAGTCCACCATTTTTTTATTTATTTTTATTTTTCTTTATTTTCTACTTATGTTCTCCCACATATATCTAATGACAAACATCTACTGCCAGATATATTTCTTCTCCCTCTCCTACTGCCACTCTTACTATGGCACATAATAGAGACTCTTACCATGGCACACAACAGAGAGAAAACATAAGCACATTTTGAAAATGGCCTGACACTTCTAGCCAAAGCTTTCTTACGACTCAAATATTTGGATGAGGCCTTGAGAGCTTTTGCTTGTCCTATAAAATCTCTAACTACTCCTATTCTTCATGTTCAAACACCTATGACTACTCTTTTCAACATTCAACCTGATCCCTCTTTTCTCAGAACTTTTGCATGCTCCTGTTTCCCCAATCTTGGACCATATAATAGACATAAGTTTGCCTATATATCTGTTGAGTTCACCTTTCTTGGATATATCTAAATTCACAAAGGTTCCAAGTGCTTACACCCCACTGGTTGTATCTACATATCCAGAGATGTAATCTTTCATGAAAAAATTTTCTTTTCTCTAAATCTACTAATATTTCTTCTGCCAAATTCATTGCTACTCCAGGTAATATAACCATTTTCATCCATAAATTATCTTCCTAATCCATATTACGTTCCACACTTGTTTTCTCCCATTCCTAATTCAGTACATAAACTGGACACGGTCATGGTCGCTACTACAATCACTACTCTACATATGATCAAATTGCGGATATCTTCATAATGGGTCTATCTACTAGCAAGTTTACATTTCTTGAAGACAAGCTAATCGTTGTTCCTCCACCATCATCTGGCAGGAGAGCATTAACCACCTAGTATCACAAGCATCCACCTTGACACCACGTTCACTATAGCAACAACTACAGCCTCACCATATCAGCAGCAGTTAGCAACAGTTATTAAGTAGCAGTCAAACACGTTCTTATAGAAGCTGTTAGACACGTTCTATTAGCACCAGTTAACATGTTCAGTTTACAATGAAGTCTATATATAAGACTTGGAGTTGTTCCATACAAACATATAAGAATATGTTAATTCTCTTCTCATAAACATTTAGCAGGAGGCTTCACTCCAAGTAATTATAAAGTACTTAACTCACATATGAACAATCAATAAAAAACTTCCCCCAAAACACCCCAACCCGCTAATTATCCATCCTTAACACCTCTTAGTAAAACACTCACCGAAAATTTAAAAAAATTGGAAAAATAGAAAACTAGTGATAAGTTGTTTCAATTTAAAAGTACGATTGGCATGCAATGAGTTCACAATAATGTGAAAATTTGGAATTTATTTTCTAATTTTTTTAAAACAATTTCCATTTTTTTATTAAGTGAAGTTTCCAAAAGCTCCCCCCAAAGTACTTAACTCACATATGAAGAATCAATATAAAACTTCCCCCAAAACCTCGTAAACCTCTAATTATCAATGCTTAACACCTCTTAGTAAAACACTCACCGAAAATCGTACGTGTACACAAGTTAGATTTTGTTTACACTTTATCATAAGTTTTGTTAAGGAAAGGTTCCAATACTAAATTTTGTACCCCAATTTATCATAAGTTTAAAGAAATTACATTTTGTCTATGATAAAAAAATAGCATTTGCATCATACAATATTAAAGGTGAATGGGCTCCACGTATGTCCCTATTTTCAATTTATATCCCCTTACATAAGGTGTTTCGAATAAATAAAAATCTCTCCTCATAATTATTAAACAAATAGTTCAACAAATGCTATACATTTCATCTACAAGTAAACAAAATGAGTATGTATTCATTGCACGTTTACGTAGGGACAACCTTAAACTAAAATAAACAATCAAACATAAGATCTTAATAAATTTTCATAATAAGCATCCATTTAAACAAACAAACATATAAACGAGTCTTTCATATTGGTGAATTTGTCAAACTCACCTTCTAACGGAGCGAGTCAAACACACCAGTAGTATAGGGTGGTCTAAAAAAATCACGCATATAAACCTTGCAATAATTTAAACAAATTAATTCAAGAACAAATAAATTAAAAATGGTATCTTGAAATAGTTCATAAATAAATTATATGTTGTTTGGTAGATCCATACTTCATTTTTCACTCATGAAGTGGAAAAAATAAAATTGCCTATTTTACCTATTTTCCGGGGACTCAAAAAACAACGCCTAAATTGCCATGAAATCTCAATAAATTCTGATTGATAATTACGAAAATGATATAATTTTATGAACAGTATCAAACATATATTAGATTGTTGGTTGTCATGATACCGAAAAGATCTGGAAAAATATCCTTTACCGCCTTTCCCAAGAAAAATCCAAAATTTTCAATTTTAATTGGTCTTGTTTGGGAGACCGTATCTCTGTCAATACTTATATAAAATTAGTGCATTATACGTTGTTTTTCAAACCTTTCGACATAAAACGATTACGACAAATAAATTAAATCTTACTGGGCCCTTCAAAATAACGTGCAAAGTTACGAAAAAAAGTATTGTTAGTCATATAAATCCAGAATTTTCAGTTACATGGACATTATCTCCACTTACGGATCAGTTCTCGACACCATTGTCATATATAGAATAAGCGTTATTAATTCAGTTAGGCCTATTTAAATTACGTTATATTTATTTGTACACTAAATATATATAAATAAATATTAAAATTATTAATCCAATTAAATGAATAAGGAACCATTACCCATATGGATTGATCACGGGTCCGGTTCGACCCGAATATAACACATACAGTAAAACACAGATAATTGGATAAACACATGCATGGTTTTCATTAATCAATAACATGAAATACATAGATGTAGATGTTCGTTGAACACTAGATTGAGCTTATTTCATACAAACTTGCACACGCAAACACATAAATAAATGTGTAGATGTAGATGTCCCTGGGACACTAATTGATCAATTCAAATGTCGGTTCCACACAAGCGCCAAAACCACTTTTTCCGACGCAAACACAACCGGATTGGCAGGGGCTCCATGGAGCGCAAAATTTACCCAAGCAAACTCCAAGGGAATTATAAACCTTGAGGAGAGTGTTGGTGTAACACATTTTACCACTGTTATCAACCGAATTGGCAGTGGAGTTGACAATGGTGGCCATAAACACCGTAGCTACCACCAATGTCATCAAAAGAACTTTCTTCATTTCCATGTCTTTGTCTTATATGAGTGTTTGCTATATCCCAATGGCCCTCCCCCGTCTCCTATTTATAGAGGAGTGTGTGATAAATAAACCTTATAAAACTAAGGCTAAAACCGTCAAATGTACTTTCTAAAACCTAGAATCATTTCTAAAGGTGAGTAGAACTATTAAGTATGAATGATTTGGTTGACTTTTAATAGTAGTAGAACAAATAAAGTTGACATTGTACTTCTAAGTTAAAAAGATGCTGCTGTAGAGGTAATCCACCCAAGCTTAAAATGCTATTAATTCTAGGTACATCTGCGTTGAAATCGTATTCAAATGCAGAAGACTCACAACCCCTACTGTCGTTAAATCAACTTGCAGTTTCTAGCATGTGCACATCCCAAAGCAACAATTAGATCTGTATTAAATGAGAAGTTATTTTTTTTTTACAAAGATGTGAGAAAATTATTAAAAAAACAACTACAAGCCCTATTAAACAAATTAAATGATCTTATCTCGAGTTAATGTTACAAAAAAATGAAAACAAATTAGTTTCGATACAACAAGTAAAAAATAAGAAAAAACAAGTGAAAGACAAGTGCACCGTGTGTGAAAAAAATATAAAATCATAAGGCTTGAGGTTTGAGGTTTGTGGTTACTTACTAAAAAAATTATTGAAAAACAGAATTGGTTGGAAAAACAACAATTTTTATTGGCCCCACCAAGTTGTAGGGGTCAGTTTTGTATCCACAAAAATTTGCAAATATTTAAGAGGAGGGATAATTGAGTGAAAAAACTTGTATCCATGTATTTTTTAAGATCTAATCCCAATGATAATTGCTTTCCCTTAAACTATGGAAATACCCATGTAAATAGTCATGTGAAATAACCACATGAATACCCCTCTCAATACTCACGTGAAATAACAATGTGAAAGTGCCTGTATTCCCGGATGATGCTTTTGAAAGCATCCCCTATACACATTGCATTTCCAGTAAAATAAAATAAAAAGAATTGTCCTTTTGATACACAATGACAAAAGTGGTAAATAGCAGGAAACGTATATATTATTCATTATTTGGTGTGTTTGATAACTTTTATTTTTAATGAAAAAAACTTGCATGGATACCATGTCCACATATAACTGTTATCATCTTTTTGAAAAAAATTAGGACAATTTTTCCAAACATATATACGATGAATAATTTTTTCCACAAATTTATCATCCCAATAAAATTTGTTATTTTTTTTAAACTTGTTTTTCTTGATTATTTCTTTTTGTTAAAAAAAGTATTGAAGTGTTTTTATTTTTCGTTAAAACAGTTTTTAAGGTTTAAAAATTGAGTTGTGTTTAAAATATTTTCTTGAAAAGTATTTTCCAATAATTTTTTTTTTCAGTAAAAGTTGTTTTATTTTTATGAAAATTATATTTTTATTGTTAAAATTTGTTTTGTTTTTTAATTCAACTTGCATTAAAATTGTTTCAGGATTAGGCGAACAATGCATTAAAATTGTATTAAAACTGGGCAATCTGATACCACCCCTTGTTATAAAAAAAAATCTATTCGCATATCCGATTTCACCATGTTTAAAAAATGACGATCTTTAAATACAACTATTAATCATGCAATGTTTTTTTGTTGTTTAGAAATAGACTATGATACCCTCAAGAGAAGAAAGTACTGTAATTTATTTTTGAATTGAGTATCGGCTTAGATACTATTTCTCCACGGTGATAAACACAAATGTGATAGATACTATCTTGATAGACACTTATCTATTGGGACACATAAGCCCATATAATTATATGTTAGGTCATAAACACATGATTTTTTATTGATAGGTACTAAACTCAACTGTTTTTTTAAAAATATTTTTATTTTTCAAAACTATTATTTTAAGAATTGTTTATATCATTTAAGTTGTTTTTTTGTTAAATTTGATTTTTTAGAAACTTTTTCTTACTAACTATTTTTTTGGTTAAAAAATATTTTTTAAATATGAGATTGTTTACATTTGTTAGTTTTTTCATTAATTGTAACAACCATGTCACTTTTGCCAGTCGAAAAATTAATGTTATCAAACAACGGTAAATGTTAGATTTTAGAATTTTAATTGAAAAGTTGTCATTCCACGAAATGATCTCCAACTAAGATATTTTCCCACTTTCGAATAAAATGGACAATTACTGTAAATAATAATTGTTTTAAAAATATTTTTTTTAATAAACTTTTTTTCAAAAATGTTTTATATAAATAGAAAATCTATAAAATTATTCTTCCAAACAAATGTTATTAATGCAAAAATAAAATTTTAATAAATATTTGTAATGTTTTTAACTATTTTAAATATTTCTTAGTTTTCAATGGCACGAAATACCATTTTCCCCAAAAATTCGGTTAAAGTTAACCCTCAAAATGGATGAAAGGACCAAATTGATATTTTAGGGGCTTTGTTTAATGAAAAATACTTTAAGGGCTTAATAAAAATAATTTATATACTTTAAGGGTCACATAGGCATTTAACTCTTTATAGTTTTATGAATAGCGGAATTATTCAATGACCTCGGGCATGACTATATGCAAGTCGTATTGTGGGAGGTATTTTAGTGTTACAACAGGCTTCAACGATCGTCTATTAAATTGCAACGAAAATTTACATTTAACAACCTCGTGGATAGGGCATTATTTCGAATTTGGAGAAAGCATTACACAATAAAAAACAAATAATGAGAGCCTTTGGTTTTGTTAAGGGTAATAATATTTTTGGCTCTAATTTCACATATATATTTATCTTAACTTATAAGTTATGATAGCCCGAACATAATTTGTTTAGTATAAACATTATTATACTTATTTTAAATTTGTGGAAAAACTGTCATCGTATATAGGTTAGAAAAGTTTTTGTCGTAATTCTTTTCAAAAAGATGATAAAATTTATATGTGGACATGACATCTATGTAACTTTTTTTATTAAAAATAAAAGTTATCAAACATGCAAAACAATGAATAAAATATTTGTTTGCTGCTATTTACCACTTTTGTCACTGTGTATCAAAAGGACCATAATTTTTCTTTACTTTGACTTGAAATGAAATGTGTATATGGGATGCTTTCAACAGCATCATCCGGGAATACAAGCACTTCACGAAATCTGATTTTTTTTATTCAAATCATTAGCTGATTCTACCAACTTGCAATCTTTCAGGATTCAAATTATTATTTCACGTGAGTAATGACATGGGTATTAATGTGATTATTTCACATGACTATTTACATGGGTATTCCCATATTTTAAGGGAAAGCAAATTACCATTGGGTTTAGATATTAAAAAAAAATACTAGGATACAAGTTTTTTAACTCAATTATCTTTCCTCTTAAGAATTTGACAATTTTTCCTGATACAAAATTGAGTTGCGCAGCTGACCCAAATAAAGGCCTAAAATAATCTTCATGTATAAACTATTTTGAAAAAAATAAAAACAAAAAAGAAACAACCCCTACAACTTTGTGTACCGAAACAAATTGTTGTTTTTCCACCCAATTCTGTTATTTAATAATTTTTTTAGTAAATAACCACAAACCAAAAAGTAAACCATTTTCCCCAAACCTTATCATTGTATATTTTTTCACACACGATGCACATGTCTTTCACTTGTTTTCTTCTTCTTTTTTTTTATTTGTTGAATCGAGACTGATTTGTTTTCATTGTTTTTAACTTTAACTCCGGATGAGATTGTTTAATTTTTTTAATAGGCTTTGTAGTTATTTTATTAATCATTTACCCACATATTTGTTAAAAAAATAACTTCTCATTTAATACAGATCTAATTGTTGCTTTGGGCTTTGCCCATGGGATACCATTTTAATACGATTTCAACGCAGATGTTCCCAGAATAAATACCACTTTAAGCTTGGGCTGGATTACCTCTACAGATAAATACCAGAATAAATAAACCGTTACAGATCTAATTGTTGCTTGGGCTTTGCACATGGGATACCATTTTAATACGATTTCAGCTTTATTTGTTCTACTACTATTAAAAGTCAACCAAATAATTCATCTTTAGAAATGATTCTAGGTTTTAGAAAGTACGTGTAACGGTTTTAGCCTTTGTTTTATAATGTTTATTTATCACACAGTCCTCTATAAATAGGACACGGGGGAGGGCCATTGGGATATAACAAATACTCATATAAGAGAAAGACATGGAAATGAAGAAAGTTCTTTTGATGACATTGTTGGTAGCTACAGTGTTTATGGCCACCATTGTGAACTCCACTGCCAATTCGGTTTCTAACAGTGGTAAAATGTGTGACTCAGACATTATCCTCAAAGCTGCTAGTTCCCTTGCAGTTTGCTTGGGTAAGTTTTGCGCTCCATGGAGCCCCTGCCAAACCGGTTGTGTTTGCGTCGGAAAAAGTGGTTTTGGGGCTTGTGTGGAACTGACATTTGAATTAATCAAATAGTGTCCCCGGGACATCTACATATACGTATTTATTTATGTGTATGCATGTGTGAGTTTGAATGAAATAAGCTCAATCTAGTGTTCAACGGGCATCTACATCATGATGTATTTCATGTTATTGACTAATGAAAATCGTGCATGTGTTTATCCAATTATCTTTGCTTTATGGTATGTGTTATATTCGGGTCGAACCGGAACTGTTATCCGTCCATATGGGTATTGAATCGTTATTCATTGAATTGGATTAATAATTTAAATATTTATTTATATATATTTAGTGTACCAATAAATACAACATAATTTAAGTTGGCCAAACAAAATTACTAACTCTTATAGTGTATATGACAATGGTGTCGAGAATTGATCTCGAAGTGGAGATAATGTCCAAATAACTGAAAATTTTGGTTTATACGCTTAACAATATTTTTTTCTTAACTTTGCACGTTATTTTGAAGGCCTTGTGCCCAGTAAGATTTAATTTCATTGTCATAATTGTTTTATGTCGAATGGTTTAAAAAATAACGTATAAAGCACTAATTTTAGATAAGTATTGAGGGAGATATGGTCTCCCGAACAAGAACAATTAAAATAGAAAATTTGGGTCTTTCCTGAGAAAGGCGGTAAAGGATATTTTTTCCAGATCTTTTTGGAAAAATAAAACTTTGGGCTATTTTTATGATGACCAAAAACCTAATATGTGCTTGATATTGTTCGCAAAATTATATCATTTTCATAATTATCGATCTCCATGTATTGAGATTTTTTTGCAATTTAGGCAGTGTTTTTTGAGTCCCCAGAAAATAGGTAAAATAGGCAAAAAAAATATTTCCACTTCATGAGTGAAAAATGAAGTATGGATCTACCTAGCGACATAAAATTTATTTTTGAACTATTTCAAGAGGCCAATTTTGATTTATTTGTTCTTGAATTAATTTGTTTAAATCATTATAAGGTTTATGCGTGATTTGTTTAGACCACCCTATACTACTGGTGTGTTTGGCTCGCTCCCTTAGAAGGCGAGTTTCACAAATTCATCAATTTGAAAGACTCGGTTGTGTGTTTGTTTTCTTAAATGGATGCTTATTATGGAAATATATTCACATCTTGTGTTTGATTGCTTATTTTTGTGTAAGGTTGGCCCTACGTAAACGTGCAATGAAGACATACTCATTTTGTTTATTTGTAGATGATATGTATAGCAGTTGTTATAGTCATTGTTTAATATTTATGAGGAGAGATTTTTATATATTCGAAACTCCTTATGTAAGGGGATGCATTTTCTTGATAGAACAAGAATACATAAGAATTATCTTGGTACAAGCTCATAATCTGCCGATAGGGACCTACGCGGAGCCCATGCACCTTTAATATTGTATGATGCAAATGCTATTTTATTATCATAGTCTAAATGCAATTTCTTTACACTTGTGATAAATTGGGGTACAAAATTTAGTTTTGGAACCTTTCCTTAACAAAACTTACGATTAAGTGTAAACAAAATGTAATTTGGTTACAATTACGATTTTTGATGAGTGTTTTTCTAAGAGGTGTTAGGCATTGATAATTAGAGGTTTATGAGGTTTTTGGGGAAGTTATATATTGATTGTTCATATGAGAGTTAAGTACTTTTGGGGGAGCTTTTGTAAACTTACCTTAATAAAAAAAACTAAAAATTAGTTTTAAAAAAATTACAAAATAAACTCCAAATTTTCGCATTATTGGGAACTGATTGCATGCCTATCGGACTTTTAAACGTAAACGACTTGCCGTTAGTTTTTTATTTTTCCGATTTTTGAGATTTTCGGTGAGTGTTTTACTAAGAGGTGTTAAGGATGGATAATTAGAGGGTTGGGATGTTTTGGGGGAAGTTTTTTTATTGATTGTTCATATATGAGTTAAGTACTTTATAATAACTTAAAGTGAAACCTCCTGTGATCGGGCTAGTGTTATGTGTATTTGGGATATATCTATCGTGTGTACGTTATAGCACGAGGTAGGTAGGGTGAATACCTAATAGGGGGATCTAGTGTTTTGGGATAGATTCAGGATATGTTGTATACCAAACAACGCGTATCTGAATGCATAACGCTGGGTATCGAGCAGTTATTTATCTGCCCCGAATTATTTAGTTAGTTTGAATAATTTCACCACAATATATATACGTATTTCATAGAGATCGGGAGTTACAAAAGGGTCTCAATAGTTTAAATAAACTGCGAAAAAAATCACTTCCACTAATGATATTGTCGGAGTTCTAAAATGTACACATTGTGGTTTTTGTAATAAATAGGTATGGATTGAAAAAATAAGTGCTATTCATACTTTAATCCTCCACCACATTGTTACATTGAGTTCCCCCATCACTATTTCCCTTATAGAATGCAATTTTCCCTTAAGGGCGCAATAGAGTGACCGAAAGAAAACCATGATGAAACAAACAAATCAAATACTGTTAATAAACATATTAAAAATATTGAAACAAAATCATTCTAATTTAATAAATTAAATGAAAGAATAAAAAAATCATATACAATTTCAAGACGAATATGTGACACATTCCCAACTTTGCCTAATAACAATTTTCGTCACGTAATGCATCTTCCAAATTCGAAACAATGCCTTATCTACGAGGTCGTTAAATGTAAATATTCTTTGCAATCTAATGAAAGATCGTTGATGCCTATTGTAACTCAACCCAGTTGTCCATTGTAACACTGTCATACTTCCCCCAATACCACATGCGTACAGTCACGCCTGAGGTCATTGAATAATTCCGTATTACATAAAACTAGAAAGAGTTAATTGCCTATGTGACCCTTAAAGTATGTAAATTATTGTTATTAAGCCCTTAAAATATTTTTCCATACATTAATCCCCTAAAGTATCAGTTTGACCCTTTCATCCATTCTGACGGTTAAATTTAACTGAATTTAGGGGAAAAATGGTATTTCGTGGCATTTAAACTTAGAAATATTTAAAATAGTTAAAAACATTTAAAACTTTATTAAAGTTTAATTCTTTTATTAATTGCATATTTTTTTAAAAAAATATTTTTTCGCTTTTATATTTATAGGAAACATTTTTTGAAAAATGTTTCTATACTAAAAAAAATAATATTTTTAAAACAATTATTATTTACATTAATGGTCCATTTGATTCGAAAGTGAGGAAATGGACTAGATGGAAAGTTTTTTCTTGGAATGACAATTTCAATGGAAATCCTAAAATCTCACATTTACCGTTGTTTGATAACATTCATTTTTCGACTGGCAAAAGTGACATGGTTGTTACAATTAATGAAAAAACCGACAAATGTAAACAATCTGCTATTTAAAGAATAATTTTTGACCAAAAAAAATACAATTTTAACCAAAAAAATTAGTTAGTAAGAAAAAGTTTCTAAAAATTCATTTTTAACAAAAAAAAAACAACTTGAAATGATATAAACAATTCTTAAACTAATAGTCTTTAAAAAAATAAATGGTTTTAAAAACACAGTTGAGTTTAGTACCTTTTTGTTAAATATAAAAAATCATGTGTTTATGACCTGACGTATTATTATATGTGTTTATGTGTCCCAATAGATCATAATCTATCAAGATATATCTATCACAATTGTGTTTATCACCCACAAACAATAGTGTCTAAGCCGATACTCAATTCATAAATGAATTACTTGCATGATTTCAGGATATACGGGATGATTTGTTGCGATATTTTCTCTCTTGAGGGTATAGTAGTCTATTACAAAACGACAAAAAAAAATCACACGGTTAATAATTGTTTTTAAAGGTCTTCATTTTTTAAACAAGAGAAACCGGATCTGTGAACAGAATTTTTTTTATAACAAGGGAGTGGTATCAGATTGCCCAGTTTTAATACCATTTCCACTAAGGGAAAGAAATTATCACTGGGATTAGATATTAAAAAATGCAAGGATGCAAGTTTTTCACTCAATTATCTTTCCTCTTAAATATTTGCAAATATTTCCGGATACAAAACTGAGTTGCGCAGCTGACCCAAATAAGGGCCTAAAATTCTCTTCATATAAAACTATTTTGAAAAAAATAAAAAATGACCCATACAGCTTTATGGCGCAAAAAAAAATTGTTCTTTTTCCACCCTAATCTGTTACTGAACAACTTTTTTAGTAAAAAACCACGAACCCAAAACTTAACCATTTTCCTCAAGCCTCACCGTATTATATTTGTTCACACACATGCACATGTCTTTCACCTGTTTTTTCTTTTTTTTACTTGTTGAATCGAAATTGCTTTATTTTCATTTATTTGTAACTTTAACTCGAGATAAGATTGTTCAATTTTTTAATTTGTTAAGAAAAAACTTATCATTTAGTGTTGATCTAATTGATGCTTTGAATTACCAGTTGCACTGCAAGTTGATTTAACGATAGCAGGGTCGTGAGTTTTCTGCATTTTAATACGATTTCAACGCAAATGTACCTACAATTACTAGCATTTTTTCTGCATTTGAATACGATTCAAAGCAAATATACCTAGAATTAATAGCATTTTAAGCTTGGGGGGGATTACCTCTACAGCAGAATCTTTCTAACTTGGAATTACAATGTCAACTTTTAGTTTTTCTACTATTATTAGAAGTCATCCAAATCATTCATAATTATATGTGTTTATGTGTCCCAATGGATTAGTATCTATTACTTGCACTTCAGGGTATAGTATTCTATTTCTAAACAGCAAAAAGCATTACACGATTAATAGTTGTTTTTGAGGGTATTCATTTTTTAAACAAGAAGTAACAGGATCTGCGAATATAATTTTTTTATAACAAGGGGTGGTATCTAACAAAATAATGAAATGGTGTAACAGATATATGAAGAACACTGCTACTGTAATATAACTTGGATGATCTTTATTATCTCTTTCACACTTTTCATGAAGAATGAGGGATTATATATATAGCTGTACGTGAGAAGTATTCAATCAGGAGATTACAATCAGTTTGAATTTCAAACTGTGATAGATTTTGGTAGTTCCGAACTTGGTGTATCTGTTGAGGCTTCCGGAGATGTTGGTTCCGAACTTGGTGTAGCTGTTGAAGCTTCCGGAGATGTTGGAGAAATATTTGAATGTATCTTTGACTGGGTTAATAGCCCCCCGCAAGGTGATGGTGGACGGGAGTGAATCATCAACTTGTCTCTAATAAAAGTGAACCGATGTGAGGAGAGGCCTTTGGTGAAAATGTCCGCAAGTTGATCAGCTGTGGAGATAAATTGAACCTGAAGTGCTTTCGTGGCAACTTGGTCACGAACAAAGTGAAAGTCAATCTCAACATGTTTTGTACGTGCATGAAAAACCGGGTTGAGAAACAGGTAGGTGGCACCAAGATTATCACACCAAAGGATAGGCGGTTTGGGAGGAGGCAGACGAAGTTCGCCTAGTAGAGATTTGAGCCAAATTAGTTCAGCGGAGACATCAGCAAGGGCTTTGTATTCGACCTCCGTGGAAGAGCGAGAAACGGTCTTTTGTTTCTTTGATTGCCAAGAAATAAGGTTGGATCCAAGAAAGATGGCAAAGCCGCCGGTGGATTTGCGGTCATCAACACAACCGGCCCAGTCAGAATCTGTAAATGCCTGTAAGTCGAGAGTAGAATTTTTAATAAGATGGAGACCATATGAAGAGGTGTGTTTGAGGTAACGGAGAATACGTTTAACAAGAGACCAATGAGAATTGGTGGGGGAGTGCATGAATTGACAAGCTTTATTGACCGCAAAGGAGATATCGGGACGAGTGAGAGTGAGGTATTGGAGGGCCCCGACGGCTTGCCGATAAGGAGTGGGATCATCTAAGGGTGTGCCATCGGTAATGGAGAGTTTGAGATTGGTGGGAAATGGAGTGGTAAGAGGTTTGGAGTTAGACATGCCATGGCGATGAAGAATGTCAAGAATATATCGTTGTTGAGAAAGTAAGATGCCGTGTGAGGTACGAACAATTTCAATTCCAAGAAAATAGTGGAGAGGACCAAAATTTTTAAGGGAGAATTCCTGACCAAGAGTAGAAATGAGGGACTGAATTAAAGAAGGTGAGTTGCCAGTGATGATGATGTCATCCACATAGACGAGGAGGTAGATAATGGCGGACTCAGAATGATAGATGAACAAAGAGGTATCGGTTTTGGAGCTCGTAAAGTGCTGAGAGGTGAGAAAGTGAGTAAGACGGTGAAACCATGCACGGGGTGCCTGTTTGAGACCATAGAGAGAGCGGTGAAGTTGACATACATGAGTTGGTTTCGTAGGATCAACAAAACCAGGAGGTTGTTGCATGAAAACAGTCTCAGAGAGGGAGCCATGAAGAAAGGCGTTATTGACATCGAGTTGCGAGATGGACCAACTATTAGAAATGGCAATAGAGAGAATAGTACGAATAGTAGTCGCCTTAACAACGGGACTGAAAGTTTCGTTGAAGTCAAGACCATATTCTTGATGAAATCCTTTGGCTACTAAGCGAGCTTTGTAGCGTTCGATGGTGCCATCAACTTTGCGTTTGATTTTATAAACCCATTTAGAGCCAATAACATTCATAGAATTGGATGAGGGAACAAGTGACCAAGTGTGATTTTGAAGGAGGGCGTTGATTTCTGCGTGTATAGCCGCACGCCATTTGGGATCACGATTGGCGACTGTAAAGCAGGTTGGCTCCATAGGGTGAAGAGAAACAGTGTGAGCAGTAGGGGGAAGGCGAGTTGATGGAGAGGGTCGCGGACGAAGAACCATGGAATGAGCAGGAGGTTTTACAGTGACACAACCGAGGTCAACTGAGAGAGAGAGACCAGCAGGATTTGTAATAGAGTGCGCTGGTAATGGACGGTCAGAAGAAGAGAGGTGGTGCGAAGAATCGAGAGCAGGTGGATGAGGAACTGCATGGGCAGTGGGTGGAGTAGTGATAGTGGAGCATATAGCAGGTGGAGGAGCTACGGAATTGGGAGGATTAGACAGTAGAGGCGGACACGGGACAGTGCAGGGTGCGGGGATAGGAGGGGAGGGGCTAGGTGGTTGGAGAAGGGTATTGAGGGCGCCCCATGGTAAGGATGTGGTAGTGGCAGGTGCGGAGTTGGTGGGGGAAAAAGAAAAAGAATGCTCATCAAAGCGAACATGTCGGGCGGTATATATACGACCAGTAGGCAGGTGCAAACACCTATATCCGGAGTGATTTGGAGGATAGCCAAGGAACACACATGGTTGTGACCGATAGTCATTTTTATGATTGTTATAGGGACGAAGGTAGGGGAAACAAAGGCACCCAAAGATTTTTAAAAATTTATAATCAGGAGGAATGGAAAAAAGATAGTGAAATGGGGAGAGATTAGAAAGGGTGCGAGTTGGGAGACGATTAATAAGAAAAATAGCAGTTTCAAAGGCAAAATGCCAATATTTTTGGGGAACAGATGCATGGGCCATAAGGGCAAGACCGGTTTCAACAATATGACGATGACGGCGTTCGACAAAACCAACTTGTTCATGAGTGTGCGGACAAGAATAACGATGTTGTATACCACAATTTTTAAAAAAGGTGTCTAATTTACGAAATTCACCACCCCAATCCGTTTGGATATTTTTTATCGTGGTGCTAAATTGGCGTTCAACAAATTTTTGAAACGTAATAAAAATATCATGCACATGAGATTTATTAGCCATAGGAAAGAACCAAATAAAATTTGAATAATGATCAACAAATAGGACAAAATATCTATGACCATTACAAGACAAGGTGGGAGAGGGTCCCCAAACATCACTAAAAACTAATTGTAAAACGGAAGTGGACGACTTGTCACGCAATGATAAAGGCAACTTGGAAGATTTCCCCATTTGACATGCAACACACAGTCGTTGTGGACGAGTGGATGTGAACGGTAATTGATGATGATGCAAGATTTGATTGAGAACTTGATGGTGAGGATGACCGAGACGATGATGCCAATGTTCAGTGGGTACTTTGACGGCATGATAGACGTGCGGAGAGGATGAAGAATTGGAGAGGGTGTATAGACCATTCCTAGTGGTGCCGTAGAGGAGAGGTGTCCGCGTACGACGATCCTTCATAACACAAAAATCAGGGTGAAATTCAAAGAATGCATCATTATCACGAGTAAATTGTTGAACAGAAATAAGAGGTTTAGAAATATAAGGTACATATAAAGTATTATTAAGGTGAAGGGAAGAATTAAGCGTCTGAAGAGAACAATTGCCAATATGAGAGATGGGTAAACATGTACCGTTTCCGATATGAAGAGTATCACTGCCAGTGTAGTCGGTGGGATTAGTGAGGTCGGAAAAATGAGGAGTGACATGATGAGATGCCCCTATGTCGGGAAGCCAACTTGTGATAGGATGAGAAGGAGTGGGGAGAAGTCCAGGTTGAGACGAAGGTGTGTATGTAAAATGTGCAGTGGGGTGAGTGTGGGTAGGAGTGAAGCGGATGGGACAGGTTGGGGCAGTATGATTAGGTGCGGAACAAAGTTGACAACGAGGACGAGAGTCAGGAGAGTTGGGGTGGTGGCGATACGAGTAAAATCGACCACGACCACGACCACGGCCACGGCCACATAAATGGTGCCCACGAGTGGATTGATGATGATAGGTGGGAGTTTGTGAATTAGGGTTGGATTGGGAAGAAGAGTGTGCTGTGTTATGAGTAGTGAGATGGGCAGTGGGTTGATTTGGTGGAGTGGTGGCTGAAGGAAGTGAGTTAATGGAAAGAGATGAAAATTTATCATCATGGATAAATTCGTGACTGAGAAGGAGGGAATGTAATTCAGAAAAGGTAACCGGTGTGGAGCGGGTAGTAAGAGACGTGATAAGATCCTTGAATTCTGATCGCAAGCCTTTGAAGACATGAATGTTGAATTCCGCTAGTGACAGTGGATGTCCAGCGGCAGTTAGCTCATCTGAGATGGATTTAGCTTTGTGCAGGAATGTAGATGCCGAGTCATCTCCTTGATGAAGACGGTGGAGATGTAAATGCAGATTGAGAATACGGGTGTCGGAAGGAGAAGCAAGGGCTTCAGCCAGAGTGTTCCAGACTTGATGGGAGGTTTGAAGACCGACAACCAATGGTATCATGTCGGGAGAGAGAGAGAAAATAAGCATGCTCACGATTAATTTATCTTGTTGGATCCATGTTGCAGCTAAGGAGGGATCTGTAGGACAGGTATAGCTGCCATCAACATACTGAAAAAGATTTTGTCCATAAAGAAAGGGTTCCATCTGAGTTTTCCACTGTAGGTAGTTTTTACTATCTAATTTGAGAGAGACAAAGTGATGAGAGTTGTTGAGATTGATAAGTGGTGGAGAGGAAGAAATTTCAGTGGAGGAATTTGGTGATAGGTCGGATCCGGCTGTGGCCATATTTGGCTCTGATACCATAACAAAATAATGAAATGGTGTAACAGATATATGAAGAACACTGCTACTGTAATATAACTTGGATGATCTTTATTATCTCTTTCACACTTTACATGAAGAATGAGGGATTATATATATAGCTGTACGTGAGAAGTATTCAATCAGGAGATTACAATCAGTTTGAATTTCAAACTGTGATAGCTTTTAGTAGTTCCGAACTTGGTGTATCTGTTGAGGCTTCCGGAGATGTTGGTTCCGAACTTGGTGTAGCTGTTGAAGCTTCCGGAGATGTTGGAGAAATATTTGAATGTATCTTTGACTAGGTTAATAGTATCAAATTGCCCAGTTTTAATACAATTTTAAGACAGTTTTCGTCTAAAGGTGAAACAATTTTAACGTTAGTTTAACAAAAAACAAATTTTAACAATAAAATTATAATTTTCATAAAATAAAACAACTTTTAATGAAAAATAGTTTTAGTGAAAAATACTGTTGAAACTAATAACCTGTTATGAGATTGTAATAAAGAATAGATAATACAATACAAAAGGTTGTCTTATATTAACGGACTACATTGTTATTCTCATATTAACAACTGAGTACAATACTACCGTTGATAATACGTTGACAAAGACGGTGCATAACTGCCAGCTATCTTTAGACGTGCAGTAGACTTAGTTAACTGACATGAGAATAGAACAAGTAGGTATGTGGAGGTATCCAATGATTACAGCGGTTGAGGTTGAAAGAAACAAATATTTTTAACACAAATATTTTTTAAACTTGTTTTTCTTGATTAAATTTTTTTATTTTGTTCAAAAATGTTTTGAAGTGTTTTTATTTTTCGTTAAAACAGTTTTTACGGGCTAAAGACTGATTTGTGTTAAAAATATTTTTTCCAAAAATATTTTACACCAATTTTTTTAATTACAAGCTGTTTTATTTTTATCAAAAGTATATTTTTATTGTTAAAATTTGTTTTTTGTTAAACTAACGTTAAAATTGTTTCACCTTCTGGCGAAAACTGTCCTACAATTGTATTCAAACTGCGCAATCTGATACACCACTTAATATAAAAAAAATTCTATTCGTAGATCCGGTTACTCTTTGTTTAATAAATGACAACCTTTAAAAACAACTATTAATCGTGCGATTTTTTTTGTTTTTTAGAAAAAGACTACAATACGAAATGTGATGGATAGCGTGTATAAGCTCATCTCTAAGGTCCTGTCGGTCAGACTTAGAAGTGTGATGGATCCTCTTATTTCAGATGCTCAGAGCGCGTTTGTGGGTGGTCGTCAGATCCTTGATGCTGCGCTGGTTGCGAATGAATGCATCGAGTCCAGACTGAGGAGTGGGGATCCTGGCATTCTATGCAAGCTTGATATTGAGAAAGCGTACGATCACGTAAACTGGGAGTTCCTTCTTTATTTGCTCAGGAGGATGGGTTTTGGGGAGCGGTGGTACAGGTGGATTAAGAGGTGTATTTCTTCTGTCAATTTCTCAGTTCTTGTTAATGGGGTACCTGAGGGGTTCTTCAAGAGTTCGCGTGGTCTTAGGCAGGGTGATTCGTTGTATCCTTTCCTTTTCATTCTGGTTATGGAGGTGTTTTCTCGGATGATGAGCAGGACGGTGGAGGGGGGTTTGGTTTCAGGGTTTTCTATTGGGAGCTCGGTTTCTCATCCAGTTGTGGTCTCTCATCTTCTGTTTGCGGATGATACTATTATTTTTTGTGGGGCGTCTGTGGACGAGGTAAGGTCTCTGCGAATGCTTCTGGTTTGCTTTGAGGCGGTGTCAGGTTTACGAATAAATGTCGGAAAGAGTGAGATGATTGCCGTGGGCGAGGGTGGTTATGTGGGCTACTTGGCTCGTGTTCTTGGTTGTCGGGTTGGATCTCTCCCTTCTACTTATCTTGGCCTACCTTTAGGGGCTAAGTTTAAGTCATCTTCAATGTGGAATCCGGTCCTTGAGAGGGTTCAGAGGAGGTTAGCAGGTTGGAAGCATGGTTTCCTGTCTAAAGGTGGTCGGTTGATTTTGATCAAAAGCGTTTTGTCTAGCCTTCCGACATATTTTATGTCCGTCCTCCCTTTGCCTCGGTCTGTTGGAAAACGGCTTGACAAGTTGATGAGGGACTTTCTGTGGAGAGGGAATGATGATGAGTTTAAATATTGCTTGGTGATTTGGGATGAGGTGTGTAGGCCGCTGATTGAGGGTGGGGCTGGGGTCAGAAGCTTAGCCCAATTCAATACGGCTTTACTAGGGAAGTGGTTGTGGCGCTTTAATAGGGATGGAGGTAGATTGTGGAGGAGAGTGGTGGTTGCTAGACATGGGGTGGGAATGAGAGTGGTGGTTGCTAGACATGGGGTGGGAATGTATGGTTGGGATCCTATTTTGGGGCGGGATGCGCATGGGGTGGGGTGGTGGAGGTTTATTGCGAGGGGGTGGGGGAGGTTCTCCTTGCTCACCTCCTTCCACCTTGGGAATGGAAGCAGGATCAGGTTTTGGAAGGATAAATGGGGCGAGGGGGGATCTTTGGAGGTTCTCTTCCCGGGTATGTTTAGGATTGGGATAGACAAAGATGGGTTAGTTGAGAATCATAGGCGGAGGGATGGGGTTACTGAGGGGTGGGACCAAAAGTTTAGGAGGGGTCTCCGTGATTGGGAACTGGAGGAGGCAGATGTGTTCTTCGAATGGCTGAGGTTGGCGCCGGTTCCGTCTATGGGGGCAGATGGGTTGAGGTGGTCGTACTCTCAGGATGGCTTGTTTTCCGTGCGGAGTTACTATTCTGTCCTAAGGGGTCGCGGTGGGGCTTGTTTCCCATGGAAGGCTATTTGGAGATGCCATGCGCCTCCTAAGGTGTGCTTCTTTGTGTGGACTGCTGCCAGACAGGCCATCTTGACTATTAAGGGGCTTCAGCAAAGAGGTAGGAGGATGGCCAGTAGATGTTGGTTGTGTAGAAGGGAGGAGGAGACGACTAATCACCTTCTTTTACACTGTGAGTTTACTAGGGGTCTTTGGGATCTATTTTTCTCTTTAAGCCAGACTGTTTGGGTCATGCCTCGTTCGGTGTGCGAAGTGCTAGAGGCGTGGCGTTGGCCTAGGGGTTGGTCAGGTCCGAGGGGGGTCTGGAGGTTGGTCCCCCACTGTATCTTTTGGACTGTGTGGTTGGAGAGGAAAAGGAGATGCTTCGAGGGAGTCGATCTTGATCCTCCTCGAATTCGGTACAGTTTTCTGTGCCTGCTTCTTGCTTGGTTTAGGAAACGGCATGATTCGTCTTTGTCTTTCCTTTTTGAGTTATTGGAGGAATTCTAGGGGCCTGAGTAGTGAGTGTTGGGTCTCGGTTATTAGCTTGTTTACTTTGTATACTTCCTGTGTACGGGATCCCGCCCCCTTTGGCGGGTCGTTTTATTGAATCATTTACTTATAAAAAAAAAACAGATACTTATCTATTGGGACACATAACCAATTATAATGCTGAATGATATGGTTAACTTTTAATAATGGTAGAACAAATGAAGTTGACTATTACAATGTTAGAAAGATGCTGATGCAGAGGTAATCCACCCCAACTTAAAATGGTATTAATTCTAGGTACATCTGCGTTGAAATCGTATTCAAATGCAAAATACTCACAGCCCAGCTGTCATTAAATCAACTTCCAGTGTCCAACTGGTAGCCCAAAGCAACAACTCAATCTGTATTAAATGAGAAATCTTTTCTTAACAAATATGTGTGTAAATGATTAAAAAAATAACTAGAAAGCCTATTAAAAAAATTGGATAGTCTTATCTCGAGTTAAAGTTACAAAAAAATTAAAACAAATCAGTTTCGTTCCAACAAGTAAAAAAAAAAAAAAAAACACAAGTGAAAGACATGTGCACCATGTGTGAACAAATATACAACGATAAGGCTTGAGGAAAATGGTTGAGTTTTGGGTTTCTGGTAATTTAATAAAAAAATATTTAATAACAAAATTGGGTGAAAAAACAACAAATTTTTTTTTGCCCCGCAAAGCTGTAGGGGTCATTTCTTTTTTTTGTTTGTTTTTTTAAAATAGTTTATGTATGAAGAGTATATTAGGCTGTTATTATTTTGAGCTGCGCAACTCAATTTTATTTGCTGAAAAATTTGCAAATATTTAAGAGGAAAGATAATTGAGTGTAAAACTTGTATCCTTGCATTTTTAATATCTAATCCCTATGATAATTGCTTTCCCTTAAAATATGGAAATACCCACGTAAAAACTCATGTCAAATAACCACGTGAATACCCATGTCAATACTTACATGAAATAACAGTGTGATTCCTTTGTCATGCCTGCGTCAGTTAGGTCTCTTTTAGAGGCATGGAAGCCTCCTTGAGGGTGGGCGGGAGACAAACGGGATTGGCGTATGGTTCTTCACTGCACTACGTGGACGTAGGGCTGGCAATTTTTGACACGATAACCCGTTTATGGTAATAACCCGAAATTGACACAATTATCTTGTATAGATTTAAGAGTACCCAAAACTAATACTCAAATAAAAATCAACGCGACCCGAAAATGACACGACTAACCCGAATTGCCACCCCTACGTGGACGATATGGAAGGAATACTCGTTGTTTCGAAGGTATTGAGATGGCGCCATCGAGACTTCGTTTTCTTTTTTTAAGCACCCTTATTAGCTGGTCTAAGGGGAAGATCTCGGTCAGGACTCAGGATTTTGTTGAGTTTATGGAGGAGATCCACTATGTGTTATAATATTGGTGTCTGTGTGGAAGGTGTTTGTTAGTTTTTTCTGAATTTTCTTGTAGTGCTGTTAGTTGTTTTTTTTTCAAAAAGATTACCATAAATTTATCTCGACATTATGAAAATACGTGAAGATAGAATTGAAATATTCTATGTACACTAATGACATTCTTAAACCCCAAAAGTTACCAACAACTCTAATAAGTCAAAGAAGAAAATATTTTAGTGTATTTTGGAAGTGAGACTAAATTAACAAACATTAAATTCATACAATATAGAATGGTAATGTTATATTTTTCTTTCATAAAGTAATTGGTTTTGACATGTCCCTTGGTTTTACGAGACATGTGAATAAAGATACAACTTGTACATATCAGCTAGTGTCTGATAAATCTACTGTTTTCGCCAAAAAGAATATGGTAACTACAAAAATTGAGTTATTAGACTCGTTAGGAATTATCACTTGAAAATATATCGTCGACAAACAGTAAAAAGCACTAATTGTTTGCAAATTCATGTCAAAATCGCCTTCAACATGTCCAAACTCGCTAAGCCTTCGGTATTTTTCATATCATGTCCTATCAGGTTTGTGTTTTGTTTGGACCATGTTCATGTCATTTTGTTATTAGTCATATCATGTTGTTATATTAAAAAATTAATCAAAATTAGATTCGATAAGTTATCGTCTTTTGCAGATCCATCAATTAGGAATCTGATTTGGTCCTGGATCCACCGAAACCAGTTAAAAAGGTAATAGGATAATGTCTTGGGAACGGGTGGTATCTCATTATGCTTCTCCTACTATTAAGGCAACACGGTCCGGACATCAAAATAATAAAAATCAGTGTATATTTATTTTAACTGCTACACTACAAAACATTCCAAAAACACCTTAATATGAAGTCAGACGCAACAATTTCTCAGTTAATCTCAGCAACAAGTCAGAAGTAAAGGAGTTAGTTTTCAAACATCTAACAGCAATTTTAAAGGATGTAATATCTCATCAAAATAACCAAAACGAAATGAAGGAGAAGTTACACATATCATATCATATTATCTCTAATTATACTAATCAGATAGAAAAAGTATGAATCAAGGAAATATCAGCATGATGGCTTTGTATCAAAAAATATATTTGTGACATAGCATAACAATCAAAAAACAATTTCTTTTGTTTCAAATATATGTAAAGTTAAAGAAATATGTGATATTTCTCTTTCAAAATACCATACAAACACACAATAAAAAACAAATAATGAGAGCCTTTGGTTTTGTTAAGGGTAATAATATTTTTGGCTCTAATTTCACATATATATTTATCTTAACTTATAAGTTATGATAGCCCAAACATAATTTGTTTAGTATAAACATTATTATACTTATTTTAAATTTGTGGAAAAACTGTCATCGTATATAGGTTAGAAAAGTTTTTGTCGTAATTCTTTTCAAAAAGATGATAAAATTTATATGTGGACATGACATCTATGTAACTTTTTTTATTAAAAATAAAAGTTATCAAACATGCAAAACAATGAATAAAATATTTGTTTGCTGCTATTTACCACTTTTTTCACTGTGTATCAAAAGGACCATAATTTTTCTTTACTTTGACTTGAAATGAAATCTGTATATGGGATGCTTTCAACAGCATCATCCGGGAATACAAGCACTTCACGAAATCTGATTTTTTTTATTCAAATCATTAGCTGATTCTACCAACTTGCAATCTTTCAGGATTCAAATTATTATTTCACGTGAGTATTGACATGGGTATTAATGTGGTTATTTCACATGACTATTTACATGGGTATTCCCATATTTTAAGGGAAAGCAAATTACCATTGGGTTTAGATATTAAAAAAAAATACTAGGATACAAGTTTTTTAACTCAATTATCGTTCCTCTTAAAAATTTGACAATTTTTCCTGATACAAAATTGAGTTGCGCAGCTGACCCAAATAAAGGCCTAAAATAATCTTCATGTATAAACTATTTTGAAAAAAACAAAAACAAAAAAGAAACAACCCCTACAACTTTGTGTACCGAAACAAATTGTTGTTTTTCCACCCAATTCTGTTATTAAATAATTTTTTTAGTACATAACCACAAACCCAAAAGTAAACCATTTTCCTCAAACCTTATCATTGTATATTTTTTCACACACGATGCACATGTCTTTCACTTGTTTTCTTCTTTTTTTTTTTATTTGTTGAATCGAGACTGATTTGCTTTCATTGTTTTTAACTTTAACTCCGGATGAGATTGTTTAATTTTTTTAATAGGCTTTGTAGTTATTTTATTAATCATTTACCCACATATTTGTTAAAAAAATAACTTCTCATTTAATACAGATCTAATTGTTGCTTTGGGCTTTGCCCATGGGATACCATTTTAATACGTTTTCAACGCAGATGTTCCCAGAATAAATACCACTTTAAGCTTGGGGTGGATTACCTCTACAGATAAATACCAGAACAAATAAACCGTTACAGATCTAATTGTTGCTTGGGCTTTGCACATGGGATACCATTTTAATACGATTTCAGCTTTATTTGTTCTACTACTATTAAAAGTCTACCAAATAATTCATCTTTAGAAATGATTCTAGGTTTTAAAAAGTACATGTAACGGTTTTAGCCTTTGTTTTATAATGTTTATTTATCACACAGTCCTCTATAAATAGGACACGGGGGAGGGCCATTGGGATATAACAAATACTCATATAAGAGAAAGACATGGAAATGAAGAAAGTTCTTTTGATGACATTGTTGGTAGCTACAGTGTTTATGGCCACCATTGTCAACTCCGCTGCCAATTCAGTTTCTAACAGTGGTAAAATGTGTGACTCAGACATTATCCTCAAAGCTGCTAGTTCCCTTGCAGTTTTCTTGGGTAAGTTTTGCGCTCCATGGAGCCCCTGCCAAACCGGTTGTGTTTGCGTCGGAAAAAGTGGTTTTGGGGCTTGTGTGGAACCGACATTTGAATTAATCAAATAGTGTCCCCGGGACATCTACATATACGTATTTATTTATGTGTATGTGTGTGTGAGTTTGTATGAAATAAGCTCAATCTAGTGTTCAACGGGCATCTACATCATGATGCATTTCATGTTATAGACTAATGAAAATCATGCATGTGTTTATCCAATTATCTTTGCTTTATGGTATGTGTTATATTCGGGTCGAACCGGAACCGTTATCCGTCCATATGGGTATTGAATCGTTATTCATTGAATTGGATTAATAATTTAAATATTTATTTATATATATTTAGTGTACCAATAAATACAACATAATTTAAGTTGGCCAAACAAAATTACTAACTCTTATAGTGTATATGACAATGGTGTCGAGAATTGATCTCGAAGTGGAGATAATGTCCAAATAACTGAAAATTTTGGTTTATACGCTTAACAATATTTTTTTCTTAACTTTGCACGTTATTTTGAAGGCCTTGTGCCCAATAAGATTTAATTTCATTGTCATAATTGTTTTATGTCGAATGGTTTAAAAAATAACGTATAAAGCACTAATTTTATATTAGTATTGAGGGAGACATGGTCTCCCGAACAAGAACAATTAAAATAGAAAATTTGGGTCTTTCCTGAGAAAGGCGGTAAAGGATATTTTTCCCAGATCTTTTTGGAAAAATAAAACTTTGGACTATTTTTATGATGACCAAAAACCTAATATGTGCTTGATATTGTTCGTAAAATTATATCATTTTCATAATTATCGATCTCCATGTATTGAGATTTTTTTGCAATTTAGGCAGTGTTTTTGAGTCCCCAGAAAATAGGTAAAATAGGCAAAAAAAAAAAAATCCACTTCATGAGTGAAAAATGAAGTATGGATCTACCTAGCGACATAAAATTTATTTTTGAACTATTTCAAGAGGCCAATTTTGATTTATTTGTTCTTGAATTAATTTGTTTAAATCATTATAAGGTTTATGCGTGATTTGTTTAGACCACCCTATACTACTGGTGAGTTTGGCTCGCTCCCTTAGAAGGCGAGTTTCACAAATTCATCAATTTGAAAGACTCGGTTGTGTGTTTGTTTGCTTAAATGGATGCTTATTATGGAAATATATTAAGATCTTGTGTTTGATTGCTTATTTTTGTGTAAGTTTGACCCTACGTAAACGTGCAATGAAGACATACTCATTTGTTTTTTTGTAGATGATATATATAGCAGTTGTTATAGTCATTGTTTAATATTTATGAGGAGAGATTTTTATATATTCGAAACTCCTTATGTAAGGGGATGCATTTTCTTGATAGAACAAGAATACATAAGAATTATCTTGGTACAAGCTCATAAACTGCCGATAGGGACCTACGCGGAGCCCATGCACCTTTAATATTGTATGATGCAAATGCTATTTTATTATCATAGTCTAAATGCAATTTCTTTACACTTGTGATAAATTGGGGTACAAAATTTAGTTTTGGAACATTTCCTTAACAAAACTTACGATTAAGTGTAAACAAAATGTAATTTGGTTACAATTACGATTTTTGATGAGTGTTTTTCTAAGAGGTGTTGGGCATTGATAATTAGAGGTTTATGAGGTTTTTGGGGGAAGTTATATATTGATTGTTCATATGAGAGTTAAGTACTTTTGGGGGAGCTTTTGTAAACTTACCTTAATAAAAAAAACTAAAAATTAGTTTTAAAAAAATTACAAAATAAACTCCAAATTTTCGCATTATTGGGAACTGATTGCATGCCTATCAGACTTTTAAACGTAAACGACTTGCCGTTAGTTTTTTATTTTTCCGATTTTTGAGATTTTCGGTGAGTGTTTTACGAAGAGGTGTTAAGGATGGATAATTAGAGGGTTGGGATGTTTTGGGGGAAGTTTTTTATTGATTGTTCATATATGAGTTAAGTACTTTATAATAACTTAAAGTGAAACCTCCTGTGATCGGGCTAGTGTAATGTGTATTTGGGATATATCTATCGTGTGTACGTTATAGCACGAGGTAGGTAGGGTGAATACCTAATAGGGGGATCAAGTGTTTTGGGATAGATTCAGGATATGTTGTATACCAAACAACGCGTATCTGAATGCATAAGGCTGGGTATCGAGCAGTTATTTATCTGCCCCGAATTATTTAGTTAGTTTGAATAATTTCACCACAATATATATACATATTTCATAGAGATCGGGAGTTACAAAAGGGTCTCAATAGTTTAAATAAACTGCGAAAAAAATTACTTCCACTAATGATATTGTCGGAGTTCTAAAATGTACACATTGTGGTTTTTGTAATAAATATGTATGGATTGAAAAAATAAGTGCTATTCATACTTTAATCCTCCACCACATTGTTACATTGAGTTCCCCCATCACTATTTCCCTTAATGAATGCAATTTTCCCTTAAGGGCACAATAGAGTGACCGAAAGAAAAACATGATGAAACAAACAAATCAAATACTGTTAATAAACATATTAAAAATATTGAAACAAAATCCTTCTAATTTAATAAATTAAATGAAAGAATAAAAAAAATCATATACAATTTCAAGACGAATATGTGACACATTCCCAACTTTGCCTAATAACAATTTTCGTCACGTAATGCATCTTCCAAATTCGAAACAATGCCGTATCCACGAGGTCGTTAAATGTAAATTTTCTTTGCAATCTAATGAAAGATCGTTGATGCCTATTGTAACTCAACCCAGTTGTCCATTGTAACACCGTCATACTTCCCCCAATACACATGCGTACAGTCACGCTTGAGGTCATTGAATAATTCCGCAATACATAAAACTAGAAAGAGTTAATTGCCTATGTGACCCTTAAAGTATGTAAATTATTGTTATTAAGCCCTTAAAATATTTTTCCATACATAATCCCCTAAAGTATCAGTTTGGCCCTTTCATCCATTCTGACGGTTAAATTTAACTGAATTTAGGGGAAAAATGGTATTTCGTGGCATTTAAACTTAGAAATATTTAAAATAGTTACAAACATTTTAAAACTTTATTAAAATTTAATTTTTTTATTAATTGCATATTTTTTTTTTTAAAAAAAAAATTCGCTTTTATATTTATAGGAAACATTTTTGGAAAAATGTTTCTATACTAAAAAAAAATATTTTTAAAATAATTATCATTTACATTAATGGTCCATTTGATTCGAAACTGAGGAAATGGCCTAGATGGAAAGTTTTTTCTTGGAATGACAATTTCAATGGAAATCCTAAAATCTCACATTTACCGTTGTTTGATAACATTCATTTTTCGACTGACAAAAGTGACATGGTTGTTACAATTAATGAAAAAACCGACAAATGTAAACAATCTGCTATTTATAGAATAATTTTTGACCAAAAAAAAATACAATTTTAACCAAAAAAATTAGTTAGTAAGAAAAAGTTTCGAAAAACACATTTTTAACAAAAAAAAAACAACTTGAAATGATATAAACAATTCTTAAACTAATAGTTTTTAAAAATATAAATGGTTTTAAAAACACAGTTGAGTTTAGTACCTTTTTGTTAAATATAAAAAATCATGTGTTTATGACCTGACGTATTATTATATGTGTTTATGTGTCCCAATAGATCATAATCTATCAAGATATATCTATCACAATTGTGTTTATCACCCACAAACAATAGTGTCTAAGCCGATACTCAATTCATAAATGAATTACTTGCATGATTTCAGGATATACGGGATGATTTGTTGCGATATTTTCTCTCTTGAGGGTATAGTAGTCTATTACAAAAAGACAAAAAAAAAAATCACACGGTTAATAATTGTTTTTAAAGGTCTTCATTTTTTAAACAAGAGAAACCGGATCTGTGAACAAAATTTTTTTTATAACAAGGGAGTGGTATCAGATTGCCCAGTTTTAATACCATTTCCACTAAGGGAAAGAAATTATCATTGGGATTAGATATTAAAAAATGCAAGGATGCAAGTTTTTCACTCAATTATCTTTCCTCTTAAATATTTGCAAATATTTCCGGATACAAAACTGAGTTGCGCAGCTGACCCAAATAAGGGCCTAAAATTCTCTTCATATAAAACTATTTTGAAAAAAATAAAAAATGACCCATACAGCTTTATGGCGCAAAAAAAAATTGTTCTTTTTCCACCCTAATCTGTTACTGAACAACTTTTTTAGTAAAAAACCACGAACCCAAAACTTAACCATTTTCCTCAAGCCGCACCGTATTATATTTGTTCACACACATGCACATGTCTTTCACCTGTTTTTTCTTTTTTTTACTTGTTGAATCGAAATTGCTTTATTTTCATTTTTTTGTAACTTTAACTCGAGATAAGATTGTTCAATTTTTTTAATTGGCTTTGTAGCTATTTGTTAAGAAAAAACTTATCATTTAGTGCTGATCTAATTGATGCTTTGAATTACCAGTTGCACTGCAAGTTGATTTAACGATAGCAGGGTCGTGAGTTTTCTGCATTTGAATACGATTTCAACGTAAATGTACCTACAATTACTAGCATTTTTTCTGCATTTGAATACGATTCAAAGCAGATATACCTAGAACTAATAGCATTTTAAGCTTGGGGTGGATTACCTCTGCAGCAGAATATTTCTAACTTGGAATTACAATGTCAACTTTTAGTTTTTCTACTATTATTAGAAGTCATCCAAATCATTCATAATTATATGTGTTTATGTGTCCCAATGGATTAGTATCTATTACTTGCACTTCAGGGTATAGTATTCTATTTCTAAACAGCAAAAAGCATTGCACGATTAATAGTTGTTTTTGAAGGTCTTCATTTTTTAAACAAGAAGTAACAGGATCTGCGAATATAATTTTTTTATAACAAGGGGTGGTATCAAATTGCCCAGTTTTAATACAATTTTAAGACAGTTTTCGTCTAAAGGTGAAACAATTTTAACGTTAGTTTAACAAAAAACAAATTTTAACAATAAAATTATAATTTTCATAAAATAAAACAGCTTTTAATGAAAAATAGTTTTAGTGAAAAATACTGTTGAAACTAATAACCTGTTATGAGATTGTAATAAAGAATAGATAATACAATACAAAAGGTTGTCTTATATTAACGGACTACATTGTTATTCTCATATTAACAACTGAGTACAATACTACCGTTGATAATACGTTGACAAAGACGGTGCATAACTGCCAGCTATCTTTAGACGTGCAGTAGACTTAGTTAACTGACATGAGAATAGAACTAGTAGGTATGTGGAGGTATCCAATGATTACAGCGGTTGAGGTTGATAGAAACAAATATTTTTAACACAAATATTTTTTAAACTTGTTTTTCTTGATTAAATTTTTTTATTTTGTTAAAAAATGTTTTGAAGTGTTTTTATTTTTCGTTAAAACAGTTTTTACGGGCTAAAGACTGATTTGTGTTAAAAATATTTTTTCCAAAAATATTTTACACCAATTTTTTTCATTACAAGCTGTTTTATTTTTATCAAAAGTATATTTTTATTGTTAAAATTTGTTTTTTGTTAAACTAACGTTAAAATTGTTTCACCTTCTGGCGAAAACTGTCCTACAATTGTATTCAAATTGGGCAATCTGATACACCACTTAATATAAAAAAAATTCTATTCGTAGATCCGGTTACTCTTTGTTTAATAAATGACAACCTTTAAAAACAACTATTAATCGTGCGATGTTTTTTTGTTTTTTAGAAAAAGACTACAATACGAAATGTGATGGATAGCGTGTATAAGCTCATCTCTAAGGTCCTGTCGGTCAGACTTAGAAGTGTGATGGATCCTCTTATTTCAGATGCTCAGAGCGCGTTTGTGGGTGGTCATCAGATCCTTGATGCTGCACTGGTTGCGAATGAATGCATCGAGTCCAGACTGAGGAGTGGGGATCCTGGCATTCTATGCAAGCTTGATATTGAGAAAGCGTACGATCACGTAAACTGGGAGTTCCTTCTTTATTTGCTCAGGAGGATGGGTTTTGGGGAGCGGTGGTGCAGGTGGATTAAGAGGTGTATTTCTTCTGTCAATTTCTCAGTTCTTGTTAATGGGGTGCCTGAGGGGTTCTTCAAGAGTTCGCGTGGTCTTAGGCAGGGTGATTCGTTGTCTCCTTTCCTTTTCATTCTGGTTATGGAGGTGTTTTCTCGGATGATGAGCAGGACGGTGGAGGGGGGTTTGGTTTCAGGGTTTTCTATTGGGAGCTCGGTTTCTCATCCAGTTGTGGTCTCTCATCTTCTGTTTGCGGATGATACTATTATTTTTTGTGGGGCGTCTGTGGACGAGGTAAGGTCTCTGCGGTTGCTTCTGGTTTGCTTTGAGGCGGTGTCAGGTTTACGAATAAATGTCGGAAAGAGTGAGATGATTACCGTGGGCGAGGTTGGTTATGTGGGCTACTTGGCTCGTGTTCTTGGTTATCGGGTTGGATCTCTCCCTTCTACTTATCTTGGCCTACCTTTAGGGGCTAAGTTTAAGTCTTCTTCAATGTGGAATCCGGTCCTTGAGAGGGTTCAGAGGAGGTTAGCAGGTTGGAAGCATGGTTTCCTGTCTAAAGGTGGTCGGTTGATTTTGATCAAAAGCGTTGTCTAGCCTTCCGACATATTTTATGTCCGTCCTCCCTTTGCCTCGGTCTGTTGGCAAACGGCTTGACAAGTTGATGAGGGACATTCTGTGGAGAGGGAATGATGATGAGTTTAAATATTGCTTGGTGAGTTGGGATGAGGTGTGTATGCCGCTGATTGAGGGTGGGGCTGGGGTCAGAAGCTTAGCCCAATTCAATACGGCTTTACTAGGGAAGTGGCTGTGGCGCTTTAATAGGGATGGAGGTAGATTGTGGAGGAGAGTGGTGGTTGCTAGACATGGGGTGGGAATGTATGGTTGGGATCCTATTTTGGGGCGGGATGCGCATGGGGTGGGGTGGTGGAGGTTTATTGCGAGGGGGTGGGGGAGGTTCTCCTTGCTCACCTCCTTCCACCTTGGGAATGGAAGCAGGATCAGGTTTTGGAAGGATAAATGGGGCGAGGGGGGATCTTTGGAGGTTCTCTTCCCGGGTATGTTTAGGATTGGGATAGACAAAGATGGGTTAGTTGAGGATCATAGGCGGAGGGATGGGGTTACTGAGGGGTGGGACCCAAAGTTTAGGAGGGGTCTCCGTGATTGGGAACTGGAGGAGGCAGATGTGTTCTTCGAATGGCTGAGGTTGGCGCCGGTTCCGTCTATGGGGGCAGATGGGTTGAGGTGGTCGTACTCTCAGGATGGCTTGTTTTCCGTGCGGAGTTACTATTCTGTCCTAAGGGGTCGCGGTGGGGCTTGTTTCCCATGGAAGGCTATTTGGAGATGCCATGCGCCTCCTAAGGTGTGCTTCTTTGTGTGGACTGCTGCCAGACAGGCCATCTTGACTATTAAGGGGCTTCAGCAAAGAGGTAGGAGGATGGCCAGTAGATGTTGGTTGTGTAGAAGGGAGGAGGAGACGACTAATCACCTTCTTTTACACTGTGAGGTTACAAGGGTTCTTTGGGATCTATTTTTCTCTTTAAGCCAGATTGTTTGGGCCATGCCTCGTTCGGTGTGCGAAGTGCTAGCGGCGTGGCGTTGGCCTAGGGGTTGGTCAGGTCCGAGGGGGGTCTGGAGGTTGGTCCCCCACTGTATCTTTTGGACTGTGTGGTTGGAGAGGAACATGAGATGCTTCGAGGGAGTCGATCTTGATCCTCCTCGAATTCGGTACAGTTTTCTGGGCCTGCTTCTTGCTTGGTTTAGGAAACGGCATGATTCGTCTTTGTCTTTCCTTTTTGAGTTATTGGAGGAATTCTAGGGGCCTGAGTAGTGAGTGTTGGGTCTCGGTTATTAGCTTGTTTACTTTGTATACTTCCTGTGTACGGGATCCCGCCCCCTTTGGCGGGTCGTTTTATTGAATCATTTACTTATAAAAAAAAATAGATACTTATCTATTGGGACACATAACCAATTATAATGCTGAATGATATGGTTAACTTTTAATAATGGTAGAACAAATGAAGTTGACTATTACAATGTTAGAAAGATGCTGATGCAGAGGTAATCCACCCCAACTTAAAATGGTATTAATTCTAGGTACATCTGCGTTGAAATCGTATTCAAATGCAAAATACTCACAGCCCAGCTGTCATTAAATCAACTTCCAGTGTCCAACTGGTAGCCCAAAGCAACAACTCAATCTGTATTAAATGAGAAATCTTTTCTTGACAAATATGTGTGTAAATGATTAAAAAAATAACTAGAAAGCCTATTAAAAAAATTGGATAGTCTTATCTCGAGTTAAAGTTACAAAAAAATTAAAACAAATCAGTTTCGTTTCAACAAGTAAAAAAAAAAAAAAAAACACAAGTGAAAGACATGTGCACCATGTGTGAACAAATATACAACGATAAGGCTTGAGGAAAATGGTTGAGTTTTGGGTTTCTGGTAATTTAATAAAAAAATATTTAATAACAAAGTTGGGTGAAAAAACAACAAATTTTTTTTTGCCCCGCAAAGCTGTAGGGGTCATTTCTTTTTTTTGTTTGTTTTTTAAAAATAGTTTATGTATGAAGAGTATATTAGGCTGTTATTATTTTGAGCTGCGCAACTCAATTTTATTTGCTGAAAAATTTGCAAATATTTAAGAGGAAAGATAATTGAGTGTAAAACTTGTATCCTTGCATTTTTAATATCTAATCCCTATGATAATTGCTTTCCCTTAAAATATGGAAATACCCACGTAAAAACTCATGTCAAATAACCACGTGAATACCCATGTCAATACTTACATGAAATAACAGTGTGATTCCTTTGTCATGCCTGCGTCAGTTAGGTCTCTTTTAGAGGCATGGAAGCCTCCTTGAGGGTGGGCGGGAGACAAACGGGATTGGCGTATGGTTCTTCACTGCACTACGTGGATGTAGGGCTGGCAATTTTTGACACGATAACCCGTTTATGGTAATAACCCGAAATTGACACGATTATCTTGTATAGATTTAAGAGTACCCAAAACTAATACTCAAATAAAAATCAACGCGACCTGAAAATGACACGACTAACCCGAATTGCCACCCCTACGTGGACGATATGGAAGGAATACTCGTTGTTTCGAAGGTATTGAGATGGCGCCATCGAGACTTCGTTTTCTTTTTTTAAGCACCCTTATTAGCTGGTCTGAGGGGAAGATCTCGGTCAGGACTCAGGATTTTGTTGAGTTTATGGAGGAGATCCACTATGTGTTATAATATTGGTGTCTGTGTGGAAGGTGTTTGTTAGTTTTTTCTGAATTTTCTTGTAGTGCTGTTAGTTTTTTTTTTTCCAAAAAGATTACCATAAATTTATCTCGACATTATGAAAATACGTGAAGATAGAATTGAAATATTCTATGTACACTAATGACATTCTTAAACCCCAAAAGTTACCAACAACTCTAATAAGTCAAAGAAGAAAATATTTTAGTGTATTTTGGAAGTGAGACTAAATTAACAAACATTAAATTCATACAATATAGAATGGGAACGTTATATTTTTCTTTCATAAAGTAATTGGTTTTGACATGTCCCTTGGTTTTACGAGACATGTGAATAAAGATACAACTTGTACATATCAGCTAGTGTCTGACAAATCTACTGTTTTCGCCAAAAAGAATATGGTAACTACAAAAATTGAGTTATTAGACTCGTTAGGAATTATCACTTGAAAATATATCGTCGACAAAGAGTAATTAGACTCGTTGTTTGCAAATTCATGTCAAAATCGCCTTCAACATGTCCAAACTCGCTAAGCCTTCGGTATTTTTCATATCATGTCCTATCAGGTTTGTGTTTTGTTTGGACCATGTTCATGTCATTTTGTTATTAGTCATATCATGTTGTTATATTAAAAAATTAATCAAAATTAGATTCGATAAGTTATCGTCTTTTGCAGATCCATCAATTAGGAATCTGATTTGGTCCTGGCTCCACCGAAACCAGTTAAAAAGGTAATAGGATAATGTCTTGGGAACGGGTGGTATCTCATTATGCTTCTCCTACTATTAAGGCAACATGGTCCGGACATCAAAATAATAAAAATCAGTGTATATTTATTTTAACTGCTACACTACAAAACATTCCAAAAACACCTTAATATGAAGTCAGACGCAACAATTTCTCAGTTAATCTCAGCAACAAGTCAGAAGTAAAGGAGTTAGTTTTCAAACATCTAACAGCAATTTTAAAGGATGTAATATCTCATCAAAATAACCAAAACGAAATGAAGGAGAAGTTACACATATCATATCATATTATCTCTAATTATACTAATCAGATAGAAAAAGTATGAATCAAGGAAATATCAGCATGATGGCTTTGTATCAAAAAATATATTTGTGACATAGCATAACAATCAAAAAACAATTTCTTTTGTTTCAAATATATGTAAAGTTAAAGAAATATGTGATATTTCTCTTTCAAAATACCATACAAACACACAATAAAAAACAAATAATGAGAGCCTTTGGTTTTGTTAAGGGTAATAATATTTTTGGCTCTAATTTCACATATATATTTATCTTAACTTATAAGTTATGATAGCCCAAACATAATTTGTTTAGTATAAACATTATTATACTTATTTTAAATTTGTGGAAAAACTGTCATCGTATATAGGTTAGAAAAGTTTTTGTCGTAATTCTTTTCAAAAAGATGATAAAATTTATATGTGGACATGACATCTATGTAACTTTTTTTATTAAAAATAAAAGTTATCAAACATGCAAAACAATGAATAAAATATTTGTTTGCTGCTATTTACCACTTTTGTCACTGTGTATCAAAAGGACCATAATTTTTCTTTACTTTGACTTGAAATGAAATGTGTATATGGGATGCTTTCAACAGCATCATCCGGGAATACAAGCACTTCACGAAATCTGATTTTTTTTATTCAAATCATTAGCTGATTCTACCAACTTGCAATCTTTCAGGATTCAAATTATTATTTCACGTGAGTATTGACATGGGTATTAATGTGGTTATTTCACATGACTATTTACATGGGTATTCCCATATTTTAAGGGAAAGCAAATTACCATTGGGTTTAGATATTAAAAAAAAATACTAGGATACAAGTTTTTTAACTCAATTATCGTTCCTCTTAAAAATTTGACAATTTTTCCTGATACAAAATTGAGTTATGCAGCTGACCCAAATAAAGGCCTAAAATAATCTTCATGTATAAACTATTTTGAAAAAAACAAAAACAAAAAAGAAACAACCCCTACAACTTTGTGTACCGAAACAAATTGTTGTTTTTCCACCCAATTCTGTTATTAAATATTTTTTTTAGTAAATAACCACAAACCCAAAAGTAAACCATTTTCCTCAAACCTTATCATTGTATATTTTTTCACACACGATGCACTTGTCTTTCACTTGTTTTCTTCTTTTTTTTTTTATTTGTTGAATCGAGACTGATTTGTTTTCATTGTTTTTAACTTTAACTCCGGATGAGATTGTTTAATTTTTTTAATAGGCTTTGTAGTTATTTTATTAATCATTTACCCACATATTTGTTAAAAAAATAACTTCTCATTTAATACAGATCTAATTGTTGCTTTGGGCTTTGCCCATGGGATACCATTTTAATACGATTTCAACGCAGATGTTCCCAGAATAAATACCACTTTAAGCTTGGGGTGGATTACCTCTACAGATTAATACCAGAACAAATAAACCGTTACAGATCTAATTGTTGCTTGGGCTTTGCACATGGGATACCATTTTAATACGATTTCAGCTTTATTTGTTCTACTACTATTAAAAGTCAACCAAATAATTCATCTTTAGAAATGATTCTAGGTTTTAGAAAGTACATGTAACGGTTTTAGCCTTTGTTTTATAATGTTTATTTATCACACAGTCCTCTATAAATAGGATACGGGGGAGGGCCATTGGGATATAACAAATACTCATATAAGAGAAAGACATGGAAATGAAGAAAGTTCTTTTGATGACATTGTTGGTAGCTACAGTGTTTATGGCCACCATTGTCAACTCCACTGCCAATTCGGTTTCTAACAGTGGTAAAATGTGTGACTCAGACATTATCCTCAAAGCTGCTAGTTCCCTTGCAGTTTGCTTGGGTAAGTTTTGCGCTCCATGGAGCCCCTGCCAAACCGGTTGTGTTTGCGTCGGAAAAAGTGGTTTTGGGGCTTGTGTGGAACCGACATTTGAATTAATCAAATAGTGTTCCCGGGACATCTACATTTACGTATTTATTTATGTGTATGCGTGTGTGAGTTTGTATGAAATAAGCTCAATTTAGTGTTCAACGGGCATCTACATCATGATGTATTTCATGTTATTGACTAATGAAAATCGTGCATGTGTTTATCCAATTATCTTTGCTTTATGGTGTGTGTTATATTCGGGTCGAACCTGAACCGTTATCCGTCCATATGGGTATTGAATCGTTATTCATTGAATTGGATTAATAATTTAAATATTTATTTATATATATTTAGTGTACCAATAAATACAACATAATTTAAGTTGGCCAAACAAAATTACTAACTCTTATAGTGTCTATGACAATGGTGTCGAGAATTGATCTCGAAGTGGAGATAATGTCCAAATAACTGAAAATTTTGGTTTATACGCTTAACAATATTTTTTTCTTAACTTTGCACGTTATTTTGAAGGCCTTGTGCCCAGTAAGATTTAATTTCATTGTCATAATTGTTTTATGTCGAATGGTTTAAAAAATAACTTATAAAGCACTAATTTTAGATAAGTATTGAGGGAGACATGGTCTCCCGAACAAGAACAATTAAAATAGAAAATTTGGGTCTTTCCTGAGAAAGGCGGTAAAGGATATTTTTCCCACATCTTTTTGGAAAAATAAAACTTTGGGCTATTTTTATGATGACCAAAAACCTAATATGTGCTTGATATTGTTCGTAAAACTATATCATTTTCATAATTATCGATCTTCATGTATTGAGATTTTTTTGCAATTTAGGCAGTGTTTTTTGAGTCCCCAGAAAATAGGTAAAATAGGCAAAAAAAAAAAAATCCACTTCATGAGTGAAAAATGAAGTATGGATCTACCTAGCGACATAAAATTTATTTTTGAACTATTTCAAGAGGCCAATTTTGATTTATTTGTTCTTGAATTAATTTGTTTAAATCATTATAAGGTTTATGCGTGATTTGTTTAGACCACCCTATACTACTGGTGTGTTTGGCTCGCTCCCTTAGAAGGCGAGTTTCACAAATTCATCAATTTGAAAGACTCGGTTGTGTGTTTGTTTGCTTAAATGGATGCTTATTATGGAAATATATTCAGATCTTGTGTTTGATTGCTTATCTTTGTGTAAGGTTGACCCTACGTAAACGTGCAATGAAGACATACTCATTTTGTTTTTTTGTAGATGATATGTATAGCAGTTGTTATAGTCATTGTTTAATATTTATGAGGAGAGATTTTTATATATTCGAAACTCCTTATCTAAGGGGATGCATTTCCTTGATAGAACAAGAATACATAAGAATTATCTTGGTACAAGCTCATAAACTGCCGAAAGGGACCTACGCGGAGCCCATGCACCTTTAATATTGTATGATGCAAATGCTATTTTATTATCATAATCTAAATCCAATTTCTTTACACTTGTGATAAATTGGGGTACAAAATTTAGTTTTGGAACCTTTCCTTAACAAAACTTACGATTAAGTGTAAACAAAATGTAATTTGGTTACAATTACGATTTTGATGAGTGTTTTTCTAAGAGGTGTTAGGCATTGATAATTAGAGGTTTATGAGGTTTTTGGGGAAGTTATATATTGATTGTTCATATGAGAGTTAAGTACTTTTGGGGGAGCTTTTGTAAACTTACCTTAATAAAAAAAACTAAAAATTAGTTTTAAAAAAATTACAAAATAAACTCCAAAATTTCGCATTATTTGGAACTGATTGCATGCCTATCAGACTTTTAAACGTAAACGACTTGCCGTTAGTTTTTTATTACTTCCACTAATGATATTGTCGGAGTTCTAAAACGTACACATTGTGGTTTTTGTAATAAATAGGTATGGATTGAAAAAATAAGTGCTATTCATACTTTAATCCTCCACCACATTGTTACATTGAGTTCCCCCATCACTATTTCCCTTAATGAATGCAATTTTCCCTTAAGGGCACAATAGAGTGACCGAAAGAAAAACATGATGAAACAAACAAATCAAATACTGTTAATAAACATATTAAAAATATTGAAACAAAATCCTTCTAATTTAATAAATTAAATGAAAGAATAAAAAAATCATATACAATTTCAAGACGAATATGTGACACATTGCCAACTTTGCCTAATAACAATTTTCGTCACGTAATGCATCTTCCAAATTCGAAACAATGCCTTATCCACGAGGTCGTTAAATGTAAATTTTCTTTGCAATCTAATGAAAGATCGTTGATGCCTATTGTAACTCAACCCAGTTGTCCATTGTAACACTGTCATACTTCCCCCAATACACATGCGTACAGTCACGCCTGAGGTCATTGAATAATTCCGCAATACATAAAACTAGAAAGAGTTAATTGCCTATGTGACCCTTAAAGTATGTAAATTATTGTTATTAAGCCCTTAAAATATTTTTCCATACATAATCCCCTAAAGTATCAGTTTGGCCCTTTCATCCATTCTGACGGTTAAATTTAACTGAATTTAGGGGAAAAATGGTATTTCGTGGCATTTAAACTTAGAAATATTTAAAATAGTTACAAACATTTTAAAACTTAATTAAAATTTAATTTTTTTATTAATTGCATATTTTTTTTAAAAAAAAAATTCGCTTTTATATTTATAGGAAACATTTTTGGAAAAATGCTTCTATACTAAAAAAAATAATATTTTTAAAACAATTATTATTTACATTAATGGTCCATTTGATTCGAAACTGAGGAAATGGCCTAGATGGAAAGTTTTTTCTTGGAATGACAATTTCAATGGAAATCCTAAAATCTCACATTTACCGTTCTTTGATAACATTCATTTTTCGACTGACAAAAGTGACATGGTTGTTACAATTAATGAAAAAACCGACAAATGTAAACAATCTGCTATTTAAAGAATAATTTTTGACCAAAAAAAAATACAATTTTAACCAAAAAAATTAGTTAGTAAGAAAAAGTTTCGAAAAACACATTTTTAACAAAAAAAAAAAACAACTTGAAATGATATAAACAATTCTTAAATTAATAGTTTTTAGAAATATAAATTGTTTTAAAAACACAGTTGAGTTTAGTACCTTTTTTTTTAAATATAAAAAATCATGTGTTTATTACCTGACGTATTATTATATGTGTTTATGTTCCCAATAGATTAGAATCTATCAAGATATATCTATCACAATTGTGTTTATCACCCACAAACAATAGTGTCTAAGCCGATACTCAATTCATAAATGAATTACTTGCTTGATTTCAGGATATACGGGATGATTTGTTGCGATATTTTCTCTCTTGAGGGTATAGTAGTCTATTACAAAACGACAAAAAAAAAATCCCACGGTTAACAGAATTTTTTTTATAACAAGGGAGTGGTATCAGATTGCCCAGTTTTAATACCATTTCCACTAAGGGAAAGAAATTATCACTGGGATTAGATATTAAAAAATGCAAGGATGCAAGTTTTTCACTCAATTATCTTTCCTCTTAAATATTTGCAAATATTTCCGGATACAAAACTGAGTTGCGCAGCTGACCCAAATAAGGGCCTAAAATTCTCTTCATATAAAACTATTTTGAAAAAAATAAAAAATGACCCATACAGCTTTATGGCGCAAAAAAAAATTGTTCTTTTTCCACCCTAATCTGTTACTGAACAACTTTTTTAGTAAAAAACCACGAACCCAAAACTTAACCATTTTCCTCAAGCCTCACCGTATTATATTTGTTCACACACATGCACATGTCTTTCACCTGTTTTTTCTTTTTTTTACTTGTTGAATCGAAATTGCTTTATTTTCATTTATTTGTAACTTTAACTCGAGATAAGATTGTTCAATTTTTTAATTTGTTAAGAAAAAACTTATCATTTAGTGCTGACCTAATTGATGCTTTGAATTACCAGTTGCACTGCAAGTTGATTTAACGATAGCAGGGTCGTGAGTTTTCTGCATTTTAATACGATTTCAACGCAAATGTACCTACAATTACTAGCATTTTTTCTGCATTTGAATACGATTCAAAGCAAATATACCTAGAATTAATAGCATTTTAAGCTTGGGGGGGATTACCTCTACAGCAGAATCTTTCTAACTTGGAATTACAATGTCAACTTTTAGTTTTTCTACTATTATTAGAAGTCATCCAAATCATTCATAATTATATGTGTTTATGTGTCCCAATGGATTAGTATATATTACTTGCACTTCAGGGTATAGTATTCTATTTCTAAACAGCAAAAAGCATTACACGATTAATAGTTGTTTTTGAAGGTATTCATTTTTTAAACAAGAAGTAACAGGATCTGCGAATATAATTTTTTTATAACAAGGGGTGGTATCTAACAAAATAATGAAATGGTGTAACAGATATATGAAGAACACTGCTACTGTAATATAACTTGGATGATCTTTATTATCTCTTTCACACTTTTCATGAAGAATGAGGGATTATATATATAGCTGTACGTGAGAAGTATTCAATCAGGAGATTACAATCAGTTTGAATTTCAAACTGTGATAGATTTTGGTAGTTCCGAACTTGGTGTATCTGTTGAGGCTTCCGGAGATGTTGGTTCCGAACTTGGTGTAGCTGTTGAAGCTTCCGGAGATGTTGGAGAAATATTTGAATGTATCTTTGACTGGGTTAATAGCCCCCCGCAAGGTGATGGTGGACGGGAGTGAATCATCAACTTGTCTCTAATAAAAGTGAACCGATGTGAGGAGAGGCCTTTGGTGAAAATGTCCGCAAGTTGATCAGCTGTGGAGATAAATTGAACCTGAAGTGCTTTCGTGGCAACTTGGTCACGAACAAAGTGAAAGTCAATCTCAACATGTTTTGTACGTGCATGAAAAACCGGGTTGAGAAACAGGTAGGTGGCACCAAGATTATCACACCAAAGGATAGGCGGTTTGGGAGGAGGCAGACGAAGTTCGCCTAGTAGAGATTTGAGCCAAATTAGTTCAGCGGAGACATCAGCAAGGGCTTTGTATTCGACCTCCGTGGAAGAGCGAGAAACGGTCTTTTGTTTCTTTGATTGCCAAGAAATAAGGTTGGAGCCAAGAAAGATGGCAAAGCCGCCGGTGGATTTGCGGTCATCAACACAACCGGCCCAGTCAGAATCTGTAAATGCCTGTAAGTCGAGAGTAGAATTTTTAATAAGATGGAGACCATATGAAGAGGTGTGTTTGAGGTAACGGAGAATACGTTTAACAAGAGACCAATGAGAATTGGTGGGGGAGTGCATGAATTGACAAGCTTTATTGACCGCAAAGGAGATATCGGGACGAGTGAGAGTGAGGTATTGGAGGGCCCCGACGGCTTGCCGATAAGGAGTGGGATCATCTAAGGGTGTGCCATCGGTAATGGAGAGTTTGAGATTGGTGGGAAATGGAGTGGTAAGAGGTTTGGAGTTAGACATGCCATGGCGATGAAGAATGTCAAGAATATATCGTTGTTGAGAAAGTAAGATGTCGTGTGAGGTACGAACAATTTCAATTCCAAGAAAATAGTGGAGAGGACCAAGATTTTTAAGGGAGAATTCCTGACCAAGAGTAGAAATGAGGGACTGAATTAAAGAAGGTGAGTTGCCAGTGATGATGATGTCATCCACATAGACGAGGAGGTAGATAATGGCGGACTCAGAATGATAAATGAACAAAGAGGTATCAGTTTTGGAGCTCGTAAAGTGCTGAGAGGTGAGAAAGTGAGTAAGACGGTGAAACCATGCACGGGGTGCCTGTTTGAGACCATAGAGAGAGCGGTGAAGTTGACATACATGAGTTGGTTTCGTAGGATCAACAAAACCAGGAGGTTGTTGCATGAAAACAGTCTCAGAGAGGGAGCCATGAAGAAAGGCGTTATTGACATCGAGTTGCGAGATGGACCAACTATTAGAAATGGCAATAGAGAGAATAGTACGAATAGTAGTCGCCTTAACAGCGGGACTGAAAGTTTCGTTGAAGTCAAGACCATATTCTTGATGAAATCCTTTGGCTACTAAGCGAGCTTTGTAGCGTTCGATGGTGCCATCAGCTTTGCGTTTGATTTTATAAACCCATTTAGAGCCAATAACATTCATAGAATTGGATGAGGGAACAAGTGACCAAGTGTGATTTTGAAGGAGGGCGTTGATTTCTGCGTGTATAGCCGCACGCCATTTGGGATCACGATTGGCGACTGTAAAGCAGGTTGGCTCCATAGGGTGAAGAGAAACAGTGTGAGCAGTAGGGGGAAGGCGAGTTGATGGAGAGGGTCGCGGACGAAGAACCGTGGAATGAGCAGGAGGTTTTACAGTGACACAACCAAGGTCAACTGAGAGAGAGAGACCAGCAGGATTTGTAATAGAGTGCGCTGGTAATGGACGGTCAGAAGAAGAGAGGTGGTGCGAAGAATCGAGAGCAGGTGGATGAGGAACTGCATGGGCAGTGGGTGGAGTAGTGATAGTGGAGCATATAGCAGGTGGAGGAGCTACTGAATTGGGAGGATTAGACAGTAGAGGCGGACACGGGACAGTGCAGGGTGCGGGGATAGGAGGGGAGGGGCTAGGTGGTTGGAGAAGGGTATTGAGGGCGCCCCATGGTAAGGATGTGGTAGTGGCAGGTGCGGAGTTGGTGGGGGAAAAAGGAAAAGAATGCTCATCAAAGCGAACATATCGGGCGGTATATATACGACCAGTAGGCAGGTGCAAACACCTATATCCGGAGTGATTTGGAGGATAGCCAAGGAACACACATGGTTGTGACCGATAGTCAATCTTATGATTGTTATAGGGACGAAGGTAGGGGAAACAAAGGCACCCAAAGATTTTTAAAAATTTATAATCAGGAGGAATGGAAAAAAGATAGTGAAATGGGGAGAGATTAGAAAGGGTGCGAGTTGGGAGACGATTAATAAGAAAAACAGCAGTTTCAAAGGCAAAATGCCAATATTTTTGGGGAACAGATGCATGGGCCATAAGGGCAAGACCGGTTTCAACAATATGACGATGACGGCGTTCGACAAAACCAACTTATTCATGAGTGTGCGGACAAGAATAACGATGTTGTATACCACAATTTTTAAAAAAGATGTCTAATTTACGAAATTCACCACCCCAATCCGTTTGGATATTTTTTATCGTGGTGCTAAATTGGCGTTCAACAAATTTTTGAAACGTAATAAAAATATCATGCACATGAGATTTATTAGCCATAGGAAAGAACCAAATAAAATTTGAATAATGATCAACAAATAGGACAAAATATGTATGACCATTACAAGACAAGGTGGGAGAGGGTCCCCAAACATCACTAAAAACTAATTGTAAAACGGAAGTGGACGACTTGTCACGCAATGATAAAGGCAACTTGGAAGATTTCCCCATTTGACATGCAACACACAGTCGTTGTGGACGAGTGGATGTGAACGGTAATTGATGATGATGCAAGATTTGATTGAGAACTTGATGGTGAGGATGACCGAGACGATGATGCCAATGTTCAGTGGGTACTTTGACGGCATGATAGACGTGCGGAGAGGATGAAGAATTGGAGAGGGTGTATAGACCATTCCTAGTGGTGCCGTAGAGGAGAGGTGTCCGCGTACGACGATCCTTCATAACACAAAAATCAGGGTGAAATTCAAAGAATGCATCATTATCACGAGTAAATTGTTGAACAGAAATAAGAGGTTTAGAAATAGAAGGTACATATAAAGTATTATTAAGGTGAAGGGAAGAATTAAGCGTCTGAAGAGAACAATTGCCAATATGAGAGATGGGTAAACATGTACCGTTTCCGATATGAAGAGTATCACTGCCAGTGTAGTCGGTGGGATTAGTGAGGTCGGAAAAATGAGGAGTGACATGATGAGATGCCCCTATGTCGGGAAGCCAACTTGTGATAGGATGAGAAGGAGTGGGGAGAAGTCCAGGTTGAGACGAAGGTGTGTATGTAAAATTTGCAGTGGGGTGAGTGTGGGTAGGAGTGAAGCGGATGGGACAGGTTGGGGCAGTATGATTAGGTGCGGAACAAAGTTGACAACGAGGACGAGAGTCAGGAGAGTTGGGGTGGTGGCGATACGAGTAAAATCGACCACGACCACGACCACGGCCACGGCCACAGAAATGGTGCCCACGAGTGGATTGATGATGATAGGTGGGAGTTTGTGAATTAGGGTTGGATTGGGAAGAAGAGTGTGCTGTGTTATGAGTAGTGAGATGGGCAGTGGGTTGATTTGGTGGAGTGGTGGCTGAAGGAAGTGAGTTAATGGAAAGAGATGAAAATCTATCATCATGGATAAATTCGTGACTGAGAAGGAGGGAATGTAATTCAGAAAAGGTAACCGGTGTGGAGCGGGTAGTAAGAGACATGATAAGATCCTTGAATTCTGATCGCAAGCCTTTGAAGACATGAATGTTGAATTCCGCTAGTGACAGTGGATGTCCAGCGGCAGTTAGCTCATCTGAGATGGATTTAGCTTTGTGCAGGAATGTAGATGCCGAGTCATCTCCTTGATGAAGACGGTGGAGATGTAAATGCAGATTGAGAATACGGGTGTCGGAAGGAGAAGCAAGGGCTTCAGCCAGAGTGTTCCAGACTTGATGGGAGGTTTGAAGACCGACAACCAATGGTATCATGTCGGGAGAGAGAGAGAAAATAAGCATGCTCACGATTAATTTATCTTGTTGGATCCATGTTGCAGCTAAGGTGGGATCTGTAGGACAGGTATAGCTGCCATCAACATACTGAAAAAGATTTTGTCCATAAAGAAAGGGTTCCATCTGAGTTTTCCACTGTAGGTAGTTTTTACTATCTAATTTGAGAGAGACAAAGTGATGAGAGTTGTTGAGATTGATAAGTGGTGGAGAGGAAGAAATTTCAGTGGAGGAATTTGGTGATAGGTCGGATCCGGCTGTGGCCATATTTGGCTCTGATACCATAACAAAATAATGAAATGGTGTAACAGATATATGAAGAACACTGCTACTGTAATATAACTTGGATGATCTTTATTATCTCTTTCACACTTTACATGAAGAATGAGGGATTATATATATAGCTGTACGTGAGAAGTATTCAATCAGGAGATTACAATCAGTTTGAATTTCAAACTGTGATAGCTTTTAGTAGTTCCGAACTTGGTGTATCTGTTGAGGCTTCCGGAGATGTTGGTTCCGAACTTGGTGTAGCTGTTGAAGCTTCCGGAGATGTTGGAGAAATATTTGAATGTATCTTTGACTAGGTTAATAGTATCAAATTGCCCAGTTTTAATACAATTTTAAGACAGTTTTCGTCTAAAGGTGAAACAATTTTAACGTTAGTTTAACAAAAAACAAATTTTAACAATAAAATTATAATTTTCATAAAATAAAACAACTTTTAATGAAAAATAGTTTTAGTGAAAAATACTGTTGAAACTAATAACCTGTTATGAGATTGTAATAAAGAATAGATAATACAATACAAAAGGTTGTCTTATATTAACGGACTACATTGTTATTCTCATATTAACAACTGAGTACAATACTACCGTTGATAATACGTTGAAAAAGACGGTGCATAACTGCCAGCTATCTTTAGACGTGCAGTAGACTTAGTTAACTGACATGAGAATAGAACTAGTAGGTATGTGGAGGTATCCAATGATTACAGCGGTTGAGGTTGAAAGAAACAAATATTTTTAACACAAATATTTTTTAAACTTGTTTTTCTTGATTAAATTTTTTTATTTTGTTAAAAAATGTTTTGAAGTGTTTTTATTTTTCGTTAAAATAGTTTTTACGGGCTAAAGACTGATTTGTGTTAAAAATATTTTTTCCAAAAATATTTTACACCAATTTTTTTAATTACAAGCTGTTTTATTTTTATCAAAAGTATATTTTTATTGTTAAAATTAGTTTTTTGTTAAACTAACGTTAAAATTGTTTCACCTTCTGGCGAAAACTGTCCTACAATTGTATTCAAACTGCGCAATCTGATACACCACTTAATATAAAAAAAATTCTATTCGTAGATCCGGTTACTCTTTGTTTAATAAATGACAACCTTTAAAAACAACTATTAATCGTGCGATTTTTTTTGTTTTTTAGAAAAAGACTACAATACGAAATGTGATGGATAGCGTGTATAAGCTCATCTCTAAGGTCCTGTCGGTCAGACTTAGAAGTGTGATGGATCCTCTTATTTCAGATGCTCAGAGCGCGTTTGTGGGTGGTCGTCAGATCCTTGATGCTGCGCTGGTTGCGAATGAATGCATCGAGTCCAGACTGAGGAGTGGGGATCCTGGCATTCTATGCAAGCTTGATATTGAGAAAGCGTACGATCACGTAAACTGGGAGTTCCTTCTTTATTTGCTCAGGAGGATGGGTTTTGGGGAGCGGTGGTGCAGGTGGATTAAGAGGTGTATTTCTTCTGTCAATTTCTCAGTTCTTGTTAATGGGGTACCTGAGGGGTTCTTCAAGAGTTCGCGTGGTCTTAGGCAGGGTGATTCGTTGTATCCTTTCCTTTTCATTCTTGTTATGGAGGTGTTTTCTCGGATGATGAGCAGGACGGTGGAGGGGGGTTTGGTTTCAGGGTTTTCTATTGGGAGCTCGGTTTCTCATCCAGTTGTGGTCTCTCATCTTCTGTTTGCGGATGATACTATTATTTTTTGTGGGGCGTCTGTGGACGAGGTAAGGTCTCTGCGAATGCTTCTGGTTTGCTTTGAGGCGGTGTCAGGTTTACGAATAAATGTCGGAAATAGTGAGATGATTGCCGTGGGCGAGGTTGGTTATGTGGGCTACTTGGCTCGTGTTCTTGGTTGTCGGGTTGGATCTCTCCCTTCTACTTATCTTGGCCTACCTTTAGGGGCTAAGTTTAAGTCATCTTCAATGTGGAATCCGGTCCTTGAGAGGGTTCAGAGGAGGTTAGCAGGTTGGAAGCATGGTTTCCTGTCTAAAGGTGGTCGGTTGATTTTGATCAAAAGCGTTTTGTCTAGCCTTCCGACATATTTTATGTCCGTCCTCCCTTTGCCTCGATCTGTTGGAAAACGGCTTGACAAGTTGATGAGGGACTTTCTGTGGAGAGGGAATGATGATGAGTTTAAATATTGCTTGGTGAGTTGGGATGAGGTGTGTAGGCCGCTGATTGAGGGTGGGGCTGGGGTCAGAAGCTTAGCCCAATTCAATACGGCTTTACTAGGGAAGTGGTTGTGGCGCTTTAATAGGGATGGAGGTAGATTGTGGAGGAGAGTGGTGGTTGCTAGACATGGGGTGGGAATGTATGGTTGGGATCCTATTTTGGGGCGGGATGCGCATGGGGTGGGGTGGTGGAGGTTTATTGCGAGGGGGTGGGGGAGGTTCTCCTTGCTCACCTCCTTCCACCTTGGGAATGGAAGCAGGATCAGGTTTTGGAAGGATAAATGGGGCGAGGGGGGATCTTTGGAGGTTCTCTTCCCGGGTATGTTTAGGATTGGGATAGACAAAGATGGGTTAGTTGAGAATCATAGGCGGAGGGATGGGGTTACTGAGGGGTGGGACCCAAAGTTTAGGAGGGGTCTCCGTGATTGGGAACTGGAGGAGGCAGATGTGTTCTTCGAATGGCTGAGGTTGGCGCCGGTTCCGTCTATGGGGGCAGATGGGTTGAGGTGGTCGTACTCTCAGGATGGCTTGTTTTCCGTGCGGAGTTACTATTCTGTCCTAAGGGGTCGCGGTGGGGCTTGTTTCCCATGGAAGGCTATTTGGAGATGCCATGCGCCTCCTAAGGTGTGCTTCTTTGTGTGGACTGCGGCCAGACAGGCCATCTTGACTATTAAGGGGCTTCAGCAAAGAGGTAGGAGGATGGCCAGTAGATGTTGGTTGGGTAGAAGGGAGGAGGAGACGACTAATCACCTTCTTTTACACTGTGAGTTTACTAGGGGTCTTTGGGATCTGTTTTTCTCTTTAAGCCAGACTGTTTAGGTCATGCCTCGTTCGGTGTGCGAAGTGCTAGAGGCGTGGCGTTGGCCTAGGGGTTGGTCAGGTCCGAGGGGGGTCTGGAGGTTGGTCCCCCACTGTATCTTTTGGACTGTGTGGTTGGAGAGGAACAGGAGATGCTTCGAGGGAGTCGATCTTGATCCTCCTCGAATTCGGTACAGTTTTCTGTGCCTGCTTCTTGCTTGGTTTAGGAAACGGCATGATTCGTCTTTGTCTTTCCTTTTTGAGTTATTGGAGGAATTCTAGGGGCCTGAGTAGTGAGTGTTGGGTCTCGGTTATTAGCTTGTTTACTTTGTATACTTCCTGTGTACGGGATCCCGCCCCCTTTGGCGGGTCGTTTTATTGAATCATTTACTTATAAAAAAAAAACAGATACTTATCTATTGGGAAACATAACCAATTATAATGCTGAATGATATGGTTAACTTTTAATAATGGTAGAACAAATGAAGTTGACTATTACAATGTTAGAAAGATGCTGATGCAGAGGTAATCCACCCCAACTTAAAATGGTATTAATTCTAGGTACATCTGCGTTGAAATCGTATTCAAATGCAAAATACTCACAGCCCAGCTGTCATTAAATCAACTTCCAGTGTCCAACTGGTAGCCCAAAGCAACAACTCAATCTGTATTAAATGAGAAATCTTTTCTTAACAAATATGTGTGTAAATGATTAAAAAAATAACTAGAAAGCCTATTAAAAAAATTGGATAGTCTTATCTCGAGTTAAAGTTACAAAAAAATTAAAACAAATCAGTTTCGTTCCAACAAGTAAAAAAAAAAAAAAAACACAAGTGAAAGACATGTGCACCATGTGTGAAAAAATATACAACGATAAGGCTTGAAGAAAATGGTTGAGTTTTGGGTTTCTGGTAATTTAATAAAAAAATATTTAATAACAAAATTGGGTGAAAAAACAACAAATTTTTTTTTGCCCCGCAAAGCTGTAGGGGTCATTTCTTTTTTTTGTTTGTTTTTTTAAAATAGTTTATGTATGAAGAGTATATTAGGCTGTTATTATTTTGAGCTGCGCAACTCAATTTTATTTGCTGAAAAATTTGCAAATATTTAAGAGGAAAGATAATTGAGTGTAAAACTTGTATCCTTGCATTTTTAATATCTAATCCCTATGATAATTGCTTTCCCTTAAAATATGGAAATACCCACGTAAAAACTGATGTCAAATAACCACGTGAATACCCATGTCAATACTTACATGAAATAACAGTGTGATTCCTTTGTCATGCCTGCGTCAGTTAGGTCTCTTTTAGAGGCATGGAAGCCTCCTTGAGGGTGGGCGGGAGACAAACGGGATTGGCGTATGGTTCTTCACTGCACTACGTGGACGTAGGGCTGGCAATTTTTGACACGATAACCCATTTATGGTAATAACCCGAAATTGACACGATTATCTTGTATAGATTTAAGAGTACCCAAAACTAATACTCAAATAAAAATCAACGCGACCCGAAAATGACACGACTAACCCGAATTGCCACCCCTACGTGGACGATATGGAAGGAATACTCGTTGTTTCGAAGGTATTGAGATGGCGCCATCGAGACTTCGTTTTCTTTTTTTAAGCACCCTTATTAGCTGGTCTAAGGGGAAGATCTCGGTCAGGACTCAGGATTTTGTTGAGTTTATGGAGGAGATCCACTATGTGTTATAATATTGGTGTCTGTGTGGAAGGTGTTTGTTAGTTTTTTCTGAATTTTCTTGTAGTGCTGTTAGTTGTTTTTTTTTCAAAAAGATTACCATAAATTTATCTCGACATTATGAAAATACGTGAAGATAGAATTGAAATATTCTATGTACACTAATGACATTCTTAAACCCCAAAAGTTACCAACAACTCTAATAAGTCAAAGAAGAAAATATTTTAGTGTATTTTGGAAGTGAGACTAAATTAACAAACATTAAATTCATACAATATAGAATGGGAATGTTATATTTTTCTTTCATAAAGTAATTGGTTTTGACATGTCCCTTGGTTTTACGAGACATGTGAATAAAGATACAACTTGTACATATCAGCTAGTGTCTGATAAATCTACTGTTTTCGCCAAAAAGAATATGGTAACTACAAAAATTGAGTTATTAGACTCGTTAGGAATTATCACTTGAAAATATATCGTCGACAAACAGTAAAAAGCACTAATTGTTTGCAAATTCATGTCAAAATCGCCTTCAACATGTCCAAACTCGCTAAGCCTTCGGTATTTTTCATATCATGTCCTATCAGGTTTGTGTTTTGTTTGGACCATGTTCATGTCATTTTGTTATTAGTCATATCATGTTGTTATATTAAAAAATTAATCAAAATTAGATTCGATAAGTTATCGTCTTTTGCAGATCCATCAATTAGGAATCTGATTTGGTCCTGGCTCCACCGAAACCAGTTAAAAAGGTAATAGGATAATGTCTTGGGAACGGGTGGTATCTCATTATGCTTCTCCTACTATTAAGGCAACACGGTCCGGACATCAAAATAATAAAAATCAGTGTATATTTATTTTAACTGCTACACTACAAAACATTCCAAAAACACCTTAATATGAAGTCAGACGCAACAATTTCTCAGTTAATCTCAGCAACAAGTCAGAAGTAAAGGAGTTAGTTTTCAAACATCTAACAGCAATTTTAAAGGATGTAATATCTCATCAAAATAACCAAAACGAAATGAAGGAGAAGTTACACATATCATATCATATTATCTCTAATTATACTAATCAGATAGAAAAAGTATGAATCAAGGAAATATCAGCATGATGGCTTTGTATCAAAAAATATATTTGTGACATAGCATAACAATCAAAAAACAATTTCTTTTGTTTCAAATATATGTAAAGTTAAAGAAATATGTGATATTTCTCTTTCAAAATACCATACAAACACACAATAAAAAACAAATAATGAGAGCCTTTGGTTTTGTTAAGGGTAATAATATTTTTGGCTCTAATTTCACATATATATTTATCTTAACTTATAAGTTATGATAGCCCAAACATAATTTGTTTAGTATAAACATTATTATACTTATTTTAAATTTGTGGAAAAACTGTCATCGTATATAGGTTAGAAAAGTTTTTGTCGTAATTCTTTTCAAAAAATGATAAAATTTATATGTGGACATGACATCTATGTAACTTTTTTTATTAAAAATAAAAGTTATCAAACATGCAAAACAATGAATAAAATATTTGTTTGCTGCTATTTACCACTTTTTTCACTGTGTATCAAAAGGACCATAATTTTTCTTTACTTTGAATTGAAATGAAATCTGTATATGGGATGCTTTCAACAGCATCATCCGGGAATACAAGCACTTCACGAAATCTGATTTTTTTTATTCAAATCATTAGCTGATTCTACCAACTTGCAATCTTTCAGGATTCAAATTATTATTTCACGTGAGTATTGACATGGGTATTAATGTGGTTATTTCACATGACTATTTACATGGGTATTCCCATATTTTAAGGGAAAGCAAATTACCATTGGGTTTAGATATTAAAAAAAAATACTAGGATACAAGTTTTTTAACTCAATTATCGTTCCTCTTAAAAATTTGACAATTTTTCCTGATACAAAATTGAGTTGCGCAGCTGACCCAAATAAAGGCCTAAAATAATCTTCATGTATAAACTATTTTGAAAAAAACAAAAACAAAAAAGAAACAACCCCTACAACTTTGTGTACCGAAACAAATTGTTGTTTTTCCACCCAATTCTGTTATTAAATAATTTTTTTAGTACATAACCACAAACCCAAAAGTAAACCATTTTCCTCAAACCTTATCATTGTATATTTTTTCACACACGATGCACATGTCTTTCACTTGTTTTCTTCTTTTTTTTTTATTTGTTGAATCGAGACTGATTTGCTTTCATTGTTTTTAACTTTAACTCCGGATGAGATTGTTTAATTTTTTTAATAGGCTTTGTAGTTATTTTATTAATCATTTACCCACATATTTGTTAAAAAAATAACTTCTCATTTAATACAGATCTAATTGTTGCTTTGGGCTTTGCCCATGGGATACCATCTTAATACGTTTTCAACGCAGATGTTCCCAGAATAAATACCACTTTAAGCTTGGGGTGGATTACCTCTACAGATAAATACCAGAACAAATAAACCGTTACAGATCTAATTGTTGCTTGGGCTTTGCACATGGGATACCATTTTAATACGATTTCAGCTTTATTTGTTCTACTACTATTAAAAGTCTACCAAATAATTCATCTTTAGAAATGATTCTAGGTTTTAAAAAGTACATGTAACGGTTTTAGCCTTTGTTTTATAATGTTTATTTATCACACAGTCCTCTATAAATAGGACACGGGGGAGGGCCATTGGGATATAACAAATACTCATATAAGAGAAAGACATGGAAATGAAGAAAGTTCTTTTGATGACATTGTTGGTAGCTACAGTGTTTATGGCCACCATTGTCAACTCCACTGCCAATTCGGTTTCTAACAGTGGTAAAATGTGTGACTCAGACATTATCCTCAAAGCTGCTAGTTCCCTTGCAGTTTGCTTGGGTAAGTTTTGCGCTCCATGGAGCCCCTGCCAAACCGGTTGTGTTTGCGTCGGAAAAAGTGGTTTTGGGGCTTGTGTGGAACCGACATTTGAATTAATCAAATAGTGTCCCCGGGACATCTACATATACGTATTTATTTATGTGTATGCGTGTGTGAGTTTGTATGAAATAAGCTCAATCTAGTGTTCAACGGGCATCTACATCATGATGCATTTCATGTTATAGACTAATGAAAATCGTGCATGTGTTTATCCAATTATCTTTGCTTTATGGTATGTGTTATATTCGGGTCGAACCGGAACCGTTATCCGTCCATATGGGTATTGAATCATTATTCATTGAATTGGATTAATAATTTAAATATTTATTTATATATATTTAGTGTACCAATAAATACAACATAATTTAAGTTGGCCAAACAAAATTACTAACTCTTATAGTGTATATGACAATGGTGTCGAGAATTGATCTCGAAGTGGAGATAATGTCCAAATAACTGAAAATTTTGGTTTATACGCTTAACAATATTTTTTTCTTAACTTTGCACGTTATTTTGAAGGCCTTGTGCCCAATAAGATTTAATTTCATTGTCATAATTGTTTTATGTCGAATGGTTTAAAAAATAACGTATAAAGCACTAATTTTATATTAGTATTGAGGGAGACATGGTCTCCCGAACAAGAACAATTAAAATAGAAAATTTGGGTCTTTCCTGAGAAAGGCGGTAAAGGATATTTTTCCCAGATCTTTTTGGAAAAATAAAAATTTGGACTATTTTTATGATGACCAAAAACCTAATATGTGCTTGATATTGTTCGTAAAATTATATCATTTTCATAATTATCGATCTCCATGTATTGAGATTTTTTTGCAATTTAGGCAGTGTTTTTGAGTCCCCAGAAAATAGGTAAAATAGGCAAAAAAAAAAAATCCACTTCATGAGTGAAAAATGAAGTATGGATCTACCTAGCGACATAAAATTTATTTTTGAACTATTTCAAGAGGCCAATTTTGATTTATTTGTTCTTGAATTAATTTGTTTAAATCATTATAAGGTTTATGCGTGATTTGTTTAGACCACCCTATACTACTGGTGAGTTTGGCTCGCTCCCTTAGAAGGCGAGTTTCACAAATTCATCAATTTGAAAGACTCGGTTGTGTGTTTGTTTGCTTAAATGGATGCTTATTATGGAAATATATTAAGATCTTGTGTTTGATTGCTTATTTTTGTGTAAGGTTGACCCTACGTAAACGTGCAATGAAGACATACTCATTTTGTTTTTTTGTAGATGATATATATAGCAGTTGTTATAGTCATTGTTTAATATTTATGAGGAGAGATTTTTATATATTCGAAACTCCTTATGTAAGGGGATGCATTTTCTTGATAGAACAAGAATACTTAAGAATTATCTTGGTACAAGCTCATAAACTGCCGATAGGGACCTACGCGGAGCCCATGCACCTTTAATATTGTATGATGCAAATGCTATTTTATTATCATAGTCTAAATGCAATTTCTTTACACTTGTGATAAATTGGGGTACAAAATTTAGTTTTGGAACATTTCCTTAACAAAACTTACGATTAAGTGTAAACAAAATGTAATTTGGTTACAATTACGATTTTTGATGAGTGTTTTTCTAAGAGGTGTTGGGCATTGATAATTAGAGGTTTATGAGGTTTTTGGGGGAAGTTATATATTGATTGTTCATATGAGAGTTAAGTACTTTTGGGGGAGCTTTTGTAAACTTACCTTAATAAAAAAAACTAAAAATTAGTTTTAAAAAAATTACAAAATAAACTCCAAATTTTCGCATTATTGGGAACTGATTGCATGCCTATCAGACTTTTAAACGTAAACGACTTGCCGTTAGTTTTTTATTTTTCCGATTTTTGAGATTTTCGGTGAGTGTTTTACGAAGAGGTGTTAAGGATGGATAATTAGAGGGTTGGGATGTTTTGGGGGAAGTTTTTTATTGATTGTTCATATATGAGTTAAGTACTTTATAATAACTTAAAGTGAAACCTCCTGTGATCGGGCTAGTGTTATGTGTATTTGGGATATATCTATCGTGTGTACGTTATAGCACGAGGTAGGTAGGGTGAATACCTAATAGGGGGATCAAGTGTTTTGGGATAGATTCAGGATATGTTGTATACCAAACAACGCGTATCTGAATGCATAAGGCTGGGTATCGAGCAGTTATTTATCTGCCCCGAATTATTTAGTTAGTTTGAATAATTTCACCACAATATATATACATATTTCATAGAGATCGGGAGTTACAAAAGGGTCTCAATAGTTTAAATAAACTGCGAAAAAAATTACTTCCACTAATGATATTGTCGGAGTTCTAAAATGTACACATTGTGGTTTTTGTAATAAATATGTATGGATTGAAAAAATAAGTGCTATTCATACTTTAATCCTCCACCACATTGTTACATTGAGTTCCCCCATCACTATTTCCCTTAATGAATGCAATTTTCCCTTAAGGGCACAATAGAGTGACCGAAAGAAAAACATGATGAAACAAACAAATCAAATACTGTTAATAAACATATTAAAAATATTGAAACAAAATCCTTCTAATTTAATAAATTAAATGAAAGAATAAAAAAAATCATATACAATTTCAAGACGAATATGTGACACATTCCCAACTTTGCCTAATAACAATTTTCGTCACGTAATGCATCTTCCAAATTCGAAACAATGCCGTATCCACGAGGTCGTTAAATGTAAATTTTCTTTGCAATCTAATGAAAGATCGTTGATGCCTATTGTAACTCAACCCAGTTGTCCATTGTAACACCGTCATACTTCCCCCAATACACATGCGTACAGTCACGCCTGAGGTCATTGAATAATTCCGCAATACATAAAACTAGAAAGAGTTAATTGCCTATGTGACCCTTAAAGTATGTAAATTATTGTTATTAAGCCCTTAAAATATTTTTCCATACATTAATCCCCTAAAGTATCAGTTTGACCCTTTCATCCATTCTGACGGTTAAATTTAACTGAATTTAGGGGAAAAATGGTATTTCGTGGCATTTAAACTTAGAAATATTTAAAATAGTTAAAAACATTTAAAACTTTATTAAAGTTTAATTCTTTTATTAATTGCATATTTTTTTAAAAAAATATTTTTTCGCTTTTATATTTATAGGAAACATTTTTTGAAAAATGTTTCTATACTAAAAAAAATAATATTTTTAAAACAATTATTATTTACATTAATGGTCCATTTGATTCGAAAGTGAGGAAATGGACTAGATGGAAAGTTTTTTCTTGGAATGACAATTTCAATGGAAATCCTAAAATCTCACATTTACCGTTGTTTGATAACATTCATTTTTCGACTGGCAAAAGTGACATGGTTGTTACAATTAATGAAAAAACCGACAAATGTAAACAATCTGCTATTTAAAGAATAATTTTTGACCAAAAAAAATACAATTTTAACCAAAAAAATTAGTTAGTAAGAAAAAGTTTCTAAAAATTCATTTTTAACAAAAAAAAAACAACTTGAAATGATATAAACAATTCTTAAACTAATAGTCTTTAAAAATATAAATGGTTTTAAAAACACAGTTGAGTTTAGTACCTTTTTGTTAAATATAAAAAATCATGTGTTTATGACCTGACGTATTATTATATGTGTTTATGTGTCCCAATAGATCATAATCTATCAAGATATATCTATCACAATTGTGTTTATCACCCACAAACAATAGTGTCTAAGCCGATACTCAATTCATAAATGAATTACTTGCATGATTTCAGGATATACGGGATGATTTGTTGCGATATTTTCTCTCTTGAGGGTATAGTAGTCTATTACAAAACGACAAAAAAAAATCACACGGTTAATAATTGTTTTTAAAGGTCTTCATTTTTTAAACAAGAGAAACCGGATCTGTGAACAGAATTTTTTTTATAACAAGGGAGTGGTATCAGATTGCCCAGTTTTAATACCATTTCCACTAAGGGAAAGAAATTATCACTGGGATTAGATATTAAAAAATGCAAGGATGCAAGTTTTTCACTCAATTATCTTTCCTCTTAAATATTTGCAAATATTTCCGGATACAAAACTGAGTTGCGCAGCTGACCCAAATAAGGGCCTAAAATTCTCTTCATATAAAACTATTTTGAAAAAAATAAAAAATGACCCATACAGCTTTATGGCGCAAAAAAAATTGTTCTTTTTCCACCCTAATCTGTTACTGAACAACTTTTTTAGTAAAAAACCACGAACCCAAAACTTAACCATTTTCCTCAAGCCGCACCGTATTATATTTGTTCACACACATGCACATGTCTTTCACCTGTTTTTTCTTTTTTTTACTTGTTGAATCGAAATTGCTTTATTTTCATTTTTTTGTAACTTTAACTCGAGATAAGATTGTTCAATTTTTTTAATTGGCTTTGTAGCTATTTGTTAAGAAAAAACTTATCATTTAGTGCTGATCTAATTGATGCTTTGAATTACCGGTTGCACTGCAAGTTGATTTAACGATAGCAGGGTCGTGAGTTTTCTGCATTTGAATACGATTTCAACGCAAATGTACCTACAATTACTAGCATTTTTTCTGCATTTGAATACGATTCAAAGCAGATATACCTAGAACTAATAGCATTTTAAGCTTGGGGTGGATTACCTCTGCAGCAGAATATTTCTAACTTGGAATTACAATGTCAACTTTTAGTTTTTCTACTATTATTAGAAGTCATCCAAATCATTCATAATTATATGTGTTTATGTGTCCCAATGGATTAGTATCTATTACTTGCACTTCAGGGTATAGTATTCTATTTCTAAACAGCAAAAAGCATTGCACGATTAATAGTTGTTTTTGAAGGTCTTCATTTTTTAAACAAGAAGTAACAGGATCTGCGAATATAATTTTTTTATAACAAGGGGTGGTATCAAATTGCCCAGTTTTAATACAATTTTAAGACAGTTTTCGTCTAAAGGTGAAACAATTTTAACGTTAGTTTAACAAAAAACAAATTTTAACAATAAAATTATAATTTTCATAAAATAAAACAGCTTTTAATGAAAAATAGTTTTAGTGAAAAATACTGTTGAAACTAATAACCTGTTATGAGATTGTAATAAAGAATAGATAATACAATACAAAAGGTTGTCTTATATTAACGGACTACATTGTTATTCTCATATTAACAACTGAGTACAATACTACCGTTGATAATACGTTGACAAAGACGGTGCATAACTGCCAGCTATCTTTAGACGTGCAGTAGACTTAGTTAACTGACATGAGAATAGAACTAGTAGGTATGTGGAGGTATCCAATGATTACAGCGGTTGAGGTTGATAGAAACAAATATTTTTAACACAAATATTTTTTAAACTTGTTTTTCTTGATTAAATTTTTTTATTTTGTTAAAAAATGTTTTGAAGTGTTTTTATTTTTCGTTAAAACAGTTTTTACGGGCTAAAGACTGATTTGTGTTAAAAATATTTTTTCCAAAAATATTTTACACCAATTTTTTTCATTACAAGCTGTTTTATTTTTATCAAAAGTATATTTTTATTGTTAAAATTTGTTTTTTGTTAAACTAACGTTAAAATTGTTTCACCTTCTGGCGAAAACTGTCCTACAATTGTATTCAAATTGGGCAATCTGATACACCACTTAATATAAAAAAAATTCTATTCGTAGATCCGGTTACTCTTTGTTTAATAAATGACAACCTTTAAAAACAACTATTAATCGTGCGATGTTTTTTTGTTTTTTAGAAAAAGACTACAATACGAAATGTGATGGATAGCGTGTATAAGCTCATCTCTAAGGTCCTGTCGGTCAGACTTAGAAGTGTGATGGATCCTCTTATTTCAGATGCTCAGAGCGCGTTTGTGGGTGGTCATCAGATCCTTGATGCTGCACTGGTTGCGAATGAATGCATCGAGTCCAGACTGAGGAGTGGGGATCCTGGCATTCTATGCAAGCTTGATATTGAGAAAGCGTACCATCACGTAAACTGGGAGTTCCTTCTTTATTTGCTCAGGAGGATGGGTTTTGGGGAGCGGTGGTGCAGGTGGATTAAGAGGTGTATTTCTTCTGTCAATTTCTCAGTTCTTGTTAATGGGGTGCCTGAGGGGTTCTTCAAGAGTTCGCGTGGTCTTAGGCAGGGTGATTCGTTGTCTCCTTTCCTTTTCATTCTGGTTATGGAGGTGTTTTCTCGGATGATGAGCAGGACGGTGGAGGGGGGTTTGGTTTCAGGGTTTTCTATTGGGAGCTCGGTTTCTCATCCAGTTGTGGTCTCTCATCTTCTGTTTGCGGATGATACTATTATTTTTTGTGGGGCGTCTGTGGACGAGGTAAGGTCTCTGCGGTTGCTTCTGGTTTGCTTTGAGGCGGTGTCAGGTTTACGAATGAATGTCGGAAAGAGTGAGATGATTACCGTGGGCGAGGTTGGTTATGTGGGCTACTTGGCTCGTGTTCTTGGTTGTCGGGTTGGATCTCTCCCTTCTACTTATCTTGGCCTACCTTTAGGGGCTAAGTTTAAGTCTTCTTCAATGTGGAATCCGGTCCTTGAGAGGGTTCAGAGGAGGTTAGCAGGTTGGAAGCATGGTTTCCTGTCTAAAGGTGGTCGGTTGATTTTGATCAAAAGCGTTGTCTAGCCTTCCGACATATTTTATGTCCGTCCTCCCTTTGCCTCGGTCTGTTGGAAAAACGGCTTGACAAGTTGATGAGGGACTTTCTGTGGAGAGGGAATGATGATGAGTTTAAATATTGCTTGGTGAGTTGGGATGAGGTGTGTAGGCCGCTGATTGAGGGTGGGGCTGGGGTCAGAAGCTTAGCCCAATTCAATACGGCTTTACTAGGGAAGTGGCTGTGGCGCTTTAATAGGGATGGAGGTAGATTGTGGAGGAGAGTGGTGGTTGCTAGACATGGGGTGGGAATGTATGGTTGGGATCCTATTTTGGGGCGGGATGCGCATGGGGTGGGGTGGTGGAGGTTTATTGCGAGGGGGTGGGGGAGGTTCTCCTTGCTCACCTCCTTCCACCTTGGGAATGGAAGCAGGATCAGGTTTTGGAAGGATAAATGGGGCGAGGGGGGATCTTTGGAGGTTCTCTTCCCGGGTATGTTTAGGATTGGGATAGACAAAGATGGGTTAGTTGAGGATCATAGGCGGAGGGATGGGGTTACTGAGGGGTGGGACCCAAAGTTTAGGAGGGGTCTCCGTGATTGGGAACTGGAGGAGGCAGATGTGTTCTTCGAATGGCTGAGGTTGGCGACGGTTCCGTCTATGGGGGCAGATGGGTTGAGGTGGTCGTACTCTCAGGATGGCTTGTTTTCCGTGCGGAGTTACTATTCTGTCCTAAGGGGTCGCGGTGGGGCTTGTTTCCCATGGAAGGCTATTTGGAGATGCCATGCGCCTCCTAAGGTGTGCTTCTTTGTGTGGACTGCTGCCAGACAGGCCATCTTGACTATTAAGGGGCTTCAGCAAAGAGGTAGGAGGATGGCCAGTAGATGTTGGTTGTGTAGAAGGGAGGAGGAGACGACTAATCACCTTCTTTTACACTGTGAGGTTACTAGGGGTCTTTGGGATCTATTTTTCTCTTTAAGCCCGATTGTTTGGGCCATGCCTCGTTCGGTGTGCGAAGTGCTAGCGGCGTGGCGTTGGCCTAGGGGTTGGTCAGGTCGCAGGGGGGTCTGGAGGTTGGTCCCCCACTGTATCTTTTGGACTGTGTGGTTGGAAAGGAACATGAGATGCTTCGAGGGAGTCGATCTTGATCCTCCTCGAATTCGGTACAGATTTCTGGGCCTGCTTCTTGCTTGGTTTAGGAAACGGCATGATTCGTCTTTGTCTTTCCTTTTTGAGTTATTGGAGGAATTCTAGGGGCCTGAGTAGTGAGTGTTGGGTCTCGGTTATTAGCTTGTTTACTTTGTATACTTCATGTGTACGGGATCCCGCCCCCTTTGGCGGGTCGTTTTATTGAATCATTTACTTATAAAAAAAAAATAGATACTTATCTATTGGGACACATAACCAATTATAATGCTGAATGATATGGTTAACTTTTAATAATGGTAGAACAAATGAAGTTGACTATTACAATGTTAGAAAGATGCTGATGCAGAGGTAATCCACCCCAACTTAAAATGGTATTAATTCTAGGTACATCTGCGTTGAAATCGTATTCAAATGCAAAATACTCACAGCCCAGCTGTCATTAAATCAACTTCCAGTGTCCAACTGGTAGCCCAAAGCAACAACTCAATCTGTATTAAATGAGAAATCTTTTCTTGACAAATATGTGTGTAAATGATTAAAAAAATAACTAGAAAGCCTATTAAAAAAATTGGATAGTCTTATCTCGAGTTAAAGTTACAAAAAAATTAAAACAAATCAGTTTCGTTTCAACAAGTAAAAAAAAAAAAAAAAACACAAGTGAAAGACATGTGCACCATGTGTGAACAAATATACAACGATAAGGCTTGAGGAAAATGGTTGAGTTTTGGGTTTCTGGTAATTTAATAAAAAAATATTTAATAACAAAGTTGGGTGAAAAAACAACAAATTTTTTTTTGCCCCGCAAAGCTGTAGGGGTCATTTCTTTTTTTTGTTTGTTTTTTCAAAATAGTTTATGTATGAAGAGTATATTAGGCTGTTATTATTTTGAGCTGCGCAACTCAATTTTATTTGCTGAAAAATTTGCAAATATTTAAGAGGAAAGATAATTGAGTGTAAAACTTGTATCCTTGCATTTTTAATATCTAATCCCTATGATAATTGCTTTCCCTTAAAATATGGAAATACCCACGTAAAAACTCATGTCAAATAACCACGTGAATACCCATGTCAATACTTACATGAAATAACAGTGTGATTCCTTTGTCATGCCTGCGTCAGTTAGGTCTCTTTTAGAGGCATGGAAGCCTCCTTGAGGGTGGGCGGGAGACAAACGGGATTGGCGTATGGTTCTTCACTGCACTACGTGGATGTAGGGCTGGCAATTTTTGACACGATAACCCGTTTATGGTAATAACCCGAAATTGACACGATTATCTTGTATAGATTTAAGAGTACCCAAAACTAATACTCAAATAAAAATCAACGCGACCTGAAAATGACACGACTAACCCGAATTGCCACCCCTACGTGGACGATATGGAAGGAATACTCGTTGTTTCGAAGGTATTGAGATGGCGCCATCGAGACTTCGTTTTCTTTTTTTAAGCACCCTTATTAGCTGGTCTGAGGGGAAGATCTCGGTCAGGACTCAGGATTTTGTTGAGTTTATGGAGGAGATCCACTATGTGTTATAATATTGGTGTCTGTGTGGAAGGTGTTTGTTAGTTTTTTCTGAATTTTCTTGTAGTGCTGTTAGTTTTTTTTTTTCCAAAAAGATTACCGTAAATTTATCTCGACATTATGAAAATACGTGAAGATAGAATTGAAATATTCTATGTACACTAATGACATTCTTAAACCCCAAAAGTTACCAACAACTCTAATAAGTCAAAGAAGAAAATATTTTAGTGTATTTTGGAAGTGAGACTAAATTAACAAACATTAAATTCATACAATATATAATGGGAACGTTATATTTTTCCTTCATAAAGTAATTGGTTTTGACATGTCCCTTGGTTTTACGAGACATGTGAATAAAGATACAACTTGTACATATCAGCTAGTGTCTGACAAATCTACTGTTTTCCCCAAAAAGAATATGGTAACTACAAAAATTGAGTTATTAGACTCGTTAGGAATTATCACTTGAAAATATATCGTCGACAAAGAGTAATTAGACTCGTTGTTTGCAAATTCATGTCAAAATCGCCTTCAACATGTCCAAACTCGCTAAGCCTTCGGTATTTTTCATATCATGTCCTATCAGGTTTGTGTTTTGTTTGGACCATGTTCATGTCATTTTGTTATTAGTCATATCATGTTGTTATATTAAAAAATTAATCAAAATTAGATTCGATAAGTTATCGTCTTTTGCAGATCCATCAATTAGGAATCTGATTTGGTCCTGGCTCCACCGAAACCAGTTAAAAAGGTAATAGGATAATGTCTTGGGAACGGGTGGTATCTCATTATGCTTCTCCTACTATTAAGGCAACATGGTCCGGACATCAAAATAATAAAAATCAATGTATATTTATTTTAACTGCTACACTACAAAACATTCCAAAAACACCTTAATATGAAGTCAGACGCAACAATTTCTCAGTTAATCTCAGCAACAAGTCAGAAGTAAAGGAGTTAGTTTTCAAACATCTAACAGCAATTTTAAAGGATGTAATATCTCATCAAAATAACCAAAACGAAATGAAGGAGAAGTTACACATATCATATCATATTATCTCTAATTATACTAATCAGATAGAAAAAGTATGAATCAAGGAAATATCAGCATGATGGCTTTGTATCAAAAAATATATTTGTGACATAGCATAACAATCAAAAAACAATTTCTTTTGTTTCAAATATATGTAAAGTTAAAGAAATATGTGATATTTCTCTTTCAAAATACCATACAAACACACAATAAAAAACAAATAATGAGAGCCTTTGGTTTTGTTAAGGGTAATAATATTTTTGGCTCTAATTTCACATATATATTTATCTTAACTTATAAGTTATGATAGCCCAAACATAATTTGTTTAGTATAAACATTATTATACTTATTTTAAATTTGTGGAAAAACTGTCATCGTATATAGGTTAGAAAAGTTTTTGTCGTAATTCTTTTCAAAAAGATGATAAAATTTATATGTGGACATGACATCTATGTAACTTTTTTTATTAAAAATAAAAGTTATCAAACATGCAAAACAATGAATAAAATATTTGTTTGCTGCTATTTACCACTTTTGTCACTGTGTATCAAAAGGACCATAATTTTTCTTTACTTTGACTTGAAATGAAATGTGTATATGGGATGCTTTCAACAGCATCATCCGGGAATACAAGCACTTCACGAAATCTGATTTTTTTTATTCAAATCATTAGCTGATTCTACCAACTTGCAATCTTTCAGGATTCAAATTATTATTTCACGTGAGTATTGACATGGGTATTAATGTGGTTATTTCACATGACTATTTACATGGGTATTCCCATATTTTAAGGGAAAGCAAATTACCATTGGGTTTAGATATTAAAAAAAAATACTAGGATACAAGTTTTTTAACTCAATTATCGTTCCTCTTAAAAATTTGACAATTTTTCCTGATACAAAATTGAGTTATGCAGCTGACCCAAATAAAGGCCTAAAATAATCTTCATGTATAAACTATTTTGAAAAAAACAAAAACAAAAAAGAAACAACCCCTACAACTTTGTGTACCGAAACAAATTGTTGTTTTTCCAACCAATTCTGTTATTAAATATTTTTTTTAGTAAATAACCACAAACCCAAAAGTAAACCATTTTCCTCAAACCTTATCATTGTATATTTTTTCACACACGATGCACATGTCTTTCACTTGTTTTCTTCTTTTTTTTTTTATTTGTTGAATCGAGACTGATTTGTTTTCATTGTTTTTAACTTTAACTCCGGATGAGATTGTTTAATTTTTTTAATAGGCTTTGTAGTTATTTTATTAATCATTTACCCACATATTTGTTAAAAAAATAACTTCTCATTTAATACAGATCTAATTGTTGCTTTGGGCTTTGCCCATGGGATACCATTTTAATACGATTTCAACGCAGATGTTCCCAGAATAAATACCACTTTAAGCTTGGGGTGGATTACCTCTACAGATTAATACCAGAACAAATAAACCGTTACAGATCTAATTGTTGCTTGGGCTTTGCACATGGGATACCATTTTAATACGATTTCAGCTTTATTTGTTCTACTACTATTAAAAGTCAACCAAATAATTCATCTTTAGAAATGATTCTAGGTTTTAGAAAGTACATGTAACGGTTTTAGCCTTTGTTTTATAATGTTTATTTATCACACAGTCCTCTATAAATAGGACACGGGGGAGGGCCATTGGGATATAACAAATACTCATATAAGAGAAAGACATGGAAATGAAGAAAGTTCTTTTGATGACATTGTTGGTAGCTACAGTGTTTATGGCCACCATTGTCAACTCCACTGCCAATTCGGTTTCTAACAGTGGTAAAATGTGTGACTCAGACATTATCCTCAAAGCTGCTAGTTCCCTTGCAGTTTGCTTGGGTAAGTTTTGCGCTCCATGGAGCCCCTGCCAAACCGGTTGTGTTTGCGTCGGAAAAAGTGGTTTTGGGGCTTGTGTGGAACCGACATTTGAATTAATCAAATAGTGTCCCCGGGACATCTACATTTACGTATTTATTTATGTGTATGCGTGTGTGAGTTTGTATGAAATAAGCTCAATCTAGTGTTCAACGGGCATCTACATCATGATGTATTTCATGTTATTGACTAATGAAAATCGTGCATGTGTTTATCCAATTATCTTTGCTTTATGGTGTGTGTTATATTCGGGTCGAACCGGAACCGTTATCCGTCCATATGGGTATTGAATCGTTATTCATTGAATTGGATTAATAATTTAAATATTTATTTATATATATTTAGTGTACCAATAAATACAACATAATTTAAGTTGGCCAAACAAAATTACTAACTCTTATAGTGTCTATGACAATGGTGTCGAGAATTGATCTCGAAGTGGAGATAATGTCCAAATAACTGAAAATTTTGGTTTATACGCTTAACAATATTTTTTTCTTAACTTTGCACGTTATTTTGAAGGCCTTGTGCCCAGTAAGATTTAATTTCATTGTCATAATTGTTTTATGTCGAATGGTTTAAAAAATAACGTATAAAGCACTAATTTTAGATAAGTATTGAGGGAGACATGGTCTCCCGAACAAGAACAATTAAAATAGAAAATTTGGGTCTTTCCTGAGAAAGGCGGTAAAGGATATTTTTCCCACATCTTTTTGGAAAAATAAAACTTTGGGCTATTTTTATGATGACCAAAAACCTAATATGTGCTTGATATTGTTCGTAAAATTATATCATTTTCATAATTATCGATCTTCATGTATTGAGATTTTTTTGCAATTTAGGCAGTGTTTTTTGAGTCCCCAGAAAATAGGTAAAATAGGCAAAAAAAAAAAAATCCACTTCATGAGTGAAAAATGAAGTATGGATCTACCTAGCGACATAAAATTTATTTTTGAACTATTTCAAGAGGCCAATTTTGATTTATTTGTTCTTGAATTAATTTGTTTAAATCATTATAAGGTTTATGCGTGATTTGTTTAGACCACCCTATACTACTGGTGTGTTTGGCTCGCTCCCTTAGAAGGCGAGTTTCACAAATTCATCAATTTGAAAGACTCGGTTGTGTGTTTGTTTGCTTAAATGGATGCTTATTATGGAAATATATTCAGATCTTGTGTTTGATTGCTTATCTTTGTGTAATGTTGACCCTACGTAAACGTGCAATGAAGACATACTCATTTTGTTTTTTTGTAGATGATATGTATAGCAGTTGTTATAGTCATTGTTTAATATTTATGAGGAGAGATTTTTATATATTCGAAACTCCTTATCTAAGGGGATGCATTTCCTTGATAGAACAAGAATACATAAGAATTATCTTGGTACAAGCTCATAAACTGCCGAAAGGGACCTACGCGGAGCCCATGCACCTTTAATATTGTATGATGCAAATGCTATTTTATTATCATAATCTAAATCCAATTTCTTTACACTTGTGATAAATTGGGGTACAAAATTTAGTTTTGGAACCTTTCCTTAACAAAACTTACGATTAAGTGTAAACAAAATGTAATTTGGTTACAATTACGATTTTGATGAGTGTTTTTCTAAGAGGTGTTAGGCATTGATAATTAGAGGTTTATGAGGTTTTTGGGGAAGTTATATATTGATTGTTCATATGAGAGTTAAGTACTTTTGGGGGAGCTTTTGTAAACTTACCTTAATAAAAAAAACTAAAAATTAGTTTTAAAAAAATTACAAAATAAACTCCAAAATTTCGCATTATTTGGAACTGATTGCATGCCTATCAGAATTTTAAACGTAAACGACTTGCCGTTAGTTTTTTATTACTTCCACTAATGATATTGTCGGAGTTCTAAAACGTACACATTGTGGTTTTTGTAATAAATAGGTATGGATTGAAAAAATAAGTGCTATTCATACTTTAATCCTCCACCACATTGTTACATTGAGTTCCCCCATCACTATTTCCCTTAATGAATGCAATTTTCCCTTAAGGGCACAATAGAGTGACCGAAAGAAAAACATGATGAAACAAACAAATCAAATACTGTTAATAAACATATTAAAAATATTGAAACAAAATCCTTCTAATTTAATAAATTAAATGAAAGAATAAAAAAATCATATACAATTTCAAGACGAATATGTGACACATTGCCAACTTTGCCTAATAACAATTTTCGTCACGTAATGCATCTTCCAAATTCGAAACAATGCCTTATCCACGAGGTCGTTAAATGTAAATTTTCTTTGCAATCTAATGAAAGATCGTTGATGCCTATTGTAACTCAACCCAGTTGTCCATTGTAACACTGTCATACTTCCCCCAATACACATGCGTACAGTCACGCCTGAGGTCATTGAATAATTCCGCAATACATAAAACTAGAAAGAGTTAATTGCCTATGTGACCCTTAAAGTATGTAAATTATTGTTATTAAGCCCTTAAAATATTTTTCCATACATAATCCCCTAAAGTATCAGTTTGGCCCTTTCATCCATTCTGACGGTTAAATTTAACTGAATTTAGGGGAAAAATGGTATTTCGTGGCATTTAAACTTAGAAATATTTAAAATAGTTACAAACATTTTAAAACTTTATTAAAATTTAATTTTTTTATTAATTGCATATTTTTTTTAAAAAAAAAATTCGCTTTTATATTTATAGGAAACATTTTTGGAAAAATGTTTCTATACTAAAAAAAATAATATTTTTAAAACAATTATTATTTACATTAATGGTCCATTTGATTCGAAACTGAGGAAATGGCCTAGATGGAAAGTTTTTTCTTGGAATGACAATTTCAATGGAAATCCTAAAATCTCACATTTACCGTTCTTTGATAACATTCATTTTTCGACTGACAAAAGTGACATGGTTGTTACAATTAATGAAAAAACCGACAAATGTAAACAATCTGCTATTTAAAGAATAATTTTTGACCAAAAAAAAATACAATTTAAACCAAAAAAATTAGTTAGTAAGAAAAAGTTTCGAAAAACACATTTTTAACAAAAAAAAAACAACTTGAAATGATATAAACAATTCTTAAATTAATAGTTTTTAGAAATATAAATTGTTTTAAAAACACAGTTGAGTTTAGTACCTTTTTTTTTAAATATAAAAAATCATGTGTTTATTACCTGACGTATTATTATATGTGTTTATGTTCCCAATAGATTAGAATCTATCAAGATATATCTATCACAATTGTGTTTATCACCCACAAACAATAGTGTCTAAGCCGATACTCAATTCATAAATGAATTACTTGCTTGATTTCAGGATATACGGGATGATTTGTTGCGATATTTTCTCTCTTGAGGGTATAGTAGTCTATTACAAAACGACAAAAAAAAAATCCCACGGTTAATAATTGTTTTTAAAGGTCTTCATTTTTTAAACAAGAGAAACCGGATCTGTGAACAAAATTTTTTTTATAACAAGGGAGTGGTATCAGATTGCCAAGTTTTAATACCATTTCCACTAAGGGAAAGAAATTATCATTGGGATTAGATATTAAAAAATGCAAGGATGCAAGTTTTTCACTCAATTATCTTTCCTCTTAAATATTTGCAAATATTTCAGGATACAAAACTGAGTTGCGCAGCTGACCCAAATAAGGGCCTAAAATTCTCTTCATAAAAAACTATTTTGAAAAAAATAAAAAATGACCCATACAGCTTTCTGGCGCAAAAAAAATTGTTCTTTTTCCACCCTAATCTGTTACTGAACAACTTTTTTAGTAAAAAACCACGAACCCAAAACATAACCATTTTCCTCAAGCCCCACCGTATTATATTTGTTCACACACGATGCACTTGTCTTTCACCTGTTTTTTCTTTTTTTTACTTGTTGAATCGAAATTGCTTTATTTTCATTTTTTTGTAACTTTAACTCGAGATAAGATTGTTCAATTTTTTTAATTGGCTTTGTAGCTATTTGTTAAAAAAAAACTTATCATTTAATGCTGATCTAATTAATGCTTTGAATTACCATTTGCACTGCAAGTTGATTTAACGATAGCAGGGTCGTGAGTTTTCTGTATTTGAATACGATTTCAACGCAAATGTACCTTGAATTAATAGCATTTTTTCTGCATTTGAATACGATTCAAAGAAGATATACCTTGAATTAATAGCATTTTAAGCTTGCGGTGGATTACCTCTACAGCAGAATCTTTCTAACTTGGAATTACAATGTCAACTTTTAGTTGTTCTACTATTATTAGAAGTCATCCAAATCATTCATAATTATATGTGTTTATGTGCCCCAATGGATAAGTATCTTTCTAAACAGCAAAAAGCATTGCACGATTAATAATTGTTTTTGAAGGTCTTCATTTTTTAAATAAGAAGTAACAGGATCTGCGAATATAATTTTTTTATAACAAGGGGTGGTATCAAATTGCCCAGTTTTAATACAATTTTAAGACAGTTTTCGTCTAAAGGTGAAACAATTTTAACTTTAGTTTAACAAAAAACAAATTTTAACAATAAAATTATAATTTTCATAAAATAAAACAGCTTATAATGAAAAATAGTTTTAGTGAAAAATACTGTTGAAACTAATAACCTGTTATGAGATTGTAATAAAGAATAGATAATACAATACAAAAGGTTGTCATATATTAACGGACTACATTGTTATTCTCATAGTACAATACTACAGTTGATAATACATTGACAAAGATGGTGCATAACTGCTCATAACTGCCAGCTATCTTTAGACGTGCAGTAGACTTAGTTAACTGACATGAGAATAGAACTAGTAGGTATGTGGAGGTATCCAATGATTACAGCGGTTGAGGTTGATAGAAACAAATTTTTTTAACACAAATTTTTTTTAAACTTGTTTTTCTTGATTAAATTTTTTTATTTTGTTAAAAAATGTTTTGAAGTGTTTTTATTTTTCGTTAAAACAGTTTTTACGGGCTAAAGACTGATTTGTGTCAAAAATATTTTTTTCAAAAATATTTTACACCAATTTTTTTCATTACAAGCTGTTTTATTTTTATCAAAAGTATATTTTTATTGTTAAAATTTGTTTTTTGTTAAACTAACGTTAAAATTGTTTCACCTTCAGGCCAAAACTGTCCTACAATTGTATTCAAACTGGGCAATCTGATACACCACTTGTTATAAAAAAAATTCTATTCGTAGATCCGGTTACTCTTTGTTTAATAAATGACAGCCTTTAAAAATCACTATTAATCGTGCGATGTTTTTTTGTTGTTTAGAAAAAGACTACAATACGAAATCATGCAAGTAATAGATACTTATCTATTGGGACACATAAACAATTATAATGCTGAATGATTTGGTTAACTTTTAATAATGGTAGAACAAATGAAGTTGACTATTACAATGTCAGAAAGATGCTGATGCAGAGGTAATCCACCCCAAGCTTAAAATGGTATTAATTCTAGGTACATCTGCGTTGAAATCGTATTCAAATGCAGAATACTCACAGCCTAGCTGTCATTAAATCAACTTCCAGTGTCCAACTGGTATCCCAAAGCAACAACTCGATCTGTATCAAATGACAAATCTTTTCTTAACAAACATTTGTGTAAATGATTAAAAAAATAACTAGAAAGCCTATTAAAAAAATTGGATAGTCTTATCTGGAGTTAAAGTTACAAAAAAATTAAAACAAATCAGTTTCGTTCCAAAAAGTAAAAAAAAAAAAAAAAAAACACAAGTGAAAGACATGTGCACCATGTGTGAACAAATATACAACGATAAGGCTTGAGGAAAATGGTTGAGTTTTTTGTTTCTGGTAATTTAATAAAAATATATTTAATAACAAAATTGGGTGAAAAAACAACAAATTTTTTTTGGCCCGCAAAGCTATAGGGGTCGTTTCTTTTTTTTTTTCTTTTTCTTTTTTCAAAATAGTTTATGCATGAAGAGTATATTAGGCCGTTATTATTTTCAGCTGCGCAACTCAATTTTGTTTGCTGAAAAATTTGCAAATATTTAAGAAGAAAGATAATTGAGTGTAAAACTTGTATCCTAGCATTTTTTAATATCTAATCCCTATGATAATTGCTTTCCCTTAAAATATGGAAATACCCATGTAAAAACTCATGTCAAATAATCACGAGAATACCCATGTCAATACTTACATGAGATAACAATGTGATTGCTTTGTCATGCCTGCTTCAGTTAGGTCTCTTTTAGAGGCATGGAAGCCTCCTTGAGGGTGGGCGGGAGACAAACGGGATTGGCGTATGGTTCTTCACTGCACTACGTGGACGATATGGAAGGAGTGGAATATTCGTTGTTTCAAAGGTATTGAGATGGCGCCATCGAGACTTCGTTATCTTTTCTTAAGCACCCTTATTAGCTGGTCTAAGGGGAGGATCTCGGTCAGGACTCAGGATTTTGTTGAGTTTATGGTGGAGATCCACCATGTGTTATAATATGGGTGTCTGTGTGGAAGGTGTTTGTTATTTTTTTCTGAATTTTCTTGTATTTCTGTTGCTTTGTATATTTCATGTATAAGGATTCGCTCCCTCATCGTTTGGTATTTATTGAATTCATTTATTTATAAAAAAAAACAATGTGATTCCTGAAAGATTGCAAGAGTTGGTACAATCAGCTACTGATTTGAATAAAAAATCAGATTTCGTGAAGTGCTTGTATTCCCGGATGACGCTATTGAGAGCATCCCATATACACATTTAAACTCAAGTCAAAATACAAAACAAATTATGGTCCTTTTGATACACAATGACAAAAGTGGTAAATAGCAGCAAACGAATATATTATTCATTATTTTATGTTTGATAACTTTTATTTTTAATAAAAAAACTTGCATGGATACCATGTTCACATAAAAATTTTATCATCTTTTTGAAAAAAATCATGACAAAAATTTCTAACCTAAATACGATGACGAATTTTTTCCACAAATTTATCATTCCAATTAAATTTGTTTTTTTCTAAACTTGTTTTTCTTGATTAATTTTTTTTATTTTGTTGAAAAATGTTTCGAAGTGTATTTATTTTTCATTAAAACAGTTTTTAAGGGCTGAAAACTGATTTGCGTTAATTTTTTTTTCTTAAAGAGTATTTTTCACTAAATTTATTTTTCATTAAAAGTTGTTTTATTTTTATGAAAAATATATTTTTATAGTTAATTTTTTTTCCATCTGCGAAGGATTCCGGTCTTATTTCGAAAGATGTAAATTCTACTGTGGAAAATGGCAATTGGAACATCGGCCGCAAGCAAACGCGGAATAGAAATCGAAGGACCTAAATGTTTTTTTTTTTAAATTTGCTTTAGGTTGTTGTTTCCTTTTGTAAGATTCCTGCTTTAGCATTTGTTAGTGCCCTTGGAGATGCTTTTTCTCCATCTATTAATAAAATCTTTTCTTGAGAAAAAAAATATTAATTTGAAATAAGATAACTGAACTTACACTAACAAAAAAAATAAAAAATAGTTAACTTTTTTTTGTTAAACTAAAGTTAAAATTGTTTCACCTTTAGGCATAAACTGTGTTAAATTTGAATTAAAACTGGGCAATCTGACACCACCACCTATTATAAAACAATTCTATTCGCTGATCCGATTACTCCTTGTTTAAAAAATGACGACCTTTAAATAGAACTATTAACCGCTCATTGTTTTTTTTGTTTTGAAGAAATAGACTACTACCCCTAAGAGAGAAAATATTGTTACAAATCATCCCGTATATCCTGAAATCATGGAAGTAATTCGTTTATGAATTGAGTACTGGCTTAGATACTATTGTTCTAGGGTGATAACATACACACGATAGATATATCCACCTTGATATTTAACAATGAATAAAATATTTGTTTGCTGCTATTTACCACTTTTGTCATTGTGTATCAAAAGGACCAAGGGCGGATCCAGGGGTGGGCCCACCAGGGCTGTAGCCACCCCTCCCAAATTGGGAAAAAAAATATGTAAGGGTTAAAAATTGCTACTTGTAGTTAAAATATTATTGAAAAATAATCTCAAATTTTGTAAAGGTTAAAAAATTGCTGGAAAATAAAAATAACATAGATATATAGATACAAAAACTTACTAAATTTCTTCTCTTTGGAAATCGCCCTGAACCCCGGACATTGGTCGAGACTTCCGCCCCATTGACAAAAATTATCGGATTTATTACTAATTTTAGCCCACCCCTCCGAGCAATCCTAGCTCCGCCCTTGAAAAGGACCATAATTTTTCTTGATTTTGACTTGAAATGAAATGTCTATATGGGATGCTTTCAACAGCATCATCCTAGAATGCAAGCACTTCACGAAATCTGATTTTTTTTAATCAAATCATTAGCTGATTCTACCAACATGCAATCTTTCAGGATTCAAATTGTTATTTCACGTGATTATTGACATGGGTATTAATGTGGTTATCTCACATGACTATTTACATGGGTATTTCCATATTTTAAGGGAAAGCAATTACCAATGGGTTTAGATATTAAAAAAATACTAGGATACGAGTTTTTTCACTCAATTATCTTCCCTCTTAAAAATTTGCAAATTTTTCTTGATACAAAACTGAGTTGCGCAGCTGACCCAAAAAAAGGCCTAAAATACTCTTCATGTATAAACTATTTTGAAAAAAACAAAAACAAAAGAGAAACGACCCCTACAACTTTGTGACCCAAAACAATTTGTTGTTTTTCCACCCAATTCTTTTATTAAATAAACTTTTTAGTAAATAACCACAAACCCAAAACTAAACCATTTTCCTCAAACCTTATCATTGTATATTTTTTCACACACGATGCACATGTCTTTCTCTTGTTTTTTTTTTTTTTTTTTTTTATTTGTTGAATCGAAACTGATTTGTTTCCATTGTTTTTAACTTTAACTTCGGATGAGATTGTTTAATTTTTTTAATAGGCTGTGTAGTTATTTTATTAATCATTTACCCACATATTTGTTAAAAAAAGAACTTCTCATTTAATACACATCTAATTGTTGATTTGGGCTTTGCACATGGGATACCATTTTAATACGATTTCAACGCAGATATGTGCCTAGAATAAATACCACTTTAAGCTTGGGGTGGATTACCGCTACACCATATGTACCTACAATTACAACGTCAACTTTATTTGTTCTACTACTATTAAAAGTCAACCAAATCATTCATCTTTAAAAATGATTCTAGGTTTTAGAAAGTACATGTAACGGTTTTAGCCTTTGTTTTGGAAGGTTTATTTATCACACAGTCCTCTATAAATAGGACAGGGGGGAGAGCCATTGGGATATAACCAATACTTATATAAGAGAAAGACATGGAAATGAAGAAAGTTCTTTGGATGACATTGTTGGTAGCTACGGTGTTTATGGCCACCATTGTCAACTCCACTGCCAATTCGGTTTCTAACAGTGGTAAAATGTGTGACTCTGACATTATCCTCAACGCTGCTAATTCCCTTGCAGTTTGCTTGGGTAAGTTTTGCGCTCCATGGAGCCCCTGCCAAACCGGTTGTGTTTGCGTCGGAAAAAGTGGTTTCGGGGCTTGTGTGGAACCGACATTTGAATTAATAAAATAGTGTCCCGGGGACATCTACATATACGTATTTATTTATGTGTATGCATGTGTCAGTTTGTATGAAATAAGTTCAATCTAGTGTTCAACGGGCATCTACATCATGATGTATTTCTTGTTATTGACTAATGAAAATCATGCATGTGTTTATCCAATTATCTTTGCTTTATGGTATGTGTTATAATCGGGTCGAACCGGAACCGTTATCCATCCATATGGGTATTGGATCCTTATTCATTTAATTGGATTAATTATTTATATATTTATTTATATATATTTAGTGTACAAATAAATACAACATAATTTAAGTTGGCCAAGCAAAATTACCAACTCTTATAGTGTATATGACAATGGTGTCGAGAATTGATCTCGAAGTCGAGATAATGTCCAAATAACTGAAAATTGTGGTTTATATGCTTAACAATATTTTTTATCTTAACTTTGCACGTTATTTTGAAGGCCTTGTGCCCGGTAAGATTTAATTTCATTGTCATAAATGTTTTATGTCGAATGGTTTAAAAAACAACGTATAATGCACTAATTTTAGATAAGTATTGAGGGAGATATGGTCTCCCGAACAAGACCAATTAAAATAGAAAATTTGGGTCTTTCTTGAGAAAGGCGGTAAAGGATATTTTTCCCAGATCTTTTTGGGCAAATCAAACTTTGGGCTATTTTTATGATGGCCAACAACCTAATATGTGCTTGATATTGTTCGTAAAATTATATCATTTTCATAATTATCGATCTCCATGTATTGGGATTTCTTGGCAATTTAGGCAGTGTTTTTTGAGTCCCCAGAAAATAGGTAAAATAGGCAATTTTTTTTTTTTTCACTTCATGAGTGAAAAATGAAGTATGGATCTACCTAGCGACATAAAATTTATTTTTGAACTATTTCAAGAGGCCAATTTGGTTTTATTTGTTCTTGAATTAATTTGTTTGAATCATTATAAGGTTTATGCGTGATTTGTTTAGACCACCCTATACTACTGGCGTGCTTGGCTCGCTCCCTTAAAAGGTGAGTGTGACAAATTCATCAATTTGAAATACTCGGTTGTGTGTTTGTTTGCTTAAATGGATGCTTATTATGAAAATATATTAAGATCTTGTGTTTGATTGCTTATTTTTGTGTAACGTTGGCCCTACATAAACGTGCAATGAAGACATACTCATTTTATTTATTTGTAGATGAAATGTATAGCAGTTGTTGTAGTCATTGTATAATAATTACGAGGAGAGATTTTTATATATTCGAAACTCCTTATGTAAGGGGATGCATTTTCTTGATAGCACAAGAATACATAAGAATTATCTTGGTAAAAGCTCATAAATTGCTAATAGGGACCTACGTGGAGCCCATGCACCTTTAATATTGAATGATGCAAATGCTATTTTATTATCATAGTCTAAATGCAATTTCTTTACACTTATGATAAATTGGGGTACAAAATTTAGTTTTGGAACGTTTTCTTAACAAAACTTACGATTAAGTGTAAACAAAATATAATTTGTTTACAATTACGATTTTCGGTGAGTGTTTTACTATGAGGTGTTAAGCATTGATAATTAGAGGTTTATGAGGTTTTTGGGGAAGTTGTATAGTGATTGTTCATATGAGAGTTAAGTACTTTTGGGGGAGCTTTTGTAAACTTACCTTAATAAAAAAACTAAAAATTAGGTTTAAAAAAATTACAAAATAAACTCCAAATTTTTGCATTATTGGGAACTGATTGCATGCCTATCGGACTTTTAAACGAAAACGACTTGCCGTTAGTTTTTTATTTTTCCGATTTTTTGAGATTTTCGGTGAGTGTTTTACTAAGAGGTGTTAAGGATGGATAATTAGAGGGTTGGGATGTTTTGGGGGAAGTTTTTTATTGATTGTTCATATATGAGTTAAGTACTTTATAATAACTTGAAGTGTAGCCTCCTGCGATCGGGCTAGTGTTATGTGTATTTGGTATATATCTATCATGTGTACGTTGTAGCACGAGTTAGGTAGGGTGAATACCTAATAGGGGGATCTAGTGTTTTGGGATAGATTCGGGATATGTTGGATACCAAACAACGCATATCTGAATGCATGACGCTGGGTATCGAGCAGATCTGACCCGACTTATTTAGTTAGTTCGAATAATTTCACCGCAATATATATACGTATTTCATAGAGATCGGGAGTTACGAAAGGGTCTCAATAGTTTAAATAAACTACGAAAAAAATTACTTCCACTAATAATATTGTCGGAGTTCTAAAATGTACACATTGTGGTTTTTGTAATAAATAGGCATGGATTGAAAAAATAAGTGCTATTCATACTTTAATCCTCCGCCACATTGTTACATTGAGTTCCCCCATCACTATTTCCCTTAAAGAATGAAATTTGCCGTTAAGGGCACAATAGAGTGAGCGAAAGAAAAACATGATGAAACAAACTAATCAAATACTGTTAATAAACATATTAAGAATATTGAAACAAAATCCTTCTAATTTAATAAATTAAATGAAAGAATAAAAAAATCATATACAATTTCAAGACGAATATGTGACACATTCCCAACTTTGCCTAATTACAATTTTCGTCACGTAATGCATCTTCAAAATTCGAAACAATGCCTTATCCACGAGGTCGTTAAATGTACATTTTATTTGCAATCTAATGAAAGATCGTTGATGCCTATTGTAACTCAACCCAGTTGTCCATTGTAATACTGTCATACTTCCCCCAACACCACATGCGTATAGTCACGCCTGAGGTCATTGAATAATTCCGCAATCCATAAAACTAGAAAGAGTTAATTGCCTATGTGACCCTTAAAGTATGTAAATTATTGTTATTAAGCCCTTAAAATATTGTTCCATACATTAATCCCCTAAAGTATCTGTTTGGCCCTTTCATCCATTTTGACGGTTAAATTTAACTGAAGTTTTGGGAAAAATTGTATTTCGTGGCATTTAAACTTAGAAATATTTAAAATAGTTAAAAACATTTTAAAACTTTATTAAAATTTTATTTTTTTATTAATAGCATATTTTTTTTTTAAAAATATTTTTTCGCTTTTTTATTTATAGGAAACATTTTTGGAAAAAAGTTTCTATACTAAAAAAAAATAATATTTTTAAAACAATATTTATTTACATTAATGGTCCATTTGATTCGAAAGTGGGGAAATGGCCTAGATGGAAAGTTTTTTCTTGGAATGACAATTTCAATGGAAATCCTAAAATCTCACATTTACCGTTCTTTGATAACATTCATTTTTCGACTGACAAAAGTGACATGGTTGTTACAATTAATGAAAAAACCGACAAATGTAAACAATCTGCTATTTAAAGAATAATTTTTTACCAAAAAAAAATACAATTTTAACCAAAAAAATTAGTTAGTAAGAAAAAGTTTCGAAAAACACATTTTTAACAAAAAAAAAACAACTTGAAATGATATAAACAATTCTTAAATTAATAGTTTTTAGAAATATAAATTGTTTTAAAAACACAGTTGAGTTTAGTACCTTTTTTTTTAAATATAAAAAATCATGTGTTTATTACCTGACGTATTATTATATGTGTTTATGTTCCCAATAGATTAGAATCTATCAAGATATATCTATCACAATTGTGTTTATCACCCACAAACAATAGTGTCTAAGCCGATACTCAATTCATAAATGAATTACTTGCTTGATTTCAGGATATACGGGATGATTTGTTGCGATATTTTCTCTCTTGAGGGTATAGTAGTCTATTACAAAACGACAAAAAAAAAATCCCACGGTTAATAATTGTTTTTAAAGGTCTTCATTTTTTAAACAAGAGAAACCGGATCTGTGAACAAAATTTTTTTTATAACAAGGGAGTGGTATCAGATTGCCAAGTTTTAATACCATTTCCACTAAGGGAAAGAAATTATCATTGGGATTAGATATTAAAAAATGCAAGGATGCAAGTTTTTCACTCAATTATCTTTCCTCTTAAATATTTGCAAATATTTCAGGATACAAAACTGAGTTGCGCAGCTGACCCAAATAAGGGCCTAAAATTCTCTTCATAAAAAACTATTTTGAAAAAAATAAAAAATGACCCATACAGCTTTCTGGCGCAAAAAAAATTGTTCTTTTTCCACCCTAATCTGTTACTGAACAACTTTTTTAGTAAAAAACCACGAACCCAAAACATAACCATTTTCCTCAAGCCCCACCGTATTATATTTGTTCACACACGATGCACTTGTCTTTCACCTGTTTTTTCTTTTTTTTACTTGTTGAATCGAAATTGCTTTATTTTCATTTTTTTGTAACTTTAACTCGAGATAAGATTGTTCAATTTTTTTAATTGGCTTTGTAGCTATTTGTTAAAAAAAAACTTATCATTTAATGCTGATCTAATTAATGCTTTGAATTACCATTTGCACTGCAAGTTGATTTAACGATAGCAGGGTCGTGAGTTTTCTGTATTTGAATACGATTTCAACGCAAATGTACCTTGAATTAATAGCATTTTTTCTGCATTTGAATACGATTCAAAGAAGATATACCTAGAATTAATAGCATTTTAAGCTTGCGGTGGATTACCTCTACAGCAGAATCTTTCTAACTTGGAATTACAATGTCAACTTTTAGTTGTTCTACTATTATTAGAAGTCATCCAAATCATTCATAATTATATGTGTTTATGTGTCCCAATGGATAAGTATCTTTCTAAACAGCAAAAAGCATTGCACGATTAATAATTGTTTTTGAAGGTCTTCATTTTTTAAACAAGAAGTAACAGGATCTGCGAATATAATTTTTTTATAACAAGGGGTGGTATCAAATTGCCCAGTTTTAATACAATTTTAAGACAGTTTTCGTCTAAAGGTGAAACAATTTTAACTTTAGTTTAACAAAAAACAAATTTTAACAATAAAATTATAATTTTCATAAAATAAAACAGCTTATAATGAAAAATAGTTTTAGTGAAAAATACTGTTGAAACTAATAACCTGTTATGAGATTGTAATAAAGAATAGATAATACAATACAAAAGGTTGTCATATATTAACGGACTACATTGTTATTCTCATAGTACAATACTACAGTTGATAATACATTGACAAAGATGGTGCATAACTGCTCATAACTGCCAGCTATCTTTAGACGTGCAGTAGACTTAGTTAACTGACATGAGAATAGAACTAGTAGGTATGTGGAGGTATCCAATGATTACAGCGGTTGAGGTTGATAGAAACAAATTTTTTTAACACAAATTTTTTTTAAACTTGTTTTTCTTGATTAAATTTTTTTATTTTGTTAAAAAATGTTTTGAAGTGTTTTTATTTTTCGTTAAAACAGTTTTTACGGGCTAAAGACTGATTTGTGTCAAAAATATTTTTTTCAAAAATATTTTACACCAATTTTTTTCATTACAAGCTGTTTTATTTTTATCAAAAGTATATTTTTATTGTTAAAATTTGTTTTTTGTTAAACTAACGTTAAAATTGTTTCACCTTCAGGCCAAAACTGTCCTACAATTGTATTCAAACTGGGCAATCTGATACACCACTTGTTATAAAAAAAATTCTATTCGTAGATCCGGTTACTCTTTGTTTAATAAATGACAGCCTTTAAAAATCACTATTAATCGTGCGATGTTTTTTTGTTGTTTAGAAAAAGACTACAATACGAAATCATGCAAGTAATAGATACTTATCTATTGGGACACATAAACAATTATAATGCTGAATGATTTGGTTAACTTTTAATAATGGTAGAACAAATGAAGTTGACTATTACAATGTCAGAAAGATGCTGATGCAGAGGTAATCCACCCCAAGCTTAAAATGGTATTAATTCTAGGTACATCTGCGTTGAAATCGTATTCAAATGCAGAATACTCACAGCCTAGCTGTCATTAAATCAACTTCCAGTGTCCAACTGGTATCCCAAAGCAACAACTCGATCTGTATCAAATGACAAATCTTTTCTTAACAAACATTTGTGTAAATGATTAAAAAAATAACTAGAAAGCCTATTAAAAAAATTGGATAGTCTTATCTGGAGTTAAAGTTACAAAAAAATTAAAACAAATCAGTTTCGTTCCAAAAAGTAAAAAAAAAAAAAAAAAAACACAAGTGAAAGACATGTGCACCATGTGTGAACAAATATACAACGATAAGGCTTGAGGAAAATGGTTGAGTTTTTTGTTTCTGGTAATTTAATAAAAATATATTTAATAACAAAATTGGGTGAAAAAACAACAAATTTTTTTTGGCCCGCAAAGCTATAGGGGTCGTTTCTTTTTTTTTTTCTTTTTCTTTTTTCAAAATAGTTTATGCATGAAGAGTATATTAGGCCGTTATTATTTTCAGCTGCGCAACTCAATTTTGTTTGCTGAAAAATTTGCAAATATTTAAGAAGAAAGATAATTGAGTGTAAAACTTGTATCCTAGCATTTTTTAATATCTAATCCCTATGATAATTGCTTTCCCTTAAAATATGGAAATACCCATGTAAAAACTCATGTCAAATAATCACGAGAATACCCATGTCAATACTTACATGAGATAACAATGTGATTGCTTTGTCATGCCTGCTTCAGTTAGGTCTCTTTTAGAGGCATGGAAGCCTCCTTGAGGGTGGGCGGGAGACAAACGGGATTGGCGTATGGTTCTTCACTGCACTACGTGGACGATATGGAAGGAGTGGAATATTCGTTGTTTCAAAGGTATTGAGATGGCGCCATCGAGACTTCGTTATCTTTTCTTAAGCACCCTTATTAGCTGGTCTAAGGGGAGGATCTCGGTCAGGACTCAGGATTTTGTTGAGTTTATGGTGGAGATCCACCATGTGTTATAATATGGGTGTCTGTGTGGAAGGTGTTTGTTATTTTTTTCTGAATTTTCTTGTATTTCTGTTGCTTTGTATATTTCATGTATAAGGATTCGCTCCCTCATCGTTTGGTATTTATTGAATTCATTTATTTATAAAAAAAAACAATGTGATTCCTGAAAGATTGCAAGAGTTGGTACAATCAGCTACTGATTTGAATAAAAAATCAGATTTCGTGAAGTGCTTGTATTCCCGGATGACGCTATTGAGAGCATCCCATATACACATTTAAACTCAAGTCAAAATACAAAACAAATTATGGTCCTTTTGATACACAATGACAAAAGTGGTAAATAGCAGCAAACGAATATATTATTCATTATTTTATGTTTGATAACTTTTATTTTTAATAAAAAAACTTGCATGGATACCATGTTCACATAAAAATTTTATCATCTTTTTGAAAAAAATCATGACAAAAATTTCTAACCTAAATACGATGACGAATTTTTTCCACAAATTTATCATTCCAATTAAATTTGTTTTTTTCTAAACTTGTTTTTCTTGATTAATTTTTTTTATTTTGTTGAAAAATGTTTCGAAGTGTATTTATTTTTCATTAAAACAGTTTTTAAGGGCTGAAAACTGATTTGCGTTAATTTTTTTTTCTTAAAGAGTATTTTTCACTAAATTTATTTTTCATTAAAAGTTGTTTTATTTTTATGAAAAATATATTTTTATAGTTAATTTTTTTTCCATCTGCGAAGGATTCCGGTCTTATTTCGAAAGATGTAAATTCTACTGTGGAAAATGGCAATTGGAACATCGGCCGCAAGCAAACGCGGAATAGAAATCGAAGGACCTAAATGTTTTTTTTTTAAATTTGCTTTAGGTTGTTGTTTCCTTTTGTAAGATTCCTGCTTTAGCATTTGTTAGTGCCCTTGGAGATGCTTTTTCTCCATCTATTAATAAAATCTTTTCTTGAGAAAAAAAATATTAATTTGAAATAAGATAACTGAACTTACACTAACAAAAAAAATAAAAAATAGTTAACTTTTTTTTGTTAAACTAAAGTTAAAATTGTTTCACCTTTAGGCATAAACTGTGTTAAATTTGAATTAAAACTGGGCAATCTGACACCACCACCTATTATAAAACAATTCTATTCGCTGATCCGATTACTCCTTGTTTAAAAAATGACGACCTTTAAATAGAACTATTAACCGCTCATTGTTTTTTTTGTTTTGAAGAAATAGACTACTACCCCTAAGAGAGAAAATATTGTTACAAATCATCCCGTATATCCTGAAATCATGGAAGTAATTCGTTTATGAATTGAGTACTGGCTTAGATACTATTGTTCTAGGGTGATAACATACACACGATAGATATATCCACCTTGATATTTAACAATGAATAAAATATTTGTTTGCTGCTATTTACCACTTTTGTCATTGTGTATCAAAAGGACCAAGGGCGGATCCAGGGGTGGGCCCACCAGGGCTGTAGCCACCCCTCCCAAATTGGGAAAAAAAATATGTAAGGGTTAAAAATTGCTACTTGTAGTTAAAATATTATTGAAAAATAATCTCAAATTTTGTAAAGGTTAAAAAATTGCTGGAAAATAAAAATAACATAGATATATAGATACAAAAACTTACTAAATTTCTTCTCTTTGGAAATCGCCCTGAACCCCGGACATTGGTCGAGACTTCTGCCCCATTGACAAAAATTATCGGATTTATTACTAATTTTAGCCCACCCCTCCGAGCAATCCTAGATCCGCCCTTGAAAAGGACCATAATTTTTCTTGATTTTGACTTGAAATGAAATGTCTATATGGGATGCTTTCAACAGCATCATCCGGGAATGCAAGCACTTCACGAAATCTGATTTTTTTTAATCAAATCATTAGCTGATTCTACCAACATGCAATCTTTCAGGATTCAAATTGTTATTTCACGTGATTATTGACATGGGTATTAATGTGGTTATCTCACATGACTATTTACATGGGTATTTCCATATTTTAAGGGAAAGCAATTACCAATGGGTTTAGATATTAAAAAAATACTAGGATACGAGTTTTTTCACTCAATTATCTTCCCTCTTAAAAATTTGCAAATTTTTCTTGATACAAAACTGAGTTGCGCAGCTGACCCAAAAAAAGGCCTAAAATACTCTTCATGTATAAACTATTTTGAAAAAAACAAAAACAAAAGAGAAACGACCCCTACAACTTTGTGACCCAAAACAATTTGTTGTTTTTCCACCCAATTCTTTTATTAAATAAACTTTTTAGTAAATAACCACAAACCCAAAACTAAACCATTTTCCTCAAACCTTATCATTGTATATTTTTTCACACACGATGCACATGTCTTTCTCTTGTTTTTTTTTTATTTTTTTTTTATTTGTTGAATCGAAACTGATTTGTTTCCATTGTTTTTAACTTTAACTTCGGATGAGATTGTTTAATTTTTTTAATAGGCTGTGTAGTTATTTTATTAATCATTTACCCACATATTTGTTAAAAAAAGAACTTCTCATTTAATACACATCTAATTGTTGATTTGGGCTTTGCACATGGGATACCATTTTAATACGATTTCAACGCAGATATGTGCCTAGAATAAATACCACTTTAAGCTTGGGGTGGATTACCGCTACACCATATGTACCTACAATTACAACGTCAACTTTATTTGTTCTACTACTATTAAAAGTCAACCAAATCATTCATCTTTAAAAATGATTCTAGGTTTTAGAAAGTACATGTAACGGTTTTAGCCTTTGTTTTGGAAGGTTTATTTATCACACAGTCCTCTATAAATAGGACAGGGGGGAGGGCCATTGGGATATAACAAATACTTATATAAGAGAAAGACATGGAAATGAAGAAAGTTCTTTGGATGACATTGTTGGTAGCTACGGTGTTTATGGCCACCATTGTCAACTCCACTGCCAATTCGGTTTCTAACAGTGGTAAAATGTGTGACTCTGACATTATCCTCAACGCTGCTAATTCCCTTGCAGTTTGCTTGGGTAAGTTTTGCGCTCCATGGAGCCCCTGCCAAACCGGTTGTGTTTGCGTCGGAAAAAGTGGTTTCGGGGCTTGTGTGGAACCGACATTTGAATTAATAAAATAGTGTCCCGGGGACATCTACATATACGTATTTATTTATGTGTATGCATGTGTCAGTTTGTATGAAATAAGTTCAATCTAGTGTTCAACGGGCATCTACATCATGATGTATTTCTTGTTATTGACTAATGAAAATCATGCATGTGTTTATCCAATTATCTTTGCTTTATGGTATGTGTTATAATCGGGTCGAACCGGAACCGTTATCCATCCATATGGGTATTGGATCCTTATTCATTTAATTGGATTAATTATTTATATATTTATTTATATATATTTAGTGTACAAATAAATACAACATAATTTAAGTTGGCCAAGCAAAATTACCAACTCTTATAGTGTATATGACAATGGTGTCGAGAATTGATCTCGAAGTCGAGATAATGTCCAAATAACTGAAAATTGTGGTTTATATGCTTAACAATATTTTTTATCTTAACTTTGCACGTTATTTTGAAGGCCTTGTGCCCGGTAAGATTTAATTTCATTGTCATAAATGTTTTATGTCGAATGGTTTAAAAAACAACGTATAATGCACTAATTTTAGATAAGTATTGAGGGAGATATGGTCTCCCGAACAAGACCAATTAAAATAGAAAATTTGGGTCTTTCTTGAGAAAGGCGGTAAAGGATATTTTTCCCAGATCTTTTTGGGCAAATCAAACTTTGGGCTATTTTTATGATGGCCAACAACCTAATATGTGCTTGATATTGTTCGTAAAATTATATCATTTTCATAATTATCGATCTCCATGTATTGGGATTTCTTGGCAATTTAGGCAGTGTTTTTTGAGTCCCCAGAAAATAGGTAAAATAGGCAATTTTTTTTTTTTCACTTCATGAGTGAAAAATGAAGTATGGATCTACCTAGCGACATAAAATTTATTTTTGAACTATTTCAAGAGGCCAATTTGGTTTTATTTGTTCTTGAATTAATTTGTTTGAATCATTATAAGGTTTATGCGTGATTTGTTTAGACCACCCTATACTACTGGCGTGCTTGGCTCGCTCCCTTAAAAGGTGAGTGTGACAAATTCATCAATTTGAAATACTCGGTTGTGTGTTTGTTTGCTTAAATGGATGCTTATTATGAAAATATATTAAGATCTTGTGTTTGATTGCTTATTTTTGTGTAACGTTGGCCCTACATAAACGTGCAATGAAGACATACTCATTTTATTTATTTGTAGATGAAATGTATAGCAGTTGTTGTAGTCATTGTATAATAATTACGAGGAGAGATTTTTATATATTCGAAACTCCTTATGTAAGGGGATGCATTTTCTTGATAGCACAAGAATACATAAGAATTATCTTGGTAAAAGCTCATAAATTGCTAATAGGGACCTACGTGGAGCCCATGCACCTTTAATATTGAATGATGCAAATGCTATTTTATTATCATAGTCTAAATGCAATTTCTTTACACTTATGATAAATTGGGGTACAAAATTTAGTTTTGGAACGTTTTCTTAACAAAACTTACGATTAAGTGTAAACAAAATATAATTTGTTTACAATTACGATTTTCGGTGAGTGTTTTACTATGAGGTGTTAAGCATTGATAATTAGAGGTTTATGAGGTTTTTGGGGAAGTTGTATAGTGATTGTTCATATGAGAGTTAAGTACTTTTGGGGGAGCTTTTGTAAACTTACCTTAATAAAAAAACTAAAAATTAGGTTTAAAAAAATTACAAAATAAACTCCAAATTTTTGCATTATTGGGAACTGATTGCATGCCTATCGGACTTTTAAACGAAAACGACTTGCCGTTAGTTTTTTATTTTTTCGATTTTTTGAGATTTTCGGTGAGTGTTTTACTAAGAGGTGTTAAGGATGGATAATTAGAGGGTTGGGATGTTTTGGGGGAAGTTTTTTATTGATTGTTCATATATGAGTTAAGTACTTTATAATAACTTGAAGTGTAGCCTCCTGCGATCGGGCTAGTGTTATGTGTATTTGGTATATATCTATCATGTGTACGTTGTAGCACGAGTTAGGTAGGGTGAATACCTAATAGGGGGATCTAGTGTTTTGGGATAGATTCGGGATATGTTGGATACCAAACAACGCATATCTGAATGCATGACGCTGGGTATCGAGCAGATCTGACCCGACTTATTTAGTTAGTTCGAATAATTTCACCGCAATATATATACGTATTTCATAGAGATCGGGAGTTACGAAAGGGTCTCAATAGTTTAAATAAACTACGAAAAAAATTACTTCCACTAATAATATTGTCGGAGTTCTAAAATGTACACATTGTGGTTTTTGTAATAAATAGGCATGGATTGAAAAAATAAGTGCTATTCATACTTTAATCCTCCGCCACATTGTTACATTGAGTTCCCCCATCACTATTTCCCTTAAAGAATGAAATTTGCCGTTAAGGGCACAATAGAGTGAGCGAAAGAAAAACATGATGAAACAAACTAATCAAATACTGTTAATAAACATATTAAGAATATTGAAACAAAATCCTTCTAATTTAATAAATTAAATGAAAGAATAAAAAAATCATATACAATTTCAAGACGAATATGTGACACATTCCCAACTTTGCCTAATTACAATTTTCGTCACGTAATGCATCTTCAAAATTCGAAACAATGCCTTATCCACGAGGTCGTTAAATGTACATTTTATTTGCAATCTAATGAAAGATCGTTGATGCCTATTGTAACTCAACCCAGTTGTCCATTGTAATACTGTCATACTTCCCCCAACACCACATGCGTATAGTCACGCCTGAGGTCATTGAATAATTCCGCAATCCATAAAACTAGAAAGAGTTAATTGCCTATGTGACCCTTAAAGTATGTAAATTATTGTTATTAAGCCCTTAAAATATTGTTCCATACATTAATCCCCTAAAGTATCTGTTTGGCCCTTTCATCCATTTTGACGGTTAAATTTAACTGAAGTTTTGGGAAAAATTGTATTTCGTGGCATTTAAACTTAGAAATATTTAAAATAGTTAAAAACATTTTAAAACTTTATTAAAATTTTATTTTTTTTATTAATAGCATATTTTTTTTTAAAAATATTTTTTCGCTTTTTTATTTATAGGAAACATTTTTGGAAAAAAGTTTCTATACTAAAAAAAAATAATATTTTTAAAACAATATTTATTTACATTAATGGTCCATTTGATTCGAAAGTGGGGAAATGGCCTAGATGGAAAGTTTTTTCATGGAATGACAATTTCAACGGAAATCCTAAAATCTCACATTTATCGTTATTTGATAACATTCATTTTTCGACTGGCAAAAGTGACATGGTTGTTACAATTAATGAAAAAACCGACAAATGTAAACAATCTGATATTTAAAGAATAATTTTTTACCAAAAAAAATTCAATTTTAACCAAAAAAATTAGTTGGTAAGAAAAAGTTTCTAAAAACTAATTTTTAACAAAAAAAAAACTTGAAATGATATAAACAATTCTTAAATTAATAGTTTTTAAAAATATAAATTGTTTTAAAAACACAGTTGAGTTTAGTACCTTTTTTTTTAAAATATAAAAAATCATGTGTTTATTACCTGACGTATTATTATATGTGTTTATGTGTCCCAATAGATCAAAATCTATCAAGATATATCTATCACAATTGTGTTTATCATCCACAAACAATAGTGTCTAAGCCGATACTCAATTCATAAATGAATTACTTGCTTGATTTCAGGATATACGGGATGATTTGTTGCGATATTTTCTCTCTTGAGGGTATAGTAGTCTATTACAAAACGACAAAAAAAACATCACACGGTTAATAATTGTTTTTAAAGGTCATCATTTTTTAAACAAGAGAAACCGGATCTGTGAACGTAATTTTTTTTATAACAAGGGAATCGTATCAGATTGCCCAGTTTTAATACCATTTCCACTAAGGGAAAGAAATTATCATTGGGATTAGATATTAAAAAATCCAAGGATGCAAGTTTTTCACTCAATTATATTTCCTCTTAACTATTTGCAAATTTTTCCGGATACAAAACTGAGTTGCGCAGCTTACCCAAATAAGGGCCTAAAATTCTCTTCGTATAAAACTATTTTGAAAAAAATATAAAATGACCCATACGGCTTTGTGGCGCAAAAAAAAAAAATTGTTCTTCTTCCACCCAAAAATAAAAAAATAAAAAATGACCCATACGGCTTTAACAACTGAGTACAATACTACAATTGATAATACATTGACAAAGATGGTGCATAATTGCTCATAACTGCCACCTATCTTTAGACGTGCTGTAGACTTAGTTAACTGACATGAGAATAGGACTAGTGGGTATGTGGAGGTATCCTCTGGTAACAGGGGTTGAGGTTGATAGAAACAAATATTTTTAACACAAATAATTTTTTAGCTCTTAAAAACTGTTTTAACGAAAAATAAAAACACTTCAAAACATTTTTTAATAAAATAACAAAGTTTAATCAAGACAAAGAAGTTTAAAAAAAATAACAAATTTTATTGGGATGATAAATTTTATGGTTAAGTCTAATTTTCGGGAAATTTACGTCGTACACTCAAATCGGGAGCCCCGTGACTATCCGGTCGGTTCCTATGAGCCCCATGGGTCCCGTGCGAGGTCTTCGTGACTCTTACGGGACCATTTTGTTGTTGTGTTATGTTTTTACCATTCAATTGCATGTTTATATGCTTAGTCTAAATTTTATCAATTTTACATCATACACTCAAACCGGGAGCGTCGTGACTACGCGATCGGTTCCTACGAGTCACATTGGTCCCGTGCGAGGTGTTCGTGGCTCTTTCGGGACTGTTTTGTGCTTGTTCTACGTTTTCACCATTCGATGGCATATTTTTATGCTCAAGTCTAAATTTTTCTTAATTTACGTCGTACACACAAACCAGGAGCGTCGTGACTACGCGTCCGGTTCCTATGAGTCACATTTGTCCCGTGCGAGGTGTTCGTGACTCTTACGGTACCGTTTTGTGTTGTTTTACGTTTTCACCCTTCAATGGCATGTTTTTATGCTTAAGTCTATTTTTTTACAAATTAACGTTGTACACTCAAACCGTGAGCGCCGTGACTACGCGGTCGGTTCATACGAGTCACATTGGTCCGGTGCGAGGTGTTCGTGACTCTTACGGAACCGTTTTGTGTTTGTTTTACATTTTCACCCTTCGATGGCATGTTTTTATGCTTATGTCTATTTTTTTTACAAATTTACGTATTACACTCTAACCGGGAGCCCCGTGAGTACACGGCCTTTTCCTACGAGTCACATTGGTCCCGTGCGTGGTGTACGTGACTCTTACGGTACCATTTTGTGTTTGTTTTACCGTTTCCCGCTTCGATGGCATGTTTTTATGCTTATGTATATTTTTTTACAAATTTATGTCATACACTCAAACCGGGAGCCCCGTGACTACGCGGTCGGTTCCTACGAGTCACATTCGTCCCGTGCGAGGTGTTCGTCACTCTTACGGGACCGTTTTGTGCTTGTTCTATGTTTTCACCTTTCAATGGCATGTTTATATGCTTAAGTCTAATTTTTTTCAATTTTACGTCGTACACTCAAACCGGGAGCGTCGTGACTACGCGATCGGTTCCTACGAGTCACATTGGTCCCGTGCGAGGTGTTCGTGGCTCTTGCGGGAATGTTTTGTGCTTGTTCTCAGTTTTCACCTTTCGATGGCATGTTTTTATGCTCAAGTCTAAATTTTGTTAATTTACGTCGTACTCTCAGACCAGGAGCGTCGTGACTACGCGTCCGGTTCCTACGAGTCACATTGGTCCGGTGCGAGGTGTTCGTGACTCTTACGGGACCGTTTTGTGGCTTTTTTATGCTTTCACCCTTCGATGGCATATTTTTATGCTCAAGTCCAACGTTTTACAAATTTACGTCGTACACTCAAACCGGAAGCCCTGTGACTACGCAGTCGGTTCCTACGAGTCAGATTGGTCCCGTGCGAGGTGTTCGTGGCTCTTACGGGACAGTTTTTTTTCTTGTTCTATGTTTTCACGCTTCGATGACATGTTTCTAAGTTTAAGTCTAAATTTTAGCAAATTTTCGTAGTACACTCAAACCGGGAGCGTCGTTACTATGCGTCCGGTACCTATGAGTCACATTGGTCCCGTGCGAGGTGTTCGTGACTCTTACGGTACCGTTTTGTGTTTGTTTTACGTTTTCACCCTTCGATGTCATGTTTTTATGCTAAAATCTATTTTTTTTCAATTTTACATCGTACACTCAAACCGGGAATGTCGTGACTGCGAGGTCAATTCCTACGAGTCACATTGGTCCCATGTGAGGTGACCATTTTGTGTTTGTTTTACGTTTTCAACCATTGATGACATGTTTTTATGCTTAAGTCTAATTTTTTGTTGCCTCGTACACTCAAACTGGGAGCCCCGTGACAACGCAGTCAGTTCCTACGAGCTCCATGGATCCCGTGCGAGGTGTTCGTGACTCTTACGGGACCGTTTTGGGGCTGTGTTACGTTTTCACCATTCGATTGCACGTTTATATGCTTAAGTCTAATTTTTTTCAAATTACGATATACACTCAAACCGGGAGCGTCGTGACTACGCTGTCGGTTCCTACGAGTCACATTGGTCCCTTGCGAGGTGTTCGTGACTCTTATGGGAAAGTTTTGTGCTTGTTCTATGTTTTCACCTTTCGACGGCATGTTTTTATGCTCAAGTCTAAATTCTTATAAATTTAAGTCTTACACTCAAAGCAGGAGCGTCGTGACTACGCGTCCAGTTCCTACGAGCCACATTGGTCCCGTACGAGGTGTTCATGACTCTTACGGTACCATTTTGTGTTTGTTTTATGTTTTTACCCTTCGATGACATGTTTTTATGCTTAAGTCTATTTTTTTGCAAATTCACGTTGTAGACTCAAACCGGGAGCCCCGTGACTACGCGATCGGTTCCTAGGAGTCACATTGGTCCCGTGCGAGTTGTTCGTGACTCTTCCGGGACCGTTTTGTGGATTTTTTATGCTCTCACCCTTCGATGGAATATTTTTATGCACAAGTACAATGTTTTGCAAATTTACGTCGTACACTCAAACCGGGATTCCTGTGACTGCGCAGTCGGTTCCAACGAGTCAGATTGGTCCCGTGCGAGGTGTTCATGGCTCTTACGGGACCGTTTTTTTTCTTTTTTTTACGTTTTCACGCTTGGATGACATGTTTTTAAGTTTAAGTCTAAATTTTTGCAAATTTACGTCGTACACTCAAACCGGGAGCGTCGTTACTACGTGACCGGTACCTATGAGTCACATTGGTCCCGTACGAGGTGTTCGTGACTCTTACTGCACCGTTTTGTGTTTGTTTTACATTTTCACCCTTCGATGGCTTGCTTTTATGCCACAGTCTATTTTTTTTGCAAATTCATGTCCTACACTCAAACTGGAAGCCCCGTGACTACGCGGTCGGTTCTTACGAGTCACATTGGTCCTGTGCGAGGTGTTCGTGACTCATACGGGACCGTTTTGTGGCTTTCTAATGCTTTCACCCTTACATGGCATATTTTGATGCTTAAATCCAACGTTTAGCAAATTTAAGCCGTACACTCAAACCGGGAGACCTGTGACTATGCAGTCGGTTCCTACGAGTCAGATTGGTCTCGTGCGAGGTGTTCGTGACTCTTACGGAACCGTTTTTTGCTTGTTCTATGTTTTCACCCTTCGATGACATGTTTTTATGTTTAAGTCTAATTTTTTGCAAATTTACGTCGTACACTCAAATCGGGAGCGTTGTTACAACCGTCCGGTACCTATGAGTCACATTGGTCCCGTGCGAGGTATTGGTGACTCTTACGGTACCGTTTTGTGTTTGTTTTACGTTTTCACCCTTCGATTGCTTGTTTTTAAGTTTAAGTCTAAATTTTTCCAAATTTACGTCGTACATTCAAACCGGGAGCATTGTTACTACGCGTTCGGTACCTGTGAGTCACATTGGTCCCGTGCGAGGCGTTCGTGATACTTACGGTACCGTTTTCTGTTTTTTTTACGTTTTCACCGTTCGATGACTTTTTTTTATACTTAAGTCTATTTTTTTTGCAAATTCATGTCCTACACTCAAACCGGGAGCCCCGTGACTACGCGGTCGGTTCCTACGAGTCACATTGGTCCCGTGCGAGGTGTTCGTGACTCTTACGGTACCGTTTTGTGTTTATTTTATGTTTTCACCCTTCGATGGCATGTTTTTATGCTGAAATCTATTTTTTTCAATTTTACATCGTACACTCAAACCGGGATCGTCGTGACTACGCGGTCAGTTTCTACGAGTCGCATTAGTCCCATGTGAAGTGTACGTGACTCTTACGAGACCGTTTTGTGTTTGTTTAACGTTTTCACCCGTCGATGGCATGTTTTTATGGTTAAGTCTAATTTTCTGGAAACTTACGTCGTACACTCAAATCGGGAGCCCTGTGACTACGCGATCGGTTCCTACGAGCCCTATGGGTCCCGTGCGAGGTGTTCGTGAGTCTTACGGGATCGTTTTGTTGTTGTGTTACGTTTTTACCATTCGATTGCATGTTTATATGCTTAAGTCTAAATTTTTTCAATTTTACGTCAAACACTCAAACCGGGAGCGTTGTGACTACGCGATCGGTTCCAATGAGTCACATTGGTCCCGTGCGAGGTGTTCGTGGATCTCGCGGGACTGTTTTGTGCTTGTTCTATGGTTTCACCTTTCGATGGCATGTTTTTATGCTCAAGTCTAAATTTTTGTTAATTTACGTCGTACACTCAAACCATGAGCGTCGTGACTACGCGTCCGGTTCTTACGAGTCACATTGGTTCCGTGCGAGGTGTTCGTGACTCCTACGAGTCACAACCCCTACAACTTTGTGACCCGAAACAAATTGTTGTTTTTCCATCCAATTCTGTTATTAAATAATTTTTTTAGTAAATAACCACAAACCCAAAACTAAACCATTTTCCTCAAACCTTATCATTGTATATTTTTTCACACAGGATGCACATGTCTTTCACTTGTTTTCTTCTTTTTCTTTTATTTGTTGAATCAAGACTGATTTGTTTTCATTGTTTTTAACTTTAACTCCGGCAGAGATTGTTTAATTTTTTAAATAGGCTTTGTAGTTCTTTTATTAATCATTTACCCACATATTTGTTAAAAAAAGAACTTCTCATTTAATACAGATCTAATTGTTACTTTGGGCTTTGCCCATGGGATACCATTTTAATACGATTTCAACGCAGATGTTCCCAGAATAAATACCACTTTAAGCTTGGGGTCTTACCTCTTCACCATATGTACCTAGAATTACAACGTCATCTTTAGAATTCTAGGTTTTAGAAAGTACATGTAACGGTTTTAGCCTTTGTTTTATAATGCTTATTTATCACACAGTCCTCTATAAATAGGACACGGGGGAGGGCCATTGGGATATAACAAATACTCATATAAGAGAAAGACATGGAAATGAGGAAAGTTCTTTTGATGACATTGTTGGTAGCTACAGTGTTTATGGCCACCATTGTCAACTCCACTGTCAATTCGGTTTCTAACAGTGGTAAAATGTGTGACTCAGACATTATCCTCAATGATGCTAGTTCCCTTGCAGTTTGCTTGGGTAAGTTTTGCGCTCCATGGAGCCCCTGCCAAACCGGTTGTGTTTGCGTCGGAAAAAGTGGTTTTGGGGCTTGTGTGGAACCGACATTTGAATTAATCAAATAGTGTCCCATGGACATCTACATATACGTATTTATTTGTGTGTATGCATGTGTAAGTTTGTATGAAATAAGCTCAATCTAGTGTTCAACGGGCATCTATATCATGATGTATTTCATGTTATTGACTAATGAAAATCATGCATGTGAGGAGGATTTAGCCATTGGATGCGAGTTGATCTCCATTGGAGGTGAGGGTGGTGAGGAGGATTTAGCCAACATTTTGGGTGGGTGCACCGGGTCTCTTCCTAATACGTATCTTGGACTACCTCATGGGGCAAAGTATAAGTCTACCTCCTCTTGGGAACCAGTTTTGGAGCTTATGCGTAGGCGGCTGGCGGGTTGGAAGCATGGGTTTCTATCGAAAGGGGGGAGACTAACTCTCATCAAGAGTTCTTTGTCTAGCCTGCCAACTTATTTCATGTCCATTCTTCCTTTGCCATGTACGATCCGTAAGAAGATGGAGAAACTTATGAGAGATTTCCTGTGGAGAGGTGCTGAGGAAAGCTTTAAGTACTGTCTAGTAGGATGGGAGGAGGTGTGCAAGCCTATAAAGGAAGGGGGGGTGGGAGTGAGGAATCTGGGTCTCTTTAATAGAGCTTTATTAGGGAAGTGGTTGGGGAGGTTTTCTCGTGAGGAACATAAGCTATGGAGAAGAGTTGTAGGGGCTAGGGGGGGAATCTCTCAGCGAGGTTGGGGACCGATGGTAGGTAATTTTGCTCATGGCATGGGTTTGTGGAAGCATATTGCGAGGGGGTGGGTGGAATTCTCCAGGCACACGGACTTTAAGTTGGGGAAGGGTGACAGGATAAGGTTCTGGAAGGATAGGTGGGGAGTTCAGGGGTCTTTACAGGAGCTATTCCCAGGAATGTATGACCTTGGAAGGGAGCAGGATGGGTTGGTGGCTGGTCATATGACTATTAGCGCGGAGGGGGTGGCTTGGTGTCCTCAGTTCAGAAGAAGGCTATGGGATTGGGAGCTTGAGGAGGCAGATAGGTTCTATGAGTGGTTGGATTTGGCCCCCCGCCCCACGGCTAGTGAGGATTCCTTGCGGTGGATGGGGGTGGGACTGGGGTATTCTCGGTTAAAGGTTACTATTCGATATTGAGTGGTAGTGGGATGACCAGTTCTTGCTTCCCTTGGAAGAACATTTGGAAGGTTAAAGCACCGCCGAAAGTCAGATTCTTTGTGTGGACAGCGGCCAGACAGGCCATTATGACTCTTGAGGGGCTACAAAAGAGAGGTTTTCGGCTAGCGAGTCATTGTTGGTTATGTAAGGAGAATGTGGAGAAGACTAACCACCTTCTACTTCATTGCAAGGTGGCTAGAGGCATGTGGGACATTTTCTTTGCTATCACTAGGATCGCTTGGGTGATGCCTGTCTCTGTTAGGGTTCTTTTAGAGGGGTGGAGACCCCCGTGGGGGTGGATGGGCAACAGGAGGGTGTGGTGTTTAGTGCCTCATTGCATTTTTTGGACAGTATGGAAGTAGAGAAACGCGAGATGCTTTCAGGGCATCGAGACGGCGCCATCGAGACTCCGGTATCTGTTTTTGCGCACCCTGCTTTGTTGGTATAAGGAGAGCCTCACTGTCATGACCCAGGAGGTTCTTGAGTTTGTTGAGGAGCTTCACTCGATTTGGTAGTATGGTTTTCTGGTTTTCAGGATGTTTTGCTTTGTTAGTTTGATCATAATTTCTGTTTTTTTATACTTCATGTATACGGGTTCGCTCCCTTAGCGTTGGTTCTATAATATCATTTACATATCAAAAAAAAAGAAAATCATGCATGTGTTTATCCAATTATCTTTGCTTTATCGTATGTGTTATATTCGGGTCGAACCGGAGCCGTTATCCGTCCATATGGGTATTGGACCCTTATTCATTTAATTGTATTAATAATATAATATTTATTTATATATATTTAGTGTACCAATAAATACAACATAATTTAAGTTGGCCAAACAAAATTACTAACTCTTATAGTGTATATGACAATGGTGTCGAGAATTGATCTCGAAGTGGAGATAATGTCCAAATAACTTAAAATTTTGGTTTATACGCTTAACAATATTTTTTTCTTAACTTTGCACGTTATTTTGAAGGCCTTGTGCCCAGTAAGATTTAATTTCATTGTCATAATTGTTTTATGTCGAATGGTTTAAAAAACAATGTATAATGCAATAGTTTTAGATAAGTATTGAGGGAGATATGGTCTCCCGAACAAGACCAATTAAAATAGAAAATTTGGGACTTTCTTGAGAGAGGCGGTAAAGGATATTTTTCCTAGATCTTTTTGGGCAAATAAAACTTTGGGCTATATTTATGATGACCAACAACCTAATATGTGCTTGATATTTTTCGTAAAATTATATCATTTTCATAATAATCAGTCTCCATGTATTGAGATGTCTTGGCGATTTAGGCAGTGTTTTTTGAGTCCCCAGAAAGTAGGTAAAATAGGCAATTTTATTTTTTTCCACTTCATGAGTGAAAAATGAAGTATGGATCTACCTAGCGGCATACAATTTATTTTTGAACTATTTCAAGAGTCCAATTTTGATTTATTTGTTCTTGAATTAATTTGTTTAAATCATTATAAGGTTTATGCGTGATTTGTTTAGACCACCCTATACTACTGGTGTGTTTGGCTCACTCCCTTAGAAGGTGAGTGTCACAATTCATCAATTTGAAAGACTCGGTTGTGTGTTTGTTTGCTTAAATGGATGCTTATTGTGAACAATTATTAAGATCTTATGTTTGATTGGTTATTTTTGTGTAAGGTTGGCCCTACGTAAACGTGCAATGAAGACATACTCATTTTGTTTATACGTAGATGATATGTATAACAGTTGTTATAGTCATTGTTTAATAACTAAGAGGAGAGATTTTTATATATTCGAAACTCCTGATGTAAAGGGATGCATTTTCTTGATAGCACAAAAATACATAAGAATTATCATTGTACAAGCTCATAAACTCCTAATAGGGACCTACGTGGAGCCCATGCACCTTTAATATTGTATGATGCAAATGCTATTTTATTATCATAGTCTAAATGCAATTTCTTTTCACTTATGATAAATTGGGGTACAAAATTTAGTTTTGGAACCTTTCCTTAACAAAACTTACGATTAAGTGTAAACGAAATGTAATTTGTTTACAATTACGATTTCGATGAGTGTTTTACTAAGAGGTGTTAAGCATTGATAATTAGAGGTTTAGGAGGTTTTTGGGAAAGTTATATATTGATTGTTCATATGAGAGTTAAGTACTTTTAGGGGAGCTTTTGTAAACTTACCTTAATAAAAAAAATAAAAATTAGTTTTAAAAAAATTACAAAATAAACTCCAAATTTTCGCATTATTGGGAACTGATTGCATGCCTATCGGACTTTTAAACGGAACCGACTTGCCGTTAGTTTTTTTTTTCCTATTTTTTGAGATTTCCGGTGAGTGTTTTACTAAGAGGTGTTAAGGATGGATAATTAGAGGCTTGGGATGTTTTGGGAGAAGTTTTTTATTGATTGTTCCTATATGAGTTAAGTACTTTATAATAACTTGAAGTGAAGCATCCTGCGATCGGGCTAGTGTTATGTGTATTTGGGATATATCTATCGTGTGTACATTATAGCACGAGTTAGGTGGGGTGAATACCTAATAGGGGGATCTATTGTTTTGGGATAGATTCAGGATATGTTGAATACCAAAGAACGCGTATCTGAATGCATAAGGCTGGGTATCGAGCAGTTATTTATCTGACCCGACTTATTTAGTTAGTTCGAATAATTTCACCACAATATATAAACGTATTTCATAGAGATCGGGAGTTACAAAAGGGTCTCAATAGTTTAAATAAACTCCGAAAAAAATTATTTCCACTAATGATATTGTCGGAGTTCTATAATGTATACATTGTGGTTTTTGTAATAAATAGGTATGGATTGAAAAAATAGGTGCTATTCATACTTTAATCCTCCACGACATTGTTACATTGAGTTCCTCCATCACTATTTCCCTTAAAGAATGCAATTTGCCCTTAAGGGCACAATAGAGTGACAGAAAGAAAAACATGATGAAACAAACAAATCAAATACTGTTAATAGACATATTAAAAATATTGAAAAAAATCCTTCTAATTTAGTAAATTAAATGAAAGAATAAAAAAATCATATACAATTTCAAGGCGAATATGTGACACATCCCCAACTTTGCCAAATTACAATTTTCGTCACGTAATACATCTTCCAAATTCGAAACAATGCCTTATCCACGAGGTCGTTAAATGTAAATTTTCGTTGCAATCTAATGGAAGATCGTTGATGCCTATTGTAACTCAACCCAGTTGTCCATTGTAACACTGTCATACTTCCCCCAATACCACATGCCTATAGTCACGCCCGAGGTCATTGAATAATTCCGCAATCCATAAAATTACAAAGAGATAATTGCCTATGTGACCCTTAAAGTTTGTAAATTATTTTAATTAAGCCTTTAAAATATTTTTCCATACATTAAGGCCCTAAAGTATCAATTTGGCCCTTTCATCCATTTTGACAGTTAAATTTAACTGAATTTAGGGGCAAAATGGTATTTCGTGGCATTTCAACTTAGAAATATTTAAAATAGTTAAAAACATTTTAAAACTTTATTAAAATTTTATTTTTTTATTACTAACATATTTTTAAAAAAAATATTTTTTTTTTGCTTTTTTATTTATAGGAAACATTTTTGGGAAAAAGTTTCTATATTAAAAAATATAAATATTTTTAAAACAATTATTATTTACATTAATGGTCCATTTGATTCGAATGTGGGAAAATGGCCTAGATGGAAAGTTTTTTCTTGGAATGACAATTTCAATGGAAATCCTAAAATCTCACATTTACCGTTGTTTGATAACATTCATTTTTCGACTGGCAAAAGTGACATGGTTGTTACAATTAATGAAAAAACCGACAAATGTAAACAATCTGATATTTAAAGAATAATTTTTGACCAAAAAAAATTAGTTAGTAAGAAAAAGTTTCTAAAAATTCATGTTTAACAAAAAAAAAAACTTGCAATGATATAAACAATTCTTAAATTAATAATTTTTAAAAATATAAATGGTTTTAAAAACACAGTTGAGTTTAGTAGCTTTTTTTTAAATAAAAAAAATCATGGGTTTATGACCTGACGTATTATTATATGTGTTTATGTGTTCCAATAGATCATAATCTATCAAGATATATCTATCACAATTGTGTTTATCACCCACAAATAATAGTGTCTAAGCCGATACTCAATTCATAAATGAATTACTTGCATGATTTCAGGATATACGGGATGATTTGTTGCGATATTTTCTCTCTTGAGGGTATAGTAGTCTATTACAAAACTACAAAAAAAAACATCACATGATTAATAATTGTTTTTAAAGGTCTTCATTTTTTAAAAAAGAGAAACCGGATCTGTGAACATAATATTTTTTATAACAAGGGGTGGTATCAGATTGTCCAGTTTTAATACCATTTCCACTAAGGGAAAGAAATTATCATTGGGAGTAGATATTAAAAAATCCAAGGATGCAAGTTTTTCACTCAATTATCTTTCCTCTTAAATATTTGCAAATTTTTCCGAATACAAAACTGAGTTGCGCAGCTGACCCAAATAAGGGCCTAAAATTCTCTTCATATAAAACTATTTTGAAAAAAATAAAAAATGACCCATACAGCTTTATGGCGCAAAAAACATTGTTCTTTTTCCACCCAAATCTGTTATTGAACAACTTTTTTAGTAAAAAACCACGAACACAAAACTTAACCATTTTCCTCGAGCCTTATCGTATTATATTTGTTCACACACGATGCACATGTCTTTCACCTGTTTTTTCTTTTTTTTACTTGTTGAATCGAAACTGCTTTATTTTCATTTTTTTGTAACTTTAACTCGAGATAAGATTGTTCAATTTTTTTAATTGGCTTTGTAGCTATTTGTTAAAAAAAAATATCATTTAATGCTGATCTAATTGTTGCTTTGGGATACCAGTTGCACACTGCAAGTTGATTTAACGATAGCAAGGTCGTGAGTTTTCTGCATTTGAATACGAGTTCAACGCAAATGTACCTAGAATTAATAGCATTTTTTCGGCATTTGAATAAGATTCAAAGTAGATATACCTAGAATTAATAGCATTTTAAGCTTGGGGTGGATTACCTCTACAGCAGAATCTTTCTAACTTGGAATTACAATGTCAACTTTTAGTTGTTCTACTATTATTAGAAGTCAACCAAATCATTCATAGTTATATGTGTTTATGTGTCCCAATGGATTAGTATCTATTACTTGCACTTGAGGGTATAGTAGTCTATTTCTAAACAGAAAAAAGCATTGCACGATTAATAGTTGTTTTTAACGGTCGTCATTTTTTAAACAAGGAGTAACAGGATCTGCGAATAGAATTTTATTATAACCAGGCGTGGTATCAAATTGCCCAGTTTTAATACAATTTTAAGACAATTTTCGCCTAAAGGTGAAACAATTTTTATGTTAGTTTAACAAAAAACAAATTTTTACAATAAAATTATAATTTTCATAAAATAAAACAGCTTTTAATGAAAAATATTTTTATTGGAAAATACTGTTCAAACTAATAACCTGTTATGAGATAGTAATAAAGAATAGATAATACAATACAAAAGGTTTATTAAGGATATTCATCCAACGTAACTGATATTATGGGCAGGCCTATTCTCAAGGAAGTTTTGAATTTTGAAGCAGCCCTATTCTCCAGGAAGTTTTGAAGTTGAAACAGATATTACGCAGAATTTGATTTTTAGTTTACTAAGGTAGGTAGTTCTCCTATAAAGTTGGAGACTACTTAGTCTATTCTGTTCCTTTTGTTTAGCTGTTAGTTACACAGCAACTTTGCTATTTAAACTGTAGCTTTTGGTTCTTTTCGTATGAATGAAAAACCATAGTATTCATTCTCCAAAATTAATTCACTTGTCTCTTTATGGTATCAGAGCTTAGCTCTATGGCATCCGGGTCATCATCAACGAATTCTGGTGTTTCACTCAACATAACTTCATTGCATCAACTGGTGTCAATGAGTTCTGTTAAACTGAAACCAGAAAATTACTTAGTTTGGAGAAACCAAATGCTCCAACTTATGAAAACAATTAAGGTGACAAGCATGTTGAAAGAAGAACCACCACATCAACTCAACGAAAAAGGAGAAAACACAAAAGAATATTAGGAATGGGAAGATAAAGATGCTCTCATCAGAAGTTGGTTGTCATATTCACTCTCCGATGAGTGTCAATATCTCATTGTGGGATGTGAATCTGCAAAACAAGCTTGGGAATGTCTGGAAGAAATTTTTTTGCAGTCTTCTAAAGAAAAAGAGTTTCAGTTGAAAGAACGGGTACATGATATTAAGCTAGATGGAAGAACTCTTGATGAATACATAAAAGAATTCAAAGGCTTGTGCGATGGATTAGCGGCCATTCACAAACCATTGGATGAGGATACAAAAGTTATTAGTTTTGCAAGGGGTCTCGGACAAAAGTACAATGTTTTCCGTGCTGTTATGTTGAGTAAGCGTCCATATCCCACTTTGTTACAACTGATTACCTCACTCAAAGGATTTGATATTCGAGAAGATTCATCTAAATCAGATAATTCTTCTCAGAATATTCAACATGATCATTCAATGGCATTTGCAGCCATAAGAGCCCCCATGCAACATTTTAATAGAGGTCGTTTTCAAAATAATAGAGGAAGAGGATTTGTTGGCCACAACCAATTTTATAATTCTCGTGGAAGGGGTTTTAGACCAGCTGGTCACTATAACCCATATTCTTCTAACAGTGCTGCGTCAAATTCACCAAATGTTGTCCACTCTTTTCCTATGATGTCTACATCAATGTAGCCATATCATCATAGGCCGTCAAATCCAATGCAGGCCTATAATCGTAGTCTGCCCAAAACAGTCTCAGGAAGTACTATGATACAACCAGCAGGTGCATTTCCTTCCACTCAAACCACTCCTAAAGCTGAAATAGAGGTCTGTCAAATTTGTGGTAGGTCATATCATATTGCACCAAACTGTTTTTATCGTTGGGACTACTCCTTTCAAACCCAATCACAGAATCCAACTGCCATGACAGCCACAAATTATGAGTCTCAAATGGACAATGCTCTTTATGTTGATTCAGGAGCCACCTCTCACATGACAAACAATACAGGTAATTTTTCAAAAATTTCACCATACATAGGACATGACAAAGTTATTGTTGGGGATGGTTCTAAACTTGCTATAACACATGTTGGTGATAAAAATCTAAATCAAAATTTAATTTTGAAAGATGTTTTAGTTGTGCCAAAAATTAAAAAGAATCTTATTTCTGTAAGTCAATTGTTACAAGACAATGAATGTTTATTAGAAATTTCTAATGATAATTTTGTTGTCAAGGACAAGAAGACTCAACAAGTGCTAGCCAAGGGAATTAAAAAGGGCTCTCTTTACACTTTTGAAGAAGAACATCAAGAAGCTCTAAATGTTATGAAGGAAGGAAAGGCTAGTGATCAAATTTGGCATCAACGATTAGGACATCCTCAAGCAAAGTCTTTAAAGTCTTTAAATAAAAGTCATGTTCTACATGTGGATCATTGGAATAAATTACCGAGTATTTGTTCAAGTTGTCAATTGCGAAAGAGTTGTAAACTTCCATTTGGATTAAATGACAAAATTTCTCAAATTCCTTTTAAAAAGATTCACTGTGACTTATGGGGGCCTGCTCCCATTGCTTCATCTCAAGGTTTCAAATTTTATGTTATTTTTGTGGATGATTGTACTAGATTTACTTGGCTATATCCATTAAAATACAAATCTGATTTTCATCAGGTCTTTCTCACTTTTCACAAAATGATTGAAAATCAATTTGAGAAGAAAATCAAAATTTTTCAATGTGATGGTGGTGGTGAATTTTCTAATAAGGAGTTTATTAATTTTCTTGAACAACAAGGCATTGTCCGTCATATATCTTGTCCTAGAACTCCTGAATAAAATGGTGTCGCTGAACGCAAACATCGTCATATTGTGGAAACTGGATTGACTCTATTATTTCATGCCAATCTTCCAATGTTTCTTTGGGTTTAAGCCTTTTTAACTGCTACTTACCTAATAAATCGGTTACCCTCTGCACCATTAAAAGAAGTTTCTCCATTTTTTAAACTTTATGGTCCACATCCTAATTACTCCATCTTACGAACTTTTGGGTGCCGTTGTTTTCCTTATCTTAGAAATAAAACACAAAATAAATTTCAACCAAAGTCATATCATTGTATTTTTATTGGGTATAGTAGCATTCATAAAGGTTATCGTTGCTATCATCCCATTACGAAACGCATTTTCATTTCACGGCATGTTATTTTTGATGAAAATAATTTTCCATATGTCACTTCTAAAAATATCATGCCACATTCTGAACCCACTCATATGACCACCTATACTGAGTTTTTACTTCGGCCTCCCTCACCTACAACTACCACTAAAACCACTCAGTCTACTTCACCAACTATTATACCTGCTATACCTGCCACTCTACCACAAGAAATGTCGTCTGCACCTGTCCTTAATTTTTCTCCCATTTCAAATGACTCTTTGACCATCACTCATCCTCTTGAGATGTCAAATCTGTCCACTCCTAGTACACCTACTACTATGACTTCTTTTCCACCATCTTATCCTCTAACATCACCTACTATGCCAACCTCACCAGCTCCTACCTCCCATATATCATTACCACACCCTTATACTCCTACTCCAAGTGACGTCAACCAGCCTCCTATTAATCTAACAGTCGACCTTCCCATTTCACCCGCTCCATTGTCTGGTGTTCCTCCTTCCCCTTCCCAGAACTATCATCCCATGATTACCCGCTCTAAAGGACCACCCACTGCACTGCTGGCTAATACTATACTTGCTGAACCGAGATCTTTTCGACAGGCTCTTTTATTTCCTGAATGGGTACTTGCCATGCAATCAGAGATTGATGCCCTTCACAAAAACAACACTTGGACTTTGGTGCCTCCATCTTCAAATATGCATGTTATTGGTTCCAAATGGGTATATCGTACCAAATTACACTCTGATGGTACATTGGATAAATATAAAGCGCGCCTTGTTGCTCAGGGTTTCCATCAAATTGAACGAATTGATTTTGGGGAGACTCTTAGTCCCGTTGTTAAACCGACCACAATCCGCATTGTGCTTTCCTTTGCTCTATGTCAAAAATGGCCTTTAAAATAGTTGGACATTAAAAATGCTTTCCTTCATGGGTTTCTCACTGAAGAGGTTTATATGCGACAACCGCCTGGTTTTGAGCATCCTCAATTTCCTGATTATATTTGCAAACTTCGTAAGGCTATATATGGACTTAAACAAGCCCCCCGTGCATGGTTTGATCGGTTCAGCTTGTTCTTGCTATCTTTGGGCTTTACTTGTAGCACAGCCGACTCCTCACTATTTGTTTTACATTCTTCTGGTGGTACTATTCTTCTTCTTCTTTATGTTGATGATATCATTTTGATAAGTATCAGTTCAACACTTCTTTCTTCCCTCACTACAAAATTGGCTTCCGAATTTTCTCTTACTGATTTGGGGGATTTGCATTATTTTTTGGGTATTGAAGTCACGCCATTTTCAGGTGGTTTATTTCTGTCCCAACAGCGTTATGTTGATATCTTACTTCAAAAGGCGAATATGGTTGATTGTCATTCTATTCAGACACCTCTTCCCACCAAACCTGCTCTCTCCACTCCCGTTCCATTTGATAATCCAACTGCTTTCCGCTCTCTTGTTGGTGCCCTTCAGTATTTAACTTTAACTCGTCCCGATATTACGCATGCTGTCAACACTATTTGTCAGTCCATGCACTCTCCTACCATAGCTGATTTTACTCAAGTTAAGCGCTTATTACGTTACTTGCGAGGTACTTCTACTTTTGGCCTTCACATTCTTTCCCAGTCCTCCTTAAATTTGTATGGATTCTCCAATGCAGATTGGGCTGGTTGTCCGACCACTCGCCGTTCTACTTCTGGTTTTTGCATGTTTTTAGGTGCAAATTGTATCTCATGGTCCTCTAAAAAGCAGCCTATTGTTGCTCGATCTAGTTGTGAGGCTGAATATCGTGCTCTTGCTAGTGCTTCTGCTGAACTTATGTGGCTTATGTATGTCATGCGTGATATTGGTATTCCCGTTTCTCATGCTTCGGTTCTATTTTGTGGTAATTTAAGTGCTCTTTATATGACGGTTAACCCCGTGTTACATGCCCGGACTAAACATGTTGAATTAGATTATCACTTTGTTCGGGAAAAAGTTGCTCAAGGAACTCTTGTCACACATTTTGTTCCTTCTTCTCATCATCTTGCCGACATTTTCACTAAACCACTATGCACTCCTTCATTTCAGTCCCTGCGCTAGAAGCTTGGTGTGTCCTCTTGTCCCCACCTTCACTTGAGGGGGTGTATTAAGGATATTCATCCAACGTAATTGATATTATGGGCAAGCCTATTCTCAAGGAAGTTTTGAATTTTGAAGCAGCCCTATTCTCTAGGAAGTTTTGAAGTTGAAACAGATATTACGCTGAATTTGATTTTTAGTTTACTAAGGTAGGTAGTTCTCCTATAAAGTTGGAGACTACTTAGTCTATTATGTTCCTTTTGTTTAGCTGTTTGTTACACAGCAACTTTGCTATTTAAACTATAGCTTTTGGTTCTTTTCGTATGAATGAAAAACCATAGTATTCATTCTCCAAAATTAATTCACTTGTCTCTTTAAGGTTGTCTTATATTAACGGACTACATTGTTATTCTCATATTAACAACTGAGTACAATACTACAATTTATAATACATTGACAAAGATGGTGCATAACTGCTCATAACTGCCAGCTATCTTTAGACGTGCAGTAGACTTAGTTAACTGACATGAGAATAGAAATAGTAGGTATCCACTGATAACAACGGTTGAGGTTGATAGAAACAAATATTTTTAACACAAATCAGTTTTTAGCTCTCAAAAACTGTTTTAACGAAAAATAAAAACACTTCAAAACATTTTTTTAATAAAATAACAAAATTAATCAAGACAAACAAGTTTAAAATAAAATAACAAATTTTATTGGGATGATAAATTTGTGGAAAAACTGTCATCGTATATAGGTTAGAAAAGTTGTTGTCGTAATTCTTTTCAAAAAGATGATAAAATTTATATGTGGACATGACATCTATGTAACTTTTTTTATTAAAAATAAAAGTTATCAAACATGCAAAATAATGAATAAAATATTTGTTTGCTGCTATTTAATTGAGTCTTATTGTGTCGTATTTTAATTGAGTCTTCTTCATATTTAGAAATAAATTTATAATATTTTAAAATTATTTATTTGAAATTAAAATGAAAATTAGGATAGCGGAGAAAAAATTAGTTATAATTAAAATTTTGTCCAGTAAACTCCAACCCATCCAACAAGATAAACAAAGAAGATAAATTATTATGACAAATCAGCTTGTACAAACTTGAAGAGGCATGCCATGTCAGCCGGTTGAATTAGGTGGTAAGCTTTTGCCTGTACATAAAGCATTTCTCTGATTGAAAAATATCACAAATATTTTTTAGACATTATAAAATTTCGTCTAAAAACAATTTTTTTTCCTAGGAAGATTGTGAAAAAAATATTAATTCGGCATTACGTAATTTGACAAAAACTATCTTCTTGACTCCATTCTTCCCACTGGAACTCAATCTAAACTGGTGTTCACTGCCTACTGACTCCTTGACCAGCCCGAAGCTAATACCTCTAGCACGAAAGCAGTGATTTTTTTAACTAGTTTAAACACAAAAAAAACAGTTCCTACCCAAAAAAAAAACATTTTGACTGAAACATAAAAACTCATTTTTTTTTATCAAAGTAAAAAAAGTTTTAACCAAGAAAAACAAGTTTTAAACATGTCAACATCAATTTTTACGTGTCGATCGCGACACCAGATATTCTTCGCGTATCGCAACACATGATGTTAGCGTACCGCAACAGACACAAATGACACGACACGACACGACAAAAACAAAAGAAAAATATTTTTTAGCAAAAATTGTTCTTATGAATAAAAAACAATTTCGACAAAAACAAAAGATTTTTTTAAAGAAAAAAACATTTTAAAAACTAGTTTTAACACAAAAAATAGACTTTAGAGGGGAAAAAAGCACTTTTATCGAAAATAAATAAATAACAGTTTTTACCAAATTTAAAAAAGTTTTAAAATCGATTTGTTAGTGTCGCTAACGCGATCCCACATACATTAAATGATGCGGATCCGCGCCAGTGACAATAACCACTGCCTAGAACACGGACATGTCTAAATGAAAAATGGCATAATGGGAACTCTTATTTAGGCAAAAAATATATATTTCGTATTGTGTCGTATTTTAATTGATTTGTGCTCATTTAAAAAAAATAAGAATTTGTGCTGCCTCGTTTCATTTTTTATTGGTCGTGTTAGTGTTAGGTAAAAAATGTGAAGGTCATGTTCTGTTTTAATTGGTTCGTAACTGTGTTAGATAAATAAAAAATATATATTTTGTATTGTGTTGCATTTTATTTGATTCATGCTCATGTTTAAAAAAATAGGAATTGGTGTTGTCTCGTGTTATTTTTAACTGGTCGTGTTTCTGTTTTGTAAATAAAAATGAAGGTCATATTCGAATTTAATTGGTTCGTGATCGTGTTAAATAAATAAAATAAAAATCTTATTGTGGTGTATTTTAATTGAGTTTTCTTCTTATTTTGAAATTAATTTATAATATTTAAAAATTATTTATTTGAAATTAAAATGAAAATTAGAATAGCGGAGAAAAAATTAGTTATAATTAAAATTTTGTCCAGTAAACTCCAACCCATCCAACAAGATAAACAAAGAAGATAAATTATTATGGCAAATCAGCTAGTTCAAACTTGAAGTGGCATGCCATGTCAGCTGGTTGAGTTAGGCGGTAAGCTTTTGCCGGTATATAAAGCATTTCTCTGATTGAAAAATATCAAAAAAAAAATTTATACATTATAAGATTTCATCTCAAAACTATTATATTTCCTAGGAAGATTGTGAAAAAAATATTAATTCTGTATTACGTAATTTGAGTAAGACATTAGTAAAAGAATAACTACACGCATATTGCATTCTTATTAAAAAAAAGTTTCCAACAAAGAAATAAATCTTAAAAAACACAAATCAAATAAATCTAGAGGCAGAGAGAGAAATTTATTAACATGTAGTAAATTCATGTAATATTAGAGATTGCGAACACAGATTCATAACCCAAATACATTCCCAACCACTTTTTTCATATATAAAATATAAATAATTAAGCTAGCCTTGGATAATAGAAGCACCCATGTCGCATCAGATACCGACTTCAACGGGTTCCCCTTTGTTAATGTTCAATTCATCATTTTCCTCTTTTATCTCATTTTTCATAGATTCATTTTCAATCATTTCATCTACCTTCAAATTTTCTTCATTTTCGGACACAACAAACTCATCTTTTTTATCAGCCGCGCCATCTTTTTTCCCAACCATAGCATTTTTTTCATTCTCCGCCATAACCAACTCCACATTTTTTATAGGCACTCCATGTTTTTTCTCTATAATTGCCTTTACTTTATTTTCAATATGCACGTCCTCTTTTGCCTCAATCCTAGATTTTTCGTCATATGTGGGCATGAGTTCCTTATTCTCAACAGGCAAGTCGTCTTTTATCTCAATAGCAACTTCATTTTGGTTGGTTTCTTAGAGATTCTTATTTTCTCCTTCTTTTGGCATGACCTCCGCATCCATCTTCAAGTTTGACACATTCACCTCATTTGCACGGCAATAGCTGTTTTTCTCCATCTAAGCTCTCTAAACTCAGAAAAACAATAATAAAATGTTCGCCAAAGGGATATGGAGTATTATAAAATAAAGGCATGCATGCATTGTAGTCAAAACCACCACTCAACAAAGTCATGAACAACTGTTCAACAACAAAGTCAGGAAGAGCTATTCCAAATGAGCTAATATCCGAACACTTTAGAAACTGAATTTGTAACAGTTAGTTTGTTCCCTTATTTTTCTTAGTGTTGGTTTAGGAGGTTCCTTTTATATAGCAACGATTACTTTTTGTAAGCAGTATAAATATACTGCCATCTTTGAGTAAATTGGCAAGCAAAATTTACAGATTTCTATTTGAATATTAAGTTTAAAAATCTTTCATGGTATCAGAGCAGTAAAGCTCTCACGAGTAATCTCGATCCTGATATTCCGTTTCTCCGGCGGCGGTAGTCACTGTTCATTTCCACCGTCCGCTGGATTCAAAACTTTGGCATCTCCATCCTTAATCATTTGCTGAGTCAATAAGTTTTGTGCAACAAATCAAGCTCTCTCCAAATCCAATGCTTTATTATCCACATGTTTGTATGGACTTTTGTTCACGCTCATTCCTTGACTTGCACCAGCTGAAAAGTTATTTTATTCTTTGAAAAAGATCATTTGGATCTGTTTTCACTCGTACAAAAATTCCAGCAACTTTGATCCCAAAGGTCATGATTTCTATAAAATCTCATGCACTAAACTGCTTTGCAAGAAAGCAAGCTTTATGTTTTTAGAAACAATGGCTACAAAATGGCTTTGCTGGAATATCAAACACCTACCCCTTCCTTGTCTTGGGAATTATAGCCAAGATCCTATTCATCATCATTCTTAGCAATATTGGCCTTCAGCAGATAAATTAGTCCCATATAAGGTTTAAGGTGGTGACGTGGCTTTGCAAAAAAAAAAAGTATAAACACACTTTCATACTTTGGTAATTGGTAGGAATACATCCACCAGTCCGTATCTGGAATGAAAAAAAAAACATATCCATATTAGTGGGAAGTTAGCCCACATTGAATTTAAAAAAAAATAAATGAAAAAAATCATGTACCTAGTTCACATGATCTAAAATCTCTATGGCCTCTGAATCCATCGGGTGATCAAGCCCAAGGAGCATAGAGCCTCTGAATCCATTGCGATCAAGCTCATGTTTGGCCCAAGAGGTCCATTACAGGTGACGGTCCAGCCAAAACCGATGATTTAGCGTCTGAATCAATTTTTGGTCAAGCTCATTATGGTCTAAGAGACTTTATTATGTTTTTTTTAATGCAACTGAGTATCGTTCCATTGCATCTATCATGGCGAAAATTAATGGTTTTTTGTTTATTCTCATGTTTTTGGTGATAGTGGAGATCTTCTCAATCGATTAAATCGCACTCATAACCAAACATTTATCAACTCAGGAATTTCAGAATCTTCGGTCCAAGCTCAGTGTGTCTTCACTACCCACACTTCGCTTGAGGGGGAATGTTAGAAAATAAAGGCATGCATGCATTGTAGTCAAAACCACCACTCAATAAAGTCATGAACAACTGTTCAACAACAAAGTCTGGAAGAGCTATTCCAAATGAGCTAATATCGGAACACTTTAGAAACTGAATTTGTAACAGTTAGTTTGTTCCCTTATTTTTCTCAGTGTTAGTTTAGGAGGTTCCTTTTATTTAGCAACGATTACTTTTTGTAAGCAGTATAAATATGATGCCAACTTTGAGTAAATTGGCAAGCAAAAGTTACAGATTTCTATTTGAATATTGAGTTTAAAAATCTTTCATGGAGAATTGATGTGCGTAGGCTTATTTATAAAAATAGTTAGCCCCTTTGCATTCTCTTAACTTTAATGCATATAAAAATAGTTAGCGCTTTTGCATTCTCTTAACTTTAATGCATGTTGGTGGACAACCAGCAAGTTAACGTTTGAGAGAAATGTAAGATTTGGAAAGCCAAAAGGTTATTCATAATTGAGTAAATCCCTTTATTTTGAAGCGGAAAAATTTGCAAATATATAAGAGGAAAGATAATTGAGTGAAAAAACTTGTATCCTAGTACTTTTTAACATCTAATCCCAACCATAATTACTTTCTCTTAAAATATGGAAATACCCTTCTAAATAGTGATGTGAAATAACCACATGAATACCCATGTCAATACTCACATGAAATAACAATCTGAATTCTGAAAGATTGCAAGAGTGGGTAGAATCAGTTAATGATGTGAATAAAAAATCTGATTTCGTGAAGTGCTTGCATTCCCGGATGATGCTATTGAAAGCATACCATATACACATTTAATCTTAAGTTAAAATACAAAAAATTTATGGTCCTTTCGATACACAGTGACGAAAGTTGTAAATAGCAACAAACGAATATATTATTCACTATTTTGTGTGTTTGATAACGTTTATTTTTATTCAAAAAAACTTGCATGGATATCATGGTTACATATAAATTTTATCACCTTTCTGAAAAAATTAGGACAAATTTTTCAAAACTATATACGATGACAAGGTTTTTCCACAAACTCATCATCCCAATACCATTCGTTATTTTTTTTTTAAACTTGTTTTTCTTGATTAATTTACATTATTTTTTTTAAAAATGTTTTGAAGTGTTTTTATTTTTCGTTCAAACAGTTTTTTAGGGCTAACAACAAATTTTTTTGCGCGATAAAGTTTTTGGGGTCATTTGTTTTTTGTTTTTGTTTGCCGAAAATAGTTTTTATATGAAGAGTATTTTAGGCCCTTATTTGGGTCAGCTGTGCAACTCAGTTTTGGGTCAGGAAAAATTTGTAAATATTTTAGTGGAAAGATAATTGACTTAAAAAACTTATATCCTAGTATTTTTTAGTATCTAATCCCATTGATAAGTGCTTTCCCTTAAAATATTGAAATACCCATGTAAATAGTCAAATGAAATAACCACAAGGATACCAATGTCAATACGCACGTGAAATAACAATGTGAATCCAGAAAGATTGCATGTTCGTAGAATCAGCTAATGATTTGAATAAAAAATCAAATTTCGTGAAGTGCTTGTATTACTGGATGATGCTGTTGAAAGCAACCCATATACAGATTTGATTTGAAGTAAGAAAACAATAAAATATTATGGTCCTTTTGATACACAATGACAAAAAAGGTAAATAGCAGCAAACGAATATGTTATTCACTATTTTGTGTGTTTGATAACATTTGTTTTTAATTAAAAAAAAAAAAACTTGCATGGCTACCTTGTCAACATATAAATTTGATCATCTTTTGGAAAAAAATTAGGACAATAACTTTTCTAACCTATATCCGATGACGAAGTTTTTCCGCAAATTTATCATCTCAATAAAATTTGTTAATTTTTTTAAACTTGTTTTTCTTGATTAAATTTTTTTATTTTGTTAAAAAATGTTTTGATATGCTTTTATTTTTCGTTAAAACAGTTTTTACGGGCCAAAGACTGATTTGTGTTAAAAATATTTTTTTCAAAAATATTTTACACCAATTTTTTTCATTACAAGCTGTTTTATTTTTATCAAAATTATATTTTTATTGTTAAAATTTGTTTTTTGTTAAACTAACGTTAAAATTTTTTCACCTTCAGGCGAAAACTGTCCTACAATTGTATTCAAACTGGGCAATCTGATACACCACTTGTTATAAAAAAAAAATCTATTCGTAGATCCGGTTACTCTTTTTTTAATAAATGACAACCTTTAAAAACAACTATTAATCGTGCGATGTTTTTTTGTTGTTTAGAAAAAGACTACAATACGAAATCATGCAAGTAATAGATACTTATCTATTGGGATACATAAACAATTATAATGCTGAATGATTTGGTTAACTTTTAATAATGGTAGAACAAATGAAGTTGACTATTACAATGTTAGAAAGATGCTGATGCAGAGGTAATCCACCTCAAGCTTAAAATGGTATTAATTCTAGGTACATCTGCGTTGAAATCGTATTCAAATGCAGAATACTCACAGCCCTGCTGTCATTAAATCAACTTCCAGTGTCCAACTGGTATCACAAAGCAACAAGTCGATCTGTATTAAATGAGAAATCTTTTCTTAACAAATATGTGTGTAAATGATTAAAAAAATAACTAGAATGCCTATTAAAAAAATTGGATAGTCTTATCTCGAGTTAAAGTTACATAAAAATTAAAACAAACAGTTTTGTTCCAACAAGTAAAAAAAAAAAACAGAAGTGAAAGACATGTGCACCATGTGTGAACAAATATACAACGATAAGGTTTGAGGAAAATGGTTGACTTTTGGGTTTCTGGTAATTTAATAACAAAATTGGGTGAAAAAACAAATTTTTTTTGCCCCGCAAAGCTGTAGGGCTCATTTCTTTTTTTTGTTTGTTTTTTCAAAATAGTTTATGTATGAAGAGTATATTAGTCCGTTATTATTTTAAGCTGCGCAACTCAATTTTGTTTTGTAGAATAATTTGCAAATATTTAAGAGGAAAGATAATTGAGTGTAAAACTTGTATCCTAGCATTTTTTTAATATCTAATCCCTATGATAATTGCTTTCCCTTAAAATATGGAAATACCAATGTAAAAACTCATGTCAAATAACCACGTGAATACCCATGTCAATACTTACATGAAATAACAATGGGATTCCTTTGTCATGCCTGTGTCAGTTAGGTCTCTTTTAGAGGCATGGAAGCCTCCTTGAGGGTGGGCGGGAGACAAACGGGATTGGCGTATGGTTCTTCATTGCACTACTTGGATGATATGGAAGGAGAGGAACACTCGTTGTTTCGAAGGTATTGAGATGGTGCCCTTATTAGCTGGTCTAAGAGGAAGATCTCGGTCAGGACTCAGGATTTTGTTGAGTTTATGGAGGAGATCCACCATGTGTTATAATATGGGTGTCTGTGTGGAAGGTGTTTGTTAGTTTTTTCTGAATTTTCTTGTATTTCTGTTGCTTTGTATATTTCATGTATACGGATTCGCTCCCTCATCGTTTGGTATTTATTGAATTCATTTATTTATAAAAAAAAATAATGTGATTCCTGAAAGATTGCAAGAGTTGGTACAATCAGCTACTAATTTGAATAAAAAATCAGATTTCGTGAAGTGCTTGTATTCCCGGATGACGCTATTGAGAGCATCCCATATACACATTTAAACTCAAGTCAAAATACAAAACAAATTATGGTCCTTTTGATACACAATGACAAAAGTGGTAAATAGCAGCAAACGAATATATTATTCATTATTTTATGTTTGATAACTTTTATTTTTAATAAAAAAACATGCATGGATACCATGTCCACATAAAAATTTTATCATCTTTTTGAAAAAAATCATGACAAAAATTTCTAACCTAAATACGATGACGAATTTTTTCCACAAATTTATCATTCCAATTAAATTTGTTTTTTTCTAAACTTGTTTTTCTTGATTAATTTTTTTTATTTTGTTGAAAAATGTTTCGAAGTGTATTTATTTTTCATTAAAACAGTTTTTAAGGGCTGAAAACTGATTTGCGTTAATTTTTTTTTTTCTTAAAGAGTATTTTTCACTAAATTTATTTTTCATTAAAAGTTGTTTTATTTCTATGAAAAATATATTTTTATAGTTAATTTTTTTTCCATCTGCGAAGGATTCCGGTCTTATTTCGAAAGATGTAAATTCTACTGTGGAAAATGGCAATTGGAACATCGGCCGCAAGCAAACGCGGAATAGAAATCGAAGGACCTAAATGTTTTTTTTTTTAAATTTGCTTTAGGTTGTTGTTTCCTTTTGTAAGATTCCTGCTTTTGCATTTGTTAGTGCCCTTGGAGATGCTTTTTCTCCATCTATTAATAAAATCTTTTCTTGAGAAAAAAAATATTAATTTGAAATAAGATAACTGAACTTACACTAACAAAAAAAATAAAAAATAGTTAACTTTTTTTTGTTAAACTAATGTTAAAATTGTTTCACGTTTAGGCATAAACTGTGTTAAATTTTAATTAAAACTGGGCAATCTGACACCACCACCTATTATAAAACAATTCTATTCGCTGATCCGATTACTCCTTGTTTAAAAAATGACGACCTTTAAATAGAACTATTAACCGCTCATTGTTTTTTTTGTTTTGTAGAAATAGACTACTACCCCTAAGAGAGAAAATATTGTTACAAATCATCCCGTATATCCTGAAATCATGGAAGTAATTCGTTTATGAATTAAGTACTGGCTTAGATACTATTGTTCTAGGGTGATAACATACACACGATAGATATATCCACCTTGACATTTAGCAATGAATAAAATATTTGTTTGCTGCTATTTAGCTCTTTTGTCATTGTGTATCAAAAGGACCATAATTTTTCTTTATTTTTATTAGAGTTTTATTTAGCATGGAGGGTATTTTAGTATTTTCCCTACCCCTATTATTATTAGGTGGTTGTAGTAGGTTATATATATTCTCTCTTCTTCCTTTTATTGGAAGACATTCTAGTGTATGGCAATATGAAACCCTAGCCCCTCTTTTTCTCTCTTTCCATTTGATTGTAGATCTTTGATATATTATCATGGTATCAGAGCGGGATCAAAGCTTAATCTCAAAAACTGTTTTAACGAAAAATAAAAACACTTCAAAACATTTTTTAATAAAATAACAAAATTTAATCAAGACAAAGAAGTTTAAAAAAAATAACAAATTTTATTGGGATGATAAATTTTATGGTTAAGTCTAATTTTCGGGAAATTTACGGCGTACACTCAAATCGGGAGCCCCGTGACTATCCGGTCGGTTCCTATGAGCCCCATGGGTCCCGTGCGAGGTCTTCGTGACTCTTACGGGACCATTTTGTTGTTGTGTTATGTTTTTACCATTCGATTACATGTTTATATGCTTAGTCTAAATTTTATCAATTTTACATCATACACTCAAACCGGGAGCGTCGTGAGTACGCGATCGGTTCCTACGAGTCACATTGGTCCCGTGCGAGGTGTTCGTGGCTCTTTCGGGACTGTTTTGTGCTCGTTCTACGTTTTCACCATTCGATGGCATGTTTTTATGCTCAAGTCTAAATTTTTCTTAATTTACGTCGTACACTCAAACCAGGAGCGTCGTGACTACGCGTCCGGTTCCTATGAGTCACATTTGTCCCGTGTGAGGTGTTCGTGACTCTTACGGTACCGTTTTGTGTTTGTTTTATGTTTTCACCCTTCGATGACATGTTTTTATGCTTAAGTCTATTTTTTTATAAATTCACATTGTACACTCAAACCGTGAGCCCCGTGACTACGCGGTCGGTTCATACGAGTCACATTGGTCCGGTGCGAGGTGTTCGTGACTCTTAAGGAACCGTTTTGTGTTTGTTTTACTTTTTCACCCTTCGATGGCATGTTTTTATGCTTATGTCTATTTTTTTTACAAATTTACGTACTACACTCGAACAGGGAGCCCCGTGAGTACGCGGTCTTTTCCTACGAGTAACATTGGTCCCGTGTGTGGTGTACGTGACTCTTACGGTACCATTTTGTGTTTGTTTTACTGTTTCCCGCTTCAATGGCATGTTTTTATGCTTATGTATAATTTTTTACAAATTTATGTCATACACTCAAACCGGGAGCCAATTGACTACGCGGTCGGTTCCTACGAGTCACATTGGTCCCGTGCGAGGTGTTAGCACTCTTACGGGACCGTTTTGTGCTTGTTCTATGTTTTCACCTTTCAATGGCATGTTTCTATGCTTAAGTCTAATTTTTTTCAATTTTACGTTGTACACTCAAATCGGGAGCGTCGTGACTACGCGATCGGTTCCTACGAGTCACATTGGTCCCGTGCGAGGTGTTCGTGGCACTTGCGGGACTGTTTTGTGCTTGTTCTAAGTTTTCACCTTTTGATGGCATATTTTTATGCTCAAGTCTAAATTTTGTTAATTTACGTCGTACTCTCAGACCAGGAGCGTCGTGACTACGCGTCCGGTTCCTACGAGTCACATTGGTCCCGTGCGAGGTGTTCGTGACTCTTACGGGACCGTTTTGTGGCTTTTTTATGCTTTCACCCTTCGATGGCATATTTTTATGCTCAAGTCCAACGTTTTATAAATTTACGTCGTACACTCAAACCGGAAGCCCTGTGACTACGCAGTCGGTTCCTACGAGTCAGATTGGTCCCGTGCGAGGTGTTCGTGGCTCTTACGGGGCAATTTTTTTCTTGTTCTATGTTTTCACGCTTCGATGGCATGTTTCTAAGTTTAAGTCTAAATTTTAGTAAATTTTCGTAGTACACTCAAACCGGGAGCGTCGTTACTATGCGTCCGGTACCTATGAGTCACATTGGTCCCGTGCGAGGTGTTCGTGACTCTTACGGTACCGTTTTGTGTTTGTTTTACGTTTTCACCCTTCGATGGCATGCTTTTATGCAAAAATCTAATTTTTTCAATTTTACATCGTACACTCAAACCGGGAATGTCGTGACTACGAGGTCAGTTCCTACGAGTCGCATTGGTCCCATGTGAGGTGGCCATTTTGTGTTTGTTTTACGTTTTCAACCATTGATGACATGTTTTTATGCTTAAGTCTAATTTTTTGTTGCGCCGTACACTCAAACTGGGAGCCCCGTGACTACGCAGTCAGTTCCTACGAGCCCCATGGATCCCGTGCGAGGTGTTCGTGACTCTTACGGGACCGTTTTGGGGTTGTGTTACGTTTTCACCATTCGATTGCACGTTTATATGCTTAAGTGTAATTGTTTTCAAATTTACGTCGTACACTCAAACCGGGAGCGTCGTGACTACGTTGTCGGTTCCTACGAGTCACATTGGTCCCGTGCGAGGTGTTCGTGACTCTTACGGGAACGTTTTGTGCTTGTTCTATGTTTTCACCTTTCGACGGCATGTTTTTATGGTCAAGTGTAAATTTTTATAAATTTAAGTCGTACACTCAAACCAGGAGCGTTGTGACTACGCGTCCGGTTCCTACGAGCCACATTGGTCCCGTACGTGGTGTTCGTGACTCTTACGGTACCATTTTGTGTTTGTTTTACGTTTTTACCCTTCGATGGCATGTTTTTATGCTTAAGTCTATTTTTTTGCAAATTCACGTCGTACACTCAAACCGGGAGCCCCGTGACTACGCGGTCGGTTCCTACGAGTCACATTGGTCCCGTACGAGTTTTTCGTGACTCTTCCGGGACCGTTTTGTGGATTTTTTATGCTTTCACCCTTCGATGGAATATTTTTATGCACAAGTCCAACGTTTTGCAAATTTACGTCGTACACTCAAACCGGGAGCCCTGTGACTGTGCAGTCGGTTCCAACGAGTCAGATTGGTCCCGTGCGTGGTGTTCGTGGCTCTTACGGGACCATTTTTTTTCTTTTTTTAGGTTTTCACGCTTGGATGACATGTTTTTAAGCTTAAGTTTAAATTTTTGCAAATTTACGTCGTATACTCAAACCGGGAGCGTCGTTACTACGTGACCGGTACCTACGAGTCACATTGGTCCCGTACGAGGTGTTCGTGACTCTTACGGTACCGTTTTGTGTTTGTTTTACGTTTTCACCCTTCGATGGCTTGTTTTTATGCCACAGTCTATTTTTTTGCAAATTCATGTCCTACACTCAAACCGGAAGCCCCGTGACTACGCGGTCGGTTCTTACGAGTCACATTGGTCCCGTGCGAGGTGTTCGTGACTCATACGGGAACGTTTTGTGGCTTTTTTATGCTTTCACCCTTGCATGGAATATTTTGATGCTTAAATCCAACGTTTAGCAAATTTAAGTCGTACACTCAAACCGGGAGACCTGTGACTATGCAGTCGGTTCCTACGAGTCAGATTGGTCTCGTGCGAGGTGTTCGTGACTCTGACGGAACCGTTTTTTGCTTGTTCTATGTTTTCACCCTTCGATGACATGTTTTTATGTTTAAGTCTAATTTTTTGCAAATTTACGTCGTACACACAAATCGGGAGCGTCGTTACTACCGTCCGGTACCTACGAGTCACATTGGTCCCGTGCGATGTATTGGTGACTCTTACGGTACCGTTTTGTGTTTGTTTTACGTTTTCACCCTTCGATGGCTTGTGTTTAAGTTTAAGTCTAAATTTTTCCGAATTTACGTCGTACATTCAAACCGGGAGCGTTGTTACTACGCGTTCGGTACCTGTGAGTCACATTGGTCCCGTGTGAGGTGTTCGTGATACTTACGGTACCGTTTTGTGTTTGTTTTACGTTTTCACCCTTCGATGACTCTTTTTATACTTAAGTCTATTTTTTTTGCAAATTCATGTCCTACACTCAAACCGGGAGCCCCGTGACTACGCGGTCGGTTCCTACGAGTCACATTGGTCCCGTGCGAGGTGTTCGTGACTCTTACGGTACCGTTTTGTGTTTATTTTACGTTTTCACCCTTCGATGGCATGTTTTTATGCTGAAATCTAATTTTTTCAATTTTAGATCGTACACTCAAACCGGGATACTCGTGACTACGCGGTCAGTTTCTACGAGTCGCATTAGTCCCATGTGAGGTGTACGTGACTCTTGCGAGACCGTTTTGTGTTTGTTTAACGTTTTCACCCGTCGATGGCATGTTTTTATGGTTAAGTCTAATTTTCTGGAAACTTACGTCGTACACTCAAATCGGGAGCCCCGTGACTACGCGATCGGTTCCTACGAGCCTTATGGGTCCCGTGCGAGGTGTTCGTTAGTCTTACGGGACCGTTTTGTTGTTGTGTTACATTTTTACCATTCGATTGCGTGTTTATATGCTTAAGTCTAAATTTTTTCAATTTTACGTCAAACACTCAAACCGGGAGCGTTGTGACTACGCGATCGGTTTCAATGAGTCACATTGGTTCCGTGCGAGGTGTTCGTGGATCTCGCGGGACTGTTTTGTGCTTGTTCTACGGTTTCACCTTTCGATGGCATGTTTTTATGCTCAAGTCTAAATTTTTGTTAATTTACGCCGTACACTCAAACCATGAGCGTCGTGACTACGCGTCCGGTTCCTACGAGTCACATTGGTCCCGTGCGAGGTGTTCGTGACTCTTACGGTACCGTTTTGTGTTTATTTTACATTTTCACCCTTCGATGGCATGTTTTAATGCTTAAGTCTATTTTTTCAATTTTACATCGTACAATCAAACCGGGAGTGTCGTGACTACGCGATCAATTCCTACGAGTCGCATTGGTCCCATGTGAGGTGACCGTTTTGTGTTTGTTTTACTTTTTCACTCGTCGATGGCATGCTTTTATGCTAAAGTCTAATTTTTTGGAAATTTAGGTCGCACGCTCAAACCGGGAGACCCGTGAATATGCGGTCGGTTCCTACTAGTCACATTGGTCCCATGCGAGGTGTTCGTGGCTCTTGCGGGACTGTTTTGTGCTTGTTCTACGATTTCACCTTTCGATGCCAGGTTTTTATGGTCAAGTCTAAATTTTTGTTAATTTACGTCGTACCTTCAAATCAGGACCGTCGTGACTACGCGTCCGGTTCCTACGATTCACATTGGTCCCGTGCGAGGTGTTCGCGACTCTTACGGTACCGTTTTGTGTTTGTTTTATGTTTTCACCCTTCGATGGCATGTTTTTATGCTGAAATCTAATTTCTTCAATTTTAGATCGTACACTCAAATCGGGATCGTCGTGACTACGCGGTCAGTTTCTACGAGTCGCATTAGTCCCATGTGAGGTGTACGTGACTCTTACGAGACCGTTTTGTGTTTGTTTAACGTTTTCACCCGTCGATGGCATGTTTTTATGGTTAAGTCTAATTTTCTGGAAACTTACGTCGTACACTCAAATCGGGAGCCCCGTGACTACGCGATCGGTTCCTACGTGCCATATGGGTCCCGTGCGAGGTGTTCGTGAGTCTTACGGGACCGTTTTGTTGTTGTGTTACATTTTTACCATTCGATTGCATGTTTATATGCTTAAGTCTAAATTTTTTCAATTTTACGTCAAACACTCAAACCGGGAGCGTTGTGACTACGCGATCGGTTTCAATGAGTCACATTGGTCCCGTGCGAGGTGTTCGTGGATCTCGCGGGACTGTTTTGTGCTTGTTCTACGGTTTCACCTTTCGATGGCATGTTTTTATGCTCAAGTCTAAATTTTTGTTAATTTACGCCGTACACTCAAACCATGAGCGTCGTGACTACGCGTCCGGTTCCTACGAGTCACATTGGTCCCGTGCGAGGTGTTCGTGACTCTTACGGTACCGTTTTGTGTTTATTTTACATTTTCACCCTTCGATGGCATGTTTTAATGCTTAAGTCTATTTTTTCAATTTTACATCGTACAATCAAACCGGGAGTGTCGTGACTACGCGATCAATTCCTACGAGTCGCATTGGTCCCATGTGAGGTGACCGTTTTGTGTTTGTTTTACTTTTTCACTCGTCGATGGCATGCTTTTATGCTAAAGTCTAATTTTTTGGAAATTTAGGTCGCACGCTCAAACCGGGAGACCCGTGAATATGCGGTCGGTTCCTACTAGTCACATTGGTCCCATGCGAGGTGTTCGTGGCTCTTGCGGGACTGTTTTGTGCTTGTTCTATGATTTCACCTTTCGATGCCAGGTTTTTATGGTCAAGTCTAAATTTTTGTTAATTTACGTCGTACCTTCAAATCAGGACCGTCGTGACTACGCGTCCGGTTCCTACGATTCACATTGGTCCCGTGCGAGGTGTTCGCGACTCTTACGGTACCGTTTTGTGTTTGTTTTATGTTTTCACCCTTCGATGGCATGTTTTTATGCTGAAATCTAATTTCTTCAATTTTAGATCGTACACTCAAATCGGGATCGTCGTGACTATGCGGTCAGTTTCTACGAGTCGCATTAGTCCCATGTGAGGTGTACGTGACTCTTACGAGACCGTTTTGTGTTTGTTTAACGTTTTCACCCGTCGATGGCATGTTTTTATGGTTAAGTCTAATTTTCTGGAAACTTACGTCGTACACTCAAATCGGGAGCCCCGTGACTACGCGATCGGTTCCTACGTGCCTTATGGGTCCCGTGCGAGGTGTTCGTGAGTCTTACGGGACCGTTTTGTTGTTGTGTTACATTTTTACCATTCGATTGCATGTTTATATGCTTAAGTCTAAATTTTTTCAATTTTACGTCAAACACTCAAACCGGGAGCGTTGTGACTACGCGATCGGTTTCAATGAGTCACATTGGTCCCGTGCGAGGTGTTCGTGGATCTCGCGGGACTGTTTTGTGCTTGTTCTACGGTTTCACCTTTCGATGGCATGTTTTTATGCTCAAGTCTAAATTTTTGTTAATTTACGCCGTACACTCAAACCATGAGCATCGTGACTACGCGTCCGGTTCCTACGAGTCACATTGGTCCCGTGCGAGGTGTTCGTGACTCTTACGGTACCGTTTTGTGTTTATTTTACATTTTCACCCTTCGATGGCATGTTTTAACGCTTAAGTCTATTTTTTCAATTTTACATCGTACAATCAAACCGGGAGTGTCGTGACTACGCGATCAATTCCTACGAGTCGCATTGGTCCCATGTGAGGTGACCGTTTTGTGTTTGTTTTACTTTTTCACTCGTCGATGGCATGCTTTTATGCTAAAGTCTAATTTTTTGGAAATTTAGGTCGCACGCTCAAACCGGGAGACCCGTGAATATGCGGTCGGTTCCTACTAGTCACATTGGTCCCATGCGAGGTGTTCGTGGCTCTTGCGGGACTGTTTTGTGCTTGTTCTACGATTTCACCTTTCGATGCCAGGTTTTTATGGTCAAGTCTAAATTTTTGTTAATTTACGTCGTACCTTCAAATCAGGACCGTCGTGACTACGCGTCCGGTTCCTACGATTCACATTGGTCCCGTGCGAGGTGTTCGCGACTCTTACGGTACCGTTTTGTGTTTGTTTTATGTTTTCACCCTTCGATGGCATGTTTTTATGCTGAAATCTAATTTCTTCAATTTTAGATCGTACACTCAAATCGGGATCGTCGTGACTACGCGGTCAGTTTCTACGAGTCGCATTAGTCCCATGTGAGGTGTACGTGACTCTTACGAGACCGTTTTGTGTTTGTTTAACGTTTTCACCCGTCGATGGCATGTTTTTATGGTTAAGTCTAATTTTCTGGAAACTTACGTCGTACACTCAAATCGGGAGGCCCGTGACTACGCGATCGGTTCCTACGTGCCTTATGGGTCCCGTGCGAGGTGTTCGTGAGTCTTACGGGACCGTTTTGTTGTTGTGTTACATTTTTACCATTCGATTGCATGTTTATATGCTTAAGTCTAAATTTTTTCAATTTTACGTCAAACACTCAAACCGGGAGCGTTGTGACTACGCGATCGGTTTCAATGAGTCACATTGGTCCCGTGCGAGGTGTTCGTGGATCTCGCGGGACTGTTTTGTGCTTGTTCTACGGTTTCACCTTTCGATGGCATGTTTTTATGCTCAAGTCTAAATTTTTGTTAATTTACGCCGTACACTCAAACCATGAGCGTCGTGACTACGCGTCCGGTTCCTACGAGTCACATTGGTCCCGTGCGAGGTGTTCGTGACTCTTACGGTACCGTTTTGTGTTTATTTTACATTTTCACCCTTCGATGGCATGTTTTAACGCTTAAGTCTATTTTTTCAATTTTACATCGTACAATCAAACCGGGAGTGTCGTGACTACGCGATCAATTCCTACGAGTCGCATTGGTCCCATGTGAGGTGACCGTTTTGTGTTTGTTTTACTTTTTCACTCGTCGATGGCATGCTTTTATGCTAAAGTCTAATTTTTTGGAAATTTAGGTCGCACGCTCAAACCGGGAGACCCGTGAATATGCGGTCGGTTCCTACTAGTCACATTGGTCCCATGCGAGGTGTTCGTGGCTCTTGCGGGACTGTTTTGTGCTTGTTCTACGATTTCACCTTTCGATGCCAGGTTTTTATGGTCAAGTCTAAATTTTTGTTAATTTACGTCGTACCTTCAAATCAGGACCGTCGTGACTACGCGTCCGGTTCCTACGATTCACATTGGTCCCGTGCGAGGTGTTCGCGACTCTTACGGTACCGTTTTGTGTTTGTTTTATGTTTTCACCCTTCGATGGCATGTTTTTATGCTGAAATCTAATTTCTTCAATTTTAGATCGTACACTCAAATCGGGATCGTCGTGACTACGCGGTCAGTTTCTACGAGTCGCATTAGTCCCATGTGAGGTGTACGTGACTCTTACGAGACCGTTTTGTGTTTGTTTAACGTTTTCACCCGTCGATGGCATGTTTTTATGGTTAAGTCTAATTTTCTGGAAACTTACGTCGTACACTCAAATCGGGAGCCCCGTGACTACGCGATCGGTTCCTACGTGCCTTATGGGTCCCGTGCGAGGTGTTCGTGAGTCTTACGGGACCGTTTTGTTGTTGTGTTACATTTTTACCATTCGATTGCATGTTTATATGCTTAAGTCTAAATTTTTTCAATTTTACGTCAAACACTCAAACCGGGAGCGTTGTGACTACGCGATCGGTTTCAATGAGTCACATTGGTCCCGTGCGAGGTGTTCGTGGATCTCGCGGGACTGTTTTGTGCTTGTTCTACGGTTTCACCTTTCGATGGCATGTTTTTATGCTCAAGTCTAAATTTTTGTTAATTTACGCCGTACACTCAAACCATGAGCGTCGTGACTACGCGTCCGGTTCCTACGAGTCACATTGGTCCCGTGCGAGGTGTTCGTGACTCTTACGGTACCGTTTTGTGTTTATTTTACATTTTCACCCTTCGATGGCATGTTTTAATGCTTAAGTCTATTTTTTCAATTTTACATCGTACAATCAAACCGGGAGTGTCGTGACTACGCGATCAATTCCTACGAGTCGCATTGGTCCCATGTGAGGTGACCGTTTTGTGTTTGTTTTACTTTTTCACTCGTCGATGGCATGCTTTTATGCTAAAGTCTAATTTTTTAGAAATTTAGGTCGCACGCTCAAACCGGGAGACCCGTGAATATGCGGTCGGTTCCTACTAGTCACATTGGTCCCATGCGAGGTGTTCGTGGCTCTTGCGGGACTGTTTTGTGCTTGTTCTACGATTTCACCTTTCGATGCCAGGTTTTTATGGTCAAGTCTAAATTTTTGTTAATTTACGTCGTACCTTCAAATCAGGACCGTCGTGACTACGCGTCCGGTTCCTACGATTCACATTGGTCCCGTGCGAGGTGTTCGCGACTCTTACGGTACCGTTTTGTGTTTGTTTTATGTTTTCACCCTTCGATGGCATGTTTTTATGCTGAAATCTAATTTCTTCAATTTTAGATCGTACACTCAAATCGGGATCGTCGTGACTACGCGGTCAGTTTCTACGAGTCGCATTAGTCCCATGTGAGGTGTACGTGACTCTTACGAGACCGTTTTGTGTTTGTTTAACGTTTTCACCCGTCGATGGCATGTTTTTATGGTTAAGTCTAATTTTCTGGAAACTTACGTCGTACACTCAAATCGGGAGCCCCGTGACTACGCGATCGGTTCCTACGTGCCATATGGGTCCCGTGCGAGGTGTTCGTGAGTCTTACGGGACCGTTTTGTTGTTGTGTTACATTTTTACCATTCGATTGCATGTTTATATGCTTAAGTCTAAATTTTTTCAATTTTACGTCAAACACTCAAACCGGGAGCGTTGTGACTACGCGATCGGTTTCAATGAGTCACATTGGTCCCGTGCGAGGTGTTCGTGGATCTCGCGGGACTGTTTTGTGCTTGTTCTACGGTTTCACCTTTCGATGGCATGTTTTTATGCTCAAGTCTAAATTTTTGTTAATTTACGCCGTACACTCAAACCATGAGCGTCGTGACTACGCGTCCGGTTCCTACGAGTCACATTGGTCCCGTGCGAGGTGTTCGTGACTCTTACGGTACCGTTTTGTGTTTATTTTACATTTTCACCCTTCGATGGCATGTTTTAATGCTTAAGTCTATTTTTTCAATTTTACATCGTACAATCAAACCGGGAGTGTCGTGACTACGCGATCAATTCCTACGAGTCGCATTGGTCCCATGTGAGGTGACCGTTTTGTGTTTGTTTTACTTTTTCACTCGTCGATGGCATGCTTTTATGCTAAAGTCTAATTTTTTGGAAATTTAGGTCGCACGCTCAAACCGGGAGACCCGTGAATATGCGGTCGGTTCCTACTAGTCACATTGGTCCCATGCGAGGTGTTCGTGGCTCTTGCGGGATTGTTTTGTGCTTGTTCTACGATTTCACCTTTCGATGCCAGGTTTTTATGGTCAAGTCTAAATTTTTGTTAATTTACGTCGTACCTTCAAATCAGGACCGTCGTGACTACGCGTCCGGTTCCTACGATTCACATTGGTCCCGTGCGAGGTGTTCGCGACTCTTACGGTACCGTTTTGTGTTTGTTTTATGTTTTCACCCTTCGATGGCATGTTTTTACGCTGAAATCTAATTTCTTCAATTTTAGATCGTACACTCAAATCGGGATCGTCGTGACTACGCGGTCAGTTTCTACGAGTCGCATTAGTCCCATGTGAGGTGTACGTGACTCTTACGAGACCGTTTTGTGTTTATTTAACGTTTTCACCCGTCGATGGCATGTTTTTATGGTTAAGTCTAATTTTCTGGAAACTTACGTCGTACACTCAAATCGGGAGCCCCGTGACTACGCGATCGGTTCCTACGTGCCTTATGGGTCCCGTGCGAGGTGTTCGTGAGTCTTACGGGACCGTTTTGTTGTTGTGTTACATTTTTACCATTCGATTGCATGTTTATATGCTTAAGTCTAAATTTTTTCAATTTTACGTCAAACACTCAAACCGGGAGCGTTGTGACTACGCGATCGGTTTCAATGAGTCACATTGGTCCCGTGCGAGGTGTTCGTGGATCTCGCGGGACTGTTTTGTGCTTGTTCTACGGTTTCACCTTTCGATGGCATGTTTTTATGCTCAAGTCTAAATTTTTGTTAATTTACGCCGTACACTCAAACCATGAGCGTCATGACTACGCGTCCGGTTCCTACGAGTCACATTGGTCCCGTGCGAGGTGTTCGTGACTCTTACGGTACCGTTTTGTGTTTATTTTACATTTTCACCCTTCGATGGCATGTTTTAATGCTTAAGTCTATTTTTTCAATTTTACATCGTACAATCAAACCGGGAGTGTCGTGACTACGCGATCAATTCCTACGAGTCGCATTGGTCCCATGTGAGGTGACCGTTTTGTGTTTGTTTTACTTTTTCACTCGTCGATGGCATGCTTTTATGCTAAAGTCTAATTTTTTGGAAATTTAGGTCGCACGCTCAAACCGGGAGACCCGTGAATATGCGGTCGGTTCCTACTAGTCACATTGGTCCCATGCGAGGTGTTCGTGGCTCTTGCGGGACTGTTTTGTGCTTGTTCTACGATTTCACCTTTCGATGCCAGGTTTTTATGGTCAAGTCTAAATTTTTGTTAATTTACGTCGTACCTTCAAATCAGGACCGTCGTGACTACGCGTCCGGTTCCTACGATTCACATTGGTCCCGTGCGAGGTGTTCGCGACTCTTACGGTACCGTTTTGTGTTTGTTTTATGTTTTCACCCTTCGATGGCATGTTTTTATGCTGAAATCTAATTTCTTCAATTTTAGATCGTACACTCAAATCGGGATCGTCGTGACTACGCGGTCAGTTTCTACGAGTCGCATTAGTCCCATGTGAGGTGTACGTGACTCTTACGAGACCGTTTTGTGTTTGTTTAACGTTTTCACCCGTCGATGGCATGTTTTTATGGTTAAGTCTAATTTTCTGGAAACTTACGTCGTACACTCAAATCGGGAGCCCCGTGACTACGCGATCGGTTCCTACGTGCCTTATGGGTCCCGTGCGAGGTGTTCGTGAGTCTTACGGGACCGTTTTGTTGTTGTGTTACATTTTTACCATTCGATTGCATGTTTATATGCTTAAGTCTAAATTTTTTCAATTTTACGTCAAACACTCAAACCGGGAGCGTTGTGACTACGCGATCGGTTTCAATGAGTCACATTGGTCCCGTGCGAGGTGTTCGTGGATCTCGCGGGACTGTTTTGTGCTTGTTCTACGGTTTCACCTTTCGATGGCATGTTTTTATGCTCAAGTCTAAATTTTTGTTAATTTACGCCGTACACTCAAACCATGAGCGTCGTGACTACGCGTCCGGTTCCTACGAGTCACATTGGTCCCGTGCGAGGTGTTCGTGACTCTTACGGTACCGTTTTGTGTTTATTTTACATTTTCACCCTTCGATGGCATGTTTTAATGCTTAAGTCTATTTTTTCAATTTTACATCGTACAATCAAACCGGGAGTGTCGTGACTACGCGATCAATTCCTACGAGTCGCATTGGTCCCATGTGAGGTGACCGTTTTGTGTTTGTTTTACTTTTTCACTCGTCGATGGCATGCTTTTATGCTAAAGTCTAATTTTTTGGAAATTTAGGTCGCACGCTCAAACCGGGAGACCCGTGAATATGCGGTCGGTTCCTACTAGTCACATTGGTCCCATGCGAGGTGTTCATGGCTCTTGCGGGACTGTTTTGTGCTTGTTCTACGTTTTCACCTTTCGATGCCAGGTTTTTATGGTCAAGTCTAAATTTTTGTTAATTTACGTCGTACCTTCAAATCAGGACCGTCGTGACTACGCGTCCGGTTCCTACGATTCACATTGGTCCCGTGCGAGGTGTTCGCGACTCTTACGGTACCGTTTTGTGTTTGTTTTACGTTTTCACCCTTCGATGGCATGTTTTTATGCTTAAGTCTGTTTTTTTACAAATTCACGTTGTACACTCAAATCGTGAGCCCCGTGACTACTCGGTCGGTTCATACGAGTCACATTTGTCCGGTGCGAGGTCTTCGTGAGTCTTACGGTACCGTTTTGTGTTTGTTTTACGTTTTCACCCTTTGATGGCTTGTTTTTATACTTAAGTCTATTTTTTTGCAAATTCATGTCCTACACTCAAACCGGGAGCCCCGGGACTACGGGGTCGGTTCCTAGGAGTCACATTGGTCCCGTGTGAGGTGTTCGTGACTCTTACGGTACCGTTTTGTGCTTATTTTACGTTTTCACCCTTCGATGGCATGTTTTTATGCTTAAATCTATTTTTTTCAATTTTACATCGTACACTCAAACCCGGATCGTCGTGACTATGCGGTCAGTTCCTATGAGTCGCATTAGTCCCATGTGAGGTGTCCGTGACTCTTACGGGACCGTTTTGTGTTTGTTTAACGTTTTCACCCGTCGATGGCATGTTTTTATGCTTAAGTCTAATTTTCAGGAAATTTACGTCATGCACTCAAACCGGGAGCCCCGTGACTATGCGGTCGGTTCCTACGAGCCCTATGGGTCCCGTGCGAGGTGTTCGTGACTCTTACGGGACTTTTTTGTTGTTTTACGTTACATTTTTTCCATTCGATTGCATGTTTATATGCTTAAGTCTAAATTTTTTCAATTTTACGTCAAACACTCAAACCGGGAGCGTTGTGACTTCGCGGTCGGTTCTAACGAGTCACATTGGTTCCGTGCGAGGTGTTCGTGGCTCCTGCGGGACTGTTTTGTGCTTGTTCTACGTTTTCACCTTTCGATGGCATGTTTTTATGCTCAAGTCTAATTTTTTGTTAATTTACGTCGTACACTCAAACTAGGAGCGTCGTGACTACGCGTCCGGTTCCTACGAGTCACACTGGTCCCGTGCGAGGTGTTCGTGACTCTTACGGTACCGTTTTGTGTTTGTTTTACGTTTTCACCCTTCGATGGCATGTCTTTATGCTTAAGTCGATTTTTTTGCAAATTCAGGTTGTACACTCAAACCGTGAGCCCCGTGACTACGCGGTCGGTTCATACGAGTCACATTGGTCCAGTGCGAGGTGTTCGTGACTCTTACGGTATCGTTTTGTATTTGTTTTATGTTTTCACCATTTGATTGCATGTTTTTATGCTTAAGTCTATTTTTTTGTAAATTCACGTCGTACACTCAAACCGGGAGCCCCGTGACTACGCGGTCGGTTCCTACGAGTCACATTGGTCCCGTGCGAGTTGTTCGTGACTCTTCCGGGACAGTTTTGTGGCTTTTTTATGCTTTCACCCTTCGATGGAATATTTTTATGCACAAGTCCAACGTTTTGCAAATTTACGTCGTACCCTCAAACCGGGAGCCCTGTGACTGCGCAGTCGGTTCCAACGAGTCAGATTGGTCCCGTTCGAGGTGTTCGTGGCTCTTACGGGACCGTTTTTTTCTTTTTTTAGGTTTTCACGCTTCGATGGCATGTTTTTAAGTTTAAGTCAAAATTTTTGTAAATTTACGTCGTACACTCAAACCGGGAGCGTCGTTACTACGTGACCGGTACCTACGAGTCACATTGGTCCCGTGCGAGGTGTTCGTGACTCTTACGGTACCGTTTTGTGTTTGTTTTACGTTTTCACCCTTCGATGGCTTGTTTTTATGCCACAGTCTATTTTTTGCAAATTCATGTCCTACACTCAAACCGGAAGCCCCGTGACTACGCGGTTCGTTCCTACGAGTCACATTGGTACCGTGCGAGGTGTCCGTGACTCATACGGGACCGTTTTGTGGCTTTTTTATGCTTTCAACCTTAGATGGCATATTTTGATGCTTAAATCCAACGTTTAGCAAATTTAAGTCGTGGGAGACCTGTGACTATGCAATCAGTTCCTACGAGTCAGATTGGTCTCGTGCGAGGTGTTCGTGACTGTTACGGGACCGTTTTTTGCTTGTTCTATGTTTTCACCCTTCGATGGCATGTTTTTATTTTTAAGTCTAATTTTTTACAAATTTACATCGTACACTCAAACTGGGAGCGTCGTTACTACCCGTCCGATACGTACGAGTCACATTGGTTCCTTGCGAGGTATTGGTGACTCTTACGGTACCGTTTTGTGTTTGTTTTACGTTTTCACCCTTCGATGGCTTGTTTTTAAGTTTAAGTCTAAATTTTTCTAAATTTACGTCGTACATTCAAACCGGGAGCGTTGTTACTATGCGTTCGGTACCTGTGAGTCACATTGGTCCCGTGCGAGGTGTTCGTGACACTTACGGTACCGTTTTGTGTTTGTTTTACGTTTTCACCCTTCGATGGCTTTTTTTTAAACTTAAGTCTATTTTTTTTTTTCAAATTCATGTCCTACACTCAAACTGGGAGCCCCGTGACTACGCGATCGGTTCCTACAATTCACATCCTCTTTTGCCTCAATCCTAGATTTTTCGTCATATGTGGGGATGAGTTCCTTATTCTCAACAGGCAAGTCGTCTTTTATCTCAATAGCAACTTCATTTTGGTTGGTTTATTTGAGATTCTTATTTTCTCCTTCTTTTGGCATGACCTCCTCATCCATCTTCAAGTTTGACACATTCACCTCATTTGCACGCCAATAGCAGTTTTTCTTCATCTAAGCTCTCTAAACTCAGAAAAACACAATAATAAAATGTTGGTCAAAGGGATATGGAGAATTGATGTGCGTAGGCTTATTTATAAAAATAGTGAGCCCTTTTGCATTCTCTTAACTTTAATGCATATAAAAATAGTTAGCCCTTTTGCATTCTCTTAACTTTAATGCATATTAAAAGAGTTAGCCCTTTTTCATTCTCTTAACTTTAATGCATATGGGTGGACAACCAGCAAGTTAACGTTTGACAGAAACGTAAGATTTGGAAAGCCAAAAGGTTATTCATAATTGAGTAAATCCCGTTATTTTAAAGCGGGAATGACAATAGACGTCTTAGTGGGCACTCTTTTTTATCAGGGCCGTTATATATTTATTTTGTTATTGATTCATTCCTATATTATTTGACAATTGATTAATTATAACTTTTATTATCAAGACATTATAGTTATCTTACTAACTTTAGACACTATTTTCCTAACGACGAGTTTTAAACCCTACGCGATGCGCGGATGCGTTATAATTTTTTTTGTAAAATACATGCGATATATATATTATTAATCTTACATTTAAAATAATATTAATATGAAATGAAGTAAATGGGTAAAATGTTTGGGACATATGAACATGCCTCTATTGTAAAATTACAAATTAACTTCCTCGTTATACTTTTTGAGTAAAGTTGATTATTTTATGATTAGTACACACTAGACACCGAGTGACTTTTTTTTTATTTAAGACATAATTATATTTTATGTCTATTTGATACGTTATATAAGTACTAATAATAGATAGAGAGAAAAAGGATGCTGAAACACATGCCCAAATCATATCTAGAGATACTATTTTTATATTATTATATTATATATTTATATTTTTAGATAATTATTTAAACTCTTAATCAACTTTAAATAAATTATTCTTTAACTTCTATTTTTCGAAAAATTATAATGACTTAGTGTCATGGACACGATAGAGGGAACGTGTAAATGACAAACATTTTGATGTTGTATTTTACGAAAATAAATCGTAAATGATATAAGGTTTGGCATCCATTTAATTTTTTATAATGAGTCTAACCCCCGAGAATTGACTTTTTTAAGGTTTGACCATCATTTTTAATTTTCCGTCCACTTAGCTATTTAAACCGATGTTTATTACCAGTTATACCCTTGCTTTAATATGTAACCCTCATGTTTCTCCCTTACACTAGCTATCAAATTACAATATAAAAAAACCCATAATATATAACTAGGCAAAAAAATGGCATAATGGGAACAAACAGACAGATTTTTTTCTTAGCATTTTTAGTTTTGCATAGGTTTGGATAAACTTGCTTATTTATCTCTGTAACCAGCCATGGTTTTTATGGTTCGTTGCTATATTTATTGGAGGAGATATTGGTGATTTTTTTTATATTTTTCACGTGGCTTCTTTTGTATGCGATTTCTCAGATGTTTTTTTTAATATTTTGTTCCTGTCATTAAATTGATAACCGGAAATATGAAGAAATGTAGTTTCATTTTTTTCATGGCCATGCCAAAATTCTTCTTTAATATTAAATAGTTCATTGAATTTCTTATAAAAAAATTGTAATGATATTGCTTTTTAGTTTTTATTTCAGAATTAAATCTCATTAATATCTTAGAATTGATAAATTTGTCTACGCATCGTGTGGCATGTGCATACTAGTACTTACTATTTTGAGACTCAAAACATGTGCCCTAAGTGCACAAATTAATATTTTCCTTATAGGGTAAATTTCAATTACAGCTAATTTTTTTTCCAAAAAGATTATCACAAACTTATGTCTACATTATGAAAATAAGTGAAGATAAAATTGAAATATCCTATGTACACTAATGAAATTCTTAAAGCGCAAAAGTTACCAACAACTATAATAAGCCGAAGAAGAAAATATTTTACTGTATTTTGGAAGTGAGACTCAATAAACAAACATTAAATTCATACAATATAGAATGGGAACGTTATATTTCTCTTTCATTAAGTCATGGGTTTTGATATGTCCCTTGTTTGTATGAGACTTGTGAATAAAGAAACCACTTGTACATATCAGCTAGTTTCTTATAAATCTGTTGTTTTCGCCAAAAAGAATATGGCAACTACAAAAATTGTGTTATTAGACTCGTTAGGAATTATAACTTGAAAATAAATCGTCGACAAAGAGTAATTAGACTCGTTGTTAGCAAATTCGTGTCAAAATCATCTTCACTAAGTCCAAACTCGCTAAGTCTTCGCTATTTTTCATGTCATGTCCTATCAGGTTTGTGTTTTGTTTGGACCATGTTCATGTCATTTTGTTACGAGTCGTATCATGTAGTTATATTAAAAAATTAATCAAAACTTGATTCGATAAGTTATCGTCTTATGCAGATCCATCAATTAAGAATCCGATTTTATCATGGCTCCACCGAAACCAGTTAAAAAGGTGATAGGATAATATCTTGGGAATGGGTGGTATCTCGTTATGCTTCTCCTACATTAAGGAACCTTGGTTCGGACATTAAAATAATAAAAACTACTGTATATTTGTTTTAACGGCCACACTACAAACATTCCAAAAACATTTTTACGTGTTGATAGTGGCACTGGTTATTGTTAGCGTATCGCAACACGAGCTGTTAGCGTACCACAACCGACACAAATGACACGACACGACAATAACAAAAAGGATGCTGAAACACGTGGCCAAATCACATATAGAGATACCATTTTTATATTATTATATTATATATTTAAATTTTTAAATAATTATTTGAACTCCTATATTATTTGACAATTGATGAATTATAACTTTTATTATCAACACATTATAGTTATTTTACTAACTTTTATTAAGGTACCACAACCGACACAAATGACACGACACCGCACGACAATAGCTGTTTTTCTCCATCTAAGCTCTCTAAACTCATAAAAAACAATAATAAAATGTTGGCCAAAGGGACAAGGGGGAACATGTAAATGACAAGAGGAATGCTATAGGAACCGCCTAAAAGCACCGGAATTCCCCCACCGACTTATGTGGCTAACTGAGTTGGCAAGCATCCATGAAAATAAATAAGCCTTAACCAAGAAAAATATTTCTTGTGTGCCTGATGATGATTCATATCCAAACAGCAACATCCATATGGGAGTTAAAAACTCATCCATGTCATCAATTTTTTTTTGTAAAATATAACTTTCAAGTTAAAAAAAAATAGTACAATCCAAAATCATAAATACACGTTATATATAAATATATGTAAAAAAACATATGTTAAAATTATGTGTTCAAATACAATAAGACAAGACACGAAATAATTTTTTTTACTTAGCAAAAACCAGCTAAAAAGTTACACAATGCGATTATGAATATTCTAGTTTTTAACAAACATGACCACGATCCAAATAAAAACGTGAGCGCGGATCCGCATCATTTAATGGATCTGGGTCTGCGCCGTTTGATAAAAACGCGAGCGCGGATCCGCATCGTTTGATAAAAAAATCATTTACCTTTATCAAAATTGTTATTTTTTTAAAAACCTTCTTTTTGCTAAAAAAAATAATTTTTCTTTCGTTTTGTTGTGTTGTGTCATATGTGTCGGTTGAGATATTTTGACATGATGTGTTCGATTGGTAATTGTCTTTTGAATGTGGGGTCACGCCAGCGACAATAACCAGAGTCGCGATCGGCACAATACATTTTTTAGAAATATATATAGCTATTGCCTTCTTAAAATAGAGGAAAAACTAGTTTTAACGAAAACCAATCAAAAATTAATAAAAAATATTTTTAGCAAAATACATTTTTTAAGTAGTTTAAACACAAAAAAACAGTTTCCAACCCAAAAAAAACAGTTTGACTGAAACATAAAAACATATTTTTTTATCAAAGTAAAAAAAGTTTTAACAAAGAAAAACAAGTTTTAAACATGTGAACATCGATTTTTACGTGGCGATAGCGACACTGGTTATTGTTAGCGTATTGCAACACGAGCTGTTAGCGTACCACAACCGACACAAATGACACGACACGACACGAGAAAAATAAAAGAAAAACATTTGTTTGGCAAAAATTGTTCTTACGAATAGAAAACAATTTCGACAAAACAGTACATTTTTAAAACTAATTTTAGCACAAAAAAATAGACTTTAGCGTGAAAAAAAGAACAGTTTTATCGAAAAAAAATTAAATAACAGTGTTTACCAAATTAAAAAAAAGTTTTAAAATCGATTTGTTATTGACGCTAACGCGATCCGATGTCCATTAAATGATGTGGATCAGTGCCAGCGACAATAGCCGCTGCCTAGACCATGAACATGTCTAAATGAAAAATGGCATAATGGGAACTCCTATTTAGGCAAAAAATATATATTCCGTATTGTGTCATATTTTAATTGATTCGTGCTCATTTAAAGAAAATAAGAATTTGTTTTGCCTTGTTTTCTATTTTATTGGTCGTGTTAGTGTTAGGTAAAAAAATGTTATGGTCATGTTCTATTTTAATTGGTTCGTAACTGTGTTAGATAAATAAAAAATATATATTTTGTATTTTGTTGCATTTTAAATGATTCATGCTCATGTTTAAAAAAATAGGAATTGGTGTTGTCTCATGTTATTTACAACTGGTCGTATTTGTGTTTGGTAAATAAAAAAGGTCATATTCGAATTTAATTGGTTCGTGATCGTGTTGGATAAATAAAATAAAAATCTTGTTGTGTCGTATTTTAATTGAGTCTTCTTCACATTTAGAAATTAATTAGTAATATTTTAAAATTATTTATTTGAAATTAAAATGAAAATTACAATAGTTGAGAAAAAAATTGTTATAATTAAAATTTTGTCCATTAAACTCCAACCCATCCAACAAGATAAATAAAGAAAATAAATTATTATGACAAATCAGCTTGTTCAAAATTGAAGTGGCATGCCATGTCAGCCGGATGAGTTAAGCGGTAAGCTTTTGCCGGTACATAAAGCATATCTTTGATTGAAAAATATCACAAATATTTTTTATACATTATAAAATTTCATTTAAAAAGTATTTTTTTCCTAGGAAGGTTGTGAAAAAAACATTACTTCGGCACTACGTAATTTAATTAAGACATTAGTAAAAGAATAACTACACGCAGATTGCATTCTTATTAAAAAAAAGTTTTCAACAAATAAATAAAGCTTAAAAAACACAAATCAAATAAATCTTGAGGCGGAGAGAGAAATTTATTAACATGTAGTAAATTCATGTAATATTTGTGATTGGGAACACAGATTCATAACTTCCATGTAAGGAAACATATCCAAACAAAAATAGCCCAAAAATACAAATATGCCCTTACCCATTTCAAATACTTATTATCCCACGAACACCATTTCAATCATTGGCACCAAACCCAAATACATTCCCTACCACTTTATTCTTATACAAAATATAAATAATAAAGCTAGCCTTGGATAATAGAAGCAACCATGCCGCATCAGATACCGACTTCAACGGGTTCCTCTTTGTTAATATTCAATTCATCATTTTCTTCTTTTATCTCGTTCTCCATAGTTTCATTTTCAATCATTTCATCTACTTTCAAATTTTCTTCATTTTCGGACACAGCAAACTCATCTTTTTTATCAACCGCGCTATCTTTTTTCCCAACCATAGCATATTTTTCATTCTCCGCCATAACCAACTTCTCATTTTTTATACGCACTCCATCTTTGTTCTCTACCATTGCGTTTTCTTTATTTTCAATATGCACATCCTCTTTTGCCTCAATCCTAGATTTTTCGTCATATGTGGGCGTGAGTTCCTTATTATCAACACGCAGGTCGTCTTTTTTCTCTACCATTGCGTTTGTTTTGTCTCAAACGAATATATTATTCATTATTTTATGTTTGATAACTTTTATTTTTAATAAAAAAACTTGCATGGATACCATGTCCACATAAAAAATTTATCATCTTTTTGAAAAAAATCATGACAAAAATTTCTAACCTAAATACGATGACGAATTTTTTCCACAAATTTATCATTCCAATTAAATTTGTTTTTTTCTAAACTTGTTTTTCTTGATTAATTTTTTTTATTTTGTTGAAAAATGTTTCGAAGTGTATTTATTTTTCATTAAAACAGTTTTTAAGGGCTGAAAACTGATTTGCGTTAATTTTTTTTTCTTAAAGAGTATTTTTCACTAAATTTATTTTTCATTAAAAGTTGTTTTATTTTTATGAAAAATATATTTTTATAGTTAATTTTTTTTCCATCTGCGAAGGATTCCGGTCTTATTTCGAAAGATGTAAATTCTACTGTGGAAAATGGCAATTGGAACATCGGCCGCAAGCAAACGCGGAATAGAAATCGAAGGACCTAAATGTTTTTTTTTTAAATTTGCTTTAGGTTGTTGTTTCCTTTTGTAATATTCCTGCTTTAGCATTTGTTAGTGCCCTTGGAGATGCTTTTTCTCCATCTATTAATAAAATCTTTTCTTGAGAAAAAAAATATTAATTTTAAATAAGATAACTGAACTTACACTAACAAAAAAAATAAAAAATAGTTAACTTTTTTTTGTTAAACTAACGTTAAAATTGTTTCACCTTTAGGGATAAACTGTGTTAAATTTGAATTAAAACTGGGCAATCTGACACCACCACCTATTATAAAACAATTCTATTCGCTGATCTGATTGCTCCTTGTTTAAAAAATGACGACCTTTAAATATAACTATTAACCGCTCATTGTTTTTTTTGTTTTGTAGAAATAGACTACTACCCCCTAAGAGAGAAAATATTGTTACAAATCATCCCGTATATCCTGAAATCATGGAAGTAATTCGATTATGAATTGAGTACTGGCTTAGATACTATTGTTCTAGGGTGATAACATACACACGATAGATATATCCACCTTGACATTTAACAATGATTAAAATATTTGTTTGCTGCTATTTACCACTTTTGTCATTGTGTATCAAAAGGACCATAATTTTTCTTTATTTTGACTTGAAATGAAATGTGTATATGGGATTCTTTCAACAGCATCATCCGGGAATGCAAGCACTTCACGAAATCTGATTTTTTTTATTCAAATCATTAGCTGATTCTACCAACTTGCAATCTTTCAGGATTCAAATTGTTATTTCACGTGATTATTGACATGGGTATTAATGTGGTTATCTCACATGACTATTTACATGGGTATTTCCATATTTTAAGGGAAAGCAATTACCAATGGGTTTAGATATTAAAAAAATACTAGGATACAAGTTTTTTCACTCAATTATCTTCCCTCTTAAAAATTTGCAAATTTTTCTTGATACAAAACTGAGTTGCGCAGCTGACCCAAATAAAGGCCTAAAATACTCTTCATGTATAAACTATTTTGAAAAAAACAAAAACAAAAAAGAAACGACCCCTACAACTTTGTGACCCAAATCAATTTGTTGTTTTTCCACCCAATTCTGTTATTAAATAAACTTTTTAGTAAATAACCACAAACCCAAAACTAAACCATTTTCCTCAAACCTTATCATTGTATATTTTTTCACACACGATGCACATGTCTTTCACTTGTTTTCTTTTTTTATTTTATTTGTTGAATCGAAACTGATTTGTTTCCATTGTTTTTAACTTTACCTTCGGATGAGATTGTTTAATTTTTTTAATAGGTTGTGTAGTTATTTTATTAATCATCTACCCACATATTTGTTAAAATACGAACTTCTCATTTAATACACATCTAATTGTTGTTTTGGGCTTTGCACATGGGATACCATTTTAATACGATTTCAACGCAGATATGTGCCTAGAATAAATACCACTTTAAGCTTGGGGTGGATTACCTCTACACCATATGTACATACAATTACAACGTCAACTTTATTTGTTCTACTACTATTAAAAGTCAACCAAATCATTCATCTTTAAAATGATTCTAGGTTTTAGAAAGTACATGTAACGGTTTTAGCCTTTGTTTTAGAAGGTTTATTTATCACACAGTCCTCTATAAATAGGACACGGGGGAGGGCCATTGGGATATAACAAATACTCATATAAGAGAAAGACATGGAAATGAAGAAAGTTCTTTTGATGACATTGTTGGTAGCTACGGTGTTTATGGCCACCATTGTCAACTCCACTGCCAATTCGGTTTCTAACAGTGGTAAAATGTGTGACTCTGACATTATCCTCAACGCTGCTAATTCCCTTGCAGTTTGCTTGGGTAAGTTTTGCGCTCCATGGAGCCCCTGCCAAACCGGTTGTGTTTGCGTAGGAAAAAGTGGTTTCGGGGCTTGTGTGGAACGGACATTTGAATTAATAAAATAGTGTCCCGGGGACATCTACATATACGTATTTATTTATGTGTATGCGTGTGTAAGTTTGTATGAAATAAGCTCAATCTAGTGTTCAACGGGCATCTACATCATGATGTATTTCTTGTTATTGACTAATGAAAATCATGCATGTGTTTATCCAATTATCTTTGCTTTATGGTATGTGTTATATTCGGGTCGAACCGGAACCGTTATCCATCCATATGGGTATTGGATCCTTATTCATTTAATTGGATTAATTATTTATATATTTATTTATATATATTTAGTGTACAAATAAATACAACATAATTTAAGTTGGCCAAACAAAATTACCAACTCTTATAGTGTATATGACAATGGTGTCGAGAATTGATCTCGAAGTGGAGATAATGTCCAAATAACTGAAAATTGTGGTTTATATGCTTAACAATATTTTTTATCTTAACTTTGCACGTTATTTTGAAGGCCTTGTGCGCAGTAAGATTTAATTTCATTGTCATAAATGTTTTATGTCGAATGGTTTAAAAAACAACGTATAATGCACTAATTTTAGATAAGTATTGAGGGAGATATGGTCTCCAGAACAAGACCAATTAAAATAGAAAATTTGGGTCTTTCTTGAGAAAGGCGGTAAAGGATATTTTTCCTAGATCTTTTTGGGCAAATCAAACTTTGGGCTATTTTTATGATGGCCAACAACCTAATATGTGCTTGATATTGTTCGTAAAATTATATCATTTTCATAATTATCGATCTACATGTATTGGGATTTCTTGGCAATTTGGGCAGTTTTTTTGAGTCCCCAGAAAATAGGTAAAATAGGCAATTTTAATTTTTTTCACTTGATGAGTGAAAAATGAAGTATGGATCTACCTAGCGACATAAAATTTATTTTTGAACTATTTCAAGAGGCCAATTTTGATTTATTTGTTCTTGAATTAATTTGTTTAAATCATTATAAGGTTTATGCGTGATTTGTTTAGACCACCCTATACTACTGGCGTGCTTGGCTCGCTCCCTCAAAAGGTGAGTGTGACAAATTCATCAATTTGAAATACTCGGTTGTGTGTTTGTTTGCTTAAATGGATGCTTATTATGAAAATATATTAAGATCTTGTGTTTGATTGCTTATTTTTGTGTAACGTTGGCCCTACATAAACGTGCAATGAAGACATACTCATTTTATTTATTTGTAAATGAAATGTATAGCAGTTGTTGTAGTCATTGTATAATAATTACGAGGAGAGATTTTTATATATTCGAAACTCCTTATGTAAGGGGATGCATTTTCTTGATAGCACAAGAATACATAAGAATTATCTTGGTAAAAGCTCATAAATTGCTAATAGGGACCTACGTGGAGCCCATGCACCTTTAATATTGTATGATGCAAATGCTATTTTATTATCATAGTCTAAATGCAATTTCTTTACACTTATGATAAATTGGGGTACAAAATTTAGTTTTGGAACGTTTCCTTAACAAAACTTACGATTAAGTGTAAACAAAATATAATTTGTTTACAATTACGATTTTCGTTGAGTGTTTTACTATGAGGTGTTAAGCATTGATAATTAGAGGTTTATGAGGTTTTTGGGGAAGTTGTATATTGATTGTTCATATGAGAGTTAAGTACTTTTGAGGGAGCTTTTGTAAACTTACCTTAATAAAAAAACTAAAAATTAGGTTTAAAAAAATTACAAAATAAACTCCAAATTTTTGCATTATTGGGAACTGATTGCATGCCTATCGGACTTTTAAACGGAAACGACTTGCCGTTAGTTTTTTATTTTTCCGATTTTTTGAGATTTTCGGTGAGTGTTTTACTAAGAGGTGTTAAGGATGGATAATTAGAGGGTTGGGATGTTTTGGGGGAAGTTTTTTATTGATTGTTCATATATGAGTTAAGTACTTTATAATAACTTGAAATGCAGCCTCCTGCGATCGGGCTAGTGTTATGTGTATTTGGGATATATCTATCATGTGTACGTTGTAGCACGAGTTAGGTAGGGTGAATACCTAATAGGGGGATCTAGTGTTTTGGGATAGAATCGGGATATGTTGGATACCAAACAACGCGTATCTGAATGCATGACGCTGGGTATCGAGCAGATCTGACCCGACTTATTTAGTTAGTTCGAATAATTTCACCGCAATATATATATATACGTATTTCATAGAGATCGGGAGTTACGAAAGGGTCTCAATAGTTTAAATAAACTACGAAAAAAATTACTTCCACTAATAATATTGTCGGAGTTCTAAAATGTACACATTGTGGTTTTTGTAATAAATAGGCATGGATTGAAAAAATAAGTGCTATTCATACTTTAATCCTCCGCCACATTGTTACATTGAGTTCCCCCATCACTATTTCCCTTAAAGAATGCAATTTGCCGTTAAGGGCACAATAGAGTGACCGAAAGAAAAACATGATGAAACAAACTAATCAAATACTGTTAATAAACATATTAAAAATATTGAAACAAAATCCTTCTAATTTAATAAATTAAATGAAAGAATAAAAAAATCATATACAATTTCAAGACGAATATGTGACACATTCCCAACTTTGCCTAATTACAATTTTCGTCACGTAATGCATCTTCAAAATTCGAAACAATGCCTTATCCACGAGGTCGTTAAATGTAAATTTTCTTTGCAATCTAATGAAAGATCGTTGATGCCTATTGTAACTCAACCCAGTTGTCCATTGTAATACTGTCATACTTCCCCCAACACCACATGCGTATAGTCACGCCTGAGGTCATTGAATAATTCCGCAATCCATAAAACTAGAAAGAGTTAATTGCCTCTGTGACCCTTAAAGTATGTAAATTATTGTTATTAAGCCCTTAAAATATTTTTCCACACATTAATCCCCTAAAGTATCAGTTTGGCCCTTTCATCCATTTTGACGGTTACATTTAATTGAATTTTTGGGAAAAATGGTATTTCGTGGCATTTAAACTTATAATATTTTTAAAACAATTTTTATTTACATTGATGGTCCATTTGATTCGAAAGTGGGGAAATGGCCTAGATGGAAAGTTTTTTCATGGAATGACAATTTCAACGGAAATCCTAAAATCTCACATTTATCGTTATTTGATAACATTCATTTTTCGACTGGCAAAAGTGACATGGTTGTTACAATTAATGAAAAAAACGACAAATGTAAACAATCTGATATTTAAAGAATAATTTTTTACCAAAAAAAATTCATTTTAACCAAAAAAATTAGTTAGTAAGAAAAAGTTTCTAAAAACTAATTTTTAACAAAAAAAAAACTTGAAATGATATAAACAATTCTTAAATTAATAGTTTTTAAAAATATAAATTGTTTTAAAAACACAGTTCAGTTTAGTACCTTTTTTTAAAAAATATAAAAAATCATGTGTTTATTACCTGACGTATTATTATATGTGTTTATGTGTCCCAATAGATCATAATCTATCAAGATATATCTATCACAATTGTGTTTAACACCCACAAACAATAGTGTCTAAGCCGATACTCAATTCATAAATGAATTACTTGCTTGATTTCAGGATATACGGGATGATTTGTTGCGATATTTCCTCTCTTGAGGGTATAGTAGTCTATTACAAAACGACAAAAAAAAACATCACACGGTTAATAATTGTTTTTAAAGGTCTTCATTTTTTAAACAAGAGAAACCGGATCTGTGAACAGAATTTTTTTTATAACAAGGGAATGGTATCAGATTGCCCAGTTTTAATACCATTTCCACTAAGGGAAAGAAATTAGCATTGGGATTAGATATTAAAAAATCCAAGGATGCAAGTTTTTCACTCAATTATCTTTCCTCTTAAATATTTGCAAATTTTTCCGGATACAAAACTGAGTTGCGCAGCAGACCCAAATAAGGGCCTAAAATTCTCTTCGTATAAAACTATTTTGAAAAAAATATAAAATGACCCATACGGCTTTGTGGCGCAAAAAAAAAATTGTTCTTCTTCCACCCAAAAATAAAAAAATAAAAAAAATAAAAAAATAAAAAATGACCCATACGACTTTAACAACTGAGTACAATACTACAATTGATAATACATTGACAAAGATGTCGCATAACTGCTCATAACTGCCAGCTATCTTTAGACGTGCAGTAGACTTAGTTAACTGACATGAGAATAGGACTAGTGGGTATGTGGAGGTATCTTCTGGTAACAGGGGTTGAGGTTGATAGAAACAAATATTTTTAACACAAATCATTTTTTAGCTCTTAAAAACTGTTTTAACGAAAAATAAAAACACTTCAGAACATTTTTTAATAAAATAGCAAAATTTAATCAAGACAAAGAAGTTTAAAAAAAATAACAAATTTTATTGGGATGATAAATTTTATGGTTAAGTCTAATTTTCGGGAAATTTACGTCGTACACTCAAATCGGGAGCCCCGTGACTATCCGGTCGGTTCCTATGAGCCCCATGGGTCCCGTGCGAGGTCTTCGTGACTCTTACGGGACCATTTTGTTGTTGTGTTATGTTTTTACCATTCGATTGCATGTTTATATGCTTAGTCTAAATTTTATCAATTTTACATCATACACTCAAACCGGGAGCGTCGTGACTACGCGATCGGTTCCTACGAGTCACATTGGTCCCGTGCGAGGTGTTCGTGGCTCCTTCGGGACTGCTTTGTGCTTGTTCTACGTTTTCACCATTCGATGGCATGTTTTTATGCTCAAGTCTAAATTTTTCTTAATTTACGTCGTACACTCAAACCAGGAGCGTCGTGACTACGCGTCCGGTTCCTATGAGTCACATTTGTCCCGTGAGAGGTGTTCGTGACTCTTACGGTACCGTTTTGTGTTTGTTTTACGTTTTCACCCTTCGATGGCATGTTTTTATGCTTAAGTCTATTTCTTTATAAATTCACGTTGTACACTCAAACCGTGAGCCCCGTGACTACGCGGTCGGTTCATACGAGTCACATTGGTCCGGTGCGAGGTGTTCGTGACTCTTACGGAACCGTTTTGTGTTTGTTTTACTTTTTCACCCTTCGATGGCATCTTTTTATGCTTATGTCTATTTTTTTTACAAATTTACGTATTACACTCGAACCGGGAGCCCCGTGAGTACGCGGTCTTTTCCTACGAGTCACATTGGTCCCGTGTGTGGTGTACGTGACTCTTACGGTACCATTTTATGTTTGTTTTACTATTTCCCGCTTCGATGGCATGTTTTTATGCTTATGTATAATTTTTTACAAATTTATGTCATACACTCAAACCGGGAGCCCCGTGACTACGCGGTCGGTTCCTACGAGTCAAATTGGTCCCATGCGAGGTGTTCGTCACTCTTACGGGACCGTTTTGTGCTTGTTCTATGTTTTCACCTTTCAATGGCATGTTTATATGCTTAAGTCTAATTTTTTTCAATTTTACGTCGTACACTCAAACCGGGAGCATCGTGACTACGCGATCGGTTCCTACGAGTCACATTGGTCCCGCGCGAGGTGTTCGTGGCTCTTGCGGGACTGTTTTGTGCTTGTTTTAAGTTTTCACCTTTCGATGGCATGTTTTTATGCTCAAGTCTAAATTTTGTTAATTTACGTCGTACTCTCAGACCAGGAGCGTCGTGACTACGCGTCCGGTTCCTACGAGTCACATTGGTCCCGTGCGAGGTGTTCGTGACTCTTACGGGACCGTTTTGTGGCTTTTTTTTGCTTTCACCCTTCGATGGCATATTTTATGCTCAAGTCCAACGTTTTACAAATTTACGTCGTACACTCAAACCGGAAGCCCTGTGACTACGCAGTCGGTTCCTACGAGTGAGATTGGTCCCGTGCGAGGTGTTCGTGGCTCTTACGGGACAGTTTTTTTTCTTGTTCTATGTTTTCACGCTTCGATGGCATGTTTCTAAGTTTAAGTCTAAATTTTAGCAAATTTTCGTAGTACACTCAAACCGGGAGCGTCGTTACTATGCGTCCGGTACCTATGAGTCACATTGGTCCCATGCGAGGTGTTCGTGACTCTTACGGTACCGTTTTGTGTTTGTTTTACGTTTTCACCCTTCGATGGCATGTTTTTATGCTAAAATCTAATTTTTTTCAATTTTACATCGTACACTCAAACCGGGAATGTCGTGACTACGAGGTCAGTTCCTACGAGTCGCATTGGTCCCATGTGAGGTGACCATTTTGTTTTTGTTTTACGTTTTCAACCATTGATGACATGTTTTTATGCTTAAGTCTAATTTTTTGTTGCGTCGTACACTCAAACTGGGAGCCCGTGACTACGCAGTCAGTTCCTACGAGCGCCATGGATCCCGTGCGAGGTGTTCGTGACTCTTACGGGACCGTTTTGGGGCTGTGTTACGTTTTCACCATTCGATTGCACGTTTATATGCTTAAGTCTAATTTTTTTCAAATTTACGTCATACACTCAAACCGGGAGCGTCGTGACTACGCTGTCGGTTCCTACGAGTCACATTGGTCCCGTGCGAGGTGTTCGTGACTCTTACGGGAACGTTTTGTGCTTGTTCTATGTTTTCACCTTTCGACGTCATGTTTTTATGCTCAAGTCTAAATTTTTATAAATTTAAGTCGTATACTAAAACCAGGAGCGTCGTGACTACGCGTCCGGTTCCTACGAGCCACATTGGTCCCGTACGAGGTGTTCGTGACTCTTACGGTACCATTTTGTGTTTGTTTTACGTTTTTACCCTTCGATGGCATGTTTTTATGCTTAAGTCTATTTTTTTGCAAATTCACGTCGTACACTCAAACCGGGAGCCCCGTGACTACGCGGTCGGTTCCTACGAGTCACATTGGTCCCGTGCGAGTTGTTCGTGACTCTTCCGGGACCGTTTTGTGGATTTTTTATGCTTTCACCCTTCGATGGAATATTTTTATGCACAAGTCCAACGTTTTGCAAATTTACGTCGTACACTCAAACCGGGAGCCCTGTGACTGTGCAGCCGGTTCCAACGAGTCAGATTGGTCCCGTGCGAGGTGTTCGTGGCTCTTACGGGACCGTTTTTTTCTTTTTTTTACATTTTCACGCTTGGATGACATGTTTTTAAGCTTAAGTCTAAATTTTTGCAAATTTACGTCGTACACTCAAACCGGGAGCGTCGTTACTACGTGACCGGTACCTACGAGTCACATTGGTCCCGTACGAGGTGTTCGTGACTCTTACGGTACCGTTTTGTGTTTGTTTTACGTTTTAACCCTTCGATGGCTTGTTTTTATGCCACAGTCTATTTTTTTTTTGCAAATTCATGTCCTACACTCAAACCGGAAGCCCCGTGACTACGCAGTCAGTTCTTACGAGTCACATTGGTCCCGTGCGAGGTGTTCGTGACTCATACGGGACCGTTTTGTGGATTTTTTTTGCTTTCACCCTTGCATGGCATATTTTGATGCTTAAATCAAACGTTTAGCAAATTTAAGTCGTACACTCAAACCGGGAGACCTGTGACTATGCAGTCGGTTCCTACGAGTCAGATTGGTCTCGTGCGAGGTGTTCGTGACTCTGACGGGACCGTTTTTTGCTTGTTCTATGTTTTCACCCTTCGATGACATGTTTTTATGTTTAAGTCTAATTTTTTGCAAATTTACGTCGTACACACAAATCGGGAGCGTCGTTACTACCGTCCGGGACCTACGAGTCACATTGGTCCCGTTCGATGTATTGGTGACTCTTACGGTACCGTTTTGTGTTTGTTTTACGTTTTCACCCTTCGATGGCTTGTTTTTAAGTTTAAGTCTAAATTTTTCCGAATTTACGTCGTACATTCAAACCGGGAGCGTTGTTACTATGCGTTCGGTACCTGTGAGTCACATTGGTCCCGTGTGAGGTGTTCGTGATACTTACGGTACCGTTTTGTGTTTGTTTTACGTTTTCACCCTTCGATGACTCTTTTTTATATTTAAGTCTATTTTTTTTGCAAATTCATGTCCTACACTCAAACCGGGAGCCCCGTGACTACGCGGTCGGTTCTTACGTGTCACATTGGTCCCGTGCGAGGTGTTCGTGACACTTACGGTACCGTTTTGTGTTTATTTTACGTTTTCACCCTTCGATGGCATGTTTTTATGTTGAAATTTAATTTTTTCAATTTTACATCGTACACTCAAACCGGGATCGTCGTGACTACGCGGTCAGTTTTTACGAGTCGCATTAGTCCCATGTGAGGTGTACGTGACTCTTACGATACCGTTTTGTGTTTGTTTAACGTTTTCACCCGTCGATGGCATGTTTTTATGGTTAAGTCTAATTTTCTGGAAACTTACGTCGTACACTCAAATCGGGAGCCCGTGACTACGCGATCGGTTCCTACGAGCCTTATGGGTCCCGTGCGAGGTGTTCGTGAGTCTTACGGGACTGTTTTGTTGTTGTGTTACGTTTTTACCATTCGATTGCATGTTTATATGCTTAAGTCTAAATTTTTTCAATTTTACGTCAAACACTCAAACCGGGAGCATTGTGACTACGCGATCGGTTCTAATGAGTCACATTGGTCCCGTGCGAGGTGTCCGTGGATCTCGCGGGACTGTTTTGTGCTTGTTCTATGGTTTCACCTTTCGATGGCATGTTTTTATGCTCAAGTCTAAATTTTTGTTAATTTACGCCGTACACTCAAACCATGAGCGTCGTGACTACGCGTCCGGTACCTACGAGTCACATTGGTCCCGTGCGAGGTGTTCGTGACTCTTACGGTACCGTTTTGTGTTTGTTTTATGTTTTCACCATTCGATTGCATGTTTTTATGCTTAAGTCTATTTTTTTGCAAATTCACGTCGTACACTCAAATCGGGAGCCCCGTGACTACGCGGTCGGTTCCTACGAGTCACATTGGTCCCGTGCGAGTTGTTCGTGACTCTTCCGGGACAGTTTTGTGGCTTTTTTATGCTTTCACCCTTCGATGGAATATTTTTATGCACAAGTCCAACGTTTTACAAATTTACGTCGTACCCTCAAACCAGGAGCCCTGTGACTACGCAGTCGGTTCCAACGAGTCAGATTGGTCCCGTTCGAGGTGTTCGTGGCTCTTACGGGACCGTTTTTTTCTTTTTTTTTAGGTTTTCACGCTTCGATGGCATGTTTTTAAGTTTAAGTCTAGATTTTTGTAAATTTACGTCGTACACTCAAACCGGGAGCGTCGTTACTACGTGACCGGTACCTACGAGTCACATTGGTCCCGTGCGAGGTGTTTGTGACTCTTACGGTACCGTTTTGTGTTTGTTTTACGTTTTCACCCTTCGATGGCTTGTTTTTATGCCACAGTCTATTTTTTTGCAAATTCGTGTCCTACACTCAAACCGGAAGCCCCGTGACTACGCGGTTGGTTCCTACGAGTCACATTGGTCCCATGCGAGGTGTTCGTGACTCATACGGGACTGTTTTGTGTCTTTTTTATGCTTTCACCCTTAGATGACATATTTTGATGCTTAAATCCAACGTTTAGCAAATTTAAGTCGTGGGAGACCTGTGACTATACAGTCAGTTCCTACGAGTCAGATTGGTCTCGTACGAGGTGTTCGTGACTGTTACGGGACCGTTTTTTGCTTGTTCTATGTTTTCACCCTTCGATGGCATGTTTTTATGTTTAAGTCTAATTTTTTACAAATTTACGTCGTACACTCAAACCGGGAGCGTCGTTACTACCCGTCCGATACGTACGAGTCACATTGGTTCCTTGCGAGGTATTGGTGACTCTTACGGTACCGTTTTGTGTTTGTTTTACGTTTTCACCCTTCGATGGCTTGTTTTTAAGTTTAAGTCTAAATTTTTCCAAATTTACGTCGTACATTCAAACCGGGAGCGTTGTTACTACGCGTTCGGTACCTGTGAGTCACATTGGTCCCGTGCGAGGTGTTCGTGACACTTACGGTACCGTTTTGTGTTTGTTTTACGTTTTCACCCATCGATGGATTTTTTTTAAACTTAAGTCTATTTTTTTTTCAAATTCATGTCCTACACTCAAACCGGGAGCCCCGTGACTACGCGGTCGGTTCCTACAAGTCACAGTGGTCCCGTGCGAGGTGTTCGTGACTCTTACGGTACCGTTTTGTGTTTATTTTATGTTTTCACCCTTCGATGGCATGTTTTTAAGCTTAAATCTAATTTTTTCAATTTTACATCGTACACTCAAACCGGGATCGTCGTGACTACGCGGTCAGTTTCTACGAGTCGCATTAGTCCCATGTGAGGTGTACGTGACTCTTACGAGACCGTTTTGTGTTTGTTTAATGTTTTCACCAGTCGATGACATGTTTTTATGGTTAAGTCTAATTTTCTAGAAATTTACGCCGTACACTCAAATCGGGAGCCGCGTGACAACGCAATCGGTTCCTACGAGCCCTATGGGTCCCGTGCGAGGTGTTCGTGACTCTTATGGGACCGTTTTGTTGTTGTGTTACGTTTTTACCATTCGATTGCATGTTTATATGCTTAAGTGTAAATTTTTTCAATTTTACGTCAAACACTCAAACCGAGAGCGTTGTGACTACGCGATCGGTTCCAACGAGTCACATTGGTCCCGTGCGAGGTGTTCGTGGATCTTGCGGGACTGTTTTGTGCTTGTTCTACGGTTTCACCTTTCGATGGCATGTTTTTATGCTCAAGTCTAAATTTTTGTTAATTTACGCCGTACACTCAAACCAGGAGCGTCGTGACTACGCGTCCGGTTCCTGCGAGTCACATTGGTCCCGTGCGAGGTGTTCGTGACTCTTACGGTACCGTTTTGTGTTTGTTTTACGTTTTCACCCTTCGATGGCATGTTTTAATGCTTAAGTCTATTTTTTCAATTTTACATCGTACACTCAAACCGGGAGTGTCGTCACTACGCGATCAGTTCCTACGAGTCGCATTGGTCCCATGTGAGGTGACCGTTTTGTGTTTGTTTTACTTTTTCACTCGTTGATGGCATGGTTTTATGCTTAAGTCTAATTTTTTGGAAATTTAGGTCGCACGCTCAAACTGGGAGACCCGTGAATATGCAGTCGGTTCCTACTAGTCACATTGGTCCCGTGCGAGGTGTTCGTGGCTCTTGCGGGACTGTTTTGAGCTTGTTCTAAGTTTTCACCTTTCGATGGCAGGTTTTTATGCTCAAGTCTGAATTTTTGTTAATTTACGTCGTACCCTCAAATCAGGAGCGTCGTGACTACACGTTCGGTTCCTACGATTCACATTGGTCCCGTGCGAGGTGTTCGCGACTCTTACGGTACCGTTTTGTGTTTGTTTTACGTTTTCACCCTTCGATGGCATGTTTTTATGCTTAAGTCTGTTTTTTTACTAATTCACGTCGTACACTCAAATCGTGAGCCCCGTGAATACTCGGTCGGTTCATACGAGTCACATTGGTCCGGTGCGAGGTGTTCGTGACTCTTACGGTACCGTTTTGTGTTTGTTTTACGTTTTCACCCTTCGATGACATGTTTTTATACTTAAGTCTATTTTTTTTCAAATTCATGTCCTACACTCAAACCCGGAGCCCCGTGACTACGGGGTCGGTTCCTACGAGTCACATTGGTCCCGTGTGAGGTGTTCGTGACTCTTACGGTACCGTTTTGTGCTTGTTTTACGTTTTCACCCTTCGATGGCATGTTTTTATGCTTAAATCAATTTTTTTCAATTTTACATCATACACTCAAACCGGGATCGTCGTGACTACGCGGTCAGTTCCTATGAGTCGCATTAGTCCCATGTGAGGTGTCCGTGACTCTTACGAGCCCGTTTTGTGTTTGTTTAACGTTTTCACCCGTCGATGGCATGTTTTTATGCTTAAGTCTAATTTTCTGGAAATTTACGTCGTACACTCAAACCGGGAGCCCCGTGACTACGCGATCGGTTCCTACGAGCCCTATGGGTCCCGTGCGAGGTGTTCGTGATTCTTACGGGACCGTTTTGTTGTTGTGTTACATTTTTTCCATTCGGTTGCATGTTTATATGATTAAGTCTAATTTTTTTCAATTTTATGTCACACACTCAAACCGGGAGCGTTGTGACTACGCAGTCGGTTCTAACGAGTCACATTGGTCCCGTGCGAGGTGTTCGTGGCTCTTGCGGGACTATTTTGTGCTTGTTCTACGTTTTCGGCTTTCGATGGCATGTTTTTATGCTCAAGTCTAAATTTTTGTTAATTTACGTCGTACACTCAAACAAGGAGCGTCGTGACTACGCGTCCGGTTCCTACGAGTCACATTGGTCCCGTGCGAGGTGTTCGTGACTCTTACGGTATCGTTTTGTGTTTGTTTTACATTTTCACCCTTCGATGGCATGTTTTTATGCTTAAGTCGATTTTTTTGCAAATTCAGGTTGTACACGGAAACCGTGAGCCCCGTGACTACGCGGTCGGTTCATACCAGTCGCATTGGTCCAGTGTGAGGTGTTCGTGACTCTTACGGTACCGTTTTGTGTTTGTTTTACGTTTTCACCATTCGATTGCATGTTTTTATGCTTAAGTCTATTTTTTTGCAAATTCACGTCGTACACTCAAATCGGGAGCCCCGTGACTACGCGGTCGGTTCCTACGAGTCACATTGGTCCCGTGCGAGTTGTTCGTGACTCTTGCGGGACCGTTTTGTTTGTTTTTATGCTTTCACCCTTCGATGGAATATTTTTATGCACAAGTCCAACGTTTTGCAAATTTACGTCGTACACTCAAATCGGGAGCCTTGTGACTGCGCGGTCGGTTCCAACGAGTCAGATTGGTCCCGTGCGAGGTGTTCGTGGCTCTTACGGGACTGTTTTTTTCTTTTTTTTTACGTTTTCACGCTTCGATGGCATGTTTTTAAGTTTAAGTCTAAATTTTTGCAAATTTACGTCGTACACTCAAAACGGGAGCGTCGTTACTACGTGACCGGTACCTACGAGTCACATTTGTCCCGTGCGAGGTGTTCGTGACTCTTACGGTACCGTTTTGTGTTTGTTTTACGTTTTCACCCTTGGATGGCTTGTTTTTATGGCACAGTCTATTTTTTGGCAAATTCATGTCCTACACTCAAACTGGAAGCCCCGTGACTACGCGGTCGGTTCTTACGAGTCACATTGGTCCCGTGCGAGGTGTTCGTGACTCATACGGGACCGTTTTGTGGATTTATTATGCTTTCACCCTTAGATGGCATATTTTGATGCTTAAATCCAACGTTTAGTAAATTTAAGTCGTACACTCAAACCGGGAGACCTAGCAGTCGGTTCCTACGAGTCAGATTGGTCTCGTGCGAGGTGTTCGTGACTCTTACGGGACCGTTTTTTGATTGTTCTATGTTTTCACCCTTCGATGGCATGTTTTTATGTTTAAGTCTAATTTTTTGCAAATTTACGTCGTACACTCAAACCGGGAGCGTCGTTACTACCCGTCCGTTACCTACGAGTCACATTGGTCCCGTGCGAGGTATTGGTGACTCTTACGGTACCGTTTTGTGTTTGTTTTACGTTTTCACCCTTCGATGGCTTGTTTTTAAGTTTAAGTCTAAATTTTTCCAAATTTACGTCGTACATTCAAACCGGGAGCGTTGTTACTACGCGTTTGGTACCTGTGAGTCACATTGGTCCCGTGCGAGGTGTTCGTGACACTTACGGTACCGTTTTGTGTTTGTTTTACGTTTTCACCCTTCGATGGATTTTTTTTAAACTTAAGTCTATTTTTTTTTCAAATTCATGTCCTACACTCAAACCAGGAGCCCCGTGACTACGCGGTCGGTTCCTACAAGTCACATTGGTCCCGTGCGAGGTGTTCGTGACTCTTACGGTACCTTTTTGTGTTTATTTTAAGTTTTCACCCTTCGATGGCATGTTTTTATGCTTAAATCTAATTTTTTCAATTTTACATCGTACACTCAAACCGGGATCGTCGTGACTACGCGGTCAGTTTCTACGAGTCGCATTAGTCCCATGTGAGGTGTATGTGACTCTTACGAGACCGTTTTGTGTTTGTTTAATGTTTTCACCCGTCGATGACATGTTTTAATGGTTAAGTCTAATTTTCTAGAAATTTACGCCGTACACTCAAATCGGGAGCCGCGTGACAACGCAATCGGTTCCTACGAGCCCTATGGGTCCCGTGCGAGGTGTTCGTGACTCTTATGGGACCGTTTTGTTGTTGTGTTACGTTTTTACCATTCGATTGCATGTTTATATGCTTAAGTCTAATTTTTTTCAATTTTACGTCAAACACTCAAACCGAGAGCGTTGTGACTACGCGATCGGTTCCAACGAGTCACATTGGTCCCGTGCGAGGTGTTCGTGGATCTTGCGGGACTGTTTTGTGCTTGTTCTACGGTTTCACCTTTCGATGGCATGTTTTTATGCTCAAGTCTAAATTTTTGTTAATTTACGCCGTACACTCAAACCAGGAGCGTCGTGACTACGCGTCCGGTTCCTGCGAGTCACATTGGTCCCGTGCGAGGTGTTCGTGACTCTTACGGTACCGTTTTGTGTTTGTTTTACGTTTTCACCCTTCGATGGCATGTTTTAATGCTTAAGTTTTCAATTTTACATCGTACACTCAAACCGGGAGTGTCGTCACTACGCGATCAGTTCCTACGAGTCGCATTGGTCCCATGTGAGGTGACCGTTTTGTGTTTGTTTTACTTTTTCACTCGTTGATGGCATGGTTTTATGCTTGAGTCTAATTTTTTGGAAATTTAGGTCGCACGCTCAAACCGGGAGACCTGTGAATATGCAGTCGGTTCCTACTAGTCACATTGGTCCCGTGCGAGGTGTTCGTGGCTCTTGCGGGACTGTTTTGAGCTTGTTCTAAGTTTTCAGCTTTCGATGGCAGGTTTTTATGCTCAAGTCTGAATTTTTGTTAATTTACGTCGTACCCTCAAATCAGGAGCGTCGTGACTACACGTTCGGTTCCGACGATTCACATTGGTCCCGTGCGAGGTGTTCGCGACTCTTACGGTACCGTTTTGTGTTTGTTTTACGTTTTCACCCTTCGATGGCATGTTTTTATGCTTAAGTCTGTTTTTTTACTAATTCACGTCGTACACTCAAATCGTTAGCCTCGTGACTACTCGGTCGGTTCATACGAGTCACATTGGTCCGGTGCGAGGTGTTCGTGACTCTTACGGTACCGTTTTGTGTTTGTTTTACGTTTTCACCCTTCGATGACATGTTTTTATACTTAAGTCTATTTTTTTTCAAATTCATGTCCAACACTCAAACCGGGAGCCCCGTGACTACGGGGTCGGTTCCTACGAGTCACATTGGTCCCGTGTGAGGTGTTCGTGACTCTTACGGTACCGTTTTGTGCTTGTTTTACGTTTTCACCCTTCGATGGCATGTTTTTATGCTTAAATCTATTTTTTTCAAATTTACATCGTACACTCAAACCGGGATCGTCGTGACTACGCGGTCAGTTCCTATGAGTCGCATTAGTCCCATGTGAGGTGTCTGTGACTCTTACGAGACCGTTTTGTGTTTGTTTAACGTTTTCACCCGTCGATGGCATGTTTTTATGCTTAAGTATAATTTTCTAGAAATTTACGTCGTACACTCAAACCGGGAGCCCCGTGACTACGCGATCGGTTCCTACGAGCCCTATGGGTCCCGTGCGAGGTGTTCGTCATTCTTACGGGACCGTTTTGTTGTTGTGTTACATTTTTTCCATTCGATTGCATGTTTATATGCTTAAGTCAATTTTTTTTCAATTTTACGTCTCACACTCAAACCGGGAGCGTTGTGACTACGCGGTCGGTTCTAACGAGTCACATTGGTCCCGTGCGAGGTGTTCGTGGCTCTTGCGGGACTATTTTGTGCTTGTTCTACGTTTTCGGCTTTCGATGGCATGTTTTTATGCTCAAGTCTAAATTTTTGTTAATTTACGTCGTACACTCAAACAAGGAGCGTCGTGACTACGCGTCCCGTTCCTACGAGTCACATTGGTCCCGTGCGAGGTGTTCGTGACTCTTACGGTATCGTTTTGTGTTTGTTTTACATTTTACCTTTTGATGGCATGTTTTTATGCTTAAGTCGATTTTTTTGCAAATTCAGGTTGTACACTCAAACCGTGAGCCCCGTGACTACGCGGTCGGTTCATACGAGTCACATTGGTCCAGTGCGAGGTGTTCGTGACTCTTACGGTACCATTTTGTGTTTGTTTTACGTTTTCACCATTCGATTGCATATTTTTATGCTTAAGTCTATTTTTTTGCAAATTCACGTCGTACACTCAAACCGGGAGCCCCGTGACTACGCGGTCGGTTCCTACGAGTCACATTGGTCCCTTGCGAGTTGTTCGTGACTCTTCCGGGACCGTTTTATTTGTTTTTATGCTTTCACCCTTCGATGGAATATTTTTATGCACAAGTCCAACGTTTTGCAAATTTACGTCGTACACTCAAACCGGGAGTCCTGTGACTGCGCGGTCGGTTCCAACGAGTCAGATTGGTCCCGTGCGAGGTGTTCGTGGCTCTTACGGGACCATTTTTTTCTTTTTTTTTTACGTTTTCACGCTTCGATGGCATGTTTTTAAGTTTAAGTCTAAATTTTTGCAAATTTACATCGTACACTCAAACCGGGAGCGTCGTTACTACGTGACCGGTACCTACGAGTCACATTGGTCCCGTGCGAGGTGTTCGTGACTCTTACGGTACCGTTTTGTGTTTGTTTTACGTTTTCACCCTTCGATGGCTTGTTTTTATGGCACAGTCTATTTTTTGGCAAATTCATGTCCTACACTCAAACCGAAAGCCCCGTGACTACGCGGTCGGTTCTTACGAGTCACATTGGTCCCGTGCGAGTTGTTCGTGACTCATACGGGATCATTTTGTGGCTTTTTTATGCTTTCACCCTTAGATGGCATATTTTGATGCTTAAATCCAACGATTAGTAAATTTAAGTCGTACACTCAAACCGGGAGACCTATGACTATGCAGTCGGTTCCTACGAGTCAGATTGGTCTCGTGCGAGGTGTTCGTGACTCTTACGGGACCGTTTTTTTCTTATTCTACGTTTTCACGCTTCGATGGCATGTTTCTAAGTTTAAGTCTAAATTTTTGCAAATTTACGTCGTACACTCAAACCGGGAGCGTCGTTACTACCCGTCCGGTACCTACGAGTCACATTGGTCCCGTGCGAGGTATTCGTGACTCTTACGGTACCATTTTGCATTTGTTTTACGTTTTCACCCTTCGATGGCTTGTTTTTATGCCAAAGTCTATTTTTTTATAAATTCATGTCCTACGCTCAAACCAGGAGCCCCGTGACTACACGGTCGGTTCCTACGAGTCACATTGGTCCCGTGCGAGGTGTTCGTGACTCTTACGGTACCGTTTTGTGTTTGATTTACGTTTCCATCCTTCGATGGCATGTTTTTATGCTTAAGTCTAATTTTCTCAATTTTACATCGTACACTCAAACCGGGAATGTCGTGACTACGCGATCAGTTCCTACGAGTCGCATTGGTCCCATGTGAGGTGACCATTTTGTGTTTGTTTTACGTTTTTATCAATTGATGACATATTTTTATGCTTAAGTCTAATTTTTTGGAAATTTACGTCGTACACTCAAACTAGGAGCCCCGTGACTACGCAGTCAGTTCCTACGAGCCCCACGGATCCCATGCGATGTGTTCGTGACTCTTACGGGACCGTTTTGTGGCTGTGTTACGTTTTCACCATTCGATTGCATGTTTATATGCTTAAGTTTATTTTTTTTAAATTTACGTCATACACTCAAACCGGGAGCGTCGTGACTACGCGATCAGTTCCTACGAGTCACATTGGTCCCGTGCGAGGTGTTCGTGGCTCTTTCGGGACTGTTTTGTGCTTGTTCTACGTTTTAACCATTCGATGGCATGTTTTTATGCTCAAGCCTAAATTTTTATTAATTTACGTCCTATACTTAAACCAGGAGCGTCGTGACTACGCGTCCGGTTCCTATGAGTCACAATGGTCCCGTGCGAGGTGTTCGTGACTCTTACGGTACCGTTTTGTGTTTGTTTTACTTTTTCTCCCTTCGATGGCATGTTTTTATGCTTAAGTCTATTTTTTACAAATTCACGTTGTACCCTCAAACCGTGAGCCCCGTGACTACGCGATCGGTTCATACGAGTCACATTGGTCCGGTGCGAGGTCTTCGTGACTCTTACGGAATCGTTTTGTGTTTGTTTTACGTTTTCACCCTTCGATCGCATGTTTTTATGCTTATGTCTATTTTTTTACAAATTTACGTATTACACTCGAACCGGGAGCCCCGTGAGTACGCGGTCTGTTCCTACGAGTCACATTGGTCCCGTGCGTGGTGTACGTGACTCTTACTGTACCCTTTTGTGTTTGTTTTACCGTTTCCCGCTTCGATGGCATGTTTTTATGCTTATGTATAATTTTTTACAAATTTACGTCATACACTCAAACCGGGAGCCCCGTGACTACGCGGTCGGTTCAGACGAGTCACATTGGTCCCGTGCGACGTGTTCGTCACTCTTACGGGACCGTTTTGTGCTTGTTCAATGTTTTCACCTTTCAATGGCATGTTTATATGCTTAAGTCTAATTTTTTTCAATTTTACGTCGTACACTCAAACCGGGAGCGTCGTGACTATGCGATCGGTTCCTACGAGTCACATTGGTCCCGTGCGAGGTGTTCGTGGCTCTTGCGGGACTGTTTTGTGCTTGTTCTAAGTTTTCACCTTTCGATGGCATGTTTTTATGCACAAGTCTAAATTTTGTTAATTTACGTCGTACTCTCAGACCAGGAGCGTCGTGACTACGCGTCCGGTTCCTACGAGTCACATTGGTCCCGTGCGAGGTGTTCGTGACTCTTACGGGACCGTTTTGTGGCTTTTTTATGCTTTCACCCTTCGATGGCATATTTTTATGCTCAAGTCCAACGTTTTACAAATTTACATCGTACACTCAAACCGGAAGCCCTGTGACTACGCGTCCGGTACCTACGAGTCACATTGGTCCCGTGCGAGGTGTTCGTGACTCTTACGGTACCGTTTTGTAGTTCTTTTATTAATCATTTACCCCCGTATTTGTTAAAAAAAGAACTTCTCATTTAATACAGATCAAATTGTTGCTTTGGGCTTTGCCCATGGGATACCATTTTAATACGATTTCAATGCAGATGTTCCCAGAATAAATACCACTTTAAGCTTGGGGTCTTACCTCTACACCATATGTACCTAGAATTACAACGTCAAATTTATTTGTTCTACTACTATTAAAAGTCAACCAAATCATTCATCTTTAGAAATGATTCTAGGTTTTAGAAAGTACATGTAACGGTTTTAGCCTTTGTTTTATAATGCTTATTTATCACACAGCCCTCTATAAATAGGACACGGGGGAGGGCCATTGGGATATAACAAATACTCATATAAGAGAAAGACATGGAAATGAGGAAAGTTCTTTTGATGACATTGTTGGTAGCTACAGTGTTTATGGCCACCATTGTCAACTCCACTGCCAATTCGGTTTCTAACAGTGGTAAAATGTGTGACTCAGACATTATCCTCAAAGATGCTAGTTCCCTTGCAGTTTTCTTGGGTAAGTTTTGCGCTCCATGGAGCCCCTGCCAAACCGGTTGTGTTTGCGTCGGAAAAAGTGGTTTTGGGGCTTGTGTGGAACCGACATTTGAATTAATCAAATAGTGTCCCATGGACATCTACATATACGTATTTATTTGTGTGTATGCATGTGTAAGTTTGTATGAAATAAGCTCAATCTAGTGTTCAACCTGCATCTATATCATGACGTATTTCATGTTATTGACTAATGAAAATCATGCATGTGTTTATCCAATTATCTTTGCTTTATCGTATGTGTTATATTCGGGTCGAACCGGAGCCGTTATCCGTCCATATGGGTATTGGATCCTTATTCATTTAATTGTATTAATAATGTAATATTTATTTATATATATTTAGTGTACCAATAAATACAACATAATTTAAGTTGGCCAAACAAAATTACTAACTCTTATAGTGTATATGACAATGGTGTCGAGAATTGATCTCGAAGTGGAGATAATGTCCAAATAACTTAAAATTTTGGTTTATACGCTTAACAATATTTTTTTCTTAACTTTACACGTTATTTTGATGGCCTTGTGCCCAGTAAGATTTAATTTCATTGTCATAATTGTTTTATGTCGAATGGTTTAAAAAACAACGTATAATGCACTAGTTTTAGATAAGTATTGAGGGAGATATGGTCCCCCGGACAACACCAATTAAAATAGAAAATTTGGGACATTCTTGAGAGAGGCGGTAAAGGATATTTTTCCTAGATCTTTTTGGGCAAATAAAACATTGGGCTATTTTTATGATGACCACAACCTAATATGTGCTTGATATTTTTCATAAAATTATATCATTTTCATAATAATCGGTCTCCATGTATTGAGATTTCTTGGCGATTTAGGCAGTGTTTTTTGAGTCCCCAGAAAGTAGGTAAAATAGGCAATTTTATTTTTTTCCACTTCATGAGTGAAAAATGAAGTATGGATCTACCTAGCGACATAAAATTTATTTTTGAACTATTTCAAGAGGCCAATTTTGATTTATTTGTTTAAATCATTATAAGGTTTATGCGTGATTTGTTTAGACCACCCTATACTACTGGTGTGTTTGGCTCGCTCCCTTAGAAGGTGAGTGTCACAATTCATCAATTTGAAAGTCTCGGTTGTGTGTTTGTTTGCTTAAATGGATGCTTATTGTGAAATTTTATTAAGATCTTATGTTTGATTGGTTATTTTTGTGTAAGGTTGGCCCTACGTAAACATGCAATGAAGACATACTCATTTTGTTTATTTGTAGATGATATGTATAGCAGTTGTTATAGTCATTGTTTAATAACTAAGAGGAGAGATTTTTATATATTCGAAACTCCTGATGTAAGGGGATGCATTTTCTTGATAGCACAAAAATACATAAGAATTATCATTGTACAAGCTCATAAACTCCTAATAGGGACCTACGTGGAGCCCATGCACCTTTAATGTTGTATGATGCAAATGCTATTTTATTATCATAGTCTAAATGCAATTTCTATACACTTATGATAAATTGGGGTACAAAATTTAGTTTTGGAACCTTTCCTTAACAAAACTTACGATTAAGTGTAAACGAAATGTAATTTGTTTACAATTACGATTGCGATGAGTGTTTTACTAAGAGGTGTTAAGCATTGATAATTAGAGGTTTAGGAGGTTTTTGGGGAAGTTATATATTGATTGTTCATATGAGAGTTAAGTACTTTTAGGGGAGCTTTTGTAAACTTACCATAATAAAAAAATAAAAATTAGTTTTAAAAAAATTACAAAATAAACTCCAAATTTTCGCATTATTGGGAACTGATTGCATGCCTATCGGACTTTTAAACTGAAACGACTTGCCTTTAGTTTTTTGTTTTTCCTATTTTTTGTGAGTGTTTTACTAAGAGGTGTTAAGCATGGATAATTAGAGGGTTGGGATGTTTTGGGAGAAGTTTTTTATTGATTGTTCCTATATGAGTTAAGTACTTTATAATAACTTGAAGTGAAGCCTCCTGCGATCGGGCTAGTGTTATGTGTATTTGGGATATATCTATCGTGTGTACATTATAGCACGAGTTAGGTGGGGTGAATACCTAATAGGGGGATCTATTGTTTTGGGATAGATTCAGGATATGTTGAATACCAAAGAACGCGTATCTGAATGCATAAGGCTGGGTATCGAGTAGATATTTATCTGACCCGACTTATTTAGTTAGTTCGAATAATTTCACCACAATATATATACGTATTTCATAGAGATAGGGAGTTACAAAAGGGTCTCAATAGTTTAAATAAACTCCGAAAAAAATTATTTCCACTAATGATATTGTCGGAGTTCTATAATGTATACATTGTGGTTTTTGTAATAAATAGGTATGGATTGAAAAAATAGGTGCTATTCATACTTTAATCCTCCACCACATTGTTACATTGAGTTCCTCCATCACTATTTCCCTTAAAGAATGCAATTTGCCCTTAAGGGCACAATAGAGTGACAGAAAGAAATACATGATGAAACAAACAAATCAAATACTGTTAATAGACATATTAAAAATATTGAAAAAAATCCTTCTAATTTAATAAATTAAATGAAAGAATAAAAAAATCATATACAATTTCAAGGAGAATATGTGACACATCCCCAACTTTGCCAAATTACAATTTTCGTCACGTAATACATCTTCCAAATTCGAAACAATGCCTTATCCACGAGGTCGTTAAATGTAAATTTTCGTTGTAATCTAATGGAAGATCGTTGATGCCTATTGTAACTCAACCCAGTTGTCCATTGTAACACTGTCATACTTCCCCCAATACCACATGCGTATAGTCACGCCCGAGGTCATTGAATAATTCCGCAATCCATAAAACTACAAAGAGATAATTGCCTATGTGACTCTTAAAGTATGTAAATTATTTTAATTAAGCCCTTAAAATATTTTTCCATACATTAAGGCCCTAAAGTATCAGTTTGGCCCTTTCATCCATTTTGACTGTTAAATTTAACTGAATTTAGGGGCAAAATGGTATTTCGTGGCATTTCAACTTAGAAATATTTAAAATACTTAAAAACATTTTAAAACTGTATTAAATTTTTATTTTTTTATTAATAACATATTTTTTTTAAAAAATATTTTTTTCGCTTTTTTATTTATAGGAAGCATTTTTGGAAAAAAGTTTCTATATTAAAAAATATAAATATTTTTAAAACAATTATTATTTACATTAATGGTCCATTTGATTCGAATGTGGGAAAATGGCCTAGATGGAAAGTTTTTTCTTGGAATGACAATTTCAATGGAAATCCTAAAATCTCACATTTACCGTTGTTTGATAACATTCATTTTTCGACTGGCAAAAGTGACATGGTTGTTACAATTAATGAAAAAACCGACAAATGTAAACAATCTGATATTTAAAGAATAATTTTTGACCAAAAAAAAATACAATTTTAACAAAAAAAATTAGTTAATAAGAAAAAGTTTCTAAAAATTCATGTTTAACAAAAAAAAAAAAACTTGCAATGATATAAACAATTCTTAAATTAATAATTTTTAAAAATATAAATGGTTTTAAAAACACAGTTGAGTTTAGTAGCTTTTTTTTAAATATAAAAAATCATGTGTTTATGACCTGACGTATTATTCTATGTGTTTATGTGTCCCAATAGATCATAATCTATCAAGATATATCTATCACAATTGTGTTTATCACCCACAAACAATAGTGTCTAAGCCGATACTCAATTCATAAATGAATTACTTGCATGATTTCAGGATATACGGGATGATTTGTTGCGATATTTTCTCTCTTGAGGGTATAGTAGTCTATTACAAAACGACAAAAAAAAAAACATCACATGGTTAATAATTGTTTTTAAAGGTCTTCATTTTTTAAACAAGAGAAACCGGATCTGTGAACATAATATTTTTTATAACAAGGGGTGGTATCAGATTGTCCAGTTTTAATACCATTTCCACTAAGGGAAAAAAATTATCATTGGGATTAGATATTAAAAAATCCAAGGATGCAAGTTTTTCACTCAATTATCTTTCCTCTTAAATATTTGCAAATTTTTCCGAATACAAAAATGAGTTGCGCAGCTGACCCAAATAAGGGCCTAAAATTCTCTTCATATAAAACTATTTTGAAAAAAATAAAAAATGACCCATACAGCTTTATGGCGCAAAAAAAATTGTTCTTTTTCCACCCAAATCTGTTATTGAACAACTTTTTTAGTAAAAAACCACGAACCCAAAACTTAACCATTTTCCTCGAGCCTTATCGTATTATATTTGTTCACACACGATGCACATGTCTTTCACCTGTTTTTTCTTTTTTTTACTTGTTGAATCGAAACTGCTTTATTTTCATTTTTTTGTAACTTTAACTCGAGATAAGATTGTTCAATTTTTTTAATTGGCTTTGTAGATATTTGTTAAAAAAAATATCATTTAATGCTGATCTAATTGTTGCTTTGGGATACCAGTTGCACACTGCAAGTTGATTTAACGATAGCAGGGTCGTGAGTTTTCTGCATTTGAATACGAGTTCAACGCAAATGTACCTAGAATTAATAGCATTTTTTCGGCATTTGAATACGATTCGAAGCAGATATACCTAGAATTAATAGCATTTTAAGCTTGGGGTGGATTACCTCTACAGCAGAATCTTTCTAACTTGGAATTACAATGTCAACTTTTAGTTGTTCTACTATTATTAGAAGTCAACCAAATCATTCATAGTTATATGTGTTTATGTGTCCCAATGGATTAGTATCTATTACTTGCACTTGAGGGTATAGTAGTCTATTTCTAAACAGCAAAAAGCATTGCACGATTAATAGTTGTTTTTAACGGTCGTCCTTTTTTAAACAAGGAGTAACAGGATCTGCGAATAGGATTTTATTATAACCAGGCGTGGTATCAAATTGCCCAGTTTTAATACAATTTTAAGACAAAGGTGAAACAATTTTAACGTTAGTTTAACAAAAAACAAATTTCAACAATAAAATTATAATTTTCATAAAATAAAACAGCTTTTAATGAAAAATATTTTTATTGGAAAATACTGTTCAAACTAATAACCTGTTATGAGATAGTAATAAAGAATAGATAATACAATACAAAAGGTTGTCTTATATTAACGGACTACATTGTTATTCTCATATTAACAACTGAGTACAATACTACAATTTATAATACATTGACAAAGATGGTGCATAACTGCTCATAACTGCCAGCTATCTTTAGACGTGCATTAGACTTAGTTAACTGACATGAGAATAGAACTAGTAGGTATCCACTGATAACAACGGTTGAGGTTGATAGAAACAAATATTTTTAACACAAATCAGTTTTTAGCTCTTAAAAACTGTTTTAACGAAAAATAAAAACACTTCAAAACATTTTTTTAATAAAATAACAAAATTAATCAAGACAAACAAGTTTAAAATAAAATAACAAATTTTATTGGGATGATAAATTTGTGAAAAAACTGTCATCGTATATAGGTTAGAAAAGTTGTTGTCGTAATTCTTTTCAAAAAGTTGATAAAATTTATATGTGGACATGACATCTATGTAACTTTTTTTATTAAAAATAAAAGTTATCAAACATGCAAAACAATGAATAAAATATTTGTTCGCTGCTATTTAATTGAGTCTTATTGTGTCGTATTTTAATTGAGTCTTCTTCATATTTAGAAATTAATTTATAATATTTTAAAATTATTTATTTGAAATTAAAATGAAAATTAGGATAGCGGAGATAAAATTAGTTATAATTAAAATTTTGACCAGTAAACTCCAACCCATCCAACAAGATAAACAAAGAAGATAAATTATTATGACAAATCAGCTTGTACAAACTTGAAGTGGCATGCCATGTCAGCCGGTTGAATTAGGCGATAAGCTTTTGCCGGTACATAAAGCATTTCTCTGATTGAAAAATATCACAAATATTTTTTATACATTATAAAATTTCATCTAAAAACCATTTTTTTTCCTAGGAAGATTGTGAAAAAAATATTAATTCGGCATTACGTAATTTGACAAAAACTATTTCCTTGACTCCATTCTTCCCACTGGAACTCAATCTAAACTGGTGTTCACTGCCTACTGACTCCTTGACCAGCCCGAAGCTAATACCTCTAGCACGAAAGCAGTGATTTTTTTAACTAGTTTAAACACACAAAAAAACAGTTCCTACCCAAAAAAAACCATTTTGACCGAAACATAAAAACACATTTTTTTTTATCAAAGTAAAAAAAGTTTTAACCAAGAAAAACAAGTTTTAAACATGTCAACATCAATTTTTACGTGTCGATCGCGACACCAGTTATTCTTAGCGTATCGCAACACATGATGTTAGCGTACCGCAACAAACACAAATGACACGGCACGACACGACAAAAACAAAAGAAAAACATTTTTTTGCAAAAATTGTTCTTATGAATAAAAAACAATTTCGACAAAAACAAAAGATTTTTTTAAAGAAAAAAACATTTTTAAAACTAGTTTTAACACAAAAAATAGACTTTAGAGGGGAAAAAAAGCACTTTTATCGAAAATAAATAAATAACAGTTTTTACCAAATTTAAAAAAGTTTTAAAATCGATTTGTTAGTGTCGCTGACGCGATCCCACATCCATTAAATGATGCGGATCCGCGCCAGCGACAATAACCGCTGCCTAGAACACGGACATGTCAAAATAAAAAATGGCATAATGGGAACTCTTATTTAGGCAAAAAATTTATATTTCGTATTGTGTCGTATTTTAATTGATTTGTGCTCAATTAAAAAAAATAAGAATTTGTGCTGCCTCGTTTCATTTTTTATTGGTCGTGTTAGTGTTAGGTAAAAAATGTGAAGGTCATGTTCTGTTTTAATTGGTTCGTAACTGTGTTAGATAAATAAAAAATATATATTTGGTATTGTGTTGCATTTTATTTGATTCATGCTCATGTTTAAAAAAATAGGAATTGGTGTTGTCTCGTGTTATTTATAACTGGTCGTGTTTCTGTTTTGTAAATAAAAATGAAGGTCATATTCGAATTTAATTGGTTCATGATCGTGTTAGATAAATAAAATAAAAATCTTATTGTGGTGTATTTTAATTGAGTCTTCTTCTTATTTAGAAATTAATTTATAATATTTAAAAATTATTTATTTGAAATTAAAATGAAAATTAGAATAGCGGAGAAAAAATTAGTTATAATTAAAATTTTGTCCAGTAAACTCCAACCCATCCAACAAGATAAACAAAGAAGATACATTATTATGACAAATCAGCTTGTTCAAACTTGAAGTGGCATGCCATGTCAGCGGGTTGAGTTAGGCGGTAAGCTTTTGCCGGTACATAAAGCATTTCTCTGATCGAAAAATATCAAAAAAAAAAATTGTACATTATAAGATTTCATCTAAAAACTATTATATTTCCTAGGAAGATTGTGAAAAAAATATTAATTCTGTATTACGTAATTTGAGTAAGACATTAGTAAAAGAATAACTACACGCATATTGCATTCTTATTAAAAAAAAGTTTCAAACAAAGAAATAACTCTTAAAACACACAAATCAAATAAATCTAGAGGCAGAGAGAGAAATTTATTAACATGTAGTAAATTCATGTAATATTAGAGATTGCGAACACAGATTCATAACATCCATGTAAGGAAACAGATCCAAACAAAAGTAGCCCAAAAATACAAATATGCTCTTACCAATTTCAAAGACTTATTATCCCACGAAAACCATTTCAATCATTGGCACCAAACCCAAATACATTCCCAACCACTTTTTTCATATATAAAATATAAATAATTAAGCTAGCGTTGGATAATAGAAGCACCCATGCCGCATCAGATACCGACTTCAACGGGATCCTCTTTGTTAATGTTCAATTCATCATTTTCCTCTTTTATCTCATTTTTCATAGATTCATTTTCAATCATTTCATCTACCTTCAAATTTTCTTCATTTTCGGACACAACAAACTCATCTTTTTTATCAGCCGCGCCATCTTTTTTCCCAACCATAGCATTTTGTTCATTCTCCACCATAACCAACTCCACATTTTTTATAGGCACTCCATCTTTTTTCTCTATCATTGCGTTTACTTTATTTTCAATATGCACGTCCTCTTTTGCCTCAATCCTAGATTTTTCGTCATATGTGGGCATGAGTTCCTTATTCTCAACAGGCAAGTCGTCTTTTATCTCAATAGCAACTTCATTTTGGTTGGTTTCTTTGAGATTCTTATTTTCTCCTTCTTTTGGCATGACCTCCGCATCCATCTTCAAGTTTGACACATTCACCTCATTTGCACGGCAATAGCTGTTTTTCTCCATCTAAGCTCTCTAAACTCAGAAAAACAATAATAAAATGTTGGCCAAAGGGATATGGAGTATTGGAAAATAAAGGCATGCATGCATTGAAGTCAAAACCACCACTCAACAAAGTCATGAACAACTATTCAACAACAAAGTCAGGAAGAGCTATTCCAAATGAGCTAATATCCGAACACTTTAGAAACTGAATTTGTAACAGTTAGTTTGATCCCTTATTTTTCTTAGTGTTAGTTTATGAGGTTCCTTTATATAGCAACGATTACTTTTTGTAAGCAGTATAAATATACTGCCATCTTTGAGTAAATTGGCAAGCAAAACTTACAGATTTCTATTTGAATATTGAGTTTAAAAATCTTTCATGGTATCAGAGCATTAAAACTCTCACGAGTAATCTCGATCCTGATATTCCGTTTCTCCGACGGCGGTAGTCACGGTTCATTTCCACCGTCCGCCGGATTCAAAACTTTGGCATATCGATCCTTAATCATTTGCTGAGTCAATAAGTTTTGTGCAACAAATCAAGCTCTCTCCAAATCCAATGCTTTATTATCCACATGTTTGTATGGCCTTCTGTTCACACTCATTCCTTGACTTGCACCAGCTGAAAAGTTATTTTATTCTTTGAAAAAGATCATTTGGATCTATTTTCACTCGTACAAAAATTCCAGCAACTTTGATCCCAAAGGTCATGATTTCTATAAAATCTCATGCACTAAACTGCTTCGCAAGAAAGCAAGCTTTATGTTTTTAGAAACAATGGCTACAAAATGGCTTTGCTGGAATATCAAACACCTACGCCTTCCTTGTCGTGGGAATTATAGCCAAGATCCTATTCATCATCATTCTCAGCAATATTGGCCTTCAACAGATAAATTAGTCCCATATAAGGTTTAAGGTGGTGATGTGGCTTTGCAAAAAAAAAGTATAAACACACTTTCATACTTTGGTAATTGGTAGGAATACATCCACCCGTCCGTATCTGGAATGAAAAAAAAACATATCCATATTAGTGGGAAGTTAGCCCACATTGAATTTTAAAAAAATAAATGAAAAAAATCATGTACCTAGTTCACATGATCTAAAATCTCTATGGCCCCTGAATCCATCGTGATCAAGCCCAAGGAGCATAGAGCCTCTGAATCCATTGCGATCAAGCTCATGTTTGGCCCAAGAGGTCCATTACAGGTGACGGTCCAGCCAAAACCGATGATTTAGCGTCTGAATAAATTTTTGATCAAGCTCATTATGGTCTAAGAGAACTTATTATGTTTTTTTAATGCAACTGAGTATCGCTCCATTGCATCTATCATGGAGAAAATTAATGGTTTTTTGTTTATTCTCATGTTTTTGGTGATAGTGGAGATCTTCTCAATCGATTAGATCGCACTCATAACCAAACATTTATCAACTCAAGAATTTCAGAATCTTCGGTCCAAGCTCAGTGTGTCTTCACTACCCACACATCGCTTGAGGGGGAATGTTAGAAAATTAAGGCACGCATGCATTGTAGTCAAAACCACCACTCAACAAAGTCATGAACAACTGTTCAACAACAAAGTCAGGAAGAGCTATTCCAAATGAGCTAATATCAGAACACTTTAGAAACTGAATTTGTAACAGTTAGTTTGTTCCCTTATTTTTCTCAGTGTTAGTTTAGGAGGTTCCTTTTATTTAGCAACGATTACTTTTTGTAAGCAGTATGAATATACTGCCAACTTTTAGTAAATTGGCAAGCAAAAGTTAAGATTTCTATTTGAATATTGAGTTTAAAAATCTTTCATGGAGAATTGATGTGCGTAGGCTTATTTATAAAAATAGTTAGCCCCTTTGCATTCTCTTAACTTTAATGCATGTTGGTGGACAACCATCAAGTTAACGTTTGAGAGAAATGTAAGATTTGGAAAGCCAAAAGGTTATTCATAATTGAGTAAATCCCTTTATTTTGAAGCGGAAAGATTTGCAAATATATAAGAGGAAAGATAATTGAGTGAAAAAACTTGTATCCTAGTACTTTTTAACATCTAATCCCAAACGATAATTGCTTTCTCTTAAAATATGGAAATACCCTTCTAAATAGTGATGTGAAATAACCACATGAATACCCATGTCAATACTCACATGAAATAACAATCTGAATTCTGAAAGATTGCAAGAGTGGGTAGAATCAGTTAATGATGTGAATAAAAAATCTGATTTCGTGAAGTGCTTGCATTCCCGGATGATGCTATTGAAAGCATACCATATACACATTTAATCTTAAGTTAAAATACAAAAAATTTATGGTCCTTTCGATACACAGTGACGAAAGTTGTAAATAGCAACAAACGAATATATTATTCACTATTTTGTGTGTTTGATAACGTTTATTTTTATTCAAAAAAACTTGCATGGATATCATGGTTACATATAAATTTTATCAACTTTTTGAAAAAATTAGGAGAAATTTTTCAAAACTATATACGATGACAAGGTTTTTCCACAAACTCATCATCCCAATACCATTCGTTATTTTTTTTAAACTTGTTTTTCTTGATTAATTTACATTATTTTTTTAAAAAATGTTTTGAAGTGTTTTTATTTTTCGTTCAAACAGTTTTTTAGGGCTAACAACAAATTTTTTTGCGCGATAAAGTTTTTGGGGTCATTTGTTTTTTGTTTTTGTTTGCCGAAAATAGTTTTTATATGAAGAGTATTTTAGGCCCTTATTTGGGTCAGCTGTGCAACTCAGTTTTGGGTAAGGAAAAATTTGTAAATATTTTAGTGGAAAGATAATTGACTTAAAAAACTTATATCCTAGTATTTTTTAGTATCTAATCCAATTGATAAGTGCTTTCCCTTAAAATATTGAAATACCCATGTTAATAGTCAAATGAAATAACCACAAGGATACCCATGTCAATACTCGCGTGAAATAACAATGTGAATCCAGAAAGATTGCAAGTTCGTAGAATCAACTAATGATTTGAATAAAAAATCAAATTTCGTGAAGTGCTTGTATTACTGGATGATGCTGTTGAAAGCAACCCATATACAGATTTGATTTGAAGTAAGAAAACAATAAAATATTATGGTCCTTTTGATACACAATGACAAAAGTGGTAAATAGCAGCAAACGAGTATGTTATTCACTATTTTGTGTGTTTGATAACATTTGTTTTTAAAAAAAAAAAAAAAACTTGCATGGCTACCTTGTCAACATATAAATTTGATCATCTTTTGGAAAAAAATTAGGACAATAACTTTTCTAACCTATATCCGATGACGAAGTTTTTCCGCAAATTTATCATCTCAATAAAATTTGTTACTTTTTTTAAACTTGTTTTTCTTGATTAAATTTTTTTATTTTGTTAAAAAATGTTTTGATGTGCTTTTATTTTTCGTTAAAACAGTTTTTACGGGCCAAAGACTGATTTGTGTTAAAAATATTTTTTTCAAAAATATTTTACACCAATTTTTTTCATTACAAGCTGTTTTATTTTTATCAAAATTATATTTTTATTGTTAAAATTTGTTTTTTGTTAAACTAACGTTAAAATTTTTTCACCTTCAGGCGAAAACTGTCCTACAATTGTATTCAAACTGGGCAATCTGATACACCACTTGTTATAAAAAAAAATCTATTCGTAGATCCGGTTACTCTTTTTTTAATAAATGACAACCTTTAAAAACAACTATTAATTGTGCGATGTTTTTTTGTTGTTTAGAAAAAGACTGCAATACGAAATCATGCAAATAATAGGTACTTATCTATTGGGATACATAAACAATTATAATGCTGAATGATTTGGTTAACTTTTAATAATGGTAGAACAAATGAAGTTGACTATTACAATGTTAGAAAGATGCTGATGCAGAGGTAATCGACCCCAAGCTTAAAATGGTGTTAATTCTAGGTACATCTGCGTTGAAATCGTATTCAAATGCAGAATACTCACAGCCCTGCTGTCATTAAATCAACTTCCAGTGTCCAACTGGTATCACAAAGCAACAAGTCGATCTGTATTAAATGAGAAATCTTTTCTTAACAAATATGTGTGTAAATGATTAAAAAAATAACTTGAAAGCCTATTAAAAAAGTTGGATAGTCTTATCTCGAGTTAAAGTTACAAAAATATTAAAACAAATTAGTTTCATTCCAACAAGTAAAAAAAAAAAAAAAAACACACAAGTGAAAGACATGCCCACCATGTGTGAACAAATATACAATGATAAGGCTTGAGGAAAATGGTTGAGTTTTGGGTTTCTGGTAATTTTATAAAAAAATATTTAATAACAAAATTGAGTGAAAAAACAACAAAATTTTTTTGCCCCGCAACGTTGTAGGGGTCATTTCTTTTTTTTTGTTTGTTTGTTTTTCAAAATAGTTTATGTATGAAGCGTATATTAGGCCGTTATTATTTTCAGCTTCGCAACTCAATTTTGTTTGCAGAAAAATTTGCAAATATTTAAGAGGAATGATAATTGAGTGTAAAACTTGTATCCTAGCATTTTTTAATATCTAATCCCTATGATAATTGCTTTCCCTTAAAATATGGAAATACCCATGTAAAAATTCATGTCAAATAACCACGTGAATACCCATGTCAATACTTACATGAAATAACAATGTGATTCCTTTGTCATGCCTGCGTCAGTTAGGTCTCTTTTAGAGGCATGGAAGCCTCCTTGAGGTTGGGTGGGAGACAAACGGGATTGGCGTATGGTTCTACACTGCACTACGTGGACGATATGGAAGGAGATTAATACTCGTTGTTTCAAAGGTATTGAGATGGCGCCATCGAGACTTCGTTATCTTTTTTTAAGCACCCTTATTAGCTGGTCTAAGGGGAAGATCTCGGTCAGGACTCATGTTTTTGTTGAGTTTATGGAGGAGATCCACCATGTGTTATAATATGGGTGTCTGTGTGGAAGGTGTTTGTTAGTTTTTTCTGAATTTTCTTGTATTTCTGTTGCTTTGTATATTTCATGTATACGGATTCGCTCCCTCAGCGTTTGGTATTTATTGAATTCATTTATTTATAAAAAAAACACTGTGATTCCTGAAAGATTGCAAGAGTTGGTACAATCATCTACTGATTTAAATAAAAAATCAGATTTCGTGAAGTGCTTGTATTCCCGGATGACGCTATTGAGAGCATCCCATATACACATTTAAACTCAAGTCAAAATACAAAACAAATTATGGTCCTTTTGATACACAATGACAAAAGTGGTAAATAGCAGCAAACGAATATATTATTCATTATTTTGTGTTTGATAACTTTATTTTTAATAAAAAAACTTGCATGGATACCATGTCCACATAAAAATTGGATCATCTTTTTGAAAAAAATCATGACAAAAATTTCTAACCTAAATACGATGACGAATTTTTTCCACCAATTTATCATTCCAATTAAATTTGTTTTTTTCTTAACTTGTTTTTCTTGATTAATTTTTTTTATTTTGTTGAAAAATGTTTCGAAGTGTATTTATTTTTCATTAGAACAGTTTTTAAGGGCTGAAAACTGATTTGCGTTAATTTTTTTTTCTTAAAGAGTATTTTTCACTAAATTTATTTTTCATTAAAAGTTGTTTTATTTTTATGAAAAATATATTTTTATAGTTAATTTTTTTTCCATCTGCGAAGGATTCCGGTCTTATTTCGAAAGATGTAAATTCTACTGTGGAAAATGGCAATTGGAACATCGGCCGCAAGCAAACGCGGAATAGAAATCGAAGGACCTAAATGTTTTTTTTTTTTAAATTTGCTTTAGGTTGTTGTTTCCTTTTGTAAGATTCCTGCTTTAGCATTTGTTAGTGCCCTTGGAGATGCTTTTTCTCCATCTATTAATAAAATCTTTTATTGAGAAAAAAAAATATTAATTTGAAATAAGATAACTGAACTTACACTAACAAAAAAAATAAAAAATAGTTAACTTTTTTTTGTTAAACTAAAGTTAAAATTGTTTCACCTTTAGGCATAAACTGTGTTAAATTTGAATTAAAACTGGGCAATCTGACACCACCACCTATTATAAAACAATTCTATTCGCTGATCCGATTACTCCTTGTTTAAAAAATGACGACCTTTAAATAGAACTATTAACCGCTCATTGTTTTTTTTGTTTTGTAGAAATAGACTACTACCCCTAAGAGAGAAAATATTGTTACAAATCATCCCGTATATCCTGAAATCATGGAAGTAATTCGTTTATGAATTGAGTAATGGCTTAGATACTTTTGTTCTAGGGTGATAACATACACACGATAGATATATCCACCTTGACATTTAACAATTAATAAAATATTTGTTTGCTGCTATTTACCACTTTTGTCATTGTGTATCAAAAGGACCATAATTTTTCTTGATTTTGACTTGAAATGAAATGTGTATATGGGATGCTTTCAACAGCATCATCCGGGAATGCAAGCACTTCACGAAATCTGATTTTTTTTTATTCAAATCATTAGCTGATTCTACCAACATGCAATCTTTCAGGATTCAAATTGTTATTTCACGTGATTATTGACATGGGTATTAATGTGGTTATCTCACATGACTATTTACATGGGAATTTCCATATTTTAAGGGAAAGCAATTACCAATGGGTTTAGATATTAAAAAAATACTAGGATACGAGTTTTTTCACTCAATTATCTTCCCTCTTAAAAATTTGCAAATTTTTCTTGATACAAAACTGAGTTGCGCAGCTGACCCAAATAAAGGCCTAAAATACTCTTCATGTATAAACTATTTTGAAAAAAACAAAAACAAAACAGAAACGACCCCTACAACTTTGTGACCCAAAACAATTTGTTGTTTTTCCACCCAATTCTGTTATTAAATAAACTTTTTAGTAAATAACCACAAACCCAAAACTAAACCATTTTCCTCAAACCTTATCATTGTATATTTTTTCACACACGATGCACATGTCTTTCACTTGTTTTCTTTTTTTATTTTATTTGTTGAATCGAAACTGATTTGTTTCCATTGTTTTTAACTTTTAACTTCGGATGAGATTGTTTAATTTTTTTAATAGGCTGTGTAGTTATTTTATTAATCATCTACCCACATATTTGTTAAAAAAAGAACTTCTCATTTAATACACATCTAATTGTTGATTTGGGCTTTGCACATGGGATACCATTTTAATACGATTTCAATGCAGATATGTGCCTAGAATAAATACCACTTTAAGCTTGGGGTGGATTACCTCTACACCATATGTACCTACAATTACAACGTCAACTTTATTTGTTCTACTACTATTAAAAGTCAACCAAATCATTCATCTTTAAAAATGATTCTAGGTTTTAGAAAGTACATGTAACGGTTTTAGCCTTTGTTTTGGAAGGTTTATTTATCACACAGTCCTCTATAAATAGGACACGGGGGAGGGCCATTGGGATATAACAAATACTCATATAAGAGAAAGACATGGAAATGAAGAAAGTTCTTTTGATGACATTGTTGGTAGCTACGGTGTTTATGGCCACCATTGTCAACTCCACTGCCAATTCGGTTTCTAACAGTGGTAAAATGTGTGACTCTGACATTATCCTCAACGCTGCTAATTCCCTTGCAGTTTGCTTGGGTAAGTTTTGCGCTCCATGGAGCCCCTGCCAAACCGGTTGTGTTTGCGTCGGAAATAGTGGTTTCGGGGCTTGTGTGGAACCGACATTTGAATTAATAAAATAGTGTCCCGGGGACATCTACATATACGTTTTATTTATTTGTATGCGTGTGTAAGTTTGTATGAAATAAGCTCAATCTAGTGTTCAACGGGCATCTACATCATGATGTATTTCTTGTTATTGACTAATGAAAATCATGCATGTGTTTATCCAATTATCTTTGCTTTATGGTATGTGTTATATTCGGGTCGAACCGGAACCGTTATCCATCCATATGGGTATTGGATCCTTATTCATTTAATTGGATTAATTATTTATATATTTATTTATATATATTTAGTGTACAAATAAATACAACATAATTTATGCTGGCCAAACAAAATTACCAACTCTTATAGTGTATATGACAATGGTGTCGAGAATTGATCTCGAAGTGGAGATAATGTCCAAATAACTGAAAATTGTGGTTTATATGCTTAACAATATTTTTTATCTTAACTTTGCACGTTATTTTGAAGGCCTTGTGCCCGGTAAGATTTAATTTCATTGTCATAAATGTTTTATGTCGAATGGTTTAAAAAACAACGTATAATGCACTAATTTTAGATAAGTATTGAGGGAGATATGGTCTCCCGAACAAGACCAATTAAAATAGAAAATTTGGGTCTTTCTTGAGAAAGGCGGTAAAGGATATTTTTCCCATATCTTTTTGGGCAAATCAAACTTTGGGCTATTTTTATGATGGCCAACAACCTAATATGTGCTTGATATTGTTCGTAAAATTATATCATTTTCATAATTATCGATCTCCATGTATTGGGATTTCTTGGCAATTTAGGCAGTGTTTTTTTAGTCCCCAGAAAATAGGTAAAATAGGCAATTTTATTTTTTTTCACTTGATGAGTGAAAAATGAAGTATGTATCTACCTAGCGATAAAATTTATTTTTGAACTATTTCAAGAGGCCAATTTTGATTTATTTGTTCTTGAATTAATTTGTTTAAATCATTATAAGGTTTATGCGTGATTTGTTTAGACCACCCTATACTACTGGCGTGCTTGGGTCGCTCCCTTAAAAGGTGAGTGTGACAAATTCATCTATTTGAAATACTCGGTTGTGTGTTTGTTTGCTTAAATGGATGCTTATTATGAAAATATATTAAGATCTTGTGTTTGATTGCTTATTTTTGTGTAACGTTGGCCCTACATAAACGTGCAATGAAGACATACTCATTTTATTTATTTGTAGATGAAATGTATAGCAGTTGTTGTAGTCATTGTATAATAATTACGAGGAGAGATTTTTATATATTCGAAACTCCTTATGTAAGGGGATGCATTTTCTTGATAGCACAAGAATACATAAGAATTATCTTGGTAAAAGCTCATAAATTGCTAATAGGGACCTACGTGGAGCCCATGCACCTTTAATATTGTATGATGCAAATGTTATTTTATTATCATAGTCTGAATGCAATTTATTTACACTTATGATAAATTGGGGTACAAATTTTAGTTTTGGAACGTTTCCTTAACAAAACTTACGATTAAGTGTGAACAAAATATAATTTGTTTACAATTACGATTTTCGGTGAGTGTTTTACTATGAGGTGTTAAGCATTGATAATTAGAGGTTTATGAGGTTTTTGGGGAAGTTGTATATTGATTGTTCATATGAGAGTTAAGTACTTTTGGGGGAGCTTTTGTAAAGTTACCTTAATAAAAAAAAACTAAAAATTAGGTTTAAAAAAATTACAAAATAAACTCCAAATTTTTACAATTTTGGGAACTCATTGCATGCCTATCAGACTTTTAAACGGAAACGACTTGCCGTTAGTTTTTTATTTTTCCGATTTTTTGAGATTTTCGGTGAGTGTTTTACTAAGAGGTGTTAAGGATGGATAATTAGAGGGTTGGGATGTTTTGGGGGAAGTTTTTTATTGATTGTTCATTTATGAGTTAAGTACTTTATAATAACTTGAAGTGCAGCCTCCTGCGATCGGGCTAGTGTTATGTGTATTTGGGATATATCTATCATGTGTACGTTGTAGCACGAGTTAGGTAGGGTGAATACCTAATAGGGAGATCTAGTGTTTTGGGATAGATTCGGGATATGTTGGATACCAAACAACGCGTATCTGAATGCATGACGCTGGGTATCGAGCAGATCTGACCCGACTTATTTAGTTAGTTCGAATAATTTCACCGCAATATATATACGTATTTCATAGAGATCGGGAGTTACGAAAGGGTCTCAATAGTTTAAATAAACTACGAAAAAAATTACTTCCACTAATAATATTGTCGGAGTTCTAAAATGTACACATTATGGTTTTTGTAATAAATAGGCATGGATTGAAAAAATAAGTGCTATTCATACTTTAATCCTCCGCCACATTGTTACATTGAGTTCCCCCATCACTATTTCCCTTAAAGAATGCAATTTGCGTTAAGGGCACAATAGAGTGACCGAAAGAAAAACATGATGAAACAAACTAATCAAATACTGTTAATAAACATATTAAAAATATTGAAACAAAATCCTTCTAATTTAATAAATTAAATGAAAGAATAAAAAAATCATATACAATTTCAAGACGAATATGTGACACATTCCCAACTTTGCCTAATTACAATTTTCGTCACGTAATGCATCTTCAAAATTCGAAACAATGCCTTATCCACGAGGTCGTTAAATGTAAATTTTCTTTGCAATCTAATGAAAGATCGTTGATGCCTATTGTAACTCAACCCAGTTGTCCATTGTAATACTGTCATACTTCCCCCAACACCACATGCGTATAGTCACGCCTGAGGTCATTGAATAATTCCGCAATCCATAAAACTAGAAAGAGTTAATTGCCTATGTGACCCTTAAAGTATGTAAATTATTGTTATTAAGCCCTTAAAATATTGTTCCATACATTAATCCCCTAAAGTATCAGTTTGGCCCTTTCATCCATTTTGACGGTTAAATTTAACTGAATTTTTGGGAAAAATGGTATTTCGTGGCATTTAAACTTAGAAATATTTAAAATAGTTAAAAACATTTTAAAACTTTATTAAAATTTTATTTTTTTATTAATAGCATATTTTTTTTTTAAATATTTTTTCGCTTTTTTATTTATAGGAAACATTTTTGGAAAAAAGTTTCTATACTAAAAAAAAAAAAAAAATTTTTAAAACAATTTTTATTTACATTAATGGTCCATTTGATTCGAAAGTGGGGAAATGGCCTAGATGGAAAGTTTTTTCATGGAATGACAATTTCAACGGAAATCCTAAAATCTCACATTTATCGTTATTTGATAACATTCATTTTTTGACTGGCAAAAGTGACATGGTTGATACAATTAATGAAAAAACCAACAAATGTAAACAATCTGATATTTAAAGAATAATTTTTTACCAAAAAAAATTCAATTTTAACCAAAAAAATTAGTTAGTAAGAAAAAGTTTCTAAAAACTAATTTTTAACAAAAAAAAAAAACTTGAAATGATATAAACAATTCTTAAATTAATAGTTTTTAAAAATATAAATTGCTTTAAAAACACAATTGAGTTTAGTACCTTTTTTTTTAAATATAAAAAATCATGTGTTTATTACCTGACGTATTATTATATGTGTTTATGTGTCCCAATATATCAGAATCTATCAAGATATATCTATCACAATTGTGTTTATCACCCACAAACAATAGTGTCTAAGCCGATACTCAATTCATAAATGAATTACTTGCTTGATTTCAGGATATACGGGATGATTTGTTGCGATATTTTCTCTCTTGAGGGTTATGTAGTCTATTACAAAACGACAAAAAAAACATCACACGGTTAATAATTGTTTTTAAAGGTCTTCATTTTTTAAACAAGAGAAACCGGATCTGTGAACATAATTTTTTTTATAACAAGGGAATGGTATCAGATTGCCCAGTTTTAATACCATTTCCACTAAGGGAAAGAAATTATCATTGGGATTAGATATTAAAAAATCCAAGGATGCAAGTTTTTCACTCAATTATCTTTCCTCTTAAATATTTGCAAATTTTTCCGGATACAAAACTGAGTTGCGCAGCTGACCTAAATAAGGGCCTAAAATTCTCTTCGTATAAAACTATTTTGAAAAAAATATAAAATGACCCATACGGCTTTGTGGCGCAAAAAAAAAATTGTTCTTCTTCCACCCAAAAATAAAAAAATAAAAAATGACCCATACGACTTTAACAATTGAGTACAATACTACAATTGATAATACATTGACAAAGATGTCGCATAACTGCTCATAACTGCCAGCTATGTTTAGACGTGCAGTAGACTTAGTTAACTGACATGAGAATAGGACTAGTGGGTATGTGGAGGTATCCTCTGGTAACAGGGGTTGAGGTTGATAGAAACAAATATTTTTAACACAAATCATTTTTTAGCTCTTAAAAACTGTTTTAACGAAAAATAAAAACACTTCAAAACAGTTTTTAATAAAATAACAAAATTTAATCAAGACAAAGAAGTTTTAAAAAAATAACAAATTTTATTGGGATGATAAATTTTATGGTTAAGTCTAATTTTCGGGAAATTTACGTCGTACACTCAAATCGGGAGCCCCGTGACTATCCGGTCGGTTCCTATGAGCCCCATGCGTCCCGTGCGAGGTCTTCGTGACTCTTACGGGACCATTTTGTTGTTGTGTTATGTTTTTACCATTCGATTGCATGTTTATATGCTTAGTCTAAATTTTATCAATTTTACATCATACACTCAAACCGGGAGCGTCGTGACTACGCGATCGGTTCCTACGAGTCACATTGGTCCCGTGCGAGGTGTTCGTGGCTCTTTCAGGACTGTTGTGTGCTTGTTCTATGTTTTCACCATTCGATGGCATGTTTTTATGCTCAAGTCTAAATTTTTCTTAATTTACGTCGTACACACAAACCAGGAGCATCGTGACTACGCGTCCGGTTCCTATGAGTCACATTTGTCCCGTGCGAGGTGTTCGTGACTCTTACGGTACCGTTTGGTGTTTGTTTTACGTCTTCACCCTTCGATGGCATGTTTTTATGCTTAAGTCTATTTTTTTACAAATTCACGTTGTACACTCAAACCGTGAGCCCCGTGACTACGCGGTCGGTTCATACGAGTCACATTGGTCCGGTGCGAGGTGTTCGTGACTCTTACGGAACCGTTTTGTGTTTATTTTACATTTTCACCCTTCGATGGCATGTTTTTATGCTTATGTCTATTTTTTTTACAAATTTACGTATTACACTCGAACCGGGAGTCCCGTGAGTACGCGGTCTTTTCCTACGAGTCACATTGGTCCCGTGCGTGGTGTACGTGACTCTTACGGTACCATTTTGAGTTTGTTTTACCGTTTCCCGCTTCGATGGCATGTTTTATGCTTATGTATAATTTTTTACAAATTTATGTCATACACTCAAATCGGGAGCCCCGTGACTACGCGGTCGGTTCCTACGAGTCACATTGGTCCCGTGCAAGGTGTTCGTCACTCTTACGGGACCGTTTTGTGCTTGTTCTATGTTTTCACCTTTCAATGGCATGTTTATATGCTTAAGTCTAATTTTTTTCAATTTTACGTCGTACACTCAAACCGGGAGCGTCGTGACTACGCGATCGGTTCCTACGAGTCACATTGGTCCCGTGCGAGGTGTTCGTGGCTCTTGCGGGACTGTTTTGTGCTTGTTCTAAGTTTTCACCTTTCGATGGCATGTTTTTATGCTCAAGTCTAAATTTTGTTAATTTACGTCGTACTCTCAGACCAGGAGCGTCGTGACTACGCGTCCGGTTCCTACGAGTCACATTGGTCCCGTGCGAGGTGTTCATGACACTTACTGGACCGTTTTGTGGCTTTTTTATGCTTTCATCCTTCGATGGCATATTTTTATGCTCAAGTCCAACGTTTTACAAATTTACATCGTACACTCAAACCGGAAGCCGTGTGACTACGCAGTCGGTTCCCACGAGTCAGATTGGTCCCGTGCGAGGTGTTCGTGGCTCTTATGGGACAGTTTTTTTTCTTGTCCTATATTTTCACGCTTCGATGGCATGTTTCTAAGTTTAAGTCTAAATTTTAGCAAATTTTCGTAGTACACTCAAACCGGGAGCGTCGTTACTATGCGTCCGGTACCTATGAGTCACATTGGTCCCGTGCGAGGTGTTCGTGACTCTTACGGTACCGTTTTGTGTTTGTTTTACGTTTTCACCCTTCGATGGCATGTTTTTATGCTAAAATCTAATTTTTTCAATTTTACATCGTACACTCAAACCGGGAATGTCGTGACTACGAGGTCAGTTCCTACGAGTCGCATTGGTCCCATGTGAGGTGACCATTTTGTGTTTGTTTTACGTTTTCAACCATTGATGACATGTTTTTATGCTTAAGTCTAATTTTTTGTTGCGTCGTACACTCAAACTGGGAGCCCCGTGACTACGCAGTCAGTTCCTACGAGCCCCATGGATCCCGTGCGAGGTATTCGAGACTCTTACGGGACCGTTTTGGGGTTGTGTTACGTTTTCACCATTCGATTGCACGTTTTTATGCTTAAGTCTAATTTTTTTCAAATTTACGTCATACACTCAAACCGGGAGCGTCGTGACTACGCTGTCGGTTCCTACGAGTCACATTGGTCCCGTGCGAGGTGTTCGTGACTCTTACTGGAACGTTTTGTGCTTGTTCTATGTTTTCACCTTTCGACGGCATGTTTTTATGCTCAAGTCTTAATTTTTATAAATTTAAGTCTTACACTCAAACCAGGAGCGTCGTGACTACGCGTCCGGTTCCTACGAGCCACATTGGTCCCGTACGTGGTGTTCGTGACTCTTACGATACCATTTTGTGTTTGTTTTACGTTTTTACCCTTCGATGGCATGTTTTTATGCTTAAGTCTATTTTTTTGCAAATTCACGTCGTACACTCAAACCGGGAGCCCTGTGACTACGCGGTCGGTTCCTACGAGTCACATTGGTCCCGTGCGAGTGGTTCATGACTCTTCCGGGACCGTTTTGTGGATTTTTTATGCTTTCACCCTTCGATGGAATATTTTTATGCACAAGTCCAACGTTTTACAAATATACGTCGTACACTCAAACCGGGAGCCCTGTGACTGTGCAGTCGGTTCCAACGAGTCAGATTGGTCCCGTGCGAGGTGTTCGTGGCTCTTACGGGACCGTTATTTTCTTTTTTTTACGTTTTCACGCTTGGATGACATGTTTTTAAGCTTAAGTCTAATTTTTTGCAAATTTACGTCGTACACTCAAACCGGGAGCGTCGTTACTACGTGACCGGTACCTACGAGTCACATTGGTCCCGTACGAGGTGTTCGTGACTCTTACGGTACCGTTTTGTGTTTGTTTTACGTTTTCACCCTTCGATGGCTTGTTTTTATGCCACAGTCTATTTTTTGCAAATTCATGTCCTACACTCAAACCGGAAGCCCCGTGACTACGCGGTCGGTTCTTACGAGTCACATTGGTCCCGTGCGAGGTGTTCGTGACTCATACGGGACCGTTTTGTGGCTTTTTTATGCTTTCACCCTTGCATGGCATATTTTGATGCTTAAATCCAACGTTTAGCAAATTTAAGTCGTACACTCAAACCGGGAGACCTGTGACTATGCAGTCGGTTCCTACGAGTCAGATTGGTCTCGTGCGAGGTGTTCGTGACTCTGACGGGACCCTTTTTTGCTTGTTCTATGTTTTCACCCTTCGATGACATGTTTTTATGTTTAAGTCTAATTATTTGGAAATTTACGTCGTACACACAAATCGGGAGCGTCGTTACTACCGTCCGGTACCTACGAGTCACATTGGTCCCGTGCGATGTATTGGTGACTCTTACGGTACCGTTTTGTGTTTGTTTTACGTTTTCACCCTTCGATGGCTTGTTTTTAAGTTTAAGTCTAAATTTTTCAAAATTTACGTCGTACATTCAAACCGGGAGCGTTGTTACTACGCGTTCAGTACCTGTGAGTCACATTGGTCCCGTGCGAGGTGTTCGTGATACTTACGGTACCGTTTTGTGTTTGTTTTACGTTTTTACCCTTCCATGAATCTTTTTATACTTAAGTCTATTTTTTTTTCAAATTCATGTACTACACTCAAACCGGGAGCCCCGTGACTACGCGATCGGTTCCTACGAGTCACATTGGTCCCGTGCGAGGTGTTCGTGACTCTTACGGTACCGTTTTGTGTTTATTTTACGTTTTCACCCTTCGATGGCATGTTTTTATGCTGAAATCTAATTTTTTCAATTTTAGATCGTACACTCAAACCGGGATCGTCATGACTACGCGGTCAGTTTCTACGAGTCGCATTAGTCCCATGTGAGGTGTACGTGACTCTTACGAGACCGTTTTGTGTTTGTTTAACGTTTTCACCCGTCGATGGCATGTTTTTATGGTTAAGTCTAATTTTCGGGAAACTTACGTCGTACACTCAAATCGGGAGCCCCGGGACTACGCGATCGGTTCCTACGAGCCTTATGGGTCCCGTGCGAGGTGTTCGTGAGTCTTACGGGACCGTTTTGTTGTTGTGTTACGTTTTTACCATTGGATTGCATGTTTATATGCTTAAGTCTAAATTTTTTCAATTTTACGTCAAACACAAAAACCGGGAGCGTTGTGACTACGCGATCGGTTTCAATGAGACACATTGGTCCCGTGCGAGGTGTTCGTCGATCTCGCGGGACTGTTTTGTGCTTGTTCTACGGTTTCACCTTTCGATGGCATGTTTTTATGCTCAAGTCTAATTTTTTGTTAATTTACGCCGTACACTCAAACCATGAGCGTCATGACTACGCGTCCGGTTCCTACGAGTCACATTGGTCCCGTGCGAGGTGTTCGTGACTCTTACGGTACCGTTTTGTGTTTATTTTACATTTTCACCCTTCGATGGCATGTTTTTATGCTTAAGTCGTTTGTTTTGCAAATTCAGGTTGTACACTCAAACCGTGAGCCCCGTGACTACGCGGTCGGTTCATACGAGTCACATTGGTCCAGTGCGAGGTGTTCGTGACTCTTACGGTACCGTTTTGTGTTTATTTTACATTTTCACCCTTCGATGGCATGTTTTAATGCTTAAGTCTATTTTTTCAATTTTACATCGTACAATCAAATCGGGAGTGTCGTGACTACGCGATCAATTCTTACGAGTCGCATTGGTCCCATGTGAGGTGACCATTTTATGTTTGTTTTACTTTTTCACTCGTCGATGGCATGCTTTTATGCTAAAGTCTATTTTTTTGGAAATTTAGGTCGCACGCTCAAACCGGGAGACCCGTGAATATGCGGTCGGTTCCTACTAGTCACATTGGTCCCATGCGAGGTGTTCGTGGCTCTTGCGGGACTGTTTTGTGCTTGTTCTACGTTTTCACCTTTCGATGCCAGGTTTTTATGCTCAAGTCTGAATTTTTACAAATTCAAGTTGTACACTCAAATCATGAGCCCCGTGACTACTCGGTCGGTTCATACGAGTCACATTTGTCCGGTGCGAGGTGTTCGTGACTCTTACGGTACTGTTTTGTGTTTGTTTTATGTTTTCACCCTTCGATGGCTTGTTTTTATACTTAAGTCTATTTTTTTGCAAATTCATGTCCTACACTCAAACCGGGAGCCCCGGGACTACGGGGTCGGTTCCTACGAGTCACATTGGTCCCGTGTGAGGTGTTCGTGACTCTTACGGTACCGTTTTGTGCTTATTTTACGTTTTCACCCTTCGATGGCATGTTTTTATGCTTAAACCTATTTTTTTCAATTTTACATCGTACACTCAAACCGGGATCGTCGTGACTATGCGATCAGTTCCTATGAGTCGCATTAGTCCCATGTGAGGTGTCCGTGTCTCTTACGAGACCGTTTTGTGTTTGTTTAACGTTTTCACCCGTCGATGGCATGTTTTTATGCTTAAGTCTAATTTTCTGGAAATTTAAGTCATACACTCAAACCGGGATCCCCGTGACTATGCGGTCGGTTCCTACGAGCCCTATGGGTCCCGTGCGAGGTGTTCGTGACTCTTACGGGACCATTTTGTTGTTTTATGTTACATTTTTTCCATTCGATTGCATGTTTATATGCTTAAGTCTAAATTTTTTCAATTTTACGTCAAACACTCAAACAGGGAGCGTTGTGACTTCGCGGTCGGTTCAAACGAGTCACATTGGTTCCGTGCGAGGTGTTCGTGGCTCTTGCGGGACTGTTTTGTGCTTGTTCTACGTTTTCACCTTTCGATGGCATGTTTTTATGCTCAAGTCTAAATTTTTGTTAATTTACGTCGTACACTCAAACTAGGAGCGTCGTGACTACGCGTCCGGTTCCTACGAGTCACATTGGTCCCGTGCGAGGTGTTCGTGACTCTTACGGTACCGTTTTGTGTTTGTTTTACGTTTTCCCCCTTCGATGGCATGCCTTTATGCTAAAGTCGATTTTTTTGCAAATTCAGGTTGTACACTCAAACCGTGAGCCCCGTGACTACGCGGTCGGTTCATACGAGTCACATTGGTCCAGTGCGAGGTGTTCGTGACTCTTACGGTACCGTTTTGTGTTTGTTTTATGTTTTCACCATTCGATTGCATGTTTTTATGCTTAAGTCTATTTTTTTTCAAATTCACGTCGTACACTCAAACCGGGAGCCTCGTGACTACGCGGTCGGTTCCTACGAGTCACATTGGTCCCGTGCGAGTTGTTCATGACTCTTCCGGGACCGTTTTGTGGATTTTTTAGGATTTCACCCTTCGATGGAATATTTTTATGCACAAGTCCAACGTTTTGCAAATTTACGTCGTACACTCAAACCGGGAGCCCTGTGACTGCGCAGTCGGTTCCAACGAGTCAGATTGGTCCCGTTTGAGGTGTTCGTGGCTCTTACGGGACCGTTTTTTTCGTTTTTTTAGGTTTTCACGCTTCGATGGCATGTTTTTAAGTTTAAGTCTAAATTTTTGTAAATTTACGTCGTACACTCAAACCGGGAGCGTCGTTACTACGTGACCGGTACCTACGGTTCACATTGGTCCCGTGCGAGGTGTTCGTGACTCTTACGGTACCGTTTTGTGTTTGTTTTACGTTTTCACTCTTCGATGGCTTGTTTTTATGCCACAGTCTATTTTTTGCAAATTCATGTCCTACACTCAAACCGGAAGCCCCGTGACTACGCGGTTGGTTCCTACGAGTCACATTTGTACCGTGCGAGGTGTTCGTGACTCATACGGGACCGTTTTGTGACTTTTTTATGCTTTCACCCTTAGATGGTATATTTTGATGCTTAAATCCAACGTTTAGCAAATTTAAGTCGTGGGAGACCTGTGACTATGCAGTCAGTTCCTACGAGTCAGATTGGTCTCGTGCGAGGTATTCGTGACTGTTACGGGACCGTTTTTTGCTTGTTCTATGTTTTCACCCTTCGATGGCATGTTTTTATTTTTAAGTCTAATTTTTTACAAATTTACGTCGTACACTCAAACCGGGAGCGTCGTTACTACCCGTCCGATACGTACGAGTCACATTGGTTCCTTGCGAGGTATTGGTGACTCTTACGGTACCGTTTTGTGTTTGTTTTACGTTTTCACCCTTCGATGGCTTGTTTTTAAGTTTAAGTATAAATTTTTCCAAATTTACGTCGTACATTCAAACCGGGAGCGTTGTTACTACGCGTTCGGTACCTGTGAGTCACATTGGTCCCGTGCGAGGTGTTCGTGACACTTACCATATCGTTTTGTGTTTGTTTTATGTTTTCACCCTTCGATGGCTTTTTTTTAAACTTAAGTCTATTTTTTTTTCAAATTCATGTCCTACACTCAAACCGGGAGCCCCGTGACTACGCGGTCGGTTCCTACAATTCACATCCTCTTTTGCCTCAATCCTAGATTTTTCGTCAAATGTGGGGATGAGTTCCTTATTCTCAGCAGGCAAGTCGTCTTTTATCTCAATAGCAACTTCATTTTGGTTGGTTTATTTGAGATTCTTATTTTCTCCTTCTTTTGGCATGACCTCCTCATCCATCTTCAAGTTTGACACATTCACCTCATTTGCACGCCAATAGCAGTTTTTCTTCATCTAAGCTCTCTAAACTCAGAAAAACACAATAATAAAATGTTGGTCAAAGGGATATGGAGAATTGATGTGCGTAGGCTTATTTATAAAAATAGTGAGCCCTTTTGCATTCTCTTAACTTTAATGCATATAAAAATAGTTAGCCCTTTTGCATTCTCTTAACTTTAATGCATATGGGTGGACCACCAGCAAGTTAACGTTTGACAGAAACGTAAGATTTGGAAAGCCAAAAGGTTATTCATAATTGAGTAAATCCCGTTATTTTAAAGCGGGAATGACAATAGACGTCTTAGTGGGCACTCTTTTTTATCAGGGCCGTTATATATTTATTTTTGTATTGATTCATTCCTATATTATTTGACAATTGATTAATTATAACTTTTATTATCAAGACATTATAGTTATCTTACTAACTTTAGACACTATTTTACTAACGACGAGTTTTAAACCCTACGCGATGCGCGGATGCGTTATAATTTGTTTTGTAAAATACATGCGATATATATATTATTAATCTTACATTTAAAATAATATTAATATGAAATGAAGTAAATGGGTAAAATGTTTGGGACATATGAACATGCCTCTATTGTAAAATTACAAATTAACTTCCTCGTTATACTTTTTGAGTAAAGTTGATTATTTTATGATTTGTACACACTAGACACCGAGTGACTTTTTTTTTATTTAAGACATAATTATATTTTATGTCTATTTGATACGTTATATAAGTACTAATAATATATAGAGAGAAAAAGGATGCTGAAACACATGCCCAAATCATATCTAGAGATACTATTTTTATATTATTATATTATATATTTATATTTTTAAATAATTATTTAAACTCTTAATCAACTTTAAATAAATTATTCTTTAACTTCTATTTTTCGAAAAATTATAATGACTTAGTGTCATGGACACGATAGAGGGAACGTGTAAATGACAAACATTTTGATGTTGTATTTTACGAAAATAAATCGTAAATGATATAAGGTTTGGCGTCCATTTAATTTTTTATAATGAGTCTAACCCCCGAGAATTGACTTTTTTAAGGTTTGACCATCATTTTTAATTTTCCGTCCACTTAGCTATTTAAACCCATGTTTATTACCAGTTATACCCTTGCTTTAATATATAACCCTCATGTTTCTCCCTTACACTAGCTATCAAATTACAATATAAAAAAAACCATAATATATAACTAGGCAAAAAAATGGCATAATGGGAACAAACAGACAAAGTTTTTTCTTAGCATTTTTAGTTTTGCATAGATTTGGATAAACTTGCTTATTTATCTCTGTAACCAACCATGGTTTTTATGGTTCTTTGCTATATTTATTGGAGGACATATTGGTGATTTTTTTTTATATTTTTCACGTGGCTTCTTTTGTATGCGATTTCTCAGATGTTTTTTTTAATATTAAGTTCTTGTCATTAAATTGATAACCGAAAATATGAAGAAATGTAGTTTCATTTTTTTCATGGCCATGCCAAAATTCTTCTTTAATATTAAATAGTTCATTGAATTTCTTATAAAAAAATTGTAATGATATTGCTTTTTTAGTTTTTATTTCAAAATTAAATCTCATTTATATCTTAGAATTGATAAATCTGGCTACGCATCATGTGGCATGTGCATACTAGTACTTACTATTTTGAGACTCAAAACATGTGCCCTAAGTGCACAAATTATTATTTTCCTTATAGGGTAAATTTCAATTACAGCTAATTTTTTTTCCAAAAAGATTATCACAAACTTATGTCTACATTATGAAAATACGTGAAGATAAAATTGAAATATCCTATGTTCACTAATGAAATTCTTAAAGCGTAAAAGTTACCAACAACTATAATAAGCCGAAGAAGAAAATATTTTACTGTATTTTGGAAGTGAGACTCAATAAACAAACATTAAATTCATACAATATAGAATGGGAACGTTATATTTCTCTTTAATTAAGTCATGGGTTTTGATATGTCCCTTGTTTGTATGAGACTTGTGAATAAAGAAACCACTTGCACATATCAGTTAGTTTCTTATAAATCTGTTGTTTTCGCCAAAAAGAATATGGCAACTACAAAAATTGTGTTATTAGACTCGTTAGGAATTATCACTTGAAAATAAATCGTCGACAAAGAGTAATTAGACTCGTTGTTAGCAAATTCGTGTCAAAATCATCTTCACTAAGTCCAAACTCGCTAAGCCTTCGCTATTTTTCATGTCATGTCCTATCAGGTTTGTGTTTTGTTTGGACCATGTTCATGTCATTTTGTTACGAGTCGTATCATGTAGTTATATTAAAAAATTAATCAAAACTTGATTCGATAAGTTATCGTCTTATGCAGATCCATCAATTAAGAATCCGATTTTATCATGGCTCCACCGAAACCAGTTAAAAAGGTGATAGGATAATGTCTTGGGAATGGGTGGTATCTCGTTATGCTTCTCCTACATTAAGGCAACTTGGTTCGGACATCAAAATAATAAAAATTACTTTATATTTGTTTTAACGGCCACACTACAAACATTCCAAAAACATTTTTACGTGTTGATAGCGACACTGGTTATTGTTAGCGTATCACAACACGAGCTGTTAGCGTACCACAACCGACACAAATGACACGACACGACAAAAACAAAAAGGATGCTGAAACACGTGGCCAAATCACATCTAGAGATACCATTTTTATATTATTATATTATATATTTAAATTTTTAAATAATTATTTGAACTCCTATATTATTTGACAATTGATGAATTATAACTTTTATTATCAACACATTATAGTTATTTTACTAACTTTTATTAGCGTACCACAACCGACACAAATGACACAACACCGCACGACAATAGCTGTTTTTCTCCATCTAAGCTCTCTAAACTCAGAAAAAACAATAATAAAATGTTGGCCAAAGGGACAAGGGGGAACATGTAAATGACAAGAGGAATGCTATAGGAACCGCCTAAAAGCACCGGAATTCCCCCACCGACTTATGTGGCTAACTGAGTGGCAAGCATCCATGAAAATAAATAAGCCTAAACCAAGAAAAATGTTTCTTGTGTGCCTGATGATGATTCATATACAAACAGCAACATCCATATGGGAGTTAAAAACTCATCCATGTCATCAATTTTTTTTTTGTAAAATATAACTTTCAAGTTAAAAAAAAACAGTACAATCCAAAATCATAAATACACGTTATATATAAATATATGTAAAAAAACATATGTTAAAATTATGTGTTCAAATACAATAAGACAAGACACGAAATAATTTTTTTTACTTAGCACAAACCAGCTAAAAAGTTACACAATGCGATTATGAATATTCTAGTTTTTAACAAACATGACCACGATCCAAATAAAAACGTGAGCACGGATCCGCATCATTTAATGGATCTGGGTCCGCGCCGTTCGATAAAAACGCGAGCGCGGATCCGCATCGTTTGATAAAAAAATCATTTACCTTTATCAAAATTGTTATTTTTTTTAAAACCTTCTTTTTGCTAAAAAAAAAAAAATTTCTTTCGTTTTGCTGTGTTGTGTCATATGTGTCGGTTGAGATATTTTGACATGACGTGTTCGATTGGTAATTGTCTTTTGAATGTGGGGTCACGCCAGCGACAATAACCAGAGTCGCGATCGGCACAATACATTTTTTAGAAATATATATAGCTATTGCCTTCTTAAAATAGAGGAAAAACTAGTTTTAACGAAAACCAATCAAAAATTAATAAAAAATATTTTTAGCAAAATACATTTTTTAACTAGTTTAAACACAAAAAAAACAGTTTCCAACCCAAAAAAAACAGTTTGACTGAAACATAAAAACATATTTTTTTATCAAAGTAAAAAAAGTTTTAACAAAGAAAAACAAGTTTTAAACATGTGAACATCGATTTTTACGTGGCGATAGCGACACTGGTTATTGTTAGCGTATTGCAACACGAGCTGTTAGCGTACCACAACCGACACAAATGACACGACACGACACGAGAAAAATAAAAGAAAAACATTTGTTTGGCAAAAATTGTTCTTACGAATAGAAAACAATTTCGACAAAACAGTACATTTTAAAACTAATTTTAGCACAAAAAAATAGACTTTAGCGTGAAAAAAAGAACAGTTTTATCGAAAAAAAATTAAATAACAGTGTTTACCAAATTAAAAAAAAGTTTTAAAATCGATTTGTTATTGACGCTAACGCGATCCGATGTCCATTAAATGATGTGGATCAGTGCCAGCGACAATAGACGCTACCTAGACCACGAACATGTCTAAATGAAAAATGGCATAATGGGAACTCCTATTTAGGCAAAAAATATATATTCCGTATTGTGTCATATTTTAATTGATTCGTGCTCATTTAAAGAAAATAAGAATTTGTTTTGCCTTGTTTTCTATTTTATTGGTCGTGTTAGTGTTAGGTAAAAAAATGTTATGGTCATGTTCTATTTTAATTGGTTCGTAACTGTGTTAGATAAATAAAAAATATATATTTCGTATTTTGTTGCATTTTAAATGATTCATGCTCATGTTTAAAAAAATAGGAATTGGTGTTGTCTCATGTTATTTACAACTGGTCGTATTTGTGTTTGGTAAATAAAAATGAAGGTCATATTCGAATTTAATTGGTTCGTGATCGTGTTGGATAAATAAAATAAAAATCTTGTTGTGTCGTATTTTAATTGAGTCTTCTTCACATTTAGAAATTAATTAGTAATGTTTTAAAATTATTTATTTGAAATTAAAATGAAAATTACAATAGTTGAGAAAAAAATTGTTATAATTAAAATTTTGTCCATTAAACTCCAACCCATCCAACAAGATAAATAAAGAAAATAAATTATTATGACAAATCAGCTTGTTCAAAATTGAAGTGGCATGCCATGTCAGCTGGATGAGTTAGGCGGTAAGCTTTTGCCGGTACATAAAGCATTTCTTTGATTGAAAAATATCACAAATATTTTTTATACATTATAAAATTTCATTTAAAAACTATTTGTTTTCCTAGGAAGGTTGTGAAAAAAACATTAATTCGGCACTACGTAATTTAATTAAGACATTAGTAAAAGAATAACTACACGCAGATTGCATTCTTATTAAAAAAAAGTTTTCAACTAATAAATAAAGCTTAAAAAACACAAATCAAATAAATCTTGAGGTGGAGAGAGAAATTTATTAACATGTAGTAAATTCATGTAATATTAGTGATTGGGAACACAGATTCATAACTTCCATGTAAGGAAACATATCCAAACAAAAATAGCCCAAAAATACAAATATGCCCTTACCCATTTCGAAGACTTATTATCCCACGAACACCATTTCAATCATTGGCACCAAACCCAAATACATTCCCTACCACTTTATTCTTATACAAAATATAAATAATAAAGCTAGCCTTGGATAATAGAAGCAACCATGCCGCATCAGATACCGACTTCAAAGGGTTCCTCTTTGTTAATATTCAATTATCCTTTTCTTCTTTTATCTCGTTCTCCATAGTTTCATTTTCAATCATTTCATCTACTTTCAAATTTTCTTCATTTTCGGACATAGCAAACTCATCATTTTTATCAACCGCGCTATCTTTTTTCCCAACCATAGCATATTTTTCATTCTCCGCCATAACCAACTCCTCATTTTTTATAGGCACTCCATCTTTTTTCTCTACCATTGCTTTTTCTTTATTTTCAATATGCACATCCTCTTTTGCCTCAATCCTAGATTTTTCGTCATATGTGGGCATGAGTTCCTTATTCTCAACATGCAGGTCGTCTTTTGTCTCAATAGCAACTTCATTTTGGTTGATTTCTTCCACATTCTTATTTTCTCCTTCTTTTGGCATGACATCCTCATCCATCTTCAAGTTTGACACATTCACCTCATTTGCACGGCAATAGCAGTTTTTCTCCATCTAATCTCTCTAAACTCGGAAAAAACAATAAAAAAATGTTGACCAAAAGGATATGGAGAATTGATGTGCGTAGGCTTATTTATAAAAATAGTTAGCCATATTGCATTCTCTTAACTTTTATTTGATACCACCCCATGTTATAAATATTTATAAAACAAAAAGTTTCTATACTAAATAATATAAATATTTATAAAACAATTATTATTTACATTAATGGTCCATTTGATTCGAAAGTGGGAAAATGGCCTAGATGGAAAGTTTTTTCTTGGAATGACAATTTCAATGGAAATCCTAAATTCTCACATTTACCGTTGTTTGATAACATTCATTTTTCGACTGGCAAAAGTGACATGGTTGTGACAATTAATGAAAAAACCAACAAATGTAAACAATCTGATATTTAAAGAATAATTTTTGACCAAAAAAAAATACAATTTTAACCAAAAAAATTAGTTAGTAAGAAAAAGTATCTAAAAATTCATTTTTAACAAAAAAAAAACAACTTAAGATGATATAAACAATTCTTAAATTAATAGTTTTTAAAAATATAAATGGTTTTCAAAACACAGTTGAGTTTAGTACCTTTTTTTAAAATTTAAAAAAGGATGTGTTTATGACCTGACGTATTATTATATGTGTTTATGTGTCCCAATAGATCAGAATCTATCAAGATATATCTATCACAATTGTGTTTATCACCCACAAACAATAGTGTCTAAGCCGATACTCAATTCATAAATGAATTACTTGCATGATTTCAGGATATACGGGATGATTTGCTGCGATATTTTCACTCTTGAGGGTACAGTACTTTATTACAAAACGACAAAAAAAAAAAAAACATCACATGGTTAATAATTGTTTTTAAAGGTCTTAATTTCTTAAACAAGAGAAACCGGATCTGTGAACATATTTTTTTTTATAACAAGTGGTGGTATCAGATTGCCCCGTTTTAATACCATTTCCACTAAGGGAAAGAAAGTATCATTGGGATTAGATATTAAAAAATGCAAGGATACAAGTTTTTCACTCAATTATCTTTCCTCTGAAATATTTGCAAATTTTTCAGGATACAAAACTGAGTTGCGCAGCTGACCCAAATAAGGGCCTAAAATTCTCTTCATATAAAACTATTTTGAAAAAAATAAAAAATGACCCATACAGCTTTATGGCGCAAAAAAATTTGTTCTTTTTCCACCCAAATCTGTTATTGAACAACCTTTTTAGTAAAAAAACACGAACCCAAAACTTAACCATTTTCATCGAGACTTATCGTATTATATTTGTTCACACACGATGCACATGTCTTTCACCTGTTTTTTCTTTTTTTTACTTGTCGAATCGAAACTGCATTATTTTCATTTTTTTGTAACTTTAACTCGAGATAAGATTGTTCAATTTTTTTAATTGGCTTTGTAGCTATTTGTTAAAAAAAAATTTATCATTTAATGCTGATCTAATTGTTGCTTTGGGATACCAGTTGCACACTGCAAGTTGATTCAACGATAGCAGGGTCGTGTGTTTTCTGCATTTGAATACGACTTCAACGCAATAGTACCTAGAATTAATAGCATTTTTTCGGCATTTGAATACGATTCAGGGCAGATATACCTAGAATTAATAGAATTTTAAGCTTGGGGTGGATTACCTCTACAGCAGAATATTTCTAACATGGAATTACAATGTCAACTTTTAGTTGTTCTAATATTATTAGAAGTCAACCATATCATTCATAGTTATATGTGTTTATGTGTCCCAATGTATTAGTATCTATTACTCGCACTTGAGGGTATAGTAGTCCATTTCTAAACAGCAAAAAGCATTGCACGATTAATAGTTGTTTTTATCGGTCGTCATTTTTTAAACAAGGAGTAACTGGATCTGCGAATAGAATTTTATTATAACAGGGGGTGGTATCAAATTGCCCAGTTTTAATTCAATTTTAAGACAGTTTTCGCCTAAAGGTGAAACAATTTTAAACTTTAGTTTAACAAAAAAAAAACTTTAACAATAAAATTATAATTTTCATAAAATAAAACAGCTTTTAATGAAAAATATTTTTATTGGAAAATACTGTTCAAACTAATAACCTGTTATGAGATAGTAATAAAGAATAGATAATACAATACAAAAGGTTGTCTTATATTAACGGACTGCATTGTTATTCTCATATTAACAACTGAGTACCATACTACAATTTATAATACATTGACAAAGATGGTGCATAACTGCTCATAACTGCCAGCTATCTTTAGACGTGCAGTAGACTTAGTTAACTGACATGAGAATAGAACTAGTAGGTATGTGGAGGTATCCACTGATAACAGCGGTTGAGGTTGATAGAAACAAATATTTTTAGCAGAAATCAGTTTTTAGCTCTTAAAAACTGTGTTAACGAAAAATAAAAACACTTCAAAACATTTTTTAATAAAATAACAAAATTTAATCAAGACAAAGAAGTTTTAAAAAAAATAACAAATTTTATTGGGATGATAAATTTGTGGAAAAACTGTCATCGTATATAGGTTAGAAAAGTTTTTGTCGTAATTCTTTTCAAAAAGATGATAAAATTTATATGCGGACATGACATCTTTGTAACTTTGTTTACTTAAAATAAAAGTTATCAAACATGAAAAACAATGAATAAAATATTTGTTTGCAGCTATTTACCACTTTTGTCATTGTGTATCAAAAGGACCATAATTTTTCTTTATTTTCACTTGAAATGAAATGTGTATATGGGATGCTTTCAACAGCATCACCCGGGAATACAAGCACTTCACGAAATCTGATTTTTTTTATTCAAATCATTAGCTGATTCTACCAACTTGCAATCTTTCAGGATTCAAATTGCTATTTCACGTGAGTATTGACATGGGTATTAATGTTGTTATTTCACATGACTATTTACATGGGTATTTCCATATTTTAAGGGAAAGCAATTACCATTGGGTTAAGATATTAAAAAAATACTAGGATACATGTTTTTTCACTCAATTGTCTTTCCTCCTAAAAATTTGCAAATTTTTCCTGATACAAAACTAAATTGCGCAGCTGACCCAAATAAAGGCCTAAAATACTCTTCATGCATAAACTATTTTGAAAAAAACAAAAACAAAAAAGAAACGACCCCTACAACTTTGTGACCCAAAACAATTTGTTGTTTTTCCACCCAATTCTGTTATTAAATAATTTTTTTAGTAAATAACCACAAACCCAAAACTGAACCATTTTCCTCAAACCTTATCATTGTATATTTTTTCACACACGATGCACATGTCCTTCACTTGTTTTCTACTTTTTTTTTTATTTGTTGAATCGAAACTGATTTGTTTTCATTGTTTTTAACTTTAACTTCGGATGAGATTGTTTAATTTTTTTAATAGGCTTTGTAGTTATTTTATTAATCATTTACCCACATATTTGTTAAAAAAAGAACTTCTCATTTAATACACATCTAATTGTTCATTTGGGCTTTGCACATGGGATACCATTTTAATACGATTTCAACGCAGATATGTGCCTAGAATAAATACCACTTTAAGCTTGGGGTGGATTACCTCAACACCATAGTTACCTAGAATTACAACGTCAACTTTATTTGTTCTACTACTATTAAAAGTCAACCAAATCATTCATCTTTAGAAATGATTATAGGTTTTAGAAAGTACATATAAATGTTTTAGCCTTTGTTTTGTAAGGTTTATTTATCACACAGTCCTCTATAAATAGGACACGGGGGAGGGCCATTAGGATATAACAAATACTCATATAAGAGAACGACATGGAAATGAAGAAAGTTCTTTTGATGACATTGTTGGTAGCTACGGTGTTTATGGCCACCATTGTCAACTCCACTGCCAATTCGGTTTCTATCAGTGGTAAAATGTGTGACTCAGACATTATCCTCAACGCTGCTAGTTCCCTTGCAGTTTGCTTGGGTAAGTTTTGCGCTCCATGGAGCCAGGCCAAACCGGTTGTGTTTGCGTCGGAAAAAGTGGTTTTGGGGCTTGTGTGGAACCGACATTTGAATTATTCAAATAGTGTCCCCGGGACATCTACATATAACTATTTATTTACTAGTGGTGACCCGTGCGATGCACGGTCGGGTGTAACGCGTTTTAAATTATTTTATCCAAATATATAAATTAAGTGTGGTGAATAAAGAATACGACTGAAGATGAATATGATGAAATGAATGTCAAGAATAGTAATGTCATAGAACGAACAATTGTTTGAAAATTCAAATTAGAAAAAAAAACTTTGCAAAGTGAATTTTAATGTTCTTAATGTATTTACAACATATAAAAAGAATTTCTAGCAAAAAAAAATGATTTTCAATTTCCAGCAAAAAAATATGATTTCCAGCAGCAAAAAATACTTTTCAGTAATATAAAATTATTTCCAGCATAAAAAATAATTTCCAACAAATAAAAATAAATTTTAGAAATAATAAATTATTTTCAGCAAACAAAATATGATTTAAGGAATAAAAAAATAATTTTCAGCACTATAAATGCATTTCCCACATATAAAAATAATTTTCACCAAATAACAAATAGTTTTCAGGAAAAATAAAATTTTTTGTTGCAGATAAAAATGGTTTTTAGGAATAAAAAAAATGATTTTAAGCAATATTAAATTATTTCTAGCTTATAAAGATGATTTCCAGCAAATAAAAAATGACTTTTAGCAGTATAAAATTATTTTTACGCAAATAAAAATTAATTCTAGGAATGAAAAATGATTTTGAGCAATATAAAAATATAATTTTATGTGACACACTCTAATTAAATCTCTACATGTCATACTAAAAAGTTTTATGAAAAATATGTAAAACACTCATATAAAATAAATTGTTTCATATATATAAAAAAATAAACAGGTTAACTATTTTCTTTAAAAATGCTTTTATTTATAAAAAGATATTTTGTTGTCAATTAAAAAATCATTTGTTGTACTTAAAAATAGTTAAAATCAATTTTTTTTGTCTTCATAATGGTAATCTATTTTGGATCAATTAAAAAAAATCGATCAAACAATTTTTAATACACATTTAGTCTAAGCCTATTTATTTTGTTCCAAAAAGTCCATCAAACACCCATTTAACCATTATTCTCTTATTTTCAAAATTTCGTGCTAACGACATGTTCATGGATTTTTTTAAACAAATAGAAAGGTTTGGACTAAACGTGTATTAAAAAATGTTCAAAGGACTATGTGGTATATGCCCCATATTTTTACTTATAAAAAACGTGCTACTTTTAATCTACTATTGTTGATTTATGAAAAATATGTAATACACCCGTATAAAAAAAGTCATTGTTTTATATGTAAAGGAAAAAAAACTTTTGAAAAAAATATTGTTTTCTAAACATATAAAAAATCTATTTTCATTTTCAAAAATGTTTTTATTTGTAGAAAAACAATGTTATGTTAAAAGAAAATGTTTTTTTTAATTTTTTTCAATTAAAATAACTGCTTTTTGTACATGAAAAAAAGTTAAAATCAGTTTTGTGTCTTTTTTAATGGCATTTTTTTTAATCAAGAAAAACTGGTTTGGACCAACTTCAGAATGCTTTTTTTAACTTGAAAAACAAAGATGGCTCACATGAATAACTGTTTTGTAAACTTAATCTCAAAATTTTCACTTTATTATTTAGCGCCCTAAATGTGCCAAAAATGTTCAACAACGTTACAAACACGGACGGAGGGATGTGGGGATGAGTGGGGGTGGTAGCGCCCACAATATTTTGAAAAACAAAAAAAAATTAATTTTTATATAAAAAAATTTCAATCGAACATTACATTTACAAAACAGTAAATCTTCAAATATCCATGTTCTGAAATACTCAAAATAATCCTTAGCGTCCCAAACCACGCTAACCTGCCACTAAAAGAAAATACGGGGAAGTAAACAATATGACAGGAATAGATGCAAAAAAAAATAGCACGATGAATAAGTCACAATAGTACGAATCCGCAAATACAAATCAAATCCAAAACTCAAGTATTATATCAATATAAATTTCTCAACAATACATCAATGGGGCACTAGGCCTCACCTCACCTTCTCTAGGCATTCTCAAGCCATATATCAGATTCAGGAGTATCAGAGAGTTCCCAATCTCCGTGACATATTAAAATCTCATGACATGATACCCAAATCAACAATTCAATAACTCAATGAATCAACATAAAAGATTCCAACAATTATTTTAGGGTTTTCAAATGAATATCACAATTCAACCTGAGGTCAGATAATGCATGAATAAACTGAACACTCTCGAGAGAATTTAGTAGCATAGTGTAAGTCCCGTACCTCAAAATAATCACGTGAATCATCCCATATATTATGTCTGAAAAATCAAATTGAACCAACACGTTCCCCTCGCGAAAATTGTCAAGTAACGTTCTAGCCCCAACACGAAATAGTCCCCAATAGGCCTCAAAATCTATGGTTGTATGATGAAGGGAAAATAGGTCTAGGGTTTGAATATGGAGGGAGAGGAAATAAAATATGTACTATGAATTTTTGTGTTGGTTAAAGGTGTTTATAAAAGTCCCCCAACGATTTAGAGTCATTCTATAGACATTAGGAATCCTAATCCCATTAAAACTCTAACAAAATTAACGACCCAAATTGCTTTCGCCGAACATGCCATATCGATTCGCCCCTTGCGAATCTTCCCAGTTTGTGTAGTATAATTCTATTTAACTAAAAATTAAGTTTTCCCATGAGTCACGGCCTAGAACCGCGACAAGGATTTTTTTTCAATTAGACTCTGATTTTAATTCCGCTTGAAATTTCACTCTTCCAATATTAAACCTACATATTTAATTAAAAAAAATAATTAAATCTGAAATTTTATTTTTCTTCGATTTTAAATAACTTGGCTTGAGTTGTCCCAGATTTTTCTCTTTGTAGTTTTCCTAGTACATCGGCATCTTGCATTTTGTGGACTTACTTTATTTTACTTGCCTAATCACCTAGATGCATGTTTTGGACTTTACAAGATAAAATTGGGTTAACTAAAATTGGTTCACATACTTGGTGCGTGTTTAAAATTTGAAAAAGTATTTAATTGTAGAATTAAAACATGATTTAAAAACACATTTTGTTGAAAATGGTGTCCTACATGAAGACCTCCTGAGCTTAATCCCAGATCAATCCCGGCATCTGGACTAGTAGCACCACCGGCTGTGGTGGTGGCTGCTATGCTTGGAAATGCCATAGGATAGCGGTCATTGGGGTGGACACTGCCAGAGCCACGATAGTGGAAATCTTTATCGGTCTAACCACAGGTGGGTCTGGTGGTGACGGGGATGCTGCTGCAATTCCTGCTGAGCCCCATCATCTCTACCTGGCGTGGTGACACATTTTTGTCTGCCTCTTCTACCTTTTTCCATCTGGAAGCAAACGAGGTTCATATTAGTTACGGATTCGTAAAGAATACAATGATTCCTAAACGTAGGGATCTATAGATCAAAGAACGCAAAGCATAACGTAATGAACACAACACAGATCCTAAGGACACTAGAAATGGGATGCTCTCATACCAATTGTAACAACCCCCATTTTCTCACGTAAAGGTTGACTAGACACGATACCCCAAAGATGGGGTTTCCTAGTCAATTTATATCATTATTAATGAGCAGTCACATTATAAACCACATATGAATTTAAAACTAGATTAAATTAAAAAAGAGGAAGAAATAATGAATTTAACATTCATGTCCAACAAAATAAAAACCAACATGAAGATAATTGTCTCGACAAATAAACCAAATGGCTTCTGGATTATGACCTTACAATAATTGAAAATAAATAAATATGGGAAGAAGTAGAAACCTAAACTAGAATCAATAAATCGATCTTCGAGAAGCAACACGTGACAACAAGTCTCGCTATCCTTGTCTAAGAAAATCGGGGGGGGGGGGGGGGGGGATTTATAACTTCAATCAGCGCCCAAAAGAGTGCAAGAATTAACTTACTGAAATTAAAATGCAAGATTACAGTTAATTTAAATAGGACTCTTCCAACGACACTCACATGCGAAACTCTGTCACCTCTCACCTAGGTGCAATTACTAATCGTATCCTATCCCCACCACCCAAATGTAATATGGATACCAAGAGCATTATTAAACACGTGATGTGTTTATCATAATTATATAAAATGATACATAAATGTCTATATTCGTATTATGATATTCTGAATAAACAAGTCAAACTACCCACAATAGTGACATAGTCCTTCATCATGCATCCTACGTAGTATTGGGTTTGTGAATATTTCTCTACGTCATTAGACTAGCTGAGTAGATCTTATTTAATTCACATGATTATATATATAGGCCAGTCAATATATATATATATATATATATGACACTATATGGCATCTACCATTGATGTTCCATTCGTGATCTATCGATAAGTCTGAAGGAGTCCATTATCCAAATAGGACATCGCAAAATACACACAAGTGGGGCGGCCCGTACGTAGTACACCAACTCACTGCCCATACCCAGAGGTGATAAAGATCCCACACTCTACACCTACGTCTCGTAAGTGGCGCTGCTACATAGTACCAATAATAATGGCCTATACGATGCCTAGCCCACTTGTGTCGACGTGTGCTCTGGTCCCGAATGCACGCAACCTCAACTAATAGTACCGTCCACGAACATAGGTATGTTCCACACAAATAAATAATTATCAATCTATACCACATGATATGTATATAGGTAATTACTCTATAATTACCCCCGCGATAGATTATCGATTTACCCATTAATATTTTCCAATTTATTAACCATCTCCTTAATTATTAGTCTGTATATCTAAACAATGATCCCAACATTACCAGAATGTATCCCCAATTAATTTATGTCTTTACCAATTTTCCCATTAAATATAGATTCCTTTATTTTTAAATAGTCATTCCAATTATTACAGTATTTCTACAAATTATTTTGGTAGTCACCTGTCCTCCCGAGTCAAGCCGTAAACTCCAATATTCCCTTATCTCGGATCCTATTATCGACTAACCTAAGAAATATTTTATCTTACATGAGAAGAACACCTAAATCATGATTAATTCACAAGTGTATCATTTTCTCAAAAAACTAAAAAGAGAGTGATTCCTACTTTCCAAGATCCTTATCTTTTCATAGATTTGTGTCAAGAAACAATCTTTTTAGGGGTAATCATTAGATCTACTCTAACACACTATAATATCACAATATCTATTTCTAAACCATCATTATTATTATTTTTATTAATTTTCTAATCAATCTTTCAGTTATCAAATTTTCTAATCATCGAAGTGAGATCATCTACATGCATATGGTGAAACCTATTCCCTAATATTAATTATAACCAAATCCAAAAATCTATATGGGAGCCTACAAAAATAAATAATGAAATAACTAGGAAATCAAATTAAGTTGTGACACGCCTCCTATTAAAATAATGAGTGGTCTGCTCTCTACCAAAATAAAATGTTAGTCTCATATGGGTCATTCTTAGCATCACTGTCGAAACAAGATTAATTACTAACCGCCAAATTTTATCTCCCATTAACATGCAACGATATTAAAGAACCCAAAAATAAAATCATACACAATAATTAATATGAATGAAGTTACAATATAAAGTCTAAAGATGAGGTAAATAAATAAAGTCCCCGAATAAACCATCGGGTAAAAATTCAATACATCCAATCCAACTAAATAAAATAATTTGCAATACATAAGTGTGAATAAAACGTGCAACATGCCCAACTAACAACTCAAATAGAGAACATAATCTTGATGAAAATAAATAAAGCGACTATTCTAAATCCTGCAAGCCTCCAAATCCATTCAAGCTACATGTCCCTTGAAAAAGTAAGCATCCCTCTCGTTCTTATGGATGGACACCTGAATGTTTTTAAAGAATATTTGGCATGGTTCAGAGCCCAAAATCTTTGAAAATATTTTGTGAGTATATAAGATGCGTAAATGAAAATGTTAATCACTTTTCATATTAACAAATCGAGTGTACACTCTGTTGAGTCACCCCTCACCCCTAATCTAAAGTGCTCACCTAACTTATGCATTTTAATCCACCTAGTTAAGTTATCCCACCTAACTAACCTTGCCACTAACATCAATACTATGCTATCCTAGCCGGAGTATAATATCTACATTTAGTTAATTAATTTTCTTTTAACATTCCTCCTTCAATATCTCATTAAATTATCACAATTTAATATATATAACTTTGCTCGAGTTATTTGATTCCACCATTACATTTATAATTTATTACTTTATTTCCAATAAGTTTCACTAGTTATTTAAACCATAATTTTAAGTTGAAAATAGTATAATTGTGATATAGTTTTATGTAATTGGAGATTGGGAGAGAGAAGATTTTCAGATGCCTTTTGAAGAGAAAAAGACTCAATTTTATAGGAATAAAAAATAAAAATGTTTTTGTCCACTAACTCAGTTTTATCTCCACTAAGGGAAAGAAATTATCATTGGGATTAGATATTAAAAAAATGCTAGGATACAAGTTTATTTACTCAATTATCTTTCCTCTAAAATATTCGCATATATTTTCGGATACAAAACTGAGTTGCACAGCTGACCCAAATAAGTGCCTAAAATACTCTTCATATATAAACTATTTTGAAAAACAAAAAAAATGAAAAAGAAATGACCCATACACATTTGCGGCGCAAAACAAATTGTTGTTTTTCCACCCAATTCTGTTATTCAACAATTTTTTTAGTAAATAACAACAAACCCAAAACTCAACCATTTTCCTCAAGCCTTATCCTTATATATTTGTTCAGATGCACATGTCTTTCACTTGTTTTTTCTTTTTTCTTTTTACTTGTTGAATCGAAACTGATTTGTTTTCATTTCTTGTAACTTTAACTCTAGAGAAGATTGTTTAATTTTTTGTAACTTAACTCGAGGTAAGATTGTTTAATTTGTTTTAATAGGCTTTGTAGATATTTTTTTAAGCATTTACCCACATATTTGTTAAGAAAAAAGACTTTTGAGTTAATGCAGATCTAATTGTTGCTTTGGGACTTGCATATCGGATACCAGTTGGACACTGCAAGTTGATTTAGCGACAATAGAGATGTGAGTCTTCTGCATTTGAATACGATCTCAACGCAGATGTACCTAGAATTAGTAGCATTTTAAGCTTGGGGTGGATTCCTCTACGCAGAATCTTTCTAACTTAGAACTAAAATGTCAACTTTATTTGTTCTACTATTATTAAAAGACAACCAAATCATTCAAAATTATATGTGTTTATGTGGACCAACAAATAAGTATCTATTACTTGCATGATTTCAGGATATACGGCATGATTTGTTACAATAGTTTCTCTCTCTTCAGGGTATAGAAGTCTATTTCTAAACAACAAAAAAACATTGGACGATTAATAGTTGTTTTTAAAGGTCGTCATTTTTTAAACAACGAATAACCGGATCTGCGAATAGAATTTTTTTATAACAAGGGGTGGTATCAGATTGCCCCGTTTGAATACAATTTTAAGACAGTTTTTGCCGAAAGGTGAAACAATTTTAACGTTAGTTTAATAAAAGACAAATTTTAACAATAAAAATATACTTTTGATAAAAATAAAACAACTTTCAATGAAAAATAGATTTAGTGAAAAATATTTTTGAAACAAATATGTTTAACACAAATCAGTTTTTAGTCTTTAAAAACTGTGTTAACGGAAATAATAGCACTTCAAAACATTTTTTAACTGAATAAAAAAAAATTAATCAAGAAAAATAAGTTTAAAATAAATAACAAATTTTTTTTAGATGATAATTTTGTGAAAAAACATTGTCATCTTATATAGGTTAGAGATGTTTTTGTCCTAATTTTTGTCAAAAAGACGATAAAAATTTTATGTGGACATGGTATACATGCAAGTTTTTTTTTACTAAAAATAAAAGTTGTCAAACACACAAAATAATGAATAATATATTCATTTGCTGCTATTTACCAATTTTGTCATTGTGTATAAAAAGGGCCATAATTTTTTATTTTTTTTTATTTTGACTTGAAATGAAATATGTATATGGGATGCTTTCAACAGAATCATCCGAGAATACAAGCACTTCACGAAGTCTGATTTTTTATTCAAATCATTAGCTGATTCTACCAACTTTCAATCTTTCAGGATTCACATTGTTATTTCACGTGAGTATTGACATGGGTATTCATGTCGTTATCTCACATGACTATTTACATGGGTATTTCCATATTTTAAGGGAAAGCAATTATCAGTGGGATTATATATTAAAAAATACTAGGATACAAGTTTTTTTTTTCAGTCAATTATCTTTGCTCTTAAATATTTGCAAATTTTTCGGGATTCAAAACTGAGTTGTGCAGCTGACCCATAAAGGCCGAAAATACTCTTCATATATAAACAATTTTGACCAAAAAAATAAAAATAAAATAAACGACCCCTACAACTTTGTGTCGCCGAAAAAAGTTGTTGTTTTTCCACCCAATTCTGTTATTCAATAATTTTTTTTAAGTAAATAACCACAAACCCAAAACTAAACCATTTTCCTCAAGCCTTATCATTGTATATTTTTTCCCACATGGCGCATATGTCTTTCACTTTTTTTTTTCTTTTTTTTTACTTGTTCAATCGAAACTGATTTGTTTTCATCTTTTTTAACTTTAACTCGAGATGAGATTGTTTAATTTTTAAATAGGCTTTGTAGTTATTTTCTTAATCATTTGCCCACGTATTTTTAAAAAAAAGAACTGCTCATTTAATACAGATCTAATTGTTGCTTTGGGCTTTGCAAATGGGATACCAACTGGACACTGCAAGTTGATTTAACGACGGCAGGGGTTGTGAGTCTTCTGCATTTGAATACGTTTTAAACGCAGATGTACCTAGAATAAATACCACTTTAAGCTTGGGGAGGATTACCCCTACACCAGATGTAGCTGGAATTACAATGTCAACTTTATTAGTTGTACTACTATTAAAAGTCAACCAAATCATTCCTAGTTAATAGTCGACTCATCGTTAGAAATGATTCAAGGTTTTCTAAATTACATTTGGCAGTTTTAGCCTTTGTTTTATAAGGTTTATTTATCTCAGTCCTCTATAAATAGGACACGGGGGAGTGCTATTGGGATATAACAAACACTCATATAAGAGAAAGACATTGAAATGAAGAAAGTTCTTCGGATGACATTGTTGGTAGCTACGGTGTTTATGGCCACCATTGTCAACTCCACTGCCAGTTCGGTTTCTAACAGTGGTAAAATGTGTGACTAGACATTATCCTCAACGCTGCTAGTTCCCTTGCAGTTTGCTTGGGTAAGTATTGCGCTCCATGGAGCCCCTGCCAATCCGGCTGTGTTTGCGTTGGAACAACTGGCTTTGGTGCTTGTGTGCCATCGGCATTTGAAGTAATCAACTAGTGTTCCACCGACATCTACATCTGCATATTTATTTATGTGTATGCGCGTGTAAGTTTGTATGAAATAAGCTCAATCGAGTGTTCAACGGGCATCTACATCTATGTATTTCATGTTATTGATTATTGAAAATCATGCATGTGTTTATCCTATTTATATGTGTTTTATTGTCTGTGTTATATTTGGGTCGAACTGCAACCGTGATCCGTCCATATGGGTAATGGATCCTCATTCATTTAATTGGATTAATAATTTTAATATTTATTTATATATAGTCTGTGTACAAATAAATACATCATAATTTAAGTTGGCCAAACAAAATTACTAACTTTTATTGTGTATATGACAATGGGGTCGAGAATTGATGGTTAGGCAACAAAATTATAAGAATCTCTAATTGGAGATAACGTCAATATAACTCAAAATTATGCGTTTATAGGCTTAACAATATTTTTTTTTTCGTAACTTTGCACGTTATTTTCAAGGCCTTATGCCCAGTAAGATTTAATTTCTTTGTCATAATTGTTTTATGTCGAAAGGATTTCAAAAACAACGTATAATGAACTAATTTTAGATAAGTATTGATGGAGATAGGGTCTCCCGAACAAGACCAATAAAAATTTAAAATGTTGGGGTTTTCTTGAGAAAGGAGATAAAAGGGTATTTTTCCCGCATCTTTTTGGGAAAATAAAACTTTGGGCTATTTTTATGATAACCAACAACCTAATATGTGTTTGATACTGTTCATAAAATTATATCTTTTTTGTAATTATCGATCTCCATTTATTGAGATTTCTTGGCAACTTTGGCGTCGTTTTTTGAGTCCTAGGAAAATAAGTAAAATAGGCAATTTTATTTTTTCCACTTCATGAGTGAAAAATGAAGTATGGATATACCTAGCGATGTAAAATTAACTTATGAACTATTTCAAGAGGCCAATTTTTATTTATTTGTTCGTGAATTAATTTGTTTAAATCATTGCAAGGATTATGCGTGATTTTTTTTAACCACCCTATACTACTGGCGTGTTTGACATGCTCCCTTAGAAGGTGAGTGTGACAAATTCATGAATTTGAAAGACTAGTCTGTGTGTTTGTATGCTTAAATGGATGCTTGTTATGAAAATTTATTTGGGTCTTGTGTTTGATTGTTTATTTTTGTTTAAGGTTGTCCCTACCTAAGCGTGCATTGTCTTGGACTATTTCACAGTTGCTGTAAACTTAACTCAATAGAACACAAACGTGACTCCCAGGGGCGAAACCAGGATTTAAACTCTGGGGGGGGCAGAAATTTATATAGCAAAATCTCAATAATAATAGAAATATACATATACGTATATATTGACATAAATATATTCATCAAGAAAAAAGTAAAAATTACGTGAAAAACAAACCGATTATTTATTAAAAAATATCAAAGCTTTATCAGATTTGCTAATTGATTGATTTTGATACTATAATTAAACATATTACAATAAATAATTAAACAACAATCAATGAATATAATTGGACAATTAAGTGGATTTTAAATAAAATCTGCAATTACAATTAATTACCAATCAATATTCGTCTTAAGTTATAATATACAAGTAGGTATGAAATTAAATTCGTAATTAAGTAACTATATGAATTAAATTTATACTTTATATCATTAGGTTTAATTAGTAGATTAATTCCAAGGATACAACTATTAATTTTTATCAACTTTACATACAATAATTAAAATTTTGGAAGAATGTATTAATTAAATAAATGCATCTTGTTCATAAAAGAGGGAGAAGAAAACTTACCGATGGTAGGTTAATGGCTTCTTGACAGGCATTTTTTGTGTTTGATGTTTTTTTCCAAGTAAACAAGAACGTAACAAAGTTTTCATTGAAATAAAATAAATTAGTAGAAACCGTTGAGGATAATAGGGAGAAGTGGTGTGAGAGGTTAAGTAAATGTGAGAGTTTGGTTATAAAAATATAAGGGGCCCACTTTGAAAAGTGGAACCGTGTAGAAAGTAACAACCTTAAAACCACATGGTTAGTTTAAGCTTGTATAACAACTATTTACTCCTTAGTTTTAGGCTTGGGAGGGGGCCACCGGTACAATATATTTTAACTCACATAATTCTACAACAGCAATAGAAAAAATTCACGCCTTAGGGGGGGGCCATGGCCCCCTTTAGCCCCCATGTGGTTTCGTCTCCGGTGACTCCCAAAAGTCATCATCGAGTTCCCACGGTTATGCTCGTTTCGGCCTTGAGCATGCCCAGGTTTCTTGAGTGTCGTAGATAATCAAGCTTAATTCTCATAAGAAGCGGCCCCACTACAACACTAATATAGCTGGTTCTATCGAGAGTGTATTGTATCTCACACCCACTGAATAACAACTATAGAAATCATTAAGAGATTAAATTTGATCCTCCATTGATAGAGTGGTACTACATCATTGGAATGCATTTTAAGTCATTCCAATGAGCTCTGACATTGAATAATTTTGCAATCCATATAACTAGAAAGTGTTAATTGCCTATGTGACCGTTAAAGTATATAAATTATTTATATTAAGCCCTAAAAGAATTTTTCATTACATTAAGCCCCTAAAGCATCAGTTTGTCGCCTTCATCCATTTTGACGTTTAACTTTAACTGAATTTGGGGGCAAAATGGTATTTCGCGTCATTTAAAACTAAGAAATAGTTAAAATAGTTAAAAACATTTAAAATATTTGTTAAATTTTTATTCTGGTATTAATAACATTTTTAAAAAATATACTTTTTTGCTTTTTTATTTATTGAAAAAAAGTTTCTATATTAAAAAAATTAATATTTTCTAAGAAATTATTATTTACACTAATGGCCCATTTGATTCGAAAGTGGAAAAATGGCCTAGATGGAAAGTTTTTTCATGGGATGACAAAATTTCAATGCAAATCCTAAAATCTCACATCTACTGTTGTTTGATAACATTAATTTTTTGACTGGCAAAAGTGGCATGGTTATTGCAATTAATGATAAAACTTACAAATCTAAACAATCTGATATTTAAAAAATAATTTTTAACAAAAAAAATATATATTTCAACCGAAAAAATAGTTTCTAAGAAAAAGTTTCAAAAAAATCAATTTTAAAAATAAAACCAACTGAAAATGATAAAAGAAATTCTTAAAATAATAGTTTTTAATCAAAAAACAGTTTTTAAAAAATAGTTGAATTTAGTACATATCAATCAAAATCATGTGTTTATGACCTAACATCTAATTATATGTGTTTATGTGACCATATAGATAAGGATCTATCAAAATAGTATCTATCACAATTGTGTTTATCACCCACAAACAGTAGTATCTAAGTCGATACTCAATTCATAAACGAATTACACCCTGATTTCAGGACATACGGGATGATTCGTTGCAATATTTTCTCACTCTTCAAGGTTTAGTAGTCTATTTATAAACAAAAAAAAATAATGAACAATTAATAGTGAAGGAGTAGAAAACTATATTTTATATATTGTTAGAAAACTATATTTTATATATTGTCTTAGTATACAATGATATGGAAGCAGGTACATTTATATGGGAATAACTTTCCTCTAACTTCTATGAACACTAGTTATACAAACGTGATAGAAGTTATATGCAACTGCTATGCTACATCACTGAATCATGGGAGAAACTGTAATGAACGTGGGACGTGGAGGAACTATAATGAACGTGGGATAGTGCTGCTGTGAAGAACTGTTATGACAGTGTACCATACATGATCTAACAGCCCCCCTTAAGCGAGAGGTGGGGGTGACACTCCGAGCTTGGATAACAAAGCCGAAAAAGGGGCAACAACTAAGGCTTTTGTAAAGATATCAGCCAACTGATCGGATGATGGAACATATTGCGTAACAATATGTTATTATTAAACACACAAAATAATGAATAATATATTCGTTTTTCCACCCAATTCTGTTATTGAATAATTTTTTTTAGTAAATAATCACAAACCCAAAACTAAACCATTTTCCTCAAGCCTTATCATTGTATATTTTTTCACACATGACGCATATGTCTTTCACTTTTTTTTTTCTTTTTTTTTTTACTTGTTCAATCCATACTGAATTGTTTTCATTTTTTTTTAACTTAGCTCGAGATGAGATTGTTTAATTTTTTAATAGGCTTTGTAGTTATTTTTTTAATCATTTGTCCACATATTTTTTTAAAAAAGAACTGCTCATTTAATACAGATCTAATTGTTGCTTTGGGCTTTGCAAATGGGATACCAACTGGACACTGCAAGTTGATTTAACGACGGCAGGGATTGTGAGTCTTCTGCATTTGAATACGATTTAAACGCAGATGTACCTAGAATAAATACCACTTTAAGCTTGGGGAGGATTACCTCTACACCAGATGTAGCTGGAATTACCATGTCAACTTTATTTGTTCTACTGCTATTAAAAGTCAACCAAATCATTCCTAGTTAATAGTTCGACTCATCGTTAGAAATGATTCTAGGTTTTATAAATTACATTTGACGGTTTTAGCCTTTGTTTTATAAGGTTTATTTATCACAGTCCTCTATAAATAGGACACGGGGAAGGGCTATTGGGATATAACAAACACTCATATAAGAGAAAGATATTGAAATGAAGAAAGTTCTTTGGATGACATTGTTCGTAGCTGCGGTGTTTATGGCCACCATTGTCAACTCCACTGCCATTTCGGTTGATAACAATGGTAAAATGTGTGACACCAACACTCTCCTCAAGGTTTATAATTCCCTTGGAGTTTGCTTGGGTAAGTTTTGCGCTCCATGGAGCCCCTGCCAATCCGGTTGTGTTTGCGTTGGAACAACTGGTTTTGGTGCTTGTGTGCAACCGACATTTGAAGTAATCAACTAGTGTTCCACGAACATCTACATCTACATATTTATGTATGTGTATGCGTGTGTAAGTTTCTATGAAATAAGCTCAATCTAGTGTTCAACGGGCATCTACATCTATGTATTTCATGTTATTGATTAATGAAAATAATGCATGTGTTTATCTATTTATATGTGTTTTATTGTCTGTGTTATATTTGGGTCGAACCGCAACCGTGATCCATCCATAATATTGGATTAATAATTTTAATATTTATTTATATATAGTTAGTGTACAAATAAATACATCATAATTTAAGTTGGCCAAACAAAATTACTTACTCTTATTGTGTATATGACAATGGGGTCGAGAATTAACGATTAGGCAACAAAATTATAAGAATCTCTAATTGGAGATAACGTCAATATAACTCAAAATTATGCATTTATAGGCTTAACAATATTTTTTTTCGTAACTTTGCACGCTATTTTGAAGGCCTTATGCCCAGTAAGATTTAATTTCTTTGTCATAATTGTTTTATGTCGAAAGGATTTCAAAAACAACGTATAATGCACTAATTTTAGATAAGTATTGATGGAGACAGGGTCTCCCGAACAAGACCAATAAAAATTGAAAATTTTGGGGTTTTCTTGAGAAAGGAGATAAAAGGATATTTTTCCCGCATCTTTTTGGGAAAATAAAACATTGGGCTATTTTTATGATAACCAACAACGTAATATGTGTTTGATATTGTTCATAAAATTATATCTTTTTTGTAATTATCGATCTCCATTTATTGAGATTTCTTGGCAACTTTGGCGTCGTTTTTTGAGTCCCAGGAAAATAAGTAAAATAGGCAATTTTATTTTTTCCACTTCTTGAGTGAAAAATGAAATATGGATATACCTAGCGATGTAAAATTAACTTTTGAACTATTTCAAGCAGCCAATTTTTATTTATTTGTTCGTGAATTAATTTGTTTAAACCATTTCAAGGATTATGCGGGATTTGCTTAAACCACCCTATACTACTGGCATGTTTGACATGCTCCCTTAGAAGGTGAGTGTGACAAATTCTTCAATTTGAAAGACTAGTTTGTGTGTTTGTATGCTTAAATGGATGCTTGTTTTGAAAATGTATTAGGATCTTGTGTTTGATTGTTTATTTTTTTTAAGGTTGTCCCTACCTAAGCGGGCAATGTCTTGGACTATTTCACAGTTGTTGTAAACTTAAGTCAATAGAACACAAACGTGACTCCCAAAAGTCATCATCGAGTTCCCACGGTTATGATCGTTTCGGCCTTGAGCATGCCTAGGTTTCTTGAGTGTCGTAGAGAATCAACCTTAATTCTCATAGGAAGCGGCCCCACTACAACACTAATATAGGTGCTTCTATCAAGAGTGTATTGTTTCTCACACCCCACTGAATAACAACTATAGAAAGCATTAAGAGATTAAATTTGATCCTCCATTGATAGAGTCGTACTACATCATTGGAATGGGTTTTAAGTCAAACTTAAGTTTGTACCCCCACAAATCACTCCCTACAAGAAAAAAGACTTTTAGTTGAAAAAAAAATTGTGACTAATCATTAAAAATTTGCCAATAAATCATTTAGTGGCAGAAAAAATATTGTCAGAACTTTGCTATTAAAGACCTGCTGTTAATACCTTTAGTGGTAATATTTTGGCGTTTGCTACTAAATGTTACAAATTTAGTGGCAAACATATTTTACTACTAAATAATCTATTTTTAGTGGCATATTATTTGCTATAAAAAACAATCCAAATGTTACTAAATATATATTATTTACAACTAAAATGTTCTTTTTGTTGCAAATATATGATTTGCTACTAAAACAAAGTTTTTGCATAAGCCCAATATAGTTCTGTGACAATTCAGATTTGCCACGAAAAGGTTCTTTTTGTAGAAAATATAAGATTTGCTACCAAAACTAAGTTTTTGCTTAAGGTGAAGATAGTTATGTGGTAATTCAGATTTTCCACTAAAAAAAAATTTCTGTAGCAAATTATTGCCTCCATTAATAGTTATTGCATTTAATATTCATATTTTATGCATAAAATAATTAACCAATAATACTAAATGCGTTCAATTTTTATATTTAATATTTAAGATAATTAAGACAATCTTTATGCTCCATTGTTTCACAAAATATATTTATAATATTGTCTACTCATTGTGACAATCAATATTTGAACTATTCCACATAAAAATCAAGTCAAATACATCAATTACATAAATCGTTTCACCGTTCACAAAACAATAAGTACAAAGGAAATATAAATGAGGCGGTTGATCCTGTATACTTCATGCATCTCTTCTGCTACCAAAGCAAAGATAATAAAAACCAACTGCCAACATGCCGTGAACGCAATAACCAAATTGATAACAATCAACGACGCATCTTGAACAAGCTGGCCAAACGCATCTCCAACTAACGCGCGTACTGAGGTCGCATCGACCAATAGCCTCAAGCCAATTTCCCCATTATAATTTTCAGGCTCATCAAACCAATAAACCTTCATTTGAATCACTTTCTCCAAAAACAAGGCTCTAATTTGCGTTATCAACCTACAACCCGATACAACAAAGAAGTACGACCATGCCAGATACACTAAAGTCGATGCCACTCGAAGGACTGTAAACATTAGTGCCCAAAATTTTGAAACTTTCCTAAGATCATGTGGCCGCTCGTAAAATGTTGTGATCATACTATATAGAAGCTATAGCTCAAAAATTGGATATATCGTACCATTAATGATGTGTCATCTCAAAAGGCTGTGACGGGTCAAAAATTAGAAATATCGTACCATTAATGATGGTAGCTATAGCTCCCACTATCAACAGTAGTATTTCGAGCTTGTTGAGGTAGGCTAGATTATGTAACGGAACATAAATTTTTTTTTATTCTTCTCAGGGAGCATCTTCGAGGTCCTTATTTTCACGGACACTAAAGGTGGTAGGTAGGCCAAATGAAGCTGAGAGAGAATGACTGCTGCTATTTCCTTGTCCGATGACCCTCAACTTATGGAACAGGGATATGATATTCTTTGAATCAATTGTCTACTGGATTCTGAAATATCTGATATGTTGTGGTCGTCTACACCATAATCCGATTCTTTATTCACTTCTTGTAATTTTATAAGCTGCGAGCATGCTCCTTTCGGATCCTTGTGTAGTTCCAAGTGTGATCCTGGTAGTTAAATAGAGTAAGAAAATTACAATGAGAAGCGCAAGTTAACATGGGTTTCCGAATTTAATGAGTAATTTTGGGATAAGGTAGTGTATAGATTGACCGAAAGAGTTATGTCTTTCTAATATACTATTGTGACTAACTAATGCAACGAAGACATATTGTGTCAGCTTAGAATTATTGTTAAATTTTGAGAAAAATGAATTTGTTTTTTATTCTTATTTTATTACATTCTATGAAAAGGCTTAGTTTATACTCACTCTACCTTTGTACTTCTACAAAAGTAGTACTAGTACTTTATGTTAATACTTTTGTTATATAGAGAGAGTTATGTTAATACTTTTGTCACTTGTGCCACATAACACTACAAAATTCACTGTTGCTTGGAACAGACAAGTTTTTGTTATGCAAAACACACTTTATGCATTTTGGCTTGAAAATTTTGGTACTTTAACCAAACGGTCCCTAAAATTTGTTGTTTAGATGATATATTTTCCCTTGAATTTCAAAGACAAAAAATAATGCTTTAATAATAGTTGTAGAGTGTGCTGCAAACATTTTCAAAGACTTTCCAATAACCAAAGCAGGTACGCGAATCGTTATGAAAACATTTTCCGAATTCACAATAAGAACACAATCCGATGCAAAATTACTTGACATTCTCAAAGATTGAGGATATTCTAAAAGATCATTTTTTGAATTTTCAATTTGATCTACTGGGCAAACTGTTGATTTCTTTATTAATGAAGATTTGTCCAGTTGTGAAATAATAGAGTTGAGTACATCAATGACCTCATTCCAATTGAACAAATGTAACCAGATATTTAGAGAAGGAAAAGTGACAATAAGAACATTTTCACCCTGACTTGACACAGCGAAATTCATATCAAGAACCGATGCTATTGTGCATGGATAGGTGTTCTCCACAAGCACAACTGAATTAAAAACTAAAAATAGTTATATATAGAAGAGAAAGAAATTTTCGAGAACATAAGTTTGTCATCTTTTAATAACGCAGAGCATATAAATCGCACCTCAACTTCAATAACAATTTTAGAAGAAATTGGAAAATAATGCTTCACAACCAACGAGTACATGAGGACCTCAATAAATGTTAACTAACCTCTTCTTTAGGTAAATCTTTGTATTTTGTTAGTATGAGTCATTCAACAAACTCAATATACGAACAAGGGACTACTTTTGTGATGCCATCAGAAAATTAGAAAGATACAGAATATGCATATCCATTAATGAGGGTCCATGCAGCATATTCACTTTCTCTGGAAATCCACAAATCAACCAATATGACTTTTAAAATGAATATATACAAAATGCTACAAGATAAAAACTTAATAGAATCAAGATATGGTGTCAATTAACCTGAAATAGAATAAATAAAATCTGGAAAATAATCCCTACTTGATAAATACAGCAATAAGAAGTCTGAATAATATCGTGATCTACTCACATCAACCAGGCGAGTGAAACGAGTTCGTTTATATAAATATTAGTTTAGATGCACATAACACATAAGTAAGCATCACATAAATAGCTAATAGTTCGAATGGGGTTCCGGTTATTTCAATAATTCTGTCCACCAGGCCATGAATAAGCTCGAAACTTGAGGTAGCACCATAATAAAGAGCTGCAAGTCGACGATGGTTTTTAGCACCATCATTTGTTGAATCGTCTAATAGTGATACATCACCCACTTCAAATAACTTTATTGGATTAGAATGATCTTTATTGTGCCCAACAATTTTCAAAATCTCAGGCATAAGACTGGTCCGCACAAACTCAAAATTAGTAGAGCAAGGATTTCCAATAATAACTACTGTTGGTTTGTCATCTTTGTGACTAAGCATGGGGAAATTTACTTTATAAGCGCATAATATCCGTGTCAACATCTCAGTATAGCCATTCATTGAAATCTCCATTGTGATAAGATCGCTGATCTGGTTCAGAGGCAAGGAATTTATAGATGCGAGTTTTCGTTTGGGTATCACAATTGCAGAATATATGAAAAAACCCAAAAAAATAAAATAGACAAAATTCAAAGAACTTATCGATCGAGGTTTGTGTCAGACAAAAAATCCTTAAGGTGAAATTGTTCGTTGATATTGATGCTGTCAGCCTCTTGAACAAACACCTCCCGGATCCAACGATCTGATTCCGTCACCAGCAACATTGAGGGATCTTGAACTGCCAGGAGGCCCTAGCACTAAAAAAACAATTAAGTAGAAAATAGTATAACTGTGAAATAGTTTTCTGAAATTGGAGATTGAGAGAGAGAAGGTTTTTCGATGCCTTTTGCAGAGAAGAAGACTCAGTTTTATAGGAATAAAAAATAAAAACGTTTTTGTCCATTAACTCACTTTTATCTCCAATAAGGGAAAGCAATTATCATTGGGATTAGATATTAAAAAATGCTAGGACACAAGTTTTTTCACTCAATTATCTTTCCTCTTAAATATTTGCAAATTTTTTCGGATGCAAAACTGAGTTGCGCAGTTGACCCGAATAAGGGCCTAAAATACTCTTCATATATAAACTATTTTGAAAAACAAAAAAAAAAGAAAAAAAATGACCTATACAACTTTCTCGCACAAAAAAAATAATAGTTGTTTTTCTACCCAATTAGGTTATTCAACAATTTTTTTAGTAAATGACCACAAACCCAAAACTCAACCATTTTCGTCAAGCCTTATCGTTGTATATTTGTTGACACACGAATCACATGTCTTTCACCTGTTTTTTCTTTCTATTTTACTTGTTGAATCGAAACTGATTTGTTTTCATTTCTTTGTAACTTTAACTCGGGATAAGATTGTTCAATTTTTTTTAATAGGCTTTGTAATTATTATTTTAATCATTTAATGCAGATGAAATTGTACACTGCAAGTTGATTTAACGATAGCAGGGCCGCGAGTTTTCTGCATTTGAATATGATTCAAAGCAGATGTACCTAGAATTAATAGCATTTTACGCTGGGGGCGGATTACCTCTTCGGCAGAATCTTTCTAACTTGAAATTACAATGTAAAGTTGATTTGTTCTACTATTATTAAAAGACAACCAAATCATTCATAATTATATGTGTTTATTATGTGTCCCAATAGATTAGTATCTATTACTTGCACTTCAGGGTATAGTATTCTATTTCTAAACAGCAAAAAGCATTGCACGATTAATAGTTGTTTTTAAAGATCGTCATTATTTAAACAAGGAATAATTGGATCTGCGAATATAATGTTTTCATAACAAGTGGTGGTATCAAATTCCCCAGTTTTAATACAATTTTAAGACAGTTCTCGCCTCAAGGTGAAACAATTTTAACGTTAGTTTAACAAAAAAAAATTAACAATAAAATTAATCTTTTCAAAAAATTAAACAGCTTTTAAAGAAAAAAAGTTTTAGTGAAAAATAGTTTTGAAACAAATTTTTTTAACACAAATGAGTTTTTAGCCCTTGAAATCTGTTTTAACGAAAAATAAAAACACTTCAAAACATTTTTTAACAAATTAACGAAATTTAATCAAGAAAAACAAGTTTAAAGAAAATAAATAAATTTATTGGGACGATAAATTTGTGAAAAAACTTTATCATCGTATATAGGTTAGAATTTGTTTTACGTAATTCTTTTCAAAAAGATGATAAAATTTATATTTTGACATCGTAGCAATGCAATGTTTTGTATTAAAAATAACGGTTATCAAACACACAAAATAGTGAATAATATATTCGTTTGCTACTATTTACAACTTTTGTCATTGTGCATCAAAAGGACCATAATATATATTTTTTTATTTTGACTTCAAATGCAATGTGTATATGGGATGCTTTCAACAGCATCATCCGGGAATAAAAGCACTTCACGATATCTGATTTTTTTTATTCAAATCATTAGTTGATTCTACCAACTTGCAATCTTTCAGGATTCACATTGTTATTTCACGTGAGTTTAATAGGCTTTCAACAGCATCATCCATTTTGTGTTTGTTTTACGTTTTCAACAGTCGATGCCATGTTTTTATGCTTAAGTCTAATTTTTTGGAAATTTACGTCGTACACTCAAACTGGGATCTCCGTGACTACGCGGTCGGTCCTTATGAGCCCCATGGGTCCCGTGCAAGGTGTTCGTGACTCTTACGAGACCGTTTTGTGGTTGTTTTACGTTTTCACCATTCAATTGCATGTTTACATGCTTAAGTCTAAATTTTTTCAAATTTACATCGTACACTCAAACCGGGAGCGTCGTGACTACGCGTCCGGTTCCTACGAGTCACACTTGTCCCGTGCGAGGTGTTCGTGACTCTTACGGGATCGTTTTGTGGTTTTTTTATGCTTTCACCCTTCGATGGCATATTTTTATGCTTAAGTCCAACGTTTTGCAAATTTACGTTGTACACTCAAACCGGGAGCCCTGTGACTACGCAGTCGGTTCCTACGAGTCAGATTGGTCCCGTGCGAGGTGTTCGTGACTCTTACGGGACCGTTTTTTTGCTTGTTATTACGTTTTCACGCTTCGATGACATGTTTTTCAGTTTAAGTCTAAATTTTTCAAAATTTACGCCGTACACTCAAACCTGGAGCGTTGTTACTACGCGTCTGGTGCTTACGAGTGACATTGGTCCCGTGCGAGGTGTTCGTGACTCTTACGGTACCGTTTTGTATTTGTTTTACCTTTTCACCCTTCGATGGCTTGTTTTTATGCTTAAGTTCATTTTTCTGCAAATTCATGTCCTCCACTCAAACTGGGACCCCCGTGACTACGCGGTCGGTTCCTACGAGTCATATTGGTCCCGTGCGAGGTGTTCGTGACTCTTACGGTACTGTTTCGTGTTTGTTTTACATTTTCACCGTTCGATGGCATGTTTTTATGCGTAAATCTAATTTTTTTAATTTTACAATGTAAACTCAAAGCGGGAGCGTCGTGACTACGCAGTCAGTTCCTACGAGTCCTATTAGTCCCTTGTGAGGCGTTCGTGACTCTTACGGGACCGTTTTGTGTTTGTTTTACGTTTTCACCCGTTGATGGCATGTTTTTAAGCTTAAGTCTAATTTTCTGGAAATTTACATCGTACACTCAAACCGGGAGCCCTGTAACTGCGCGGTCGGTTCTTACGGGCCCCATTGGTCCCGTGCGAGGTGTTAGTGACCCTTACGGGACCGTTTTGTTGCTACGTTATGTTTTTACCATTCGATTGCATGTTTATATGCTTAAGTCTAAATTTTTTCAAATTTACGTCATACACTCAAACCGGGAGCGTCGTGACTACGCGATCAGTTGCTACGAGTCACATTGGTCCCGTGCGAGGTGTTCGTGACTCTTGCGGGACTCTTTTGTGCTTGTATACGTTTTCACCTTTCGATGCCATCTTTTTATTCTCAAGTCTAAATTTTTGCTAATTTACGTCGTACACTCAAACCAGGAGCGTCGTAACTACGCGTCCGGTTCCTAGGAGTCACATTAGTCCCGTTCGAGGAGTACGTGACTCTTACGGTACCATTTTGTATTTTTTTACGTTTTCACCATTCGATGGCATGTTTTTATGCTTAATTCTATTTTTTTGCAAATTCACATTGTACACTCAAACCGTGAGCCCCGTGACTACGCGATCCGTTGATACGAGTCACATTGGTCCAGTGCAAGGTGTTCGTGACTCTTACGGTACCGTTTTGTGTTTGTTTTATATATTCACCCTTCGATGGCATGTTGTTATGCTTAAGTCTATTTTTTCACAAATTTCTCTATTACACACAAACCGGGACGCGAGTGAGTACGCGGTCGGTTACTATGAGTCACATTGGTCCAGTGCGTGGTGTACGTGACTTACGGTACCATTTTGTGTTTGTTTTACGTTTTTCCCCTTCGATGGCATGTTTTTATGCTTAAGTCTAATTTTTTGCAATTTCACGTCGTACACTCAAATCGGGAGCCCCGTGACTACGCGGTCGGTTCCTACGAGTCACATTGGTCCGTGCGACGTGTTCGTGACTCTTACGGGAACGCTTTGTGGATTTCTTATGCTTTCACCCTTCGAAGGCATATTTTTATGCTTAAGTCCAAAGTTTTGCAAATTTACGTCCTACACTTAAATCGGGAGCCCTGTGACTACACAGTCGGTTCCTACGAGTCACATCGGTCCCGTGCGAGGTGTTCGTGACTCTTACGGGACCGTTTTTTGTTTGTACTACGTTTTCACGCTTCGATGGCATGTTTTTAAGTTTAAGTCTAAATTTTTGTAAATTTACGTTGTACACTCAAACCGAGAGCGTCTTTACTATGCGTGTGGTACCTACGAGTCACATTGATACCGTGTGAGGTGTTCATGACTCTTACGGTACCGTTTTGTGTTTGTTTTACGTTTTCACCCTTCGATGGCTTGTTTTTATGCTTAATTCTATTTTTTTGCAAATTCATGTCCTACACTCAAACTGGGATCCCCGTGACTACGCGATTGATTCCTACGAGTCACATTGGTCCCGTGCGAGATTTTCGTGACTCTTATGGTGCCACTTTATGTTTATTTTACGTTTTCACCCTTCGATGGCATGTTTTTATGGTTAAGTCTATTTTTTTTACAAATTTACGTATTACACTCAAACCGGGAGCCCCGTCAGTACACGGTCGGTTCCTACGAGTCACATTGGTCTCGTGCGTGGTGTACGTGACTCTTACGGTACCATTTTGTGTTTGTTTTACGTTTTACCCCTTAAATGGCATGTTTTTATGCTTAAGTCTATTTTTTACAAATTTACGTCGTATACACAAACCGGGAGCCCAGTGACTACGCGGTCGGTTCCTACGAGTCACATTTGTCCCATTTGAGGTGTTCGTGACTCTTATGGGACCGTTTTATCCTTGTTCTATGTTTTCACCTTTCGATGGCATGTTTTTATGCTTAAGTCTAAATTTTTGCACATTTACATTATACACTCAAACCAAGAGTGTCGTGACTACGCGTCCGGTTCCTACGAGTCACATTGGTTTCGTGTGAGGTGTTCGTGACTCTTATGGTACCGTATTGTATTTATTTTATGTTTTCACCCTTCGATGGCATGTTTTTATGCTTAAGTCTATTTTTTTACAAATTCACATCGTACACCCAAACCGGAAGCCCTGTGACGACGTGGTTCCTATGAGTCACATTGGTCCCGTGCAAGGTGTTCGTGACTCTTACGGTACCGTTTTGTGTTTGTTTTACATATTCACCTTTCTATGGCATGTTTTTATGCTTAAGTCTACTTTTTTACAAATTTATGTATTACACTAAAGCCGGGAGGCCAATGAGTACGCGGTCGGTTCCTACGAGTCACATTGGTCCCGTGCGTGGTGTACGTGACTCTTACGGTACCATTTTGTGTTTGTTTTACGTTTTTCCCCTTCGATGGCAAGTTTTTATTCTTAAGTCTAAATTTTTTAAAATGTACGTCGAACACTCAAATCGGGAGCCCCGTGACAACACGGTCAGTTCCTACGAGTCACATTATTTCCGTGCGAGATGTTCGTGACTCTTATGGGACCTTTTTGTGGATGTTTTATGATTTCAACCTTCGATTTCATGTTTATATGCTTAAGTCTAAATTTTTACAAATTTACGTCGTACACTCGAACTGGGAGCGTCGTGACTACGCGTCCGGTTCCTACGAGTCACATTGGTCCCGTACGAGGTGTTTGTGACTGTTACGGGACCATTTTGTGGTTATTTTACATTTTCACTCATCGATGGCATGATTTTATGCTTAAGTCTAATTTTTTGCAAATTTACGTCGTACACCCAAATCTGGAGCCCCGTGACTACTCGTCGGCTCCTACGAGTCACATTGGTCCCTTGCGAGGTGTTTGTGACTCTTATGGGAGCATTTTGTGTTTGTTTTATGTTTTCACCCGTCGATGACATGTTCTTATGCTTAAGTCTAATTTTTTAGAAATTTACGTTGCACGCTCAAATCGGGAGCCCCGTGAATATGCGGTGGGTTCCGACGAGTCACTTTGGTCCCGTGCGAGGTGTTCGTGACTCTAATGGGACCGTTTTATAGATGTTTTACGTTTTCAACCTTCGATTGCATGTTTATATGCTTAAGTCTAAAGTTTTTCAATTTTACATCGTACACTCAAACCGGGAGCGTCGTGACAACGCGGTCAGTTCCTACGAGTCGCATTGGTCGCTTGTGCGGTGTTCGTGACTCTTATGAGACCGTTTTGTGTTAGTTTTACATTTTCACCCATCGATGGCATGTTTTTACGCCTAAGTCTAATTTTTAAAAAAATTACGCCGTCCACTCAAACCGGGAGTCCCATGACTATGCGGTCGATTCCTGTGAGCCCCATGGGTCCCGCGCGAGGTGTCCTTGACTCTTACGGGACTGGTTTGTGGCTGTTTTATGTTTTCACCATTCGATTCAATATTTATATGCTTAAGTCTAATTTTTTTCAAATTTACATCATACACTCGAACCGGGAGCGTTGTGACTACGCGTCCGGTTCCTACAAGTCACATTGGTTCCGTGCGAGGTGTTCGTGACTCTTACGGGACCGTTTTGTGCTTATTTATGCGTTCACCCTTCGATGGCATATTTTTATGCTTAAGTCCAATATCTTGTAAATTTACGTAGTACACTCAAATCGGGAGTCCCGTGACTACGCCGTCGGTTCCTATGAGTCACAATTGTCCCGTTCGAGGTGTTCGTGACTCTTACGGGACCATTTTTTGCATGTTCTACATTTTCACCCTTCGATGACATGTTTTTATGTTTAAGTCTAAATTTTTACAAATTTACGTCATACACTCAAACCGGAAGCGTCTTGACTACGCATCGAGTACCTATGAGTCACATTGGTCTCATGCGAGGTGTTCGTGACTCTTACGGTGATGTTTTGTGTTTGTTTTACGTTTTCACCCTTCGATGGCTTGTTTATAAGCTTAAGTCTATTTTTTTGCAAATTCATGTTGTACACTCAAACCATGAGCCCCGTGACTACGCGGTCGGTTCCTATGAGTCATATTAGTCCCGTGCAAGGTTTTCGTGACTCTTACAGTACCGTTTTTTGTTTGTTTTACGTTTTCTCACTTCGATGGAATGTTTTTATTCTTAAGTCTAATTTTTTGCAAAGTTACGTCGTACACTCAAACCGGGAGCCCTGTGACTATCCGGTCGGTCCTACGTGTCGCATTCGTCCCGTAAGAGGACAAATGTGACTCTTACGGGACCGTTTTGTGGCTGTTTTACGGTTTCACCCTTCGATGGCATATTTTTATGCTTAAGTCCATTTTTTTGTAAATTTACGTTGTACACTCAGACCGGGAGCCCCTTGACTACGCGGTCGATTCCTACCAGTCACATTGGTCCCGTGCTAGGTGTTCGTGACTCTTACGGGACCGTTTTGTGCTTGTTCTATGTTTTCAGTTTTCGATGGCATGTTTTTATGCTTAAGTCTAAATATTTGCAAATTTATGTCGTACACTCAAACTAGGAGCGCCGTGATTACGCGTCCGGTTCCTATGAGTTACATTGGTACCGTGCGAGGTGTTCATGACTCTCACGGTACCATTTTGTGTTTGTTTTACGTTTTCACCATTCGATGGCATATTTTTATGCTTAAGTCTATTTTTTTCCAAATTCAGATGGTACACTCAAACCGGGAGCCACGTGACTACGTGGTCGGTTCCTAGGAGTCACATTGGTCCCGTGCGAGGTGTTCGTGACTCTTACGGTACCATTTTGTGTTTGTTTTACGTTTTCACCCTTCGATGGCATATTATTATGCTTAATTTTTTTTTACTAATTTACGTATTACACTCAAAGCGGGAGCTCCGTGTGTACGCACTCGGTTCCTATGAATCACATTGGTCCTGTGCATGGTGTACGTGACTCTTACTGTACCATTTTCTGTTAGTTTTACGTTTTTCCCCTTCGATGTCATGTTTTTATGCTTAAGTCTAATTTTTTACAAATTTACGTCGTACACTCAAACTGGGAGTCCCGTGACTACGCGATTGGTTCCTGCGAGTCACATTGGTCCTGTGCGAGGTGTTCGTGACTCTTACGGGACCGTTTTGAGGCCATTTTATGTTTTCACCCTTCGATTGCATGTTTATATGCTTAAGTCCAAATTTTGGCAAATTTACGTCGTACACTCAATCTAGTAGCCTCTCGACTATGCGTCCGGTTCTTACGAGTCACATTGATCTTGTACGTGGTGTTCGTGTCTCTTACAAGACAATTTTGTGGCTATTTTACGTTTTCACCTATCGATGGCATATTTTTATGCTTAAGTCTAATTTTTTTCAAATTGACATTGTACACTCAAACCAGAGCATCGTGACTACGCGTCCGATACCTACTAGTCACATTGGTCCCGTGCGAGACGTTCGTGATTCTTACGGTACCGTTTTGTGTTTCCTTTACGTTTTCACCATTCGATGGCATGTTTTTATGCTTAAGTCTATTTTTTTTTAAATTCATGTCGTACACTCAAATTGGGAGCCCCGTGACTATGCGATCGGTTCCTACGAGTCACATTGGTCCCGTGCGAGGTGTTCGTGACTCTTACGGGACCGTTTTGTGGCTTTTTAATGCTTTCACCCTTCGATAGCATATTTTGATGCCTAAGTACAACGTTTTCCAAATTTAGATCGTACACTCAAATTGGGAGCCCTGTGACTATGCAGTCGGTTCCTACGAATAAGATTGTTCCAGTGCGAGGTGTTCGTGACTCTTACGGGACCGTTTTTTGCTTGTTCTACGTTTTCACCCTTCGATTGCATGTTTTTATGTTTAAGTCTAAATTTTTACAAATTTATGTGGTACACTCAAACCGGGAGCGTCGTTACTACGCGTCCGGTACCTACGAGTCACATTGGTCCCGTGCTAGGAGTTCATGACTCTTACGGTACCGTTTTGTGTTTGTTTTATGTTTTCACCCTCCGATGACTCGTTTTTATGCTTAAGTCTATTTTTTTTTTAAATTCAGGTGGTACACTCAAACCGGGAGCCCTGTGACTACGCGATCGGTTCTTACGAGTCACATTAGTCCCGTACGAGGTGTTCGTGACTCTTACGGTACCGTTTTGTGTTTGTTTTATGATTTCACCCTTCGATGGCATGTTTTTATGCTTATGTTTTTTATTTTTACTAATTTATGTATTACACTCAAAGCGGGAACTCTGTGAGTACGCGGTCGGTTTCTACGAGTCACATTGATCCTATGCATGGTGTACTGACTCTTATAGTACCATTTTGTGTTTGTTTTACGTTTTTCCCCTTCAATGGCATGTTTTTATGCTTAACTGTATTGTTTTACAAATTTACGTCATACACTCAAACTGGGAACCCCGTGACTAAGCGGTTGGTTCCTACGAGTCACATTGGTCCCGTGTGAGATACTCGTGACTCTTACGGGACCGTTTTGTGGCCGTTTTATGTTTTCACCCTTCAATTGCATATTTATATGCTTAAGTCTAAATTTGTACAAATTTACATCGTATACTCAAACCGGGAGCATCGCGACTACGCGTCCGGTTCCTATGAGTCACATTGGTCCCGAACGAGGTGTTCGTGACACGTACGGGACCATTTTGTGGCTATTTTACGTTTTCACCCATCGATGGCATGTTTTTTTGCTTAAGTCTAATTCTTTGCAAATTTATGTCGTACACTTAAATCGGGAGCCACGTGATTATCCGGTCGGTTCCTACGAGTCACATTAGTCCTGTGCGAGGTGTTCGTGACTCTTACGGCACCGTTTTGTGGTTGTTCATATTTTTAGGAAATTTACGTTGTACACACAAACCAGGAGCCCCGTGAATACGCAGTCAGTTCCTACGAGTCGCATTTGTCTCGTGCGAGGTGTCCGTGACTCTTATGGGACTATTTTATGTTTGTTTTACAATTTCACCCGACGATGGCATGTTTTTATGCTTAAGTCTATTTTTTTGTAAATTTACGTTGCACGCTTAGACCGGGAGTCCCGTGTCTATGCGGTCGGTTCCTTCGAGTTACATTGGTCCAGTGCGAGGTGTTCGTGACTCTTACGGGACCGTTTTGGGGCTATTTTACTTTTTCACCCTTCGATTGCATGTTTATAAGCTTAAGTCTAATTTTTTTTTAAATTTACATCGCACAGTCAAACCGGGAGCGTCGTGACTACGCGGTCAGTTCCTACGAGTCGCATTGGTCCCATGTGAGGTGTCTGAGACTCCTACGGGACCTTTTTGTGTTTGTTTTATGTTTTCACCCGTCGATGCCATGTTTTTATGCTTAAGTCTAATTTTTTGGAAATTTACGTCGTACACTCAAACCGGGATCACCGTGACTACGCAATCGGTTCCTACGAGCCCAATGGGTCCCGTGCAAGGTGTTCGTGACTCTTACGAGACCGTTTTGTGGCTGTTTTACGTTTTCACCATTGGATTGCATGTTTACATGCTTAAGTCTATTTTTTTTCAAATTTACGTCGTACACTCAAACCGGGAGCGTCGTGACTACGCGTCTGGTTCCTACGAGTCACACTGGTCCTGTGCGAGGTGTTCGTGACACTTACGAGATCGTTTTGTGGCTTTTTTATTCTTTCACACTTCGATGGCATATTTTTATGCTTAAGTCCAATTTTTGCAAATTTACGTCGTACACTCAAACCGGGAGCCCTGTGACTATGCAGTCGGTTTCTACGAGTCAGATTGGTCCCGTGCGAGGTGTTCGTGACTCTTACGGGACCGTTTTTTGCTTGTTCTACGTTTTCACGCTTCGATGTCATGTTTTTAAGTTTAAGTCTAAATTTTTCAAAATTTACGTCGTACACTCAAGTCGGGGGCGTTGTTACTACGCGTTTGGTGCTTACGAGTGACATTGGTCCCGTGCGAGGTGTTCGTGACTCTTACGATATCGTTTTGTGTTTGTTTTACGTTTTCACCCTTCGATGGCTTGTTTTTCTGCTTAAGTCTATTTTTTTACAAATTCATGTCCTGCACTCAAACTGGGACCCCCGTGACTACGCGGTCGGTTCCTACGAGTCATATTGGTCTCGTGCGAGGTGTTCGTGACTCTTACGGTACTGTTTTGTGTTTGTTTTACATTTTCACCGTTCGATGGCATGTTTTTATGTGTAAATCTAATTTTTTCAATTTTACATTGTACACTCAAACCGGGAGCGTCGTGACTACGCAGTCAGTTCCTACGAGTCGTATTAGTCCCTTGTGAGTCGTTCGTGACTCTTACTGGACCGTTTTGTGTTTGTTTTACATTTTCACCCGTCGATGGCATGTTTTTAAGCTTATGTCTAATTTTCTGGAAATTTACGTCGTACACTCAAACCGGGAGCCGCGTGACTATGCGGTCGGTTTCTACGAGCCCCATGGGTCCCGTGCGAGGTGTTCGTGACTCTTACGGGACCGTTTTGTTGCTGTGTTACGTTTTTACCATTCGATTGCTTGTTTATATGCTTAAGTCTAAATTTTCTCAAATTTACATCATACACTCAAAGCGGGAGCGTTGTGACTATGCGATCGGTTCCTACGAATCACATTGGTCCCGTGCGAGGTGTTTGTGACTCTTGCGCGACTCTTTTGCCCTTATTCTACGTTTTCACCTTTTGATGCCATATTTTTATTCTCAAGTCTAAATTTTTATTAATTTATGTCGTACACTCAAACCAGGAGCGTCGTGACTACGCGTCCGGTTCCTACGAGTCACATTGGTCCCGTGCAAGGAGTTCGTGCGGTACCATTTTGTGTTTTTTTTACGTTTTCACCATTCGATGGCATGTTTTTATGCTTAAGTCTATTTTTTGCAAATTCACATTCTACACTCAAACCGTGAGCCCCGTGACTACGCGATCGGTTGATACGAGTCACATTGCTTCGGTGCAAGGTGTTCATGACTCTTACGGTACTGTTTTGTATTTATTTTACGTTTTCACCCTTCGATGGTGTGTTTTATGCTTAAGTCTAATTTTTTACAAATTTACGTATTACACTCAAACCGGGAGCCCCGTGAGTTCGCGGTCGGTTTCTACGAGTCACATCGGTCCCATGCATGGTGTACGTGACTCTTACGGTACTATTTTGTGTTTGTTTTACTGTTTCTCCCTTCGATGGCATGTTTTTATGCTTAAGTCTAATTTTTTACAAATTTACGTCATAAACTCAAACTGGGAGCCCCTTGACTACGCGGTCGGTTCCTACGAGTCATATTGGTCCCGTGCGAGGTGTTCGTGACTCTTATGGGACCGTTTTGTGCTTGTTCTACGTTTTCACTTTTCGATGGCATGTTTTTATGTTTAAGTCTAATTTTTTGCAAATTTACATCGTGCACTCAAACCAGGAGCGTCGTGACTACGTGTCCGGTTCTTACGAGTCACATTGGTCCCGTGCGAGGTGTTTGTGCTGTTTTTTTACGTTTTCACCCTTCGATGGCATGTTTTTATGCTTAAGTCTATTTTTTTGCAAACTCACGTCGTACACTCAAACCGGAAGCCCCGTGACTACGCGATCGATTCCTACGAGTCACATTGGTCCCGTGCGAGCTGTTCTTGATTCTTACGGGAACGTTTTGTGGCTTTTTTATGCTTTTACCCTTCGATGGCATATTTTTATGCTTAAGTCCAATGTTTTGCAAATTTACGTCGTACACTCAAACTGGGAGCCCTGTGACTATGCAATCGGTTCCTTCGAGTCAGATTGGTCCCGTGCGAGGTGTTCGTGACTCTTACGGGATCGTTTTTTGGTTGTCCTATGTTTTCACGCTTCGATGGCATGTTTTTAAGTTTAAGTCTAAATTTTTGCAAATTTACGTCGTACACTCAAACCGGGAACGTCGTTACTACGCGTCCGCTACCTACGAGTCACATTGGTCCCGTGCGAGGTGTTCGTGACTCTTACGGTACCGTTTTGTGTTTGTTTTACGTTTTCACCCTTCGATGGCTTGTTTTCATGCTAAAGTCTATTTTTTTGCAAATTCATGTCCTACACTCAAACCGGGATCCCTGTAACTAAGCTGTCGGTTCTTACAAGTCACATTGGTCCCGTCCAAGGTGTTCATGAATCTTACGGTATTGTTTTGTGTTTGTTTTACATTTTCACACTTCGATGGCACGTTTTTATACATCGTACACTCAAATCGGGAGTGTCATGTCTACGCGGTCAGTTCCTACGAGTCGCATTGGTCCCATGTGAGGTGATCGTTTTGTATTTGTTTTACGTTTTCACCCGTCGATGGCATGTTTTTATGCTTAAGTCTATTTTATTGGAAATTTACGTCGTACACTCAAACCGGGAGCCCAGTGACTACGCGGTCGGTTCCTACGAGCCCCATGGATCCCGTACGAGGTGTTCGTGACTCTTACGGGACCGTTTTGTGGTTGTATTATGTTTTCACCATTTGATTGCATGTTTATATGCTTAAGTCTAAATTTTTTCAAACATACACTCAAACCGGGATCGTCGTGACTACACGGTCGGTTCCTACGAGTCGCATTGGTCCCGTGCGAGGTGATCGTGACTTTTACGGGACCGTTTTGTGCTTGTTCTACATTTTCACCTTTCGATGGCATGTTTTTATGATCAAGTCTAAATTTTTACAAATTTAAGTCGTACACTCAAACCAGGAGCGTCGTGACTACACGTCTGGTTCCTACGAGTCACATTGGTCCCGTGCGAGGTGTTCGTGACTCTTACGGTACCGTTTTGTGTTTGTTTTACGTTTTCACCCTTCGATGGCATGTTTTTCTTCTTAAGTCTATTTTTTTGCAAATTCACATCGTACACTCAAACCGGGAGTCCCGTGACTACGCGATCGGTTCCTACGTGTCACATTGGTTCGGTGCGAGGTGTTCGTGACTCTTATGGTACCGTTTTGTGTTTGTTTTACGTTTTCACCCTTTGATGGCTTGTTTTTATGCTTAAGTCTATTTTTTTACAAATTTACGTATTACACTCAAACCGGGAGCCCCGTGAGTACACGGTCGGTTCCTACGAGTCACATTGGTCCCGTGCGTGGTGTACGTGAGTCTTACGGTACCATTTTGTGTTTGTTTTACATTTTTCCCCTTAGATGACATGTTTTTATGCTTAAGTCTAATTTTTTCAAATTTATGTCGTACAATTTCAAGACGAATATGTGACACATACCCAACTTTGCCTAATTACAATTTACGTCACGTAATGCATCTTCCAAATTCGAAAGAATGCCTTATCCACGAGGTCGTTAAATGTAAATTTTCGTTGCAATCTAATGAAAGATCGTTGATGCCTATTGTAACTCAACCCAGTTGTCCATTGTAACACTATCATACTTCCCCCAAAACCACATGCTTATAGTCACGCCTGAGGTCATTGAATAATTCCGCAATCCATAAAACTAGAAAGAGTTATTTGCCTATTTGACCCTTAAAGTGTTTAAATTATTTTTATTAAGCCCTTAAAATATTTTTTCATACATTAATCCCCTAAAGTATCAGTTTGACCCTTTCATCCATTTTGACGGTTAAATTTAACTGAATTTAGGGGGAAAATGGTATTTCGTGGCATTTAAACTTAGAAATATTTAAAATAGTTAAAAAGATTTTAAAACTTTATTGAAATTTTATTTTTTTATTAGTAACATATTTTTTTCGCTTTTTTATTTATACGAAACTTTTTTGGGAAAAAAGTTTCTATACTAGAAAAAATTAATATTTTTAAAACAATTATTATTTACATTAATGGTCCATTTGATTCGAAAGTGGGAAAATGGCCTAGATGGAAACTTTTTTCGTGGAATGATAATTTCAATGGAAATCCTAAAATTTCACATTTATCGTTGTTTGATAACATTCATTTTTAGACTGGTAAAAGTGACATGGTTGTTACAATTAATTAAAAAATCGACAAATGTCAACAATCTGATATTTAAAGAATATTTTTTTACCAAAAACAAATACAATTTTAACCAACAAAATTAGTTAGTAAGAAAAAGTGTCTAGAAACTAATTTTTAACAAAAAAAAAAAAACTTGAAATGTTATAAACAATTCTTAAAAAAATAGTTTTTAAAAATATAAATTGTTTTAAAAACAGAGTTGAGTTTAGTACCTTTTTTTTTAAAATATAAAAAATCATGTCTTTATGACCTGACGTATTATTATATGTGTTCATGTGTCCCAATAGATCAGAATCTGTCAAGATATATCTATCACAATTGTGTTTATCACCCACAAACAATAGTTTCTAAGCCGATACTCAATTCATAAATGAATTACTTGCATGATTTCAGGATATACGGGATGATTTGTTGCGATATTCTCTCTCTTGAGGGTATAGTAGTCTATTACAAAACGACAAAAAAAACATCACACGGTTAATAATTGTTTTTAAAGTTCTTCATTTTTTAAACAAGAGAAACCAGATCTGTGAACATAATTTTTTTATAACAAGGGGTGTATCACCCAATTTTTAATACCATTCCCACTAAGGGAAATAAATTATCATTGGGATTAGATATTAAAAAATGCAAGGATACAAGTTTTTCACTCAATTATCTTTCCTCTTAAATATTTGCAAATTTTTCCGGATACAAAACTGAGTTGCCCAGCCGACCCAAATAAGGGCCTAAAATTCTCTTCATATAAAACTATTTTGAAAAAAATAAAAAATGATCCATACAGCTTTATGGCGCAAAAAAAAAATTTCTTTTTCCACCCAAATCTGCTATTGAACAAATTTTTTAGTAAAAAACCACGAACCCCAAACGTAACCATTTTCCTCAAGCCTCACCGTATTATACTTGTTCACACACGATGCACATGTCTTTCACCTGTTTTTTCTTTTTTTTACTTGTTGAATCGAAATTGCTTTATTTTCATTTTTTTTGTAACTTTAACTCGAGATAAGATTGTTCAATTTTTTTAATTGGCTTTGTAGCTATTTGTTAACAAAAAACTTATCATTTAGTGCTGATCTAATTGTTGCTTTGGGATACCAGTGGAACACTGCAAGTTGATTTAACGATAGGAGGCTCGTGAGTTTTCGGCATTTGAATACGATTTCAACGCAAATGTACCTTGAATTAAAAGCAGTTTTTCCGCATTTGAATACGATTCAAAGCAGATATACCAAGAATTAATAGCATTTTAAGCTTGGGGTGGATTACCTCTACAGCAGAATCTTTCTAACTTTGAATTACAATGTCAACTTTTAGTTGTTCTACTATTATTAGAAGTCGACCAAATCATTCATAATTATATGTGTTTATGTGTTCCAATGGATTAGTATCTATTACTTGCACTTGAGGGTATAGAAATCTATTTCTGAACAGCAAAAATCATTGCACGATTAGTAGTTGTTTTTAACGGTCGTCATTTTTTAATCAAGGAGTAACAGGATCTGCGAATAGAATTTTTTTATAACAAGGGGTGGTATCAAATTGCCCAGTTTTAATATAATTTTAAAACAGTTTTCGCCTAAAGGTGAAACAATTTTAACGTTAGTTTAACAAAAAACAAATTTTAACAATGAAATTATAATTTCCATAAAATAAAACAACTTTTAGTGAAAAATATTTTTAATGAAAAATACTGTTGAAACTAATAACCTGTTATGAGATAGTAATAAAGAATAGATAATACAATACAAAAGATTGTCTTATGTTAACGGACTACATTGTTATCCTCATATTAACAAGTGAGTACAATACTACAATTGATAATACATTGACAAAGATGGTGCATAACTGCTCATAACTGCCAGCTATCTTTAGACGTGCAGTAGACTTAGTTAACTGACATGAGAATAGGACTAGTGGGTATGTGGAGGTATCCACTGATAACAACGGTTGAGGTTGATAGAAACAAATATTTTTGACACAAATCAGTTTTTAGCTCTTAAAAACTGTTTTAACGAAAAATAAAAACACTTCAAAAGATTTTTTAATAAAATAACAAAATTTAATCAAGACAACCGAGTTTAAAAAAATAACAAATTTTATTGGGATGATAAATTTGTGGAAAAACTGTCATCGTATATAGGTTAGAAAAGTTTTTGTCGTAATTCTTTTCAAAAAGATGATAAAATTTATATGTGGACGTGACATCTACGTAACTTTTTTTATTAAAAATAAAAGTAATCAAACATGCAAAACAATAAATAAAATATTTGTTTGCTGCTATTTACCACTTTTGTCATTGTGTATCAAAAGGACCATAATTTTTCTATATTTGGACTTGAAATGAAATGGGTACATGGGATGCTTTCAACAGCATCATCCGGGAATACAAGCACTTCACCCAATCTGATTTTTTTTATTCAAATCATTAGCTGATTCTACCAACTTGCAATCTTTCAGGATTCAAATTGTTATTTCACGTGAGTATACATGGGTATTAACGTGGTTATTTCACATGACTATTTACATGGGTATTTCCATATTTTATTTAAGGGAAAGCCATTACAATTGGGTTATGATATTAAAAAAAATACTAGAATACAAGTTTTTTCACTCAATTATCTTTCCTCTTAAAAATTTGCAAATTTTTGCTGATACAAAACTGAGTTGTGCAGCTGACCCAAATAAAGGCCTTGAATACTGTTCATGTATATACTATTTTGAAAAGAAACAAGAAACAAAAAAGAAATGACCCCTACAACTTTGTGACCCAAAAAAAATTGTTGTTTTTCCGCCCAATTCTGTTATTAAATAATTTTTTTAGTAAATAACCACAAACCCAAAACTAAACCATTTTCCTCAAACCTTATCATTGTTAAAAAAAGAACTTCTCATTTAATACAGATCTAATTGTTGCTTTGGACTTTGCACATGGGATACCATTTTAATACGATTTCAACGCAGACATGTGCCTAGAATAAATACCACTTTAAGCTTGGGGTGGATTACCTCTACACCATATGTACCTAGAATTACAACGTCAACTTTATTTGTTCTACTACTATTAAAACTCAACCAAATCATTCATCTTTAGAAATGATTCTTGGTTTTAGAAAGTACATATAACGGTTTTAGCCTTTGTTTTGTAAGGTTTATTTATCACACAGTCCTCTATAAATAGGACACGGGGGAGGGCCATTGGGATATAACAAATACTCATATAAGAGAAAGACATCGAAATGAAGAAAGTGCTTTTGATGACATTGTTGGTAGCTACGGTGTTTATGGCCACCATTGTCAACTCCACTGCCAATTCGGTTTCTAACAGTGGTAAAATGTGTGACTCAGACATTGTCCTCAACACTGCTAGTTCCCTTGCAGTTTGCTTGGGTAAGTTTTGCGCTCCATGGAGCCCCTGCCAAACCGGTTGTGTTTGCGTCGGAAAAAGTGGTTTTGGGGCTTGTGTGGAACCGACATTTGAATTAATCAAATAGTGTCCCCGGGACATCTACATATACGTAATTATTTATGTGTATGCGTGTGTCACTTTGTATGAAATAAGCTCAATCTAGTGTTCAACGGGCATCTACATCATGATTTATTTCATGTTATTGACTAATGAAAATCATGCATGTCTTTATCCAATTAACTCCGCTTTATGGTATGTGTTATATTCGGGTCGAACCGGAACCGTTATCCGTCCATATGGGTATTGGATCCTTATTCATTTAATTGGATTACTTATTTAAATATTTATTTATTTATTTATATATAGTGTACAAATAAATACAACTTAATTTGAGTTGGCCAAACAAAATTACCAACTCTTATATTGTATATGACAATGGTGTCGAGAATTGATCTCGAAGTGGAGATAATGTCCAAATAACTGAAAATTTTGGGTTATACGCTCAACAATATTTTTTTTTTTAACTTTGCGGGTTATTTTGAAGGCCTTGTGTCCCGTAAGATTTAATTTCATTGTCATAATTGTTTTATGTCAAATGGTTTAAAAAATAACATATAATGCACTAATTTTAGATAAGTATTGAGGGAGATATGGTCTCCCGAACAAGACCAATTAAAAAAGAAAACTTGGGTCTTTCTTGAGAAAGTCGGTAAAGGATATTTTTCCCAGATCTTTTTGGGCAAATGAAACTTTGGGCTATTTTTATGATGACCAACAACCTAATATGTGCTTGATATTGTTCGTAAAATTATATTATTTTCATAATTATCGATCTCCATGTATTGGGATTTCTTGGCAATTTAGGCAGTGTTTTTTGAGTCCCCAGAAAATAGGCAATTTTATTTTTTTCCACTTCATGAGTGAAAAATGAAGTATGGATCTACCTAGCGACATAAATAATTTATTTTTGAACTATTTCAAGAGGCCAATTTTGATTTATTTGTTCTTGAATTAATTTATTTAAATCATTATAACGTTATGCGTGATTTGTTTAGACCACCCTGTACTACTGGCGTGTTTGGCTCGCTCCCTTAGAAGGTGAGTGTGACAAATTCATCAAGTTGAAAGGATCGGTTGTGTGTTTGTTTGCTTAAATGGATGCTTATTATGAAAATTTATTAAGATCTTGTGTTTGATTGGTTATTTTTGTGTAAGGTTGGACCTACGTAAACGTGCAATGAAGACATACTCATTTTGTTTATTTGTAGATGATATGTATAGCAGTTGTTATAGTCATTGTATAATAATTATGAGGAGAGATTTTTATATATTCAAAACTCCTTATGTAAGGGGATGCATTTTCTTGATAGCACAACAATACATAAGAAATATCTTGGTACAAGCTCATAAATTGCCAATAGGGACCTACGTGGAGCCCATGCACCTTTAATATTGTATGATGCAAATGCTATTTTATTATCATAGTCTAAATGCAATTTCTTTACACTTATGATAAATTGGGGTACAAAATTTAGTTTTGGAACCTTTCCTTAACAAAACTTACGATTAAGTGTAAACAAAATGTAATTTGTTTACAATTACGATTTTCGGTGAGTGTTTTACAAAGAGGTGTTAAGCATTGATAATTAGAAGTTTCGGAGGTTTTTGGGGAAGTTATATATTGATTGTTCATATGAGAGTTAAGTACTTTTGGGGGAGCTTTTTTAAACTTACATTAATGAATAAATAAAAAAATTAGTTTTAAAATAAACTCCAAATTTTCGCATTATTGGGAACTGATTGCATGCCTATTGGACTTTTAAACGGAAACGACTTGCCGTTAGTTTTTCATTTTTCCGATTTTTTGAGATTTTTGGTGAGTGTTTTACTAAGAGGTGTTAAGGATGGATAATTAGAGGGTTGGGTTGTTTTGCGGGAAGTTTTTTATTGATTGTTCATATATGAGTTAAGTACTTTATAATAACTTGAAGTGCAGCCTCTTGCGACCGGGTAAGTTTTATGTGTATTTGGGATATATCTATCGTGTGTACGTTGTAGCATGAGTTAGGTAGGGTGAATACCTAATAAGGGGATATAGTGTTTTGGGATAGATTCAGGATATGTTGGATAACAAACAATGCGTATCTGAATGCATAAGGCTGGGTATCGAGCAGATATTATCTGACCCGACTTATTTAGTTAGTTCGAATAATTTCACCACAATACATATACGTAGTTCATAGAGATCGGGAGTTACAAAAGGGTCTCAATAGTTTAAATAAACTGGGAAAAAAATTACTTCCACTAAAGATATTGTCGGAGTTCTAAAATCTACACATTGTGGTTTTTGTAATAAATAGATATGGATTGAAAAAATAAGTGCTATTCATACTTTAATCCTCCCCTACATTGTTACATTGAGTTCCCCCATCACTATTTCCCTTAAAGAATGCAATTTGCCCTTAAGGGCACAATAGAGTGACCGAAAGAAAAACCCGATGAAACAAACAAATCAAATACTGTTAATAAACATATTAAAAATATTGAAACAAAATCCTTCTAATTTAATATATTAAATGAAAGAATAAAAAAAATCATATACAATTTCAAGACGAATATGTGACACCTCCCCAACTTTGCCTAATTACAATTTTCGTCACGTAATGCATCTTCCAAATTCGAAACAATGCCTTATCCACGAGGTCGTTAAATGTAAATTTTCGTTGCAATCTAATGAAACACCGTTTATGCCTATTGTAACTCAATCCAGTTGTCCATTGTAACACTGTCATACTTCCCCCAATACCACATGCGTATAGTCACACCTAAGGTCATTGAATAATTCCGCAATCCATGAAACTAGAAAGAGTTAATTGCCTATGTGACCCTTAAAGTATGTAAATTATTTCTATTAAGCCCTTAAAATATTTTTCCATACATTAATACCCTAAAGTATCAGTTTGACCATTTCATCCATTTTGACGGTTAAATTTAACTGAATTTAGGGGAAAAATGGTATTTCGTGGCATTTAAACTTAGAAATATTAAAAATAGTTAAAAACATTTTAAAACTTTATTAAAATCTTATTTTTTTATTAATAACATATTTTTTTAAAAAAATATTTTTTTCGCTTTTTTATTTATATTAAACATTTTTGGGAAAAAGTTTCTATACTAAAAAAAATAAAAATTTTAAAACAATTATTATTTATATTAATGGTCCATTTGATTCGAAAGTGGGGAAATGGCCTAGATGGATAGTTTTTGTCTTGGAATGACAATTTTAATGGAAATCCTAAAATCCCACATTTACCGTTGTTTGATAACATTCATTTTTCGAATGGAAAAAGTGACATTGTTGTTACAATTAATGAAAAAATCGACAAATGTAAACAATATGATATTTAAAGAATAATTTTTGACCAAAAAAAATTACAATTTTGACAAAAAAAATTAGTTAGTTAGAAAAAGTTTCTAAAAATCACTTTTACCAAAAAAAAAAAAAAAAACTTGAAAGATATAAACAATTCTTAAATTAATAGTTTTTAAAAATATAAATTGTTTTAAAAACACAATTGAGTTTAGTACCTTTTTTTTAAAAAATATAAAAAATCAGGTGTTTATAATCGGACGTATTATTATATGTGTTTATGTGTCCCACTAGATCAGAATCTATCAAGACATATCTATCACAATTGTGTTTATCACCCACAAACAATAGTGTCTAAGTCAATACTCAATTCATAAATGAATTACTTGCGTGATTTCAGGATATACGGGATGATTTGTTGCGATATTTTCTCTCTTGAAGGTATAGTAGTCTATTACAAAACGACTAAAAAAAACATCACACGGTTAATAATTGTTTTTAAAGGTCTTCATTTTTTAAACAAGAGAAACCGGATCTATGAGCATAATTTTTTTTATAACAAGGGGGTCGTATCAGATTGCCCAGTTTTAATACCATTTCCACTAAGGGAAAGAAATTATAATTGGGATTAGATATTAAAAAATGCAAGGATACAAGTTTTTCACCCAATTATCTTTCCTCCTAAATATTTGCAAATTTTTCCGGGTACAAAACTGAGTTGCGCAGCTGACCAAAATAACGGCCTTAAATTTTCTTCATATAAAACTATTTTGAAAAAAAAATAGAAAATGACACATAGAGCTTTATGGCGCAAAAAAAATTGTTCTTTTTCCACCCAAATCTATTATTGAACAACTTTTTTAGTAAAAAACCACGAACCCAAAACTTAACCATTTTCCTCAAGCCTCATCGTATTCTATTTGTTCACACACGATGCACCTGTCTTTCACCTGTTTTTTCTTTTTTTTACTTGTTGAATCGAAACTGCTATATTTTCATTTTTTTTTTAATTTAACTCGAGATAAGATTGTTCAATTTTTTTAATGCTGATCTAATTGTTGCTTTGGGATACCAGTTTCACACTGCAAGTTTAACGATAGCAGGGTCGTGAGTTTTCTGCATTTGAATACGATTTCTACGCAAATGTACCTAGAATTAGTAGCATTTTTTCTGCATTTGAATACGATTCAAAGAAGATATACCTAGAATTAATAGCATTTTTAGCTTCTGGTGGATTACCTCTACAACAGAATCTTTCTAACTTTGAATTACAATGTCAACTTTTAGTTGTTCTACTATTATTAGAAGTCAACCAAATCATTCATAATTATATGTGTTTATGTGTCCCAATTGATTAGTATCTATTACTTGCACTTGAGGGTATAGTAGTCTGGTTCCATACAGCAAAAAGCATTGCACGATTAATATTTGTTTTTAACGGTCGCCATTTTTCAAACAAGGAGTAACAGGATCTGCGAATAGAATTTTTTTATAACAAGGATTGGTATCAAATTGCCCAGTTTTAATACAATTTTAAGACAATTTTCGCCTAAAGGTGAAACACTTTTAACGTTAGTTTAACAAAAAATAAATTTTAACAATAAAATTATAACTTTCATAAAATAAAACAGCTTTTAATGAAAAATATTTTTATGAAAAATAGTGTTGAAAATAATAACCTGTTATGAGATAGTAATAAAGAATAGATAATACAATACAAAAGGTTGTCTTATGTTAACGGAGTACATTGTTATTCTCATATTAACAACTGAGTACAATACTACAATTGATAATATATTGACAAAGATGGTGGATAATCTATTCACCACTGAGTACAATACTACAACTGGATGTTGGTCCCTCATTGTATTTTTTGGACCATCTTGAAGGAGAGGAACAGGAGATGCTTTGAGGGAGTCGATTTTGCTCCTTCTCGGATTCGTTATTGTTTTCTGAACCTTCTTCTTTCTTGGTATAGGAAGAGTTATGATTCGTCATTGGTTCACTTTCTTAAGTTTTTGGAGGAGTTCTAGGGGTTGGTGTAGTCTGTATTGGGGTTCGGCCCTGCTCTTCTTTGCTTTGTATACTTCCTGTATACGGGATTCCGCCCCCTTAGGCGGGTTTGTTTTATTGAATCATTTACGTATCAAATAAAAAAGATGGTGGATAACTTCTCATAACGGCCAGCTATCTTTAGACGTGCAGTAGACTTAGTTAACTGACATGAGAATAGGACTAGTAGGTATGTGGAGGTATCCACTGATAACAGCGGTTGAGGTTGATAGAAACAAATATTTTTAACACAAATCAGTTTTTAGCTCTAAAAAACTATTTTAACGAAAAATAAAAACACTTCAAAACATTTTTTAATAAAAAAACAAAATTTAATCGAGACAAACAAGTTCAAAAAAAATAATAAATTTTATTGGGTTGATAAATTTGTTCAAAAACTGTCATCGTATATAGGTTAGAAAAGTTTTTGTCGTAATTCTTTTCAAAAAGATGATAAAATTTATATGTGGTCGTGACATCTACGTAACTTTTTTTATTAAAAATAAAAGTAATCAAACAAGCAAAACAATTAATAAAATATTTGTTTGCTGCTATTTACCACTTTTGTCATTGTGTATCAAAAGGACCATAATTTTTCTATATTTTGACTTGAAATGAAATGGGTATATGGGATGCTTTCAACAGCATCATCCGAAAATACAAGCACTTCACGAAATCTGATTTTTTTTATTCAAATCATTAGCTGATTCTACCAACTTGCAATCTTTCAGGATTCAAATTGTTATTTCACGTGAGTATTGACATGGGTATTAATGTGGTTATTTCACATGACTATTTACATGAGTATTTCCATATTTTAAGGGAAAGCAATTACCATTGGGTTAAGATATTAAAAAAATACTAGGATACAAGTTTTTTCACTCAATTGTATTTCCTCCTAAAAATTTGCAAATTTTTCCGGATACAAATCTGAGTTGCGCAGCTGACCCAAATAAAGGCCCAAAATACTCTTCTTGTATAAACTATTTTGAAAAAAATAAAAACAAAAGAGAAACGACCCCTACAACTTTGTGACCCAAAACAATTTGTTGTTTTTCCACCCAATTCTGTTATTAAATAATTTTTTTACTAAATAACCACAAACCCAAAACTAAACCATTTTCCTCAAACCTTATCATTGTATATTTTTTCACACACGATGCACATGTCTTTCACTTGTTTTCTTTTTTTTTTTCTTTGTTGAATCGAAACTGATTTGTTTTCATTGTTTTAAACTTTAACTTCGGATGAGATTGTTTAATTTGTTTAATAGGCTTTGTAGTTATTTTATTAATCATTTACCCACATATTTGTTAAAAAAAAAACTTCTCATTTAATTCACATCTAATTGTTGATTTGGGCTTTGCACATGGGATACCATTTTAATACGATTTCAACGCAGATATGTGCCTAGAATAAATACCACTTTAAGCTTGGGGTGGATTACCTCTACACCATATGTACCTAGAATTACTACGTCAATTTTATTTGTTCTACTACTATTAAAAGTCGACCAAATCATTCATCTTTAGAAATGATTATAGGTTTTAGAAAGTACATATAACGGTTTTAGCCTTTGTTTTGTAAGGTTTATTTATCACACAGTCCTCTATAAATGGGATATAACAAATACTCATATAAGAGAAAGACATGGAAATGAAGAAAGTTCTTTTGATGACATTGTTGGTAGCTACGGTGTTTATGGCCACCATTGTCCACTCCACTGCGAGTTCGGTTTCTAACAGTGGTAAAATGTGTGACTCAGACATTATCCTCAACGCTGCTAGTTCCCTTGCAGTTTGCTTGGGTAAGTTTTGCGCTCCACGGAGCCCCTGCCAAACCGGTTGTGTTTGCGTCGGAAAAAGCGGTTTTGGGGCTTGTGTGGAACCGACACTTGAATTAATCAAATAGTGTCCCCGGGACATCTACATATACGTATTTATTTATCTGTATGCGTGTGTAAGTTTGTATGAAATAAGCTCAATCTAGTGTTCAACGGGCATCTACATCATGATGTATTTCATGTTATTGACTAATGAAAATCATGCATGTGTTTATCCAATTATCTTTGCTTTATGGTCTGTGATATATTCGGGTCGAACCGGAATCGTTATCCGTCCATATGGGTATTGCATCCTTATTCATTTAATTGGATTAATTATTTAAATATTTATTTATATATATTTAGTGTACTAATAAATACAACATAATTTAAGTTGGCCAAACAAAATTACCAACTCTTATCGTGTATATGACAATGGTGTCGAGAATTGATCTCGAAGTGGAGATAATGTCCAAATAACTGAAAATTTTGGTTTATACGCTTAACAATATTTTTTTCTTAACTTTGCACGTTATTTTGAAGGCCTTGTGCCCAGTAAAATTTAATTTTATTGTCATAATTGTTTTATGTCGAATGGTTTAAAAACAACGTGTAATGCACTAATTTTAGATAAGTATTGAGGGAGATAGGGTCTTCCGAACAAGACCAATTAAAATTGAAAATTTTGGATTTTTCTTGAGAAAGGCGGTAAACAATTATTTTTCCAGATGTTTTTGGGAAAATAAAACTTTGGGCTATTTTTATGATGACCAACAACCTAATCTGTTCTTGATATTTTTCTTAAAATTATATCATTTTCATAATTATCGATCTCTATGTATTGAGATTTCTTGGCAGTTTAGGCATTGGTTTTTGAGTCCCTAGAAAATAGATAAAATAGACAATTTTATTTTTTCCACTTCATGAGTGAAGAATGAAGTATGGATCTACCTAGCGACAGAAAATTTATTTATGAACTATTTCAGGAGGCCAATTTTGATTTATTTGTTCTTGAATTAATTTGTTTCAATCATTTCAAGGTTTATGCGTGATTTTTTTAGATCACCCTATATTACTGGCGTGCTTGACTCGCTCCCTTAGAAGGTGAGTGTGACAAATTCATCAATTTGAATGACTCGGCTGTGTGTTTGTTTGCTTAAATGGATGCCTGTTATGAAAATTTATTAAGATCTTGTGTTTGATTGTTTATTTTTGTTTAAGGTTGTCCCTACGTAAACGTGCAATAAAAACAAACTCATTTTTTAAGGGGATTATCATAAAAATACGTATATTTTGTGTTTGTTTTTTAGGAATCATGAGTTGTCTCGAAGATCATCACACTTCAAAGCCCTGTTAAGGTACACTCTTGTTCATTTTCAAGTTTTCTTATCTTTTGTGTTGTTTGTCCAATTTGTTTGGTTAATTGGCTTTCAGATTGTAGAATAAAAAATATAAAGGTTCAAGATGATAATGTAACAAAAAGGTTGTCTTTACATATCTTCCCTGATGATCAAATATTCCAAGAGGAAAGTAAATAACCCTATCAAAAACTCAAGAACCATTATCTAAGAAGAACAAGAGATGCAAGCACAACAACTCAGTGCTGCTGCAGCTCTTGCTAAGTTATTGGCATATCAAGAAGATACAAAAATAGAACATTTAGTGGCGACCATAACTGAGATGCGGTTAAAGAACCTGGACTACAAAATTAAGCATTTAGAAGATCTAGAGCTAATAATGGAGAAAGAATACACCAAAATGGACCTTTTGGCATGCCAAAATTCTTTCCAGATTTAATATTCCCCAAAATTCTTTCGAGAAAGAATACACCAAAAAGATTATGCATCTGGCATTTCGAATTTCACTTTGCAAACAAGTGTTCGACAAATTAGGCACCTGAGCAGTCTAATTTCCTCACTGGTATTAACGTTCCTCACCCTTACCCCTTTACTTTGTATTGTTTATTTTGGTTTTATTATGTTTCCAATAATATAACTTTATCCTATGGTGTCTCTTAAAGTTTGTCAAGTCATGCTTATAGAATTAATTCTTGGAAATTAAGGATTTTGATACTCTATTTAGACATCTCACTTTTTCTACAATGACCATTCTATTTAATTTTAGTGAGCCTTTTCTCTAACGTATCATTGGTAGTTTCTAAATCTGCACTGTTGTATTGATTTTGGGGTAATGGATTCTATAATGAATGCAAATTCCATTCTTTATTGGAATGAGACCCCAATAGATCAATACAAAATATTTTACATGTACAATCCTTACATGAATTGTATCTAAGGGAGTCTAGAGATTAGAAAAAAAATTTGCAAATGTGAAGGAGCTAAAGAAGAGTCTTAGCACCTTGACTGCACATGAGTACTTAGCTAAGCATCCTAAGATGATTTTTTTTTTTTTGCAGTAGATGAACACTGTTGGGGGGCTTTCAAGTTTAGTATCATTTTCATGTTTGTAGAATAACATGTGATTGATAATATATCCAAGATCTACAATCAAATGGAAAAGAGAAAGAGAGGGGCTAGGGTTTCATCTTGACATGAACTAGAATACAATACAAATGCAAAGAAGAAGAGAGAATATATTTCCTACTAAAACCACCTAATAATAAAATAAAAGGGAAAATACTAAACTACCCTTAATGCTAAATAAAACTCTAATATCCCCCCTCAAACTCGCGATGCTGCAGCGAGAAGCATTGAGAGTTTTCCAACCAAAAAAAGAAAACGCTGAACTGGATGAGACTTCGTAAATAAATCAGCTATCTGTGCGGAAGAAGAAACAAAAGGCAAAGTGATGGAGCCATGCGTAAGATGATGACGAGTGATTGACAATCAATCTCGAAGTGCTTAGTCCTTTCATGAAAAAACGAATTGTGAGCAATCTGAATAGCACTCTTATTATCATAATACATAGGAGTGGGCTGAGAAAGAGAGACACCCATATCTGCAAGTAACCGACGTAGCCAAACAACCTCACGAGTGGTAGAAGCCATAGCACGATACTCGGCTTCCTTGGAAGACACAAAAACAACAACTTTCTTTTTGCTCTTCCAAGAAACAAGAGAATCACCCAAAAACACACAAAATCCAGTAACTGATTTGCGATCTGTAGGATCACCAACCCAATCAGCATCAGAGTATGCACGTCACTCCAAAGAAGAAGATGAAGGAAGTAAAAGACTCTAAAATTGAGTGCCTCTCAAGTATCGCAATATACGATGAACAGCTGCCCAATGAACTGTAGTAGGAGCAGTAACAAACTAACTAACAACATGGACTGCATGAGCTATATCTGGACAAGTAATAGTGAGATAAACCAAGTTTCCCATAATAGTGCGATATAAGGTGGGATCACGCAAAAGAATACTATCATACGGGGAAAGATGAACATTAAGCTCCAGAGGGGTATCAACAATCTTAGTATCAGTGAGGCGGGCACGCTCAAGAATGTACCCGATGTACTTAGATTGTGAGAGAAGATAATCCTTTGGAGAATGAGCTACCTCAATACCCAAAAAGTAACGTAGAGGCCCCAAATCCTTCATCTCAAAACAACGAGATAATTCAGACTTCAATGTTGTAATTCCACCAACATTATCCCCAGTAATAATCATATCATCAACATACAAAGAGACTAGAATACAACCACCCGAGGTTCACCTGATAAAGAAAGTTGAATCATTCTCACTTGGAATGAACCCAAGAGAGGTAATCACTGCAAAACACTTCTCAAACCAAGCCCGTGGTGGCTGTTTCAGACCATATAAGGCTTTCTTAAGCCTACAAACTTCACTAGGACCATGTGGAACACCCGGAGGAGGAGTCATATAAACCCCCTCATAAAGATCGTCGTTCAAGATCGCATTTTTAACATCCATTTGCGATATATGCCACTGACGGACAGATGCAACAACAATAAGAGTACAAATAGTAGTATATTTCACAACAGGAGCATAGATTTTGTCATAATCCATACCATATTGCTGAGAAAACCCCTGAGCAACCAATCTTGCTTTATACCATTCAATTGAACCATCTAACCTAATTTTGATTTTATATACCCAACGAGATCCAATTGCCCGCTTACCAGCAGGTTAGGGGACCAAACTCCAAGTATCTGTCTGATGCAAAGCAGAGAGTTCCTCAGCCATAGCCTGTTGCCAAAGAGGATCAAAAGCTACCTCTTTAAAAGACAAAGGCTCAGAGAGGTAATGAATAGAGGATAAAAATGAAGCAAAAGAATTCGAATAACAAGAATAAACAAAATCTGGTGACTGAGTGGTCTTATGTGGACATTTTGGATAGCAAGAAGGAGGTTCCACCATTTCAGCAGGTGATTGGGTGGCCACATGAGAAGGGGGAGCATCAGGAACATCGGATGGCAAAGTACCTGCATTAGTAGAAATAATAGGAACAGGAGCAGCATGGGCTGGCATACTATCGGTCGTGCAAGGTACTTCAGATGACACACTCTCATCATTATCAGAGAACGGATCAATATTGAATAGATAAGATTTAGTGATTTCATGAGGGCTATGAAGAATATAAAAGAAAGGAATATGCTTAAGAAACACAACATGGTGAGAGACATATAATTTTTTTGTAACTAGATCATAACAATGATATCCCTTTTGACCTTCACCATAACCAAGAAAGTCACAAATAGCGGATTTTGGAGATAATTTGGTACGTTCCACACGAGGTCGAAGAACAAAACAAGTACAACCAAATACCTTTAAGGAAGAATAATCAGGGGCACACCCATACAACTTTTTAAAAGGTGACAAACCTGAGCAATGAGCGGTCGAAATCTTATTAATCAGATTGACAACAGTAAGGACGGTCTCTCCCCAAAACTCGGTAGGGACATATGCGGCTAATAAAAGAGAGCGAGCAGTTTCAACAATGTGCCGATGTTTCCTTTCAGCAACACCATTTTGCTCAGGAGTGTCAGTACAAGATGATTGGTGAATAGTTCCATCTAAATCAAGTAACTCACCAAAATTTTGGGAAATATATTCCCCACCTAGTAGAATGTTGAGTTTTGACAAAGGCATGAAATTTATTATAAATATCAAAAAAATCCGAATGTCGTTTCATGAGAAAAACCCAACAGTAACGCGTATAATCATACATAAAGGAGACATAATATCTAGACCCTCCTCTTGTAATAATAGGAGACAGTCCCCACACATAAAAATGAATAAGATCAAAGGGTGCAAACGTAGAGGAAATACTTCTATTAAACGGTAAAGCTGAAAATTTTGCAAGTTTACAACCGCTACAATTAGAGATATCATGACAATGCAAATTTCCTAATTTTCCTCTAGAAGCCAAATATTTTAATCGTGAACCTGAGACATGACCAAAATGAGAGTGCCATAAATAAAAGCTAGACGAATCTGAATTCAAACGAAAGGATGACAAGTCAACACTGGAAGCTGCAACCATTGGTACATTGAGTTTCTCCATGATGTACAATCCCCCCTGCCTACAGCCTGTCCCAATCACCTTCTGAGACTGTGGATCCTGCACATGACAAAAGGTAGAGAAAAGGAAACTGATTAACTGGCATCACATAGTTGACCAACAGAGACAAGATTCATTATAAGCTTAAGAATGTGGTAAACATTAGAGAGAGATAAGTTGGGTGAGTCAATAGTCCCAACACCCGTTGAGGGCATGGGAGTACCATCAGCAGTCATAACGGGCAACGAAGAAGTGGGACAAAAAGAACCAAAAGAGGACAAATTTGGTGACATGTGATTAGAAGCGCCGGAGTTTAGAATCCAAATACCTGAGGACTTACCTGGTGAAGATATGGACATGGTGTGAGGATGTGTGGCAAGAAACTTTTAAAACTGCTCAGTAAGAGAACACATGGATGGAGTTAATGATGAAGAACCTGATGCAAATGAGTCTGATGGCGGTACAGTTGATGTAGTATTAAGCTGTGAAGGCCTATATGAGTGCTGCTGAGATTGGTTATTGGATTTCTAACTAGAAAACTGTTGCTGAGGTGGTCAACTATTTGATTGTTGTTGTTGTGCTCGCAACTTAGGGCACTGAGACTTCCAATGACCCTTCTCCTTATAGTAGCTACATTCATCACTTGCAACTCTCGAATAAGGCTTGTTCTGATTACTAGAAATTGGCCGAGAGGAGGCTGCGAAAACAGATGGATTAGGGTCCGAAGAAATTACCTTCCCTGACTGAGTCTTGAGACGAATCTCCTCAGATAACAACTCGTGAACAACGGAATCAACAGTTGGAAGTGGGCTACGATGAAGAATCGACCCATGAAGACCCTCAAAATCATCACGCAATGCCATCAGAAACTGAACCAGACGTTATTCCTCCATATTGGCAACATATGGTGCGAAACCCCGCAATTCAGCCGACTCTGTGAGAGCCAAATGAACCCATAGATCCGTCATAGTAGAATAGAACTCCTGAATACTCAATTTTTTTCTCAAGAGACCGAATATCGCACTCCAACTGATACGTTTTTGCGAAATTAGATTGGGTATACAATCTGCCCAAATGATCCCAAACATCCTTTGCATAATCATACTTAGCCAACTGCATACCTATAGAAGGTGCAACGGAGTTGTTGATCGAAGTGATGATTTTCGAGTTGTTTGCCTCCCAAACATCCAAGAACTCTACATATTTTTCAACGTTCGTCTTATCGTTAGGCTTACTCAAATCGCCATTAATGTAACCCCAAAGTTCTTCCCTTTCAAAAAATTCTTCATAACATAACTCCAATACGTATAATTTTTTTCATCTAATCTGACACTAATTGATTGCAGCGAATCATCTCTTTCACCAGCCATTGCGAAAATAAACAATCAAACAGCACCCAAACATAACCAAATCAAACGAACTAAATAATTAATCGAACAAATAGGGGCAAAACGACCATAATTACCATCAAAACAGTCGAGTGAACAGAAAAAGTTGGATCCGCGGACTGTGTTGATGAGATTAAGCTTTGATCCCGCTCTGATACCATGATAATATATCAAAGATCTACAATCAAATGGAAAAGAGAAAGAGAGGGGATAGGGTTTCATCTTGACATGAACTAGAATACAATACAAATGAAAAGAAGAAGGGAGAATATATTTCGTACTACAACCACCTAATAATAAAATAAAAGGGAAAATACAAAACTACCCTTAATTCTAAATAAAACTCTAATAGTGATAACACTTCTCTGTTTTGCATTGCTTATGAAAAGCCTTTTCTTGTAGACGAGTGGTTTGGTTCCTTAGTGGCTATATTGAGGTTATTTTGTTCATTGGTTTTACTTAGACGAGTGACATGCAAAATTTTCATTCATTATTTTGTTGTTCTCTTTGTATGACACGTGTATAATTCTTAATTGTCTCTGTCTCGTGAGAACAACGTATTTTAGACGATCTATTCTCTACTTTAGAAACTAGAAAAACTAAAAAGATAGAAGACAATTGTCCTTGGCTTAGGCTTTTGTTCATAAGCACAAAAGTTTTGTTTGTAAGTCATTGTAGTCACATCCATAAGAAAAAGTTATGCAACTATCTTCTTTTGGTGTATGTTTTGAAACATACAGTTGTCTTCTTAAACTTCATTCGCACTGCAATCTGGTAATGCCTCTAGTGGTTTGGGTGATTTATGATGAACTCATACATGTCATTTTTGTGTGATCTTAATGTAACCCTATGTTCACAATGGTCTCTCGATTTATATTTTTGTCGTTGCCATGTTTGAGTTAATTAAGACATTATCACCAGATTAATCACAAGCCACACTCAGGGCATCTACAATGTATTCACTGTTAAGGAATTTATATATCCCACACACATGGAATTTGTCTACACTGTATTCACTGTTATGGAATTTTTCTAGAATGTCTTCATTGTTTATGTCGCCATGTGTTTATAGTGGTCTTTTGATTGAAATTTCATGTTTGATAGATTATATATTATATAGAGAAACTATGAAATGGTTTTAGTTGATTAATGGTCTATGTAGTTGTTACTGAAGGTTGACTGCGAGTTCTCAGCTAAAAGTGGTCACAAATTTACATTTAGGACTAGAGAATGCATAGTTTCAATAATATTTAATATGTACATAACTTCACATAAATTATTGTGAATTTGGACAGGAGAATGATGAGTTTTGTTTCAATTGCAAATGAATTTTGACCTAGACATTTATTTGTTGAATCGAAACTGATTTCTTTTTGTTGTTTTTAACTTTAACTTCAGATGAGATTGTTTAATTTTTTTAATAGGCTTTGTAGTTATTTTATTAATCATTTACCCACCGATTTGTTAAAAAAAGAACTTCTCATTTAATACAGATCTAATTGTTGCTTTGGGCTTTGCACATGGGATACCATTTTAATACGATTTCAACGCAGACATGTGCCTAGAATAAATACCACTTTAAGCTTGGGGTGGATTACCTCTACACCATATGTACCTAGAATTACAACGTCAACTTTATTTGTTCTACAACTATTAAAAGTCAACCAAATCATTCATCTTAGAAATGATACTTGGTTTTAGAATGTACATATAACGGTTTTAGCCTTTGTTTTGTAAGGTTTGTTTATCACACAGTCCTCTATAAATAGGAGACGGGGGAGGGCCATTGGGATATAACAAATACTCATATAAGAGAAAGACATCGAAATGAAGAAAGTTCTTTTGATGACATTGTTGGTAGCTACGGTGGTATGGACACCATTGTCACCTCCACTGCCAATTCGGTTTCTAACAGTGGTAAAATGTGTGACTCAGACATTATCCTCAACACTGCTAGTTCCCTTGCAGTTTGCTTGGGTAACTTTTGCGCTCCATGGGCCTAACCGGTTGTGCTTGCGTCAGAAAAAGTGGTTTTGGGGCTTGTGTGGAACCGACATTTGAATTAATCAAATAGTGTCCCCGGGACATCTACATATACGTATTTATTTATGTGTATGCGTGTGTCACTTTGTATGAAATAAGCTCAATCTAGTGTTCAACGGGCATCTACATCATGATGTATTTCATGTTATTGACTAATGAAAATCATGCATGTCTTTATCCAATTAACTTCGCTTTATGGTATGTGTTATATTCGGGTCGAACCGGAACCGTTATCCGTCCATATTGGTATTGGATCCTTATTCATTTAATTGGATTAATTATTTAAATATTTATTTATATATATTTAGTGTACAAATAAATACAACTTAATTTAAGCTGGCCAAACAAAATTATCAACTCTTATATTGTATATGACAATGGTGTCGAGAATTGATCTCGAAGTGGAGATAATGTCCAAATAACTGAAAATTTTGGGTTATACGCTTAACAATATTTTTTTCTTAACTTTGCGGGTTATTTTGAAGGCCTTGTTCCCCGTAAGATTTAATTTCATTGTCATAATTGTTTTATGTCGAATGGTTTAAAAAACAACGTATAATGCACTAATTTTAGATAAGTATTGAGGGAGATATGGTCTCCCGAACAAGACCAATTAAAATAGAAAACTTGGGTCTTTCTTGAGAAAGGCGGTAAAGGATATTTTTCCCAGATCTTTTTGGGCAAATGAAACTTTGGGCTATTTTTATGATGACTAACAACCTAATATGTGCTTGATATTGTTCGTAAAATTATATCATTTTCATAATTATCGATCTCCATGTATTGGGATTTCTTGGCAATTTAGGCCTTGTTTTTTGAGTCCCCAGAAAATAGGCAATTTTATTTTTTTCCACTTCATGAGTGAAAAATGAAGTATGGATCTACCTAGCGACATAAAATTTATTTTTGAACTATTTCAAGAGGCCAATTTTGATTTATTTGTTCTTGAATTAATTTGTTTAAATCATTACAAGGTTATGCGTGATTTGTTTAGACCACCCTATACTACTGGCGTGTTTGGCTCGCTCCCTTAGAAGGTGAGTGTGACAAATTCATCAAGTTGAAAGGATCGGTTGTGTGTTTGTTTGCTTAAATGGATGCTTATTATGAAAATTTATTAAGATATTGTGTTTGATTGCTTATTTTTGTGTAAGGTTGGACCTACGTAAACGTGCAATGAATACATACTCATTTTGTTTATTTGTAGATGATATGTATAACAGTTTTTATAGTCATTGTATAATAATTATGAGGAGAGATTTTTATATATTCAAAACTCCTTATGTAAGGGGATGCATTTTCTTGATAGCACAACAATACATAAGAATTATCTTGGTACAAGCTCATAAATTGCCAATAGGGACCTACGTGGAGCCCATGCACCTTTAATATTGTATGATGCAAATGCTATTTTATTATCATAGTCTAAATGCAATTTCTTTACACTTATGATAAGTTGGGGTACAAAATTTAGTTTTGGAACCTTTCCTTAACTAAACTTACGATTAAGTGTAAACAAAATGTAATTTGTTTACAATTACTATTTTCGGTGAGTGTTTTACAAAGAGGTGTTAAGCATTGATAATTAGAGGTTTAGGAGGTTTTTGGGGAAGTTATATATTGACTGTTCATATGAGAGTTAAGTACTTTTGGGGGAGATTTTGTAAACTTACTTTAATAAAAAAAATAAAAAAAATAGTTTTAAAATAAACTCCAAATTTTCGCATTATTGGGAACTGATTGCATGCCTATTGGACTTTTAAACGGAAACGAGTTGCCGTTAGTTTTTCATTTTTTCGATTTTTTGAGATTTTTGGTGAGTGTTTTACTAAGAGGTGTCAAGGATGGATAATTAGAGGGTTGGGTTGTTTTGCGGGAAGTTTTTTATTGATTGATCATATATGAGTTAAGTACTTTATAATAACTTGAAGTGCAGCCTCTTGCGACCGGGTAAGTTTTATGTGTATTTGGGATATATCTATCGTGTGTACGTTGTAGCACGAGTTAGGTAGGGTGAATACCTAATAGGGGTATATAGTGTTTTGGGATAGATTCAGGATATGTTGGATAACAAACAATGCGTATCTGAATGCATAAGGCTCGGTATCGAGCAGATATTATCTGACCCGAGATATTTAGTTAGTTCGAATAATTTCACCACAATGCATATACGTAGTTCATAGAGATCGGGAGTTACAAAAGGGTCTCAATAGTTTAAATAAACTGGGAAAAAAATTACTTCCACTAAAGATATTGTCGGAGTTCTAAAATGTACACATTGTGGTTTTTGTAATAAATAGGTATGGATTGAAAAAATAAGTGCTATTCATACTTTAATCCTCCCCTACATTGTTACATTGAGTTCCCCCATCACTATTTCCCTTAACGAATGCAATTTGCCCTTAAGGGCACAATAGAGTGACTGAAAGAAAAACCCAATGAAACAAACAAATCAAATACTGTTAATAAACATATTAAAAATATTGAAACAAAATCCTTCTAATTTAATATATTAAATGAAAGAATAAAAAAATCATATACAATTTCAAGACGAATATGTGACACATCCCCAACTTTGCCTGATTACAATTTTCGTCACGTAATGCATCTTCCAAATTCGAAACAATGCCTTATCCACGAGGTCGTTAAATGTAAATTTTCGTTGCAATCTAATGAAAGACCGTTTATGCCTATTGTAACTCAATCCAGTTGTCCATTGTAACACTGTCATACTTCCCCCAATACCACATGCGTATAGTCACGCCTAAGGTCATTGAATAATTCCGCAATCCGTGAAACTAGAAAGAGTTAATTGCCTATGTGACCCTTAAAGTATGTAAATTATTTTTATTAAGCCCTTAAAATATTTTTCCATACATTAATCCCCTAAAGTATCAGTTTGGCCCTTTCATCCATTTTGACGGCTAAATTTAACTGAATTTAGGGGAAAATGGTATTTCGTGGCATTTAAACTTAGAAATATTTAAAATAGTTAAAAACATTTTAAAACTTTATTAAAATTTTATTTTTTTATTAATAACATATTTTTTTAAAAATATATTTTTTTCGCTTTTTTATTTATAGGAAACATTTTTGGGAAAAAGTTTCTATACCAAAAAAAATAAAAAATCTAAAACAATTATTATTTACATTAATGGTCCATTTGATTCGAAAGTGGGGAAATGGCCTAGATGGAAAGTTTTTGTCTTGGAATGACAATTTCAATGGAAATCCTAAAATCTCACATTTACCGTTGTTTGATAACATTCATTTTTCGAATGGAAAAAGTGACATTGTTGTTACAATTAATGAAAAAACCGACAAATGTAAACAATCTGATATTTAAAGAATAATCTTTGACAAAAAAAAATTACAATTTTGACAAAAAAAATTAGTTAGTAAGAAAAAGTTTCTAAAAAATCATTTTTACCAAAAAAAAAATAAAAACTTCAAAGATATAAATATTTCTTAAATTAATAGTTTTTAAAAATATAAATTGTTTTAAAAACACAGTTGAGTTTAGTACCTTTGTTTTTTAAATATAAACAATCAGGTGTTTATACCGGACGTATTATTATACGTGTTTATGTGTCCCAATAGATCAGAATCTATCAAGATATATCTATCACAATTGAGTTTATCACCCACAAACAATAGTGTCTAAGCCGATACTCAATTCATAAATGAATTACTTGCATGATTTCAGGATATACGGGATGATTTGTTGCGATATTTTCTCTCTTGAGGGTATAGTAGTCTATTACAAAACGACAAAAAAAAAACATCACACGGTTAATAATTATTTTTAAAGGTCTTCATTTTTTAAACAAGAGAAACCGGATCAATGAACATTATTTTTTTTATAACAAGGGGGTGGTATCAGATTGCCCATTTTTAATACCATTTCCACTAAGGGAAAGAAATTATAATTGGGATTAGATATTAAAAATGCAAGGATACAAGTTTTTCACTCAATTATCTTTCCTCCTAAATATTTGCAAATTTTTCCGGGTACAAAACTGAGTTGCGCAGCAGACCAAAATAACGGTCTAAAATTCTCTTAATATAAAACTATTTTGAAAAAAATAGAAAATGACCCATACAGCTTTATGGCGCAAAAAAATTGTTCTTTTTCCACCCAAATCTATTATTGAATAACGTTTTTAGTAAAAAACCACGAACCCAAAACTTAACCATTTTCCTCAAGCCTCATCATATTATATTCGTTCACACACGATGCCCCTGTCTTTCACCAGTTTTTTTTTTTTTTTACTTGTTGAATCGAAACTGCTTTAATTTCATTTTTTTGTAAATTTAACTCGAGATAAGATTGTTCAATTTTTTTAATTGGCTTTGTACCTATTTTTTAAAGAAAAACATATCATTTAATGCTGATCTAATTGTTGCTTTGGGATACCAGTTGCACACTGCAAGTTTAACTATAGCAGGGTCGTGAGTTTTCTGCATTTGAATACGATTTCAACGCAAATGTACCTAGAATTAATAGCATTTTTTCTGCATTTGAATACGATTCAAAGAAGATATACCTAGAATTAATAGCATTTTAAGCTTGGGGTGGATTACCTCTACAGCAGAATCTTTCTAACTTTGAATTACAATGTCAACTTTTAGTTGTTCTACTATTATTAGAAGTCAACCAAATCATTCATAATTATGTGTTTATGTGTCCCAATTGATTAGTATCTATTACTTGCACTTGAGGGACTAGTAGTCTATTTCCATACAGCAAAAAGCATTGCACGATTAATATTTGTTTTTAACGGTCGTCATTTTTTAAATAAGGAGTAACAGGATCTGCGAATAGAACAACTATTTTACGGTGCCACTTTATGTTTATTTTACGTTTTCACCCTTCGATGGCATGTTTTTATGCTTAAGTCTATTTTTTTTACAAATTTACGTATTACACTCAAACCGGGAGCCCCGTCAGTACACGGTCGGTTCCTACGAGTCACATTGGTCTCGTGCATGGTGTACGTGACTCTTACGGTACCATTTTGTGTTTGTTTTACGTTTTACCCCTTAAATGGCATGTTTTTATGCTTAAGTCTATTTTTTACAAATTTACGTCGTATACACAAACCGGGAGCCCAGTGACTACGCGGTCGGTTCCTACGAGTCACATTTGTCCCATTTGAGGTGTTCGTGACTCTTATGGGACCGTTTTATCCTTGTTCTATGTTTTCGCCTTTCGATGGCATGTTTTTATGCTTAAGTCTAAATTTTTGCACATTTACATTGTACACTCAAACCAAGAGTGTCGTGACTACGCGTCCGGTTCCTACGAGTCACATTGGTTTCGTGTGAGGTGTTCGTGACTCTTATGGTACCGTATTGTATTTATTTTATGTTTTCACCCTTCGATGGCATGTTTTTATGCTTAAGTCTATTTTTTTGCAAATTCACATCGTACACCCAAACCGGAAGCCCTGTGACGACGTGGTTCCTATGAGTCACATTGGTCCCGTGCAAGGTGTTCGTGACTCTTACGGTACCGTTTTGTGTTTGTTTTACATATTCACCTTTCTATGGCATGTTTTTATGCTTAAGTATATTTTTTTACAAATTTATGTATTACACTAAAACCGGGAGGCCAATGAGTACGCGGTCGGTTCCTACGAGTCACATTGGTCCCGTGCGTGGTGTACGTGACTCTTACGGTACCATTTTGTGTTTGTTTTACGTTTTTCCCCTTCGATGGCATGTTTTTATTCTTAAGTCTAAATTTTTTAAAATGTACGTCGAACACTCAAATCGGGAGCCCCGTGACTACACGGTCAGTTCCTACGAGTCACATTATTTCCGTGCGAGATGTTCGTGACACTTATGGGACCTTTTTGCGGATGTTTTATGTTTTCAACCTTCGATTTCATGTTTATATGCTTAAGTCTAAATTTTTACAAATTTACGTCGTACACTCGAACTGGGAGCGTCGTGACAACGCGTCCGGTTCCTACGAGTCACATTGGTCCCGTACGAGGTGTTTGTGACTGTTACGGGACCATTTTGTGGTTATTTTACATTTTCACTCATCGATGGCATGATTTTATGCTTAAGTCTAATTTTTTGCAAATTTACGTCGTACACCCAAATCTGGAGCCCCGTGACAACCCGTCGGCTCCTACGAGTCACATTGGTCCCTTGCGAGGTGTCTGTGACTCTTATGGGAGCATTTTGTGTTTGTTTTATGTTTTCACCCGTCGATGACATGTTTTTATGCTTAAGTTTAATTTTTTAGAAATTTACGTTGCACGCTCAAATCGGGAGCCCCCTGAATATGCGGTCGGTTCCGACGAATCACTTTGGTCCCGTGCGAGGTGTTCGTGACTCTAATGGGACCGTTTTATAGATGTTTTACGTTTTCAACCTTCGATTGCATGTTTATATGCTTAAGTCTAAAGTTTTTCAATTTTACATCGTACACTCAAACCGGGAGCGTCGTGACTACGCGGTCAGTTCCTACGAGTCGCATTGGTCCCTTGTGCGGTGTTCGTGACTCTTACGAGACCGTTTTGTGTTAGTTTTACATTTTCACCCATCGATGGCATGTTTTTACGCCTAAGTCTAATTTTTAAAAAATTTACGCCGTCCACTCAAACCGGGAGTCCCATGACTATGCGGTCGATTCCTGTGAGCCCCATGGGTCCCGCGCGAGGTGTCCTTGACTCTTACGGGACTGGTTTGTGGCTGTTTTATGTTTTCACCATTCGATTCAATATTTATATGCTTAAGTCTAAATTTTTTCAAATTTACATCATACACTCAAACCGGGAGCGTTGTGACTACGCGTCCGGTTCCTACAAGTCACATTGGTTCCGTGCGAGGTGTTCGTGACTCTTACGGGACCGTTTTGTGCTTATTTATGCGTTCACCCTTCGATGGCATATTTTTATGCTTAAGTCCAATATCTTGTAAATTTACGTCGTACACTCAAATCGGGAGTCCCGTGACTACGCCGTCGGTTCCTATGAGTCACAATTGTCTCGTTCGAGGTGTTCGTGACTCTTACGGGACCATTTTTTGCATGTTCTACATTTTCACCCTTCGATGACATGTTTTTATGTTTAAGTCTAAATTTTTACAAATTTACGTCATACACTCAAACCGGAAGCGTCTTGACTACGCATCGAGTACCTATGAGTCACATTGGTCTCATGCGAGGTGTTCGTGACTCTTACGGTGATGTTTTGTGTTTGTTTTACGTTTTCACCCTTCGATGGCTTGTTTATAAGCTTAAGTCTATTTTTTTGCAAATTCATGTTGTACACTCAAACCGTGAGCCCCGTGACTACGCGGTCGGTTCCTATGAGTCATATTAGTCCCGTGCAAGGTTTTCGTGACTCTTACAGTACCGTTTTTTGTTTGTTTTACGTTTTCACACTTCGATGGAATGTTTTTATTCTTAAGTCTAATTTTTTGCAAAGTTACGTCGTACACTCAAACCGGGAGCCCTGTGACTATCCGGTCGGTCCTACGTGTCGCATTCGTCCCGTAAGAGGACCAATGTGACTCTTACGGGACCGTTTTGTGGCTGTTTTACGGTTTCACCCTTCGATGGCATATTTTTATGCTTAAGTCCATTTTTTTGTAAATTTACGTTGTACACTCAGACCGGGAGACCCTTGACCACGCGGTCGATTCCTACCAGTCACATTGGTCCCGTGCTAGGTGTTCGTGACTCTTACGGGGCCGTTTTGTGCTTGTTCTATGTTTTCAGTTTTCGATGGCATGTTTTTATGCTTAAGTCTAAATATTTGCAAATTTATGTCGTACACTCAAACTAGGAGCGTCGTGATTACGCGTCCGGTTCCTATGAGTCACATTGGTACCGTGCGAGGTGTTCATGACTCTCACGGTACCATTTTGTGTTTGTTTTACGTTTTCACCCTTCGATGGCATATTTTTATGCTTAAGTCTATTTTTTTCCAAATTCAGATGGTACACTCAAACCGGGAGCCCCGTGACTACGCGGTCGGTTCCTAGGAGTCACATTGGTCCCGTGCGAGGTGTTCGTGACTCTTACGGTACCGTTTTGTGTTTGTTTTACGTTTTCACCCTTCGATGGCATATTTTTATGCTTAATTTTTTTTTACTAATTTACGTATTACACTCAAAGCGGGAGCTCCGTGAGTACGCACTGGGTTCCTATGAATCACATTGGTCCTGTGCATGGTGTACGTGACGCTTACTGTACCATTTTCTGTTTGTTTTACGTTTTTCCCCTTCGATGTCATGTTTTTATGCTTAACTCTAATTTTTTACAAATTTACGTCGTACACTCAAACTGGGAGTCCCGTGACTACACGATTGGTTCCTGCGAGTCACATTGGTCCCGTGCGAGGTGTTCGTGACTCTTACGGGACCGTTTTGAGGCCATTTTATGTTTTCACCCTTCGATTGCATGTTTATATGCTTAAGTCCAAATTTTGGCAAATTTATGTCGTACACTCAATCCAGTAGCCTCTCGACTATGCGTCCGGTTCTTACGAGTCACATTGATCTTGTACGAGGTGTTCGTGTCTCTTACAAGAAAATTTTGTGGCTATTTTACGTTTTCACCTATCGATGGCATATTTTTATGCTTAAGTCTAATTTTTTTCAAATTGACATTGTACACTCAAACCAGAGCATCGTGACTACGCGTCCGATACCTACTAGTCACATTGGTCCCGTGCGAGATGTTCGTGATTCTTACGGTACCGTTTTGTGTTTCCTTTACGTTTTCACCCTTCGATGGCATGTTTTTATGCTTAAGTCTATTTTTTTTTAAATTCATGTCGTACACTCAAATTGGGAGCCCCGTGACTATGCAATCGGTTCCTACGAGTCACATTGGTCCCGTGCGAGGTGTTCGTGACTCTTACGGGACCGTTTTGTGGCTTTTTAATTCTTTCACCCTTCGATGGCATATTTTGATGCCTAAGTACAACGTTTTCCAAATTTAGGTCGTACACTCAAATCGGGAGCCCTGTGACTATGCAGTCGGTTCCTACGAATAAGATTGGTCCAGTGCGAGGTGTTCGTGACTCTTACGGGACCGTTTTTTGCTTGTTCTACGTTTTCACCCTTCGATTGCATGTTTTTATGTTTAAGTCTAAATTTTTACAAATTTATGTGGTACACTCAAACCGGGAGCATCGTTACTACGCGTCCGGTACCTACGAGTCACATTGGTACCGTGCTAGGACTTCATGACTCTTACGGTACCGTTTTGTGTTTGTTTTATGTTTTCACCCTCCGATGACTCGTTTTTATGCTTAAGTCTATTTTTTTTTAAATTCAGGTGGTACACTCAAACCGGGAGCCCTGTGACTACGCGATCGGTTCTTACGAGTCACATTAGTCCCGTACGAGGTGTTCGTGACTCTTACGGTACCGTTTTGTGTTTGTTTTACGATTTCACCCTTCGATGGCATGTTTTTATGCTTATGTTTTTTATTTTTATGTATTACACTCAAAGCGGGAACACTGTGAGTACGCGGTCGGTTTCTACGAGTCACATTGATCCTATGCATGGTGTACTGACTCTTATAGTACCATTTTGTGTTTGTTTTACGTTTTTCCCCTTCAATGGCATGTTTTTATGCTTAACTGTATTGTTTTACAAATTTACGTATTACACTCAAACCGGGAGCCCCGTGAGTACGCGGTCGGTTCCTACGAGTCACATTGGTCTCGTGCGTGGTGTACGTGACTCTTATGGTACAATTTTGTGTTTGTTTTACCTTTTCCCCCTTGGATGGCATGTTTTTATGCTTAAGTCTAAATTTTTGTAAATTTACGTCATACACTCAAACTGGGAACCCCGTGACTACGCGGTTGGTTCCTACGAGTCACATTGGTCCCGTGTGAGATACTCGTGACTCTTACGGGACCGTTTTGTGGCCGTTTTATGTTTTCACCCTTCAATTGCATGTTTATATGCTTAAGTCTAAATTTGTACAAATTTACATCGTATACTCAAACCGGGAGCATCGCGACTTCGTGTCCGGTTCCTATGAGTCACATTGGTCCCGAACGAGGTGTTCGTGACTCGTACGGGACCATTTTGTGGCTATTTTACGTTTTCACCCATCGATGGCATGTTTTTTTGCTTAAGTCTAATTCTTTGCAAATTTATGTCGTACACTCGAATCGGGAGCCACGTGATTATCCGGTCGGTTCCTACGAGTCACATTAGTCCTGTGCGAGGTGTTCGTGACTCTTACGGCACCGTTTTGTGGTTGTTTATATTTTTAGGAAATTTTTAGGAAATTTACGTTGTACACACAAACCAGGAGCCCCGTGAATACGCAGTCAGTTCCTACGAGTCGCATTTGTCCCGTGCGAGGTGTTCGTGACTCTTATGGGACTATTTTATGTTTGTTTTACAATTTCACCCGACGATGGCATGTTTCTATGCTTAAGTCTATTTTTTTGTAAATTTACGTTGCACGCTTAGACCGGGAGTCCCGTGTCTATGCGGTCGGTTCCTTCGAGTTACATTGGTCCAGTGCGAGGTGTTCGTGACTCTTACGGGATCGTTTTGGGGCTGTTTTACTTTTTCACCCTTCGATTGCATGTTTATACGCTTAAGTCTAATTTTTTTCAAATTTACATCGTACAGTCAAACCGGGAGCGTCGTGAGTACGCGGTCAGTTCCTACGAGTCGCATTGGTCCCATGTGAGGTGTCTGAGACTCCTACGGGACCTTTTTGTGTTTGTTTTACGTTTTCACCCGTCGATGCCATGTTTTTATGCTTAAGTCTAATTTTTTGGAAATTTACGTCGTACACTCAAACCGGGATCCCCGTGACTACGCGATCGGTTCCTACGAGCCCCATGGGTCCCGTGCAAGGTGTTCGTGACTCTTACGAGACCGTTTTGTGGCTGTTTTACGTTTTCGCCATTGGATTGCATGTTTACATGCTTAAGTCTATTTTTTTTCAAATTTACGTCGTACACTCAAACCGGGAGCGTCGTGACTACGCGTCTGGTTCCTACGAGTCACACTGGTCCTGTGCGAGGTGTTCGTGACACTTACGGGATCGTTTTGTGGCTTTTTTATTCTTTCACCCTTCGATGGCATATTTTTATGCTTAAGTCCAAGTTTTGCAAATTTACATCGTACACTCAAATCGGGAGCCCTGTGACTATGCAGTCGGTTTCTACGAGTCAGATTGGTCCCGTGCGAGGTGTTCGTGACTCTTACGGGACCGTTTTTTGCTTGTTCTACGTTTTCACGCTTCGATGTCATGTTTTTAAGTTTAAGTCTAAATTTTTCAAAATTTACGTCGTACACTCAAGTCGGGGGCGTTGTTACTACGCGTTTGGTTCTTACGAGTGACATTGGTCCCGTGCGAGGTGTTGGTGACTCTTACGATACCGTTTTGTGTTTGTTTTACGTTTTCACCCTTCGATGGCTGGTTTTTATGCTTAAGTCTATTTTTTTACAAATTCATGTCCTGCACTCAAACTGGGACCCCCGTGACTACGCGGTCGGTTCCTACGAGTCATATTGGTCTCGTGCGAGGTGTTCGTGACTCTTACGGTACTGTTTTGTGTTTGTTTTACATTTTCACCGTTCGATGGCATGTTTTTATGTGTAAATCTAATTTTTTCAATTTTACATTGTACACTCAAACCGGGAGCGTCGTGACTACGCACTCAGTTCCTACGAGTCGTATTAGTATCTTGTGAGTCGTTCGTGACTCTTACTGGACCGTTTTGTGTTTGTTTTTCATTTTCACCCGTCGATGGCATGTTTTTAAGCTTATGTCTAATTTTCTGGAAATTTACGTCGTACACTCAAACCGGGAGCCCCGTGACTATGCGGTCGGTTCCTACGAGCCCCATGGGTCCCGTGCGAGGTGTTCGTGACTCTTACGGGACCGTTTTGTTGCTGTGTTACGTTTTTACCATTCGATTGCTTGTTTATATGCTTAAGTCTAAATTTTCTCAAATTTACATCATACACTCAAACCGGGAGCGTTGTGACTATGCGATCGGTTCCTACGAATCACATTGGTCCCGTGCGAGGTGTTTCTGACTCTTGCCCGACTCTTTTGTCCTTATTCTACGTTTTCACCTTTTGATGCCATATTTTTATTCTCAAGTCTAATTTTTTATTAATTTATGTCGTACACTCAAACCAGGAGCGTCGTGACTACGTGTCCGGTTCCTACGAGTCACATTGGTCCCGTGCGAGGAGTTCGTGCGGTACCATTTTGTGTTTTTTTTTACGTTTTCACCATTCGATGGCATGTTTTTATGCTTAAGTCTATTTTTTGCAAATTCACATTCTACACTCAAACCGTGAGCCCCGTGACTACGCGATCGGTTGGTACGAGTCACATTGCTTCGGTGCAAGGTGTTCATGACTCTTACGGTACTGTTTTGTATTTATTTTACGTTTTCACCCTTCGATGGTGTGTTTTATGCTTAAGTCTAATTTTTTACAAATTTACGTATTACACTCAAACCGGGAGCCCCGTGAGTTCGCGGTCGGTTTCTACGAGTCACATTGGTCCCATGCATGGTGTACGTGACTCTTACGGTACTATTTTGTGTTTGTTTTACCGTTTCTCCCTTCGATGGCATGTTTTTATGATTAAGTCTAATTTTTTACAAATTTACGTCATAAACTCAAACTGGGAGCCCCTTGACTACGCGGTCGGTTCCTACGAGTCATATTGGTCCCGTGCGAGGTGTTCGTGACTCTTACGGGACCGTTTTGTGCTTGTTCTACGTTTTCACTTTTCGATGGCATGTTTTTATGGTTATGTCTAATTTTTTGCAAATTTACATCGTGCACTCAAACCAGGAGCGGCGTGACTACGTGTCCGGTTCTTACGAGTCACATTGGTCCCGTGCGAGGTGTTTGTGCTGTTGTTTTTACGTTTTCACCCTTCGATGGCATGTTTTTATGCTTAAGTCTATTTTTTTGCAAACTCACGTCGTACACTCAAACCGGAAGCCCCGTGACTACGCGATCGGTTCCTACGAGTCACATTGGTCCCGTGCGAGTTGTTATTGATTCTTACGGGAACGTTTTGTGGCTTTTTTATGCTTTTACCCTTCGATGGCATATTTTTATGCTTAAGTCCAATGTTTTGCAAATTTACGTCGTACACTCAAACTGGGAGCCCTGTGACTATGCAATCGGTTCCTTCGAGTCAGATTGGTCCCGTGCGAGGTGTTCGTGACTCTTACGGGATCGTTTTTTGGTTGTCCTGTGTTTTCACGCTTCGATGGCTTGTTTTTAAGTTTAAGTCTAAATTTTTGCAAATTTACGTCGTACACTCAAACCGGGAGCGTCGTTACTACGCGTCCGCTACCTACGAGTCACATTGGTCCCGTGCGAGGTGTTCGTGACTCTTACGGTACCGTTTTGTGTTTGTTTCACGTTTTCACCCTTCGATGGCTTGTTTTCATGCTAAAGTCTATTTTTTTGCAAATTCATGTCCTACACTCAAACCGGGATCCATGTAACTAAGCTGTCGGTTCTTACAAGTCACATTGGTCCCGTCCGAGGTGTTCATGAATCTTACGGTATTGTTTTGTGTTTGTTTTACATTTTCACACTTCGATGGCACGTTTTTATACATCGTATACTCAAATCGGGAGTGTCGTGTCTACGCGGTCAGTTCCTACGGGTCGCATTGGTCCCATGTGAGGTGATCGTTTTGTATTTGTTTTACGTTTTCACCCGTCTATGGCATGTTTTTATGCTTAAGTCTATTTTTTTGGAAATTTACATCGTACACTCAAACCGGGAGCCCATTGACTACGCGGTCGGTTCCTACGAGCCCCATGGATCCCGTGCGAGGTGTTCGTGACTCTTACGGGACCGTTTTGTGCTTATTTATGCGTTCACCCTTCGATGGCATATTTTTATGCTTAAGTCCAATATCTTGTAAATTTACGTCGTACACTCAAATCGGGAGTCCCGTGACTACGCCGTCGGTTCCTATGAGTCACAATTGTCTCGTTCGAGGTGTTCGTGACTCTTACGGGACCATTTTTTGCATGTTCTACATTTTCACCCTTCGATGACATGTTTTTATGTTTAAGTCTAAATTTTTACAAATTTACGTCATACACTCAAACCGGAAGCGTCTTGACTACGCATCGAGTACCTATGAGTCACATTGGTCTCATGCGAGGTGTTCGTGACTCTTACGGTGATGTTTTGTGTTTGTTTTACGTTTTCACCCTTCGATGGCTTGTTTATAAGCTTAAGTCTATTTTTTTGCAAATTCATGTTGTACACTCAAACCGTGAGCCCCGTGACTACGCGGTCGGTTCCTATGAGTCATATTAGTCCCGTGCAAGGTTTTCGTGACTCTTACAGTACCGTTTTTTGTTTGTTTTACGTTTTCACACTTCGATGGAATGTTTTTATTCTTAAGTCTAATTTTTTGCAAAGTTACGTCGTACACTCAAACCGGGAGCCCTGTGACTATCCGGTCGGTCCTACGTGTCGCATTCGTCCCGTAAGAGGACCAATGTGACTCTTACGGGACCGTTTTGTGGCTGTTTTACGGTTTCACCCTTCGATGGCATATTTTTATGCTTAAGTCCATTTTTTTGTAAATTTACGTTGTACACTCAGACCGGGAGCCCCTTGACCACGCGGTCGATTCCTACCAGTCACATTGGTCCCGTGCTAGGTGTTCGTGACTCTTACGGGACCGTTTTGTGCTTGTTCTATGTTTTCAGTTTTCGATGGCATGTTTTTATGCTTAAGTCTAAATATTTGCAAATTTATGTCGTACACTCAAACTAGGAGCGTCGTGATTACGCGTCCGGTTCCTATGAGTCACATTGGTACCGTGCGAGGTGTTCATGACTCTCACGGTACCATTTTGTGTTTGTTTTACGTTTTCACCCTTCGATGGCATATTTTTATGCTTAAGTCTATTTTTTTCCAAATTCAGATGGTACACTCAAACCGGGAGCCCGTTGACTACGCGGTCGGTTCCTAGGAGTCACATTGGTCCCGTGCAAGGTGTTCGTGACTCTTACGGTACCGTTTTGTGTTTGTTTTACGTTTTCACCCTTCGATGGCATATTTTTATGCTTAATTTTTTTTTACTAATTTACGTATTACACTCAAAGTGGGAGCTCCGTGAGTACGCACTGGGTTCCTATGAATCACATTGGTCCTGTGCATGGTGTACGTGACGCTTACTGTACCATTTTCTGTTTGTTTTACGTTTTTCCCCTTCGATGTCATGTTTTTATGCTTAACTCTAATTTTTTACAAATTTACGTCGTACACTCAAACTGGGAGTCCCGTGACTACACGATTGGTTCCTGCGAGTCACATTGGTCCCGTGCGAGGTGTTCGTGACTCTTACGGGACCGTTTTGAGGCCATTTTATGTTTTCACCCTTCGATTGCATGTTTATATGCTTAAGTCCAAATTTTGGCAAATTTACGTCGTACACTCAATCCAGTAGCCTCTCGACTATGCGTCCGGTTCTTACGAGTCACATTGATCTTGTACGAGGTGTTCGTGTCTCTTACAAGACAATTTTGTGGCTATTTTACGTTTTCACCTATCGATGGCATATTTTTATGCTTAAGTCTAATTTTTTTCAAATTGACATTGTACACTCAAACCAGAGCATCGTGACTACGCGTCCGATACCTACTAGTCACATTGGTCCCGTGCGAGACGTTCGTGATTCTTACGGTACCGTTTTGTGTTTCCTTTACGTTTTCACCCTTCGATGGCATGTTTTTATGCTTAAGTCTATTTTTTTTTAAATTCATGTCGTACACTCAAATTGGGAGCCCCGTGACAATGCAATCGGTTCCTACGAGTCACATTGGTCCCGTGCGAGGTGTTCGTGACTCTTACGGGACCGTTTTGTGGCTTTTTAATTCTTTCACCCTTCGATGGCATATTTTGATGCCTAAGTACAACGTTTTCCAAATTTAGGTCGTACACTCAAATCGGGAGCCCTGTGACTATGCAGTCGGTTCCTACGAATAAGATTGGTCCAGTGCGAGGTGTTCGTGACTCTTACGGGACCGTTTTTTGCTTGTTCTACGTTTTCACCCTTCGATTGCATGTTTTTATGTTTAAGTCTAAATTTTTACAAATTTATGTGGTACACTCAAACCGGGAGCATCGTTACTACGCGTCCGGTACCTACGAGTCACATTGGTACCGTGCTAGGAGTTCATGACTCTTACGGTACCGTTTTGTGTTTGTTTTATGTTTTCACCCTCCGATGACTCGTTTTTATGCTTAAGTCTATTTTTTTTTTAAATTCAGGTGGTACACTCAAACCGGGAGCCCTGTGACTACGCGATCGGTTCTTACGAGTCACATTAGTCCCGTACGAGGTGTTCGTGACTCTTACGGTACCGTTTTGTGTTTGTTTTACGATTTCACCCTTCGATGGCATGTTTTTATGCTTATGTTTTTTATTTTTATGTATTACACTCAAAGCGGGAACTCTGTGAGTACGCGGTCGGTTTCTACGAGTCACATTGATCCTATGCATGGTGTACTGACTCTTATAGTACCATTTTGTGTTTGTTTTACGTTTTTCCCCTTCAATGGCATGTTTTTATGCTTAACTGTATTGTTTTACAAATTTACGTATTACACTCAAACCAGGAGCCCCGTGAGTACGCGGTCGGTTCCTACGAGTCACATTGGTCCCATGCGTGGTGTACGTGACTCTTATGGTACAATTTTGTGTTTGTTTTACCTTTTCCCCCTTGGATGGCATGTTTTTATGCTTAAGTCTAAATTTTTGTAAATTTACGTCATACACTCAAACTGGGAACCCCGTGACTACGCGGTTGGTTCCTACGAGTCACATTGGTCCCGTGTGAGATACTCGTGACTCTTACGGGACCGTTTTGTGGCCGTTTTATGTTTTCACCCTTCAATTGCATGTTTATATGCTTAAGTCTAAATTTGTACAAATTTACATCGTATACTCAAACCGGGAGCATCGCGACTTCGCGTCCGGTTCCTATGAGTCACATTGGTCCCGAACGAGGTGTTCGTGACTCGTACGGGACCATTTTGTGGCTATTTTACGTTTTCACCCATCGATGGCATGTTTTTTTGCTTAAGTCTAATTCTTTGCAAATTTATGTCGTACACTCGAATCGGGAGCCACGTGATTATCCGGTCGGTTCCTACGAGTCACATTAGTCCTGTGCGAGGTGTTCGTGACTCTTACGGCACCGTTTTGTGGTTGTTCATATTTTTAGGAAATTTTTAGGAAATTTACGTTGTACACACAAACCAGGAGCCCCGTGAATACGCAGTCAGTTCCTACGAGTCGCATTTGTCCCGTGCGAGGTGTTCGTGACTCTTATGGGACTATTTTATTTTTGTTTTACAATTTCACCCGACGATGGCATGTTTCTATGCTTAAGTCTATTTTTTTGTAAATTTACGTTGCACGCTTAGACCGGGAGTCCCGTGTCTATGCGGTCGGTTCCTTCGAGTTACATTGGTCCAGTGCGAGGTGTTCGTGACTCTTACGGGATCGTTTTGGGGCTGTTTTACTTTTTCACCCTTCGATTGCATGTTTATACGCTTAAGTCTAATTTTTTTCAAATTTACATCGTACAGTCAAACCGGGAGCGTCGTGAGTACGCGGTCAGTTCCTACGAGTCGCATTGGTCCCATGTGAGGTGTCTGAGACTCCTACGGGACCTTTTTGTGTTTGTTTTACGTTTTCACCCGTCGATGCCATGTTTTTATGCTTAAGTCTAATTTTTTGGAAATTTACGTCGTACACTCAAACCGGGATCCCCGTGACTACGCGATCGGTTCCTACGAGCCCCATGGGTCCCGTGCAAGGTGTTCGTGACTCTTACGAGACCGTTTTGTGGCTGTTTTACGTTTTCGCCATTGGATTGCATGTTTACATGCTTAAGTCTATTTTTTTTCAAATTTACGTCGTACACTCAAACCGGGAGCGTCGTGACTACGCGTCTGGTTCCTACGAGTCACACTGGTCCTGTGCGAGGTGTTCGTGACACTTACGGGATCGTTTTGTGGCTTTTTTATTCTTTCACCCTTCGATGGCATATTTTTATGCTTAAGTCCAAGTTTTGCAAATTTACATCGTACACTCAAATCGGGAGCCCTGTGACTATGCAGTCGGTTTCTACGAGTCAGATTGGTCCCGTGCGAGGTGTTCGTGACTCTTACGGGACCGTTTTTTGCTTGTTCTACATTTTCACGCTTCGATGTCATGTTTTTAAGTTTAAGTCTAAATTTTTCAAAATTTACGTCGTACACTCAAGTCGGGGGCGTTGTTACTACGCGTTTGGTTCTTACGAGTGACATTGGTCCCGTGCGAGGTGTTGGTGACTCTTACGATACCGTTTTGTGTTTGTTTTACGTTTTCACCCTTCGATGGCTGGTTTTTATGCTTAAGTCTATTTTTTTACAAATTCATGTCCTGCACTCAAACTGGGACCCCCGTGACTACGCGGTCGGTTCCTACGAGTCATATTGGTCTCGTGCGAGGTGTTCGTGACTCTTACGGTACTGTTTTGTGTTTGTTTTACATTTTCACCGTTCGATGGCATGTTTTTATGTGTAAATCTAATTTTTTCAATTTTACATTGTACACTCAAACCGGGAGCGTCGTGACTACGCACTCAGTTCCTACGAGTCTTATTAGTATCTTGTGAGTCGTTCGTGACTCTTACTGGACCGTTTTGTGTTTGTTTTACATTTTCACCCGTCGATGGCATGTTTTTAAGCTTATGTCTAATTTTCTGGAAATTTACGTCGTACACTCAAACCGGGAGCCCCGTGACTATGCGGTCGGTTCCTACGAGCCCCATGGGTCCCGTGCGAGGTGTTCGTGACTCTTACGGGACCGTTTTGTTGCTGTGTTACGTTTTTACCATTCGATTGCTTGTTTATATGCTTAAGTCTAAATTTTCTCAAATTTACATCATACACTCAAACCGGGAGCGTTGTGACTATGCGATCGGTTCCTACGAATCACATTGGTCCCGTGCGAGGTGTTTCTGACTCTTGCCCGACTCTTTTGTCCTTATTCTACGTTTTCACCTTTTGATGCCATATTTTTATTCTCAAGTCTAATTTTTTATTAATTTATGTCGTACACTCAAACCAGGAGCGTCGTGACTACGTGTCCGGTTCCTACGAGTCACATTGGTCCCGTGCGAGGAGTTCGTGCGGTACCATTTTGTGTTTTTTTTACGTTTTCACCATTCGATGGCATGTTTTTATGCTTAAGTCTATTTTTTGCAAATTCACATTCTACACTCAAACCGTGAGCCCCGTGACTACGCGATCGGTTGGTACGAGTCACATTGCTTCGGTGCAAGGTGTTCATGACTCTTACGGTACTGTTTTGTATTTATTTTACGTTTTCACCCTTCGATGGTGTGTTTTATGCTTAAGTCTAATTTTTTACAAATTTACGTATTACACTCAAACCGGGAGCCCCGTGAGTTCGCGGTCGGTTTCTACGAGTCACATTGGTCCCATGCATGGTGTACGTGACTCTTACGGTACTATTTTGTGTTTGTTTTACCGTTTCTCCCTTCGATGGCATGTTTTTATGATTAAGTCTAATTTTTTACAAATTTACGTCATAAACTCAAACTGGGAGCCCCTTGACTACGCGGTCGGTTCCTACGAGTCATATTGGTCCCGTGCGAGGTGTTCGTGACTCTTACGGGACCGTTTTGTGCTTGTTCTACGTTTTCACTTTTCGATGGCATGTTTTTATGGTTATGTCTAATTTTTTGCAAATTTACATCGTGCACTCAAACCAGGAGCGGCGTGACTACGTGTCCGGTTCTTACGAGTCACATTGGTCCCGTGCGAGGTGTTTGTGCTGTTTTTTTTACGTTTTCACCCTTCAATGGCATGTTTTTATGCTTAAGTCTATTTTTTTGCAAACTCACGTCGTACACTCAAACCGGAAGCCCCGTGACTACGCGATCGGTTCCTACGAGTCACATTGGTCCCGTGCGAGTTGTTATTGATTCTTACGGGAACGTTTTGTGGCTTTTTTATGCTTTTACCCTTCGATGGCATATTTTTATGCTTAAGTCCAATGTTTTGCAAATTTACGTCGTACACTCAAACTGGGAGCCCTGTGACTATGCAATCGGTTCCTTCGAGTCAGATTGGTCCCATGCGAGGTGTTCGTGACTCTTACGGGATCGTTTTTTGGTTGTCCTGTGTTTTCACGCTTCGATGGCTTGTTTTTAAGTTTAAGTCTAAATTTTTGCAAATTTACGTCGTACACTCAAACCGGGAGCGTCGTTACTACGCGTCCGCTACCTACGAGTCACATTGGTCCCGTGCGAGGTGTTCGTGACTCTTACGGTACCGTTTTGTGTTTGTTTCACGTTTTCACCCTTCGATGGCTTGTTTTCATGCTAAAGTCTATTTTTTTGCAAATTCATGTCCTACACTCAAACCGGGATCCATGTAACTAAGCTGTCGGTTCTTACAAGTCACATTGGTCCCGTCCGAGGTGTTCATGAATCTTACAGTATTGTTTTGTGTTTGTTTTACATTTTCACACTTCGATGGCACGTTTTTATACATCGTATACTCAAATCGGGAGTGTCGTGTCTACGCGGTCAGTTCCTACGGGTCGCATTGGTCCCATGTGAGGTGATCGTTTTGTATTTGTTTTACGTTTTCACCCGTCTATGGCATGTTTTTATGCTTAAGTCTATTTTTTTGGAAATTTACGTCGTACACTCAAACCGGGAGCCCATTGACTACGCGGTCGGTTCCTACGAGCCCCATGGATCCCGTGCGAGGTGTTCGTGACTCTTACGGGACCGTTTTGTGCTTATTTATGCGTTCACCCTTCGATGGCATATTTTTATGCTTAAGTCCAATATCTTGTAAATTTACGTCGTACACTCAAATCGGGAGTCCCGTGACTACGCCGTCGGTTCCTATGAGTCACAATTGTCTCGTTCGAGGTGTTCGTGACTCTTACGGGACCATTTTTTGCATGTTCTACATTTTCACCCTTCGATGACATGTTTTTATGTTTAAGTCTAAATTTTTACAAATTTACGTCATACACTCAAACCGGAAGCGTCTTGACTACGCATCGAGTACCTATGAGTCACATTGGTCTCATGCGAGGTGTTCGTGGCTCTTACGGTGATGTTTTGTGTTTGTTTTACGTTTTCACCCTTCGATGGCTTGTTTATAAGCTTAAGTCTATTTTTTTGCAAATTCATGTTGTACACTCAAACCGTGAGCCCCGTGACTACGCGGTCGGTTCCTATGAGTCATATTAGTCCCGTGCAAGGTTTTCGTGACTCTTACAGTACCATTTTTTGTTTGTTTTATGTTTTCACACTTCGATGGAATGTTTTTATTCTTAAGTCTAATTTTTTGCAAAGTTACGTCGTACACTCAAACCGGGAGCCCTGTGACAATCCGGTCGGTCCTACGTGTCGCATTCGTCCCGTAAGAGGACCAATGTGACTCTTACGGGACCGTTTTGTGGCTGTTTTACGGTTTCACCCTTCGATGGCATATTTTTATGCTTAAGTCCATTTTTTTGTAAATTTACGTTGTACACTCAGACCAGGAGCCCCTTGACCACGCGGTCGATTCCTACCAGTCACATTGGTCCCGTGCTAGGTGTTCGTGACTCTTACGGGACCGTTTTGTGCTTGTTCTATGTTTTCAGTTTTCGATGGCATGTTTTTATGCTTAAGTCTAAATATTTGCAAATTTATGTCGTACACTCAAACTAGGAGCGTCGTGATTACGCGTCCGGTTCCTATGAGTCACATTGGTACCGTGCGAGGTGTTCATGACTCTCACGGTACCATTTTGTGTTTGTTTTACGTTTTCACCCTTCGATGGCATATTTTTATGCTTAAGTCTATTTTTTTCCAAATTCAGATGGTACACTCAAACCGGGAGCCCCGTGACTACGCGGTCGGTTCCTAGGAGTCACATTTGTCCCGTGCGAGGTGTTCGTGACTCTTACGGTACCGTTTTGTGTTTGTTTTACGTTTTCACCCTTCGATGGCATATTTTTATGCTTAATTTTTTTTTACTAATTTACGTATTACACTCAAAGCGGGAGCTCCGTGAGTACGCACTGGGTTCCTATGAATCACATTGGTCCTGTGCATGGTGTACGTGACGCTTACTGTACCATTTTCTGTTTGTTTTACGTTTTTCCCCTTCGATGTCATGTTTTTATGCTTAACTCTAATTTTTTACAAATTTACGTCGTACACTCAAACTGGGAGTCCCGTGACTACACGATTGGTTCCTGCGAGTCACATTGGTCTCGTGCGAGGTGTTCGTGACTCTTACGGGACCGTTTTGAGGCCATTTTATGTTTTCACCCTTCGATTGCATGTTTATATGCTTAAGTCCAAATTTTGGCAAATTTACGTCGTACACTCAATCCAGTAGCCTCTCGACTATGCGTCCGGTTCTTACGAGTCACATTGATCTTGTACGAGGTGTTCGTGTCTCTTACAAGACAATTTTGTGGCTATTTTACGTTTTCACCTATCGATGGCATATTTTTATGCTTAAGTCTAATTTTTTTCAAATTGACATTGTACACTCAAACCAGAGCATCGTGACTACGCGTCCGATACCTACTAGTCACATTGGTCCCGTGCGAGACGTTCGTGATTCTTACGGTACCGTTTTGTGTTTCCTTTATGTTTTCACCCTTCGATGGCATGTTTTTATGCTTAAGTCTATTTTTTTTTAAATTCATGTCGTACACTCAAATTGGGAGCCCCGTGACAATGCAATCGGTTCCTACGAGTCACATTGGTCCCGTGCGAGGTGTTCGTGACTCTTACGGGACCGTTTTGTGGCTTTTTAATTCTTTCACCCTTCGATGGCATATTTTGATGCCTAAGTACAACGTTTTCCAAATTTAGGTCGTACACTCAAATCGGGAGCCCTGTGACTATGCAGTCGGTTCCTACGAATAAGATTGGTCCAGTGCGAGGTGTTCGTGACTCTTACGGGACCGTTTTTTGCTTGTTCTACGTTTTCACCCTTCGATTGCATGTTTTTATGTTTAAGTCTAAATTTTTACAAATTTATGTGGTACACTCAAACCGGGAGCATCGTTACTACGCGTCCGGTACCTACGAGTCACATTGGTACCGTGCTAGGAGTTCATGACTCTTACGGTACCGTTTTGTGTTTGTTTTATGTTTTCACCCTCCGATGACTCGTTTTTATGCTTAAGTCTATTTTTTTTTTAAATTCAGGTGGTACACTCAAACCGGGAGCCCTGTGACTACGCGATCGGTTCTTACGAGTCACATTAGTCCCGTACGAGGTGTTCGTGACTCTTACGGTACCGTTTTGTGTTTGTTTTACGATTTCACCCTTCGATGGCATGTTTTTATGCTTATGTTTTTTATTTTTATGTATTACACTCAAAGCGGGAACTCTGTGAGTACGCGGTCGGTTTCTACGAGTCACATTGATCCTATGCATGGTGTACTGACTCTTATAGTACCATTTTGTGTTTGTTTTACGTTTTTCCCCTTCAATGGCATGTTTTTATGCTTAACTGTATTGTTTTACAAATTTACGTATTACACTCAAACCGGGAGCCCCGTGAGTACGCGGTCGGTTCCTACGAGTCACATTGGTCCCGTGCGTGGTGTACGTGACTCTTATGGTACAATTTTGTGTTTGTTTTACCATTTCCTCCTTGGATGGCATGTTTTTATGCTTAAGTCTAAATTTTTGTAAATTTACGTCATACACTCAAACTGGGAACCCCGTGACTACGCGGTTGGTTCCTACGAGTCACATTGGTCCCGTGTGAGATACTCGTGACTCTTACGGGACCGTTTTGTGGCCGTTTTATGTTTTCACCCTTCAATTGCATGTTTATATGCTTAAGTCTAAATTTGTACAAATTTACATCGTATACTCAAACCGGGAGCATCGCGACTTCGCGTCCGGTTCCTATGAGTCACATTGGTCCCGAACGAGGTGTTCGTGACTCGTACGGGACCATTTTGTGGCTATTTTACGTTTTCACCCATCGATGGCATGTTTTTTTGCTTAAGTCTAATTCTTTGCAAATTTATGTCGTACACTCGAATCGGGAGCCACGTGATTATCCGGTCGGTTCCTACGAGTCACATTAGTCCTGTGCGAGGTGTTCGTGACTCTTACGGCACCGTTTTGTGGTTGTTCATATTTTTAGGAAATTTTTAGGAAATTTACGTTGTACACACAAACCAGGAGCCCCGTGAATACGCAGTCAGTTCCTACGAGTCGCATTTGTCCCGTGCGAGGTGTTCGTGACTCTTATGGGACTATTTTATGTTTGTTTTACAATTTCACCCGATGATGGCATGTTTTTATGCTTAAGTCTATTTTTTTGTAAATTTACGTTGCACGCTTAGACCGGGAGTCCCGTGTCTATGCGGTCGGTTCCTTCGAGTTACATTGGTCCAGTGCGAGGTGTTCGTGACTCTTACGGGATCGTTTTGGGGCTGTTTTACTTTTTCACCCTTCGATTGCATGTTTATACGCTTAAGTCTAATTTTTTTCAAATTTACATCGTACAGTCAAACCGGGAGCGTCGTGAGTACGCGGTCAGTTCCTACGAGTCGCATTGGTCCCATGTGAGGTGTCTGAGACTCCTACGGGACCTTTTTGTGTTTGTTTTACGTTTTCACCCGTCGATGCCATGTTTTTAGGCTTAAGTCTATTTTTTTGGAAATTTACGTCGTACAGTCAAACCGGGATCCCCGTGACTACGCGATCGGTTCCTACGAGCCCCATGGGTCCCGTGCAAGGTGTTCGTGACTCTTACGAGACCGTTTTGTGGCTGTTTTACGTTTTCGCCATTGGATTGCATGTTTACATGCTTAAGTCTATTTTTTTTCAAATTTACGTCGTACACTCAAACCGGGAGCGTCGTGACTACGCGTCTGGTTCCTACGAGTCACACTGGTCCTGTGCGAGGTGTTCGTGACACTTACGGGATCGTTTTGTGGCTTTTTTATTCTTTCACCCTTCGATGGCATATTTTTATGCTTAAGTCCAAGTTTTGCAAATTTACATCGTACACTCAAATCGGGAGCCCTGTGACTATGCAGTCGGTTTCTACGAGTCAGATTGGTCCCGTGCGAGGTGTTCGTGACTCTTACGGGACCGTTTTTTGCTTGTTCTACGTTTTCACGCTTCGATGTCATGTTTTTAAGTTTAAGTCTAAATTTTTCAAAATTTACGTCGTACACTCAAGTCGGGGGCGTTGTTACTACGCGTTTGGTTCTTACGAGTGACATTGGTCCCGTGCGAGGTGTTGGTGACTCTTACGATACCGTTTTGTGTTTGTTTTACGTTTTCACCCTTCGATGGCTGGTTTTTATGCTTAAGTCTATTTTTTTACAAATTCATGTCCTGCACTCAAACTGGGACCCCCGTGACTACGCGGTCGGTTCCTACGAGTCATATTGGTCTCGTGCGAGGTGTTCGTGACTCTTACGGTACTGTTTTGTGTTTGTTTTACATTTTCACCGTTCGATGGCATGTTTTTATGTGTAAATCTAATTTTTTCAATTTTACATTGTACACTCAAACCGGGAGCGTCGTGACTACGCACTCAGTTCCTACGAGTCGTATTAGTATCTTGTGAGTCGTTCGTGACTCTTACTGGACCGTTTTGTGTTTGTTTTACATTTTCACCCGTCGATGGCATGTTTTTAAGCTTATGTCTAATTTTCTGGAAATTTACGTCGTACACTCAAACCGGGAGCCCCGTGACTATGCGGTCGGTTCCTACGAGCCCCATGGGTCCCGTGCGAGGTGTTCGTGACTCTTACGGGACCGTTTTGTTGCTGTGTTACGTTTTTACCATTCGATTGCTTGTTTATATGCTTAAGTCTAAATTTTCTCAAATTTACATCATACACTCAAACCGGGAGCGTTGTGACTATGCGATCGGTTCCTACGAATCACATTGGTCCCGTGCGAGGTGTTTCTGACTCTTGCCCGACTCTTTTGTCCTTATTCTACGTTTTCACCTTTTGATGCCATATTTTTATTCTCAAGTCTAATTTTTTATTAATTTATGTCGTACACTCAAACCAGGAGCGTCGTGACTACGTGTCCGGTTCCTACGAGTCACATTGGTCCCGTGCGAGGAGTTCGTGCGGTACCATTTTGTGTTTTTTTTACGTTTTCACCATTCGATGGCATGTTTTTATGCTTAAGTCTATTTTTTGCAAATTCACATTCTACACTCAAACCGTGAGCCCCGTGACTACGCGATCGGTTGGTACGAGTCACATTGCTTCGGTGCAAGGTGTTCATGACTCTTACGGTACTGTTTTGTATTTATTTTACGTTTTCACCCTTCGATGGTGTGTTTTATGCTTAAGTCTAATTTTTTACAAATTTACGTATTACACTCAAACCGGGAGCCCCGTGAGTTCGCGGTCGGTTTCTACGAGTCACATTGGTCCCATGCATGGTGTACGTGACTCTTACGGTACTATTTTGTGTTTGTTTTACCGTTTCTCCCTTCGATGGCATGTTTTTATGATTAAGTCTAATTTTTTACAAATTTACGTCATAAACTCAAACTGGGAGCCCCTTGACTACGCGGTCGGTTCCTACGAGTCATATTGGTCCCGTGCGAGGTGTTCGTGACTCTTACGGGACCGTTTTGTGCTTGTTCTACGTTTTCACTTTTCGATGGCATGTTTTATTGTTATGTCTAATTTTTTGCAAATTTACATCGTGCACTCAAACCAGGAGCGGCGTGACTACGTGTCCGGTTCTTACGAGTCACATTGGTCCCGTGCGAGGTGTTTGTGCTGTTTTTTTTACGTTTTCACCCTTCGATGGCATGTTTTTATGCTTAAGTCTATTTTTTTGCAAACTCACGTCGTACACTCAAACCGGAAGCCCCGTGACTACGCGATCGGTTCCTACGAGTCACATTGGTCCCGTGCGAGTTGTTATTGATTCTTACGGGAACGTTTTGTGGCTTTTTTATGCTTTTACCCTTCGATGGCATATTTTTATGCTTAAGTCCAATGTTTTGCAAATTTACGTCGTACACTCAAACTGGGAGCCCTGTGACTATGCAATCGGTTCCTTCGAGTCAGATTGGTCCCGTGCGAGGTGTTCGTGACTCTTACGGGATCGTTTTTTGGTTGTCCTGTGTTTTCACGCTTCGATGGCTTGTTTTTAAGTTTAAGTCTAAATTTTTGCAAATTTACGTCGTACACTCAAACCGGGAGCGTCGTTACTACGCGTCCGCTACCTACGAGTCACATTGGTCCCGTGCGAGGTGTTCGTGACTCTTACGGTACCGTTTTGTGTTTGTTTCACGTTTTCACCCTTCGATGGATTGTTTTCATGCTAAAGTCTATTTTTTTGCAAATTCATGTCCTACACTCAAACCGGGATCCATGTAACTAAGCTGTCGGTTCTTACAAGCCACATTGGTCCCGTCCGAGGTGTTCATGAATCTTACGGTATTGTTTTGTGTTTGTTTTACATTTTCACACTTCGATGGCACGTTTTTATACATCGTATACTCAAATCGGGAGTGTCGTGTCTACGCGGTCAGTTCCTACGGGTCGCATTGGTCCCATGTGAGGTGATCGTTTTGTATTTGTTTTACGTTTTCACCCGTCTATGGCATGTTTTTATGCTTAAGTCTATTTTTTTGGAAATTTACGTCGTACACTCAAACCGGGAGCCCATTGACTACGCGGTCGGTTCCTACGAGCCCCATGGATCCCGTGCGAGGTGTTCGTGACTCTTACGGGACCGTTTTGTGCTTATTTATGCGTTCACCCTTCGATGGCATATTTTTATGCTTAAGTCCAATATCTTGTAAATTTACGTCGTACACTCAAATCGGGAGTCCCGTGACTACGCCGTCGGTTCCTATGAGTCACAATTGTCTCGTTCGAGGTGTTCGTGACTCTTACGGGACCATTTTTTGCATGTTCTACATTTTCACCCTTCGATGACATGTTTTTATGTTTAAGTCTAAATTTTTACAAATTTACGTCATACACTCAAACCGAAAGCGTCTTGACTACGCATCGAGTACCTATGAGTCACATTGGTCTCATGCGAGGTGTTCGTGACTCTTACGGTGATGTTTTGTGTTTGTTTTACGTTTTCACCCTTCGATGGCTTGTTTATAAGCTTAAGTCTACTTTTTTGCAAATTCATGTTGTACACTCAAACCGTGAGCCCCGTGACTACGCGGTCGGTTCCTATGAGTCATATTAGTCCCGTTCAAGGTTTTCGTGACTCTTACAGTACCGTTTTTTGTTTGTTTTACGTTTTCACACTTCGATGGAATGTTTTTATTCTTAAGTCTAATTTTTTGCAAAGTTACGTCGTACACTCAAACCGGGAGCCCTGTGACTATCCGGTCGGTCCTACGTGTCGCATTCGTCCCGTAAGAGGACCAATGTGACTCTTACGGGACCGTTTTGTGGCTGTTTTACGGTTTCACCCTTCGATGGCATATTTTTATGCTTAAGTCCATTTTTTTGTAAATTTACGTTGTACACTCAGACCGGGAGCCCCTTGACCACGCGGTCGATTCCTACCAGTCACATTGGTCCCGTGCTAGGTGTTCGTGACTCTTACGGGACCGTTTTGTGCTTGTTCTATGTTTTCAGTTTTCGATGGCATGTTTTTATGCTTAAGTCTAAATATTTGCAAATTTATGTCGTACACTCAAACTAGGAGCGTCGTGATTACGCGTCCGGTTCCTATGAGTCACATTGGTACCGTGCGAGGTGTTCATGACTCTCACGGTACCATTTTGTGTTTGTTTTACGTTTTCACCCTTCGATGGCATATTTTTATGCTTAAGTCTATTTTTTTCCAAATTCAGATGGTACACTCAAACCGGGAGCCCCGTGACTACGCGGTCGGTTCCTAGGAGTCACATTGGTCCCGTGCGAGGTGTTCGTGACTCTTACGGTATCGTTTTGTGTTTGTTTTACGTTTTCACCCTTCGATGGCATATTTTTATGCTTAATTTTTTTTTACTAATTTACGTATTACACTCAAAGCGGGAGCTCCGTGAGTACGCACTGGGTTCCTATGAATCACATTGGTCCTGTGCATGGTGTACGTGACGCTTACTGTACCATTTTCTGTTTGTTTTACGTTTTTCCCCTTCGATGTCATGTTTTTATGCTTAACTCTAATTTTTTACAAATTTACGTCGTACACTCAAACTGGGAGTCCCGTGACTACACGATTGGTTCCTGCGAGTCACATTGGTCCCGTGCGAGGTGTTCGTGACTCTTACGGGACCGTTTTGAGGCCATTTTATGTTTTCACCCTTCGATTGCATGTTTATATGCTTAAGTCCAAATTTTGGCAAATTTACGTCGTACACTCAATCCAGTAGCCTCTCGACTATGCGTCCGGTTCTTACGAGTCACATTGATCTTGTACGAGGTGTTCGTGTCTCTTACAAGACAATTTTGTGGCTATTTTACGTTTTCACCTATCGATGGCATATTTTTATGCTTAAGTCTAATTTTTTTCAAATTGACATTGTACACTCAAACCAGAGCATCGTGACTACGCGTCCGATACCTACTAGTCACATTGGTCCCGTGCGAGACGTTCGTGATTCTTACGGTACCGTTTTGTGTTTCCTTTACGTTTTCACCCTTCGATGGCATGTTTTTATGCTTAAGTCTATTTTTTTTTAAATTCATGTCGTACACTCAAATTGGGAGCCCCGTGACAATGCAATCGGTTCCTACGAGTCACATTGGTCCCGTGCGAGGTGTTCGTGACTCTTACGGGACCGTTTTGTGGCTTTTTAATTCTTTCACCCTTCGATGGCATATTTTGATGCCTAAGTACAACGTTTTCCAAATTTAGGTCGTACACTCAAATCGGGAGCCCTGTGACTATGCAGTCGGTTCCTACGAATAAGATTGGTCCAGTGCGAGGTGTTCGTGACTCTTACGGGACCGTTTTTTGCTTGTTCTACGTTTTCACCCTTCGATTGCATGTTTTTATGTTTAAGTCTAAATTTTTACAAATTTATGTGGTACACTCAAACCGGGAGCATCGTTACTACGCGTCCGGTACCTACGAGTCACATTGGTACCGTGCTAGGAGTTCATGACTCTTACGGTACCGTTTTGTGTTTGTTTTATGTTTTCACCCTCCGACGACTCGTTTTTATGCTTAAGTCTATTTTTTTTTTAAATTCAGGTGGTACACTCAAACCGGGAGCCCTGTGACTACGCGATCGGTTCTTACGAGTCACATTAGTCCCGTACGAGGTGTTCGTGACTCTTACGGTACCGTTTTGTGTTTGTTTTACGATTTCACCCTTCGATGGCATGTTTTTATGCTTATGTTTTTTATTTTTATGTATTACACTCAAAGCGGGAACTCTGTGAGTACGCGGTCGGTTTCTACGAGTCACATTGATCCTATGCATGGTGTACTGACTCTTATAGTACCATTTTGTGTTTGTTTTACGTTTTTCCCCTTCAATGGCATGTTTTTATGCTTAACTGTATTGTTTTACAAATTTACGTATTACACTCAAACCGGGAGCCCCGTGAGTACGCGGTCGGTTCCTACGAGTCACATTGGTCCCGTGCGTGGTGTACGTGACTCTTATGGTACAATTTTGTGTTTGTTTTACCTTTTCCCCCTTGGATGGCATGTTTTTATGCTTAAGTCTAAATTTTTGTAAATTTACGTCATACACTCAAACTGGGAACCCCGTGACTACGCGGTTGGTTCCTACGAGTCACATTGGTCCCGTGTGAGATACTCGTGACTCTTACGGGACCGTTTTGTGGCCGTTTTATGTTTTCACCCTTCAATTGCATGTTTATATGCTTAAGTCTAAATTTGTACAAATTTACATCGTATACTCAAACCGGGAGCATCGCGACTTCGCGTCCGGTTCCTATGAGTCACATTGGTCCCGAACGAGGTGTTCGTGACTCGTACGGGACCATTTTGTGGATATTTTACGTTTTCACCCATCGATGGCATGTTTTTTTGCTTAAGTCTAATTCTTTGCAAATTTATGTCGTACACTCGAATCGGGAGCCACGTGATTATCCGGTCGGTTCCTACGAGTCACATTAGTCCTGTGCGAGGTGTTCGTGACTCTTACGGCACCGTTTTGTGGTTGTTCATATTTTTAGGAAATTTTTAGGAAATTTACGTTGTACACACAAACCAGGAGCCCCGTGAATACGCAGTCAGTTCCTACGAGTCGCATTTGTCCCGTGCGAGGTGTTCGTGACTCTTATGGGACTATTTTATGTTTGTTTTACAATTTCACCCGACGATGGCATGTTTTTATGCTTAAGTCTATTTTTTTGTAAATTTACGTTGCACGCTTAGACCGGGAGTCCCGTGTCTATGCGGTCGGTTCCTTCGAGTTACATTGGTCCAGTGCGAGGTGTTCGTGACTCTTACGGGATCGTTTTGGGGCTGTTTTACTTTTTCACCCTTGGATTGCATGTTTATACGCTTAAGTCTAATTTTTTTCAAATTTACATCGTACAGTCAAACCGGGAGCCTCGTGAGTACGCGGTCAGTTCCTACGAGTCGCATTGGTCCCATGTGAGGTGTCTGAGACTCCTACGGGACCTTTTTGTGTTTGTTTTACGTTTTCACCCGTCGATGCCATGTTTTTATGCTTAAGTCTAATTTTTTGGAAATTTACATCGTACACTCATACCGGGATCCCCGTGACTACGCGATCGGTTCCTACGAGCCCCATGGGTCCCGTGCAAGGTGTTCGTGACTCTTACGAGACCGTTTTGTGGCTGTTTTACGTTTTCGCCATTGGATTGCATGTTTACATGCTTAAGTCTATTTTTTTTCAAATTTACGTCGTACACTCAAACCGGGAGCGTCGTGACTACGCGTCTGGTTCCTACGAGTCACACTGGTCCTGTGCGAGGTGTTCGTGACACTTACGGGATCGTTTTGTGGCTTTTTTATTCTTTCACCCTTCGATGGCATATTTTTATGCTTAAGTCCAAGTTTTGCAAATTTACATCGTACACTCAAATCGGGAGCCCTGTGACTATGCAGTCGGTTTCTACGAGTCAGATTGGTCCCGTGCGAGGTGTTCGTGACTCTTACGGGACCGTTTTTTGCTTGTTCTACGTTTTCACGCTTCGATGTCATGTTTTTAAGTTTAAGTCTAAATTTTTCAAAATTTACGTCGTACACTCAAGTCGGGGGCGTTGTTACTACGCGTTTGGTTCTTACGAGTGACATTGGTCCCGTGCGAGGTGTTGGTGACTCTTACGATACCGTTTTGTGTTTGTTTTACGTTTTCACCCTTCGATGGCTGATTTTTATGCTTAAGTATATTTTTTTACAAATTCATGTCCTGCACTCAAACTGGGACCCCCGTGACTACGCGGTCGGTTCCTACGAGTCATATTGGTCTCGTGCGAGGTGTTCGTGACTCTTACGGTACTGTTTTGTGTTTGTTTTACATTTTCACTGTTCGATGGCATGTTTTTATGTGTAAATCTAATTTTTTCAATTTTACATTGTACACTCAAACCGGGAGCGTCGTGACTACGCACTCAGTTCCTACGAGTCGTATTAGTATCTTGTGAGTCGTTCGTGACTCTTACTGGACCGTTTTGTGTTTGTTTTACATTTTCACCCGTCGATGGCATGTTTTTAAGCTTATGTCTAATTTTTTGGAAATTTACGTCGTACACTCAAACCGGGAGCCCCGTGACTATGCGGTCGGTTCCTACGAGCCCCATGGGTCCCGTGCGAGGTGTTCGTGACTCTTACGGGACCGTTTTGTTGCTGTGTTACGTTTTTACCATTCGATTGCTTGTTTATATGCTTAAGTCTAAATTTTCTCAAATTTACATCATACACTCAAACCGGGAGCGTTGTGACTATGCGATCGGTTCCTACGAATCACATTGGTCCCGTGCGAGGTGTTTCTGACTCTTGCCCGACTCTTTTGTCCTTATTCTATGTTTTCACCTTTTGATGCCATATTTTTATTCTCAAGTCTAATTTTTTATTAATTTATGTCGTACACTCAAACCAGGAGCGTCGTGACTACGTGTCCGGTTCCTACGAGTCACATTGGTCCCGTGCGAGGAGTTCGTGCGGTACCATTTTGTGTTTTTTTTACGTTTTCACCATTCGATGGCATGTTTTTATGCTTAAGTCTATTTTTTGCAAATTCACATTCTACACTCAAACCGTGAGCCCCGTGACTACGCGATCGGTTGGTACGAGTCACATTGCTTCGGTGCAAGGTGTTCATGACTCTTACGGTACTGTTTTGTATTTATTTTACGTTTTCACCCTTCGATGGTGTGTTTTATGCTTAAGTCTAATTTTTTATAAATTTATGTATTACACTCAAACCGGGAGCCCCGTGAGTTCGCGGTCGGTTTCTACGAGTCACATTGGTCCCATGCATGGTGTACGTGACTCTTACGGTACTATTTTGTGTTTGTTTTACCGTTTCTCCCTTCGATGGCATGTTTTTATGATTAAGTCTAATTTTTTACAAATTTACGTCATAAACTCAAACTGGGAGCCCCTTGACTACGCGGTCGGTTCCTACGAGTCATATTGGTCCCGTGCGACGTGTTCGTGACTCTTACGGGACCGTTTTGTGCTTGTTCTACGTTTTCACTTTTCGATGGCATGTTTTTATGGTTATGTCTAATTTTTTGCAAATTTACATCGTGCACTCAAACCAGGAGCGGCGTGACTACGTGTCCGGTTCTTACGAGTCACATTGGTCCCGTGCGAGGTGTTTGTGCTGTTTTTTTTACGTTTTCACCCTTCGATGGCATGTTTTTATGCTTAAGTCTATTTTTTTGCAAACTCACGTCGTACACTCAAACCGGAAGCCCCGTGACTACGCGATCGGTTCCTACGAGTCACATTGGTCCCGTGCGAGTTGTTATTGATTCTTACGGGAACGTTTTGTGGCTTTTTTATGCTTTTACCCTTCGATGGCATATTTTTATGCTTAAGTCCAATGTTTTGCAAATTTACGTCGTACACTCAAACTGGGAGCCCTGTGACTATGCAATCGGTTCCTTCGAGTCAGATTGGTCCCGTGCGAGGTGTTCGTGACTCTTACGGGATCGTTTTTTGGTTGTCCTGTGTTTTCACGCTTCGATGACTTGTTTTTAAGTTTAAGTCTAAATTTTTGCAAATTTACGTCGTACACTCAAACCGGGAGCGTCGTTACTACGCGTCCGCTACCTACGAGTCACATTGGTCCCGTGCGAGGTGTTCGTGACTCTTACGGTACCGTTTTGTGTTTGTTTCACGTTTTCACCCTTCGATGGCTTGTTTTCATGCTAAAGTCTATTTTTTTGCAAATTCATGTCCTACACTCAAACCGTGATCCATGTAACTAAGCTGTCGGTTCTTACAAGTCACATTGGTCCCGTCCGAGGTGTTCATGAATCTTACGGTATTGTTTTGTGTTTGTTTTACATTTTCACACTTCGATGGCACGTTTTTATACATCGTATACTCAAATCGGGAGTGTCGTGTCTACGCGGCCAGTTCCTACGGGTCGCATTGGTCCCATGTGAGGTGATCGTTTTGTATTTGTTTTACGTTTTCACCCGTCTATGGCATGTTTTTATGCTTAAGTCTATTTTTTTGGAAATTTACGTCGTACACTCAAACCGGGAGCCCATTGACTACGCGGTCGGTTCCTACGAGCCCCATGGATCCCGTGCGAGGTGTTCGTGACTCTTACGGGACCGTTTTGTGGTTGTATTATGTTTTCACCATTCGATTGCATGTTTATATGCTTAAGTCTAAATTTTTTCAAACATACACTCAAACCGGGATCGTCGTGACTACACGGTCAGTTCCTACGAGTCTCATTGGTCCCGTGCGAGGTGATCGTGACTTTTACGGGACCGTTTTGTGCTTGTTCTACATTTTCACCTTTCGATGGCATGTTTTTATGCTCAAGTCTAAATTTTACAAATTTAAGTCGTACACTCAAACCAGGAGCGTCGTGACTACACGTCTGGTTCCTACGAGTCACATTGGTCCCGTGCGACGTGTTCGTGACTCTTATGGTACCGTTTTGTGTTTGTTTTACGTTTTCACCCTTCGATGGCATGTTTTTCTTCTTAAGTCTATTTTTTTGTAAATTCACGTCGTACACTCAAACCGGGAGTCCCGTGACTACGCGATCGGTTCCTACGTGTCACGTTGGTTCGGTGCGAGGTGTTCGTGACTCTTACGGTACCGTTTTGTGTTTGTTTTACGTTTTCACCCTTCGATGGCTTGTTTTTATGCTTAAGTCTATTTTTTTACAAATTTACGTATTACACTCAAACCGGGAGCCTCGTGAGTACACGGTCGGTTCCTACGAGTCACATTGGTCCCGTGCGTGGTGTACGTGAGTCTTACGGTACCATTTTGTGTTTGTTTTACGTTTTTCCCCTTAGATGGCATGTTTTTATGCTTAAGACTAATTTTTTGCAAATTTATGTCGAACAATTTCAAGACGAATATGTGACACATCCCCAACTTTGCCTAATTACAATTTACGTCACGTAATGCATCTTCCAAATTCGAAAGAATGCCTTATCCACGAGGTCGTTAAATGTAAATTTTCGTTGCAATCTAATGAAAGATCGTTGATGCCTATTGTAACTCAACCCAGTTGTCCATTGTAACACTGTCATACTTCCCCCAAAACCACATGCGTATAGTCACGCCTGAGGTCCTTGAATAATTCCGCAATCCATAAAACTAGAAAGAGTTATTTGCCTATTTGACCCTTAAAGTGTTTAAATTATTTTTATTAAGCCCTTAAAATATTTTTTCATACATTAATCCCCTAAAGTATCAGTTTGACCCTTTCATCCATTTTGACGGTTAAATTTAACTGAATTTAGGGGGAAAATGGTATTTCGTGGCATTTAAACTTAGAAATATTTAAAATAGTTAAAAACATTTTAAAACTTTATTGAAATTTTATTTTTTTATTAGTAACATATTTTTTTCGCTTTTTTATTTATACGAAACATTTTTGGGAAAAAAGTTTCTATACTAGAAAAAATTAATATTTTTAAAACAATTATTATTTACATTAATGGTCCATTTGATTCGAAAGTGGGAAAATGGCCTAGATGGAAACTTTTTTCGTGGAATGATAATTTCAATGGAAATCCTAAAATTTCACATTTATCGTTGTTTGATAACATTCATTTTTCGACTGGTAAAAGTGACATGGTTGTTACAATTAATTAAAAAATCGACAAATGTCAACAATCTGATATTTAAAGAATATTTTTTTACCAAAAACAAATACAATTTTAACCAACAAAATTAGTTAGTAAGAAAAAGTGTCTAAAAACTAATTTTTAACAAAAAAAAAAAAAACTTGAAATGTTATAAACAATTCTTAAAAAAATAGTTTTTAAAAATATAAATTGTTTTAAAAACAGAGTTGAGTTTAGTACCTTTTTTTTTTTAAATATAAAAAATCATGTCTTTATGACCTGACGTATTATTATATGTGTTCATGTGTCCCAATAGATCAGAATCTGTCAAGATATATCTATCACAATTGTGTTTATCACCCACAAACAATAGTTTCTAAGCCGATACTCAATTCATAAATGAATTACTTGCATGATTTCAGGATATACGGGATGATTTGTTGCGATATTCTCTCTCTTGAGGGTATAGTAGTCTATTACAAAACGACAAAAAAAAAAACATCACACAGTTAATAATTGTTTTTAAACTTCTTCATTTTTTAAACAAGAGAAACCAGATCTGTGAACATAATTTTTTTATAACAAGGGGTGTATCACCCAATTTTTAATACCATTTCCACTAAGGGAAAGAAATTATCATTGGGATTAGATATTAAAAAATGCAAGGATACAAGTTTTTCACTCAATTATCTTTCCTCTTAAATATTTGCAATTTTTTCCGGATACAAAACTGAGTTGCCCAGCTGACCCAAATAAGGGCCTAAAATTCTCTTCATATAAAACTATTTTGAAAAAAAATAAAAAATGATCCATACAGCTTTATGGCGCAAATTTTTTTTTTCTTTTTCCACCCAAATCTGTTATTGAACAAATTTTTTAGTAAAAAACCACGAACCCCAAACGTAACCATTTTCCTCAAGCCTCACCGTATTATACTTGTTCACACACGATGCACATGTCTTTCACCTGTTTTTTCTTTTTTTTACTTGTTGAATCGAAATTGCTTTATTTTCATTTTTTTTGTAACTTTAACTCGAGATAAGATTGTTCAATTTTTTTAATTGGCTTTGTAGCTATTTGTTAACAAAAAACTTATCATTTAGTGCTGATCTAATTGTTGCTTTGGGATACCAGTGGCACACTGCAAGTTGATTTAACGATAGGAGGCTCGTGAGTTTTCTGCATTTGAATACGATTTCAACGCAAATGTACCTTGAATTAATAACAGTTTTTCCGCATTTGAATACGATTCAAAGCAGATATACCAAGAATTAATAGCATTTTAAGCTTGGGGTGGATTACCTCTACAGCAGAATCTTTCTAACTTTGAATTACAATGTCAACTTTTAGTTGTTCTACTATTATTAGAAGTCGACCAAATCATTCATAATTATATGTGTTTATGTGTTCCAATGGATTAGTATCTATTACTTGCACTTGAGGGTATAGAAATCTATTTCTGAACAGCAAAAATCATTGCACGATTAGTAGTTGTTTTTAACGGTCGTCATTTTTTAATCAAGGAGTAACAGGATCAGCGAATAGAATTTTTTTATAACAAGGGGTGGTATCAAATTGCCCAGTTTTAATATAATTTTAAAACAGTTTTCGCCTAAAGGTGAAACAATTTTAACGTTAGTTTAACAAAAAACAAATATTAACAATAAAATTATAATTTCCATAAAATAAAACAACTTTTAATGAAAAATATTTTTAATGAAAAATACTGTTGAAACTAATAACCTGTTATGAGATAGTAATAAAGAATAGATAATAGAATACAAAAGGTTGTCTTATGTTAACGGACTACATTGTTATCCTCATATTAACAAGTGAGTACAATACTACAATTGATAATACATTGACAAAGATGGTGCATAACTGCTCATAACTGCCAGCTATATTTAGACGTGCAGTAGACTTAGTTAACTGACATGAGAATAGGACTAGTGGGTATGTGGAGGTATCCACTGATAACAGCGGTTGAGGTTGATAGAAACAAATATTTTTAACACAAATCAGTTTATAGCTCTTAAAAACTGTTTTAACGAAAAATAAAAACACTTCAAAAGATTTTTTAATAAAATAACAAAATTTAATCAAGACAAACGAGTTTAAAAAAATAACAAATTTTATTGGGATGATAAATTTGTGGAAAAACTGTCATCGTATATAGGTTAGAAAAGTTTTTGTCGTAATTCTTTTCAAAAAGATGATAAAATTTATATGTGGACGTGACATCTACGTAACTTTTTTTATTAAAAATAAAAGTAATCGAACATGCAAAACAATGAATAAAATATTTGTTTGCTGCTATTTACCACTTTTGTCATTGTGTATCAAAAGGACCATAATTTTTCTATATTTTGACTTGAAATGAAATGGGTACATGGGATGCTTTCAACAGCATCATCCGGGAATACAGCACTTCACCCAATCTGATTTTTTTTATTCAAATCATTAGCTGATTCTACCAACTTGCAATCTTTCAGGATTCAAATTGTTATTTCACGTGAGTATACATGGGTATTAACGTGGTTATTTCACATGACTATTTACATGGGTATTTCCATATTTTATTTAAGGGAAAGCCATTACCATTGGGTTATGATATTAAAAAAAATACTAGAATACAAGTTTTTTCACTCAATTATCTTTCCTCTTAAAAATTTGCAAATTTTTCTTGATACAAAACTGAGTTGTGCAGCTGACCCAAATAAAGGCCTAGAATACTGTTCATGTATATACTATTTTGAAAAAAAACAAGAAACAAAAAAGAAATGACCCCTACAACTTTGTGACCCGAAAAAAATTGTTGTTTTTCCGCCCAATTCTGTTATTAAATAATTTTTTTAGTAAATAACCACAAACCCAAAACTAAACCATTTTCCTCAAACCTTATCATTGTATATTTTTTCACACACGATGCACGTCTTTCACTTGTTTTCTTCTTTTTGTTTTTTATTTGTTGAATCGAAACTGATTTCTTTTCGTTGTTTTTAACTTTAACTTCGGATGAGATTGTTTAATTTTTTCAATAGGCTTTGTAGTTATTTTATTAATCATTTACCCACCTATTTGTTAAAAAAAGAACTTCTCATTTAATACAGATCTAATTGTTGCTTTGGGCTTTGCACATGGGATACCATTTTAATACGATTTCAACGCAGACATGTGCCTAGAATAAATACCACTTTAAGCTTGGGGTGGATTACCTCTACACCATATGTACCTAGAATTACAACGTCAACTTTATTTGTTCTACTACTATTAAAAGTCAACCAAATCATTCATCTTTAGAAATGATTCTTGGTTTTAGAAAGTACATATAACGGTTTTAGCCTTTGTTTTGTAAGGTTTATTTATCACACAGTCCTCTATAAATAGGACACGGGGGAGGGCCATTGGGATATAACAAATACTCATATAAGACAAAGACATCGAAATGAAGAAAGTTCTTTTGATGACATTGTTGGTAGCTACGGTGTTTATGGCCACCATTGTCAACTCCACTGCCAATTCGGTTTCTAACAGTGGTAAAATGTGTGACTCAGACATTGTCCTCAACACTGCTAGTTCCCTTGCAGTTTGCTTGGGTAAGTTTTGCGCTCCATGGAGCCCCTGCCAAACCGGTTGTGTTTGCGTCGGAAAAAGTGGTTTTGGGGCTTGTGTGGAACCGACATTTGAATTAATCAAATAGTGTCTCCGGGACATCTACATATACGTAATTATTTATGTGTATGCGTGTGTCACTTTGTATGAAATAAGCTCAATCTAGTGTTCAACGGGCATCTACATCATGATTTATTTCATGTTATTGACTAATGAAAATCATGCATGTCTTTATCCAATTAACTCCGCTTTATGGTATGTGTTATATTCGGGTCGAACCGGAACCGTTATCCGTCCATATGGGTATTGGATCCTTATTCATTTAATTGGATTAATTATTTAAATATTTATTTATTTATATTTAGTGTACAAATAAATACAACTTAATTTGAGTTGGCCAAACAAAATTACCAACTCTTATATTGTATATGACAATGGTGTCGAGAATTGATCTCGAAGTGGAGATAATGTCCAAATAACTGAAAATTTTGGGTTATACGCTCAACAATATTTTTTTCTTAACTTTGCGGGTTATTTTGAAGGCCTTGTGTCCCGTAAGATTTAATTTCATTGTCATAATTGTTTTATGTCAAATGGTTTAAAAAATAACATATAATGCACTAATTTTAGATAAGTATGAGGGAGATATGGTCTCCCGAACAAGACCAATTAAAATAGAAAACTTGGGTCTTTCTTGAGAAAGGCGGTAAAGGATATTTTTCCCAGATCTTTTTGGGCAAATGAAACTTTGGGCTATTTTTATGATGACCAACAACCTAATATGTGCTTGATATTGTTCGTAAAATTATATCATTTTCATAATTATCGATCTCCATGTATTGGGATTTCTTGGCAATTTAGGCAGTGTTTTTTGAGTCCCCAGAAAATAGGCAATTTTATTTTTTTCCACTTCATGAGTGAAAAATGAAGTATGGATCTACCTAGCGACATAAATAATTTATTTTTGAACTATTTCAAGAGGCCAATTTTGATTTATTTGTTCTTGAATTAATTTATTTAAATCATTATAAGGTTATGCGTGATTTGTTTAGACCACCCTATACTACTGGCGTGTTTGGCTCGCTCCCTTAGAAGGTGAGTGTGACAAATTCATCAAGTTGAAAGGATCGGTTGTGTGTTTGTTTGCTTAAATGGATGCTTATTATGAAAATTTATTAAGATCTTGTGTTTGATTGGTTATTTTTGTGTAAGGTTGGACCTACGTAAACGTGCAATGAAGACATACTCATTTTGTTTATTTGTAGATGATATGTATAGCAGTTGTTATAGTCATTTTATAATAATTATGAGGAGAGATTTTTATATATTCAAAACTCGTTATGTAAGGGGATGCATTTTCTTGATAGCACAACAATACATAAGAAATATCTTGGTACTATCAACCAAGTCAACATCCACAAGAAAAGATTCCTTCTGATTATCAGCAACAGTTTTTTCAAGCCCATCAGAATCAAACTTGTCAGATAAATCAAGAATTTCATTCTGAATAATATTTTCCTGAGACCCATTAGATTCAGAAGTTTCCAAATCATCCTCAGATTTACCAGTACTACCCTTCTTGTTCAGCGGATTTTCAACTGCACCAAGAGAAGTCAAGCCTCCATTTGACTCCCAGTTGCCTCGTACGAAATGCTCAAACGCTTTTGGGAAATCACACACAGCAGACACCTCATATCGTGGAAAAATAGTTTTGGTAACCAGATTTTCTTGAGACTCAAAATCAAGTTCAAAAGGTTCGCTCTTTTCATCTTCCTGATCACTAACACCATCAATTTTCTGCAATAAATAATCACCTGTACCAACAAAAGTCGTGGAGTTTTCCTGGTTGGTATGTGTAGCCAATCGCCCAAACGCCTTTGGATAATCACGAACTGCACACACTTTTCTTCGTTTAAACTTGCATGGTACATCAGAAGAAGCAAATTTGCTATGTAGTGATAGCTGCCTCTTTAGCGTTTCCCCCACAGAAGCATTACTAGTATTTGAAACCATTTTGGGTCCACTCACAGCATAAAGTTATTCTCAGCTTAAACCAAATTCAATTGATTGTAAAAGCAACGAGATTTGGCTATTTCGGAAGAAGAAAAGTTACAATTCCTCTCAACAAATCCTCACTCACAAAAGACAGTGAGGCTAATTCAATATGCCTGTACACTGTAAAAGATGAAGACGAGCGAGAGAAAGACGAGATATGGCCGCTGCTGTTAGAGAGAGATAGAGAGACGAGAGATAGAGAGACAGATGTTGACCTGGTTGATAGGTACAAGCTCATAAATTGCCAATAGGGACCTACGTGGAGCCCATGCACCTTTAATATTGTATGCTGCAAATGCTATTTTATTATCATAGTCTAAATGCAATTTCTTTACACTTATGATAAATTGGGGTACAAAATTTAGTTTTGGAACCTTTCCTTAACAAAACTTACGATTAAGTGTAAACAAAATGTAATTTGTTCACAATTACGATTTTCGGTGAGTGTTTTATAAAGAGGTGTTAAGCATTGATAATTAGAGGTTTCGGAGGTTTTTGGGGAAGTTATATATTGATTGTTCATATGAGAGTTAAGTACTTTTGGGGGAGCTTTTTTAAACTTACCTTAATGAATAAATAAAAAAAATAGTTTTAAAATAAACTCCAAATTTTCGCATTATTGGGAACTGATTGCATGCCTATTGGACTTTTAAACGGAAACGACTTGCCGTTAGTTTTTCATTTTTCCGATTTTTTGAGATTTTTGGTGAGTGTTTTACTAAGAGGTGTTAAGGATGGATAATTAGAGGGTTGGGTTGTTTTGCGGGAAGTTTTTTATTGATTGTTCATATATGAGTTAAGTACTTTATAATAACTTGAAGTGCAGCCTCTTGCGACCGGGTAAGTTTTATGTGTATTTGGGATATATCTATCGTGTGTACGTTGTAGCACGAGTTAGGTAGGGTGAATACCTAATAGGGGCATATAGTGTTTTGGGATAGATTCAGGATATGTTGGATAACAAACAATGCGTATCTGAATGCATAAGGCTCGGTATCGAGCAGATATTATCTGACCCGAGATATTTAGTTAGTTCGAATAATTTCACCACAATGCATATACGTAGTTCATAGAGATCGGGAGTTACAAAAGGGTCTCAATAGTTTAAATAAACTGGGAAAAAAATTACTTCCACTAAAGATATTGTCGGAGTTCTAAAATGTACACATTGTGGTTTTTGTAATAAATAGGTATGGATTGAAAAAATAAGTGCTATTCATACTTTAATCCTCCCCTACATTGTTACATTGAGTTCCCCCATCACTATTTCCCTTAAAGAATGCAATTTGCCCTTAAGGGCACAATAGAGTGACCGAAAGAAAAACCCGATGAAACAAACAAATCAAATACTGTTAATAAACATATTAAAAATATTGAAACAAAATCCTTCTAATTTAATATATTAAATGAAAGAATAAAAAAAATCATATACAATTTCAAGACGAATATGTGACACATCCCCAACTTTGCCTAATTACAATTTTCGTCACGTAATGCATCTTCCAAATTCGAAACAATGCCTTATCCACGAGGTCGTTAAATGTAAATTTTCGTTGCAATCTAATGAAAGACCGTTTATGCCTATTGTAACTCAATCCAGTTGTCCATTGTAACACTGTCATACTTCCCCCAATACCACAAGCGTATAGTCACACCTAAGGTCATTGAATAATTCCGCAATCCATGAAACTAGAAAGTGTTAATTGCCTATGTGACCCTTAAAGTATGTAAATTATTTTTATTAAGCCCTTAAAATATTTTTCCATACATTAATACCCTAAAGTATCAGTTTGGCCCTTTCATCCATTTTGACGGTTAAATTTAACTGAATTTAGGGGAAAAATGGTATTTCGTGGCATTTAAACTTAGAAATATTAAAAATAGTTAAAAACATTTTAAAACTTTATTAAAATCTTATTTTTTTATTAATAACATATTTTTTTTTTTAAAATATTTTTTTCGCTTTTTTATTTATAGGAAACATTTTTGGGAAAAAGTTTCTATACTAAAAAAAATAAAAATTTTAAAACAATTATTATTTATATTAATGGTCCATTTGATTCGAAAGTGGGGAAATGGCCTAGATGGATAGTTTTTGTCTTGGAATGACAATTTTAATGGAAATCCTAAAATCCCACATTTACCGTTGTTTGATAACATTCATTTTTCGAATGGAAAAAGTGACATTGTTGTTACAATTAATGAAAAAATCGACAAATGTAAACAATATGATATTTAAAGAATAATTTTTTACCAAAAAAAATTACTATTTTGACAAAAAAAATTAGTTAGTTAGAAAAAGTTTCTAAAAATCATTTTTACCAAAAAAAAAAAAAACTTGAAACATATAAACAATTCTTAAATTAATAGTTTTTAAAAATATAAATTGTTTTAAAAACACAGTTGAGTTTAGTACCTTTTTTTTTTAAAATATAAAAAATCAGGTGTTTATAATCGGACGTATTATTATATGTGTTTATGTGTCCCAATAGATCAGAATCTATCAAGACATATCTATCACAATTGTGTTTATCACCCACAAACAATAGTGTCTAAGTCAATGCTCAATTCATAAATGAATTACTTGCATGATTTCAGGATATACGGGATGATTTGTTGCGATATTTTCTTTCTTGAAGGTATAGTAGTCTATTACAAAAAGACTAAAAAAAAACATCACACGGTTAATAATTGTTTTTAAAGGTCTTCATTTTTTAAACAAGAGAAACCGGATCTATGAGCCTAATTTTTTTTATAACAAGGGGGTCGTATCAGATTGCCCAGTTTTAATACCATTTCCACTAAGGGAAAGAAATTATAATTGGGATTAGATATTAAAAAATGCAAGGATACAAGTTTTTCACCCAATTATCTTTCCTCCTAAATATTTGCAAATTTTTCCGGGTACAAAACTGAGTTGCGCAGCTGACCAAAATAACGGCCTTAAATTTTCTTCATATAAAACAATTTTGAAAAAAAATAGAAAATGACCCATAGAGCTTTATGGCGCAAAAAAAAATGTTCTTTTTCCACCCAAATCTATTATTGAACAACTTTTTTAGTAAAAAACCACAAACCCAAAACTTAACCATTTTCCTCAAGCCTCATCGTATTATATTTGTTCACACACGATGCACCTGTCTTTCACCTGTTTTTTCTTTTTTTTACTTGTTGAATCGAAACTGCTATATTTTCATTTTTTTTTTAAATTTAACTCGAGATAAGATTGTTCAATTTTTTTAATGCTGATATAATTGTTGCTTTGGGATACCAGTTTCACACTGCAAGTTTAACGATGGTAGGGTCGTGAGTTTTCTGCATTTGAATACGATTTCAACGCAAATGTACATAGAATTAATAGCATATTTTCTGCATTTGAATACGATTCAAAGATGATATACCTAGAATTAATAGCATTTTTAGCTTCTGGTGGATTACCTCTACAGCAGAATCTTTCTAACTTTGAATTACAATGTCAACTTTTAGTTGTTCTACTATTATTAGAAGTCAACCAAATCATTCATAATTATATGTGTTTATGTGTCCCAATTGATTAGTATCTATTACTTGCACTTGAGGGTATAGTAGAGTATTTCCATACAGCAAAAACCATTGCACGATTAATATTTGTTTTTAACGGTCGCCATTTTTTAAACAAGGAGTAACAGGATCTGCGAATAGAATTTTTTTATAACAAGGATTGGTATCAAATTGCCCAGTTTTAATACAATTTTAAGACAGTTTTCGCCTAAAGGTGAAACACTTTTAACGTTAGTTTAACAAAAAACAAATTTTAACAATAAAATTATAATTTTCATAAAATAAAACAGCTTTTAATGAAAAATATTTGTATGAAAAATAGTGTTGAAACTAATAACCTGTTATGAGATAGTAATAAAGAATAGATAATACAATACAAAAGGTTGTCTTATGTTAACGGAGTACATTGTTATTCTCATATTAACAACTGAGTACAATAGTACAATTGATAATATATTGACAAAGATGGTGGATAACTTCTCATAACGGCCAGCTATCTTTAGACGTGCAGTACACTTAGTTAACTGACATGAGAATAGGACTAGTAGGTATGTGGAGGTATCCACTGATAACAGCGGTTGAGGTTGATAGAAACAAATATTTTTAACACAAATCAGTTTTTAGCTCTAAAAAACTATTTTAACGAAAAATAAAAACACTTCAAAACATTTTTTAATAAAAAAACAAAATTTAATCGAGACAAACAAGTTCAAAAAAAATAATAAATTTTATTGGGTTGATAAATTTGTTCAAAAACTGTCATCGTATATAGGTTAGAAAAGTTTTTGTCGTAATTCTTTTCAAAAAGATGATAAAATTTATATGTGGTCGTGACATCTACGTAACTTTTTTTATTAAAAATAAAAGTAATCAAACAAGCAAAACAATTAATAAAATATTTTTTTGCTGCTATTTACCACTTTTGTCATTGTGTATCAAAAGGACCATAATTTTTCTATATTTTGACTTGAAATGAAATGGGTATATGGGATGCTTTCAACAGCATCATCCGGAAATACAAGCACTTCACGAAATCTGATTTTTTTTATTCAAATCGTTAGCTGATTCTACCAACTTGCAATCTTTCAGGATTCAAATTGTTATTTCACGTGAGTATTGACATGGGTATTAATGTGGTTATTTCACATGACTATTTACATGAGTATTTCCATATTTTAAGGGAAAGCAATTACCATTGGGTTAAGATATTAAAAAAATACTAGGATACAAGTTTTTTCACTCAATTGTATTTCTTCTTAAAAATTTGCAAATTTTTCCTGATACAAATCTGAGTTGCGCAGCTGACCCAAATAAAGGCCCAAAATACTCTTCTTGTATAAACTATTTTGAAAAAAATAAAAACAAAAAAGAAACGACCCCTACAACTTTGTGACCCAAAACAATTTGTTGTTTTTCCACCCAATTCTGTTATTAAATTATTTTTTTACTAAATAACCACAAACCCAAAACTAAACCATTTTCCTCAAACCTTATCATTGTATATTTTTTCACACACGATGCACATGTCTTTCACTTGTTTTCTTTTTTTTTTCTTTGTTGAATCGAAACTGATTTGTTTTCATTGTTTTAAACTTTAACTTCGGATGAGATTGTTTAATTTGTTTAATAGGCTTTGTAGTTATTTTATTAATCATTTACCCACATATTTGTTAAAAAAAAAACTTCTCATTTAATACACATCTAATTGTTGATTTGGGCTTTGCACATGGGATACCATTTTAATACGATTTCAACGCAGATATGTGCCTAGAATAAATACCACTTTAAGCTTGGGGTGGATTACCTCTACACCATATATACCTAGAATTACTACGTCAATTTTATTTGTTCTACTACTATTAAAAGTCGACCAAATCATTCATCTTTAGAAATGATTATAGGTTTTAGAAAGTACATATAACGGTTTTAGCCTTTGTTTTGTAAGGTTTATTTATCACACAGTCCTCTATAAATGGGATATAACAAATACTCATATAAGAGAAAGACATGGAAATGAAGAAAGTTCTTTTGATGACATTGTTGGTAGCTACGGTGTTTATGGCCACCATTGTCCACTCCACTGCCAGTTCGGTTTCTAACAGTGGTAAAATGTGTGACTCAGACATTATCCTCAACGCTGCTAGTTCCCTTGCAGTTTGCTTGGGTAAGTTTTGCGCTCCATGGAGCCCCTGCCAAACCGGTTGTGTTTGCGTCGGAAAAAGCGGTTTTGGGGCTTGTGTGGAACCGGCACTTGAATTAATCAAATAGTGTCCCCGGGACATCTACATATACGTATTTATTTATCTATATGCGTGTGTAAGTTTGTATGAAATAAGCTCAATCTAGTGTTCAACGGGCATCTACATCATGATGTATTTCATGTTATTGACTAATGAAAATCATGCATGTGTTTATCCAATTATCTTTGCTTTATGGTATGTGATATATTCGGGTCGAACTGGAACCGTTATCCGTCCATATGGGTATTGCATCCTTATTCATTTAATTGGATTAATTATTTAAATATTTATTTATATATATTTAGTGTACTAATAAATACAACATAATTTAAGTTGGCCAAACAAAATTACCAACTCTTATCGTGTATATGACAATGGTGTCGAGAATTGATCTCGAAGTGGAGATAATGTCCAAATAACTGAAAATTTTGGTTTATACGCTTAACAATATTTTTTTCTTAACTTTGCACGTTATTTTGAAGGCCTTGTGCCCAGTAAAATTTAATTTTATTGTCATAATTGTTTTATGTCGAATGGTTTAAAAACAACGTGTAATGCACTAATTTTAGATAAGTATTGAGGGAGATAGGGTCTTCCGAACAAGACCAATTAAAATTGAAAATTTTGGATTTTTCTTGAGAAAGGCGGTAAACAATTATTTTTCCAGATGTTTTGGGGAAAATAAAACTTTGGGCTATTTTTATGATGACCAACAACCTAATCTGTGCTTGATATTGTTCTTAAAATTATATCATTTTCATAATTATCGATCTCTATGTATTGAGATTTCTTGGCATTTTAGGCATTGGTTTTTGAGTCCCTAGAAAATAGATAAAATAGACAATTTTATTTTTTCCACTTCATGAGTGAAGAATGAAGTATGGATCTACCTAGCGACAGAAAATTTATTTATGAACTATTTCAGGAGGCCAATTTTGATTTATTTGTTCTTGAATTAATTTGTTTCAATCATTTCAAGGTTTATGCGTGATTTTTTTAGATCACCCTATATTACTGGTGTGCTTGACTCGCTCCCTTAGAAGGTGAGTGTGACAAATTCATCAATTTGAATGACTCGGCTGTGTGTTTGTTTGCTTAAATGGATGCTTGTTATGAAAATTTATTAAGATCTTGTGTTTGATTGTTTATTTTTGTTTAAGGTTGTCCCTACGTAAACGTGCAATAAAAGCAAACCCATTTTTTAAGGGGATTATCATAAAAATACGTATATTTTGTGTTTGTTTTTTAGGAATCATGAGTTGTCTCGAAGATCATCACACTTCAAAGCCCTGTTAAGGTACACTCCTGTTCATTTTCAAGTTTTCTTATCTTTTGTGTTGTTTGTCCAATTTGTTTGGTTAATTGGCTTTCAGATTGTAGAATAAAAAATATAAAGGTTCAAGATGATAATGTAACAAAAAGGTTGTCTTTACATATCTTCCCTGATGATCAAATATTCCAAGAGGAAAGTAAATAACCCTATCAAAAACTCAAGAACCATTATCTAAGAAGAACAAGAGATGCAAGCACAACAACTCAGTGCTGCTGCAGCTCTTGCTAAGTTATTGGCATATCAAGAAGATACAAAAATAGAACATTTAGTGGCGACCATAACTGAGATGCGGTTAAAGAACCTGGACTACAAAATTAAGCATTTAGAAGATCTAGAGCTAATAATGGAGAAAGAATACACCAAAATGGACCTTTTGGCATGCCAAAATTCTTTCCAGATTTAATATTCCCCAAAATTCTTTCGAGAAAGAATACACCAAAAAGATTATGCATCTGGCATTTCGAATTTCACTTTGCAAACAAGTGTTCGACAAATTAGGCACCTGAGCAGTCTAATTTCCTCACTGGTATTAACGTTCCTCACCCTTACCCCTTTACTTTGTATTGTTTATTTTGGTTTTATTATGTTTCCAATAATATAACTTTATCCTATGGTGTCTCTTAAAGTTTGTCAAGTCATGCTTATAGAATTAATTCTTGGAAATTAAGGATTTTGATACTCTATTTAGACATATCACTTTTTCTACAATGACCATTCTATTTAATTTTAGTGAGCCTTTTCTCTAACGTATCATTGGTAGTTTCTAAATCTGCACTGTTGTATTGATTTTGGGGTAATGGATTCTATAATGAATGCAAATTCCATTCTTTATTGGAATGAGACCCCAATAGATCAATACAAAATATTTTACATGTACAATCCTTACATGAATTGTATCTAAGGGAGTCTAGAGATTAGAAAAAAAATTTGCAAATGTGAAGGAGCTAAAGAAGAGTCTTAGCACCTTGACTGCACATGAGTACTTAGCTAAGCATCCTGAGATGATTTTTTTTTTTTTTGCAGTAGATGAACACTGTTGGGGGGATTTCAAGTTTAGTATCATTTTCATGTTTGTAGAATAACATGTGATTGATAATATATCCAAGATCTACAATCAAATGGAAAAGAGAAAGAGAGGGGCTAGGGTTTCATCTTGACATGAACTAGAATACAATACAAATGAAAAGAAGAAGAGAGAATATATTTCCTACTAAAACCACCTAATAATAAAATAAAAGGGAAAATACTAAACTACCCTTAATGCTAAATAAAACTCTAATATCCCCCCTCAAACTCGCGATGCTGCAGCGAGAAGCATTGAGAGTTTTCCAACCAAAAAAAGAAAACGCTGAACTGGATGAGACTTCGTAAATAAATCAGCTATCTGTGCGGAAGAAGAAACAAAAGGCAAAGTGATGGAGCCATGCGTAAGATGATGACGAGTGATTGACAATCAATCTCGAAGTGCTTAGTCCTTTCATGAAAAACCGAATTGTGAGCAATCTGAATAGCACTCTTATTATCACAATACATAGGAGTGGGCTGAGAAAGAGAGACACCCATATCTGCAAGTAACCGACGTAGCCAAACAACCTCACGAGTGGTAGAAGCCATAGCACGATACTCGGCTTCCGTGGAAGACACAAAAATAACAACTTTCTTTTTGCTCTTCCAAGAAACAATAGAATCACCCAAAAACACACAAAATCCAGTAACTGATTTGCGATCTGTAGGATCACCAGCCCAATCAGCATCAGAGTATGCACGCCACTCCAAAGAAGAAGATGAAGGAAGTAAAAGACTCTAAAATTGAGTGCCTCTCAAGTATCGCAATATACGATGAACAGCTGCCCAATGAACTGTAGTAGGAGCAGTAACAAACTAACTAACAACATGGACTGCATGAGCTATATCTGGACAAGTAATAGTGAGATAAACCAAGTTTCCCATAATAGTGCGATATAAGGTGGGATCACGCAAAAGAACACTATCATACGGGGAAAGATGAACATTAAGCTCCAGAGGGGTATCAACAATCTTAGTATCAGTGAGGCGGGCACGCTCAAGAATGTACCCGATGTACTTAGATTGTGAGAGAAGATAATCCTTTGGAGAATGAGCTACCTCAATACCCAAAAAGTAACGTAGAGGCCCCAAATCCTTCATCTCAAAACAACGAGATAATTCAGACTTCAATGTTGTAATTCCACCAACATTATCCCCAGTAATAATCATATCATCAACATACAAAGAGACCAGAATACAACCACCCGAGGTGCACCTGATAAAGAAAGTTGAATCATTCTCACTTGGAATGAACCCAAGAGAGGTAATCACTGCAAAACACTTCTCAAACCAAGCCCGTGGTGGCTGTTTCAGACCATATAAGGCTTTCTTAAGCCTACAAACTTCACTAGGACCATGTGGAACACCCGGAGGAGGAGTCATATAAACCCCCTCATGAAGATCGTCATTCAAGATCGCATTTTTAACATCCATTTGCGATATATGCCACTGACGGACAGATGCAACAACAATAAGAGTACAAATAGTAGTATATTTCACAATAGGAGCATAGATTTTGTCATAATCCATACCATATTGCTGAGAAAACCCCTGAGCAACCAATCTTGCTTTATACCGTTCAATTGAACCATCTAACCTAATTTTGATTTTATATACCCAACGAGATCCAATTGCCCGCTTACCAGCAGGTTAGGGGACCAAACTCCAAGTACATGTCTGATGCAAAGCAGAGAGTTCCTCAGCTATAGCCTGTTGCCAAAGAGGATCAAAAGCTACCTCTTTAAAAGACAAAGGCTCAGAGAGGTAATGAATAGAGGATAAAAATGAAGCAAAAGAATTCGAATAACAAGAATAAACAAAATCTGGTGACTGAGTGGTCTTATGTGGACATTTTGGATAGCAAGAAGGAGGTTCCACCATTTCAGCAGGTGCTTGGGTGGCCACATGAGAAGGGGGAGCATCAGGAACATCGGATGGCAAAGTACCTGCATCAGTAGAAATAATAGGAACAGGAGCAGCATGGGCTGGCATACTATCGGTCGTGAAAGGTACTTCAGATGACACACTCCCATCATTATCAGAGAACGGATCAATATTGAATAGATAAGATTTAGTGATTTCATGAGGGCTATGAAGAATAGAAAAGAAAGGAATATTCTTAAGAAACACAACATGGTGAGAGACATATAATTTTTTTGTAACTAGATCATAACAATGATATCCCTTTTGACCTTCACCATAACCAAGAAAGTCACAAATAGCGGATTTTGGAGATAATTTGGTACGTTCCACACGAGGTCGAAGAACAAAACAAGTACAACCAAATACCTTTAAGGAAGAATAATCAGGGGTACACCCATACAACTTTTCAAGAGGTGACAAACCTGAGCAATGAGCGGTCGAAATCTTATTAATCAGATTGACAACAGTAAGGACAGTCTCTCCCCAAAACTCGGTAGGGACATATGCGGGTAATAAAAGAGAGCGAGCAGTTTCAACAATGTGCCGATGTTTCCTTTCAGCAACACCATTTTGCTCAGGAGTGTCAGTACAAGATGATTGGTGAATAGTTCCATCTAAATCAAGTAACTCACCAAAATTTTGAGAAATATATTCCCCACCTAGTAGAATGTTGAGTTTTGACAAAGGCATGAAATTTATTATAAATATCAAAAAAATTCGAATGTCGTTTCATGAGAAAAACCCAACAATAACGCGTATAATCATCAATAAAGGAGACATAATATCTAGACCCTCCTCTTGTAATAATAGGAGACAGTCCCCACACATAAAAATGAATAAGATCAAAGGGTGCAAACGTAGAGGAAATACTTCTATTAAACGGTAAAGCTGAATTTTGCAAGTTTACAACCGCTACAATTAGAGATATCATGACAATGCAAATTTCCTAATTTTCCTCTAGAAGCCAAATATTTTAATCGTGAACCTGAGACATGACCAAAATGAGAGTGCCATAAATAAAAGCTAGACGAATCTGAATTCAAACGAAAGGATGACAAGTCAACACTGGAAGCTGCAACCATTGGTACATTGAGTTTCTCCATGATGTACAATCCCCCCTGCCTACAGCCTGTCCCAATCACCTTCTGAGACTGTGGATCCTGCACATGACAAAAGGTAGAGAAAAGGAAACTGAGTAACCGGCATAACATAGTTGACCAACAGAGACAAGATTCATTATAATCTTAAGAATGTGGTAAACATTAGAGAGAGATAAGTTGGGTGAGTCAATAGTCCCAACACCCGTTGAGGGCATGGGAGTACCATCATCAGTCATAACGGGCAACGAAGAAGTGGTACAAAAAGAACCAAAATAGGACAAATTTGGTGACATGTGATTAGAAGCGCCGGAGTCTAGAATCCAAATACCTGAGGACTTACCTGGTGAAGATATGGACATGGTGTGAGGATGTGTGGCAAGAAACTTTTAAAACTGCTCAGTAAGAGAAGACATGGATGGAGTTAATGATGAAGAACCTGATGCAAATGAGTCTGATGGCGGTACAGTTGATGTAGTATTAGGCTGTGAAGGCCTATATGAGTGCTGCTGAGATTGGTTATTGGATTTCTAACTAGAAAACTGCTGCTGAGGTGGTCAACTATTTGATTGTTGTTGTTGTGCTCGCAACTTAGGGCACTGAGACTTCCAATGACCCTTCTCCTTATAGTAGCTACATTCATCACTTGCAACTCTCGAATAAGGCTTGTTCTGATTACTGGAAATTGGCCGAGAGGAGGCTGCGAAAACAGATGGATTAGGGTCCGAAGAAATTACCTTCCCTGACTGAGTCTTGAGACGAATCTCCTCAGATAACAACTCGTGAACAACGGAATCAACAGTTGGAAGTGGGCTACGATGAAGAATCGACCCATGAAGACCCTCAAAATCATCACGCAATGCCATCAGAAACTGAACCAGACGTTATTCCTCCATATTGGCAACATATGGTGCGAAGCCCCGCAATTCAGCCGACTCTGTGAGAGCCAAATGATCCCATAGATCCGCCATAGTAGAATAGAACTCCTGAATACTCAATTTTTTTCTCAAGAGACCGAATATCGCACTCCAACTGATACGTTTTTGCGAAATTAGATTGGGTATACAATCTGCCCAAATGATCCCAAACATCCTTTGCATAATCATACTTAGCCAACTGCATACCTATAGAAGGTGCAACGGAGTTGTTGATCGAAGTGATGATTTTCGAGTTGTTTGCCTCCCAAACATCCAAGAACTCTACATATTTTTCAACGTTCGTCTTATCGTTAGGCTTACTCAAATCGCCATTAATGTAACCCCAAAGTTCTTCCCTTTCAAAAAATTCTTCATAACATAACTCCAATACGTATAATTTTTTTCATCTAATCTGACACTAATTGATTGCAGCGAATCATCTCTTTCACCAGCCATTGCGAAAATAAACAATCAAACAGCACCCAAACAGAACCAAATCAAACGAACTAAATAATTAATCGAACAAATAGGGGCAAAACGACCATAATTACCATCAAAACAGTCGAGTGAACAGAAAAAGTTGGATCCGCGGACTGTGTTGATGAGATTAAGCTTTGATCCCGCTCTGATACCATGATAATATATCAAAGATCTACAATCAAATGGAAAAGAGAAAGAGAGGGGATAGGGTTTCATCTTGACATGAACTAGAATACAATACAAATGAAAAGAAGAAGAGAGAATATATTTCGTACTACAACCACCTAATAATAAAATAAAAGGCAAAATACATAACTACCCTTAATTCTAAATAAAACTCTAATAGTGATAACACTTCTCTGTTTTGCATTGCTTATGAAAAGCCTTTTCTTGTAGACGAGTGGTTTGGTTCCTTAGTGGCTTTATTGAGGTTATTTTGTTCATTGGTTTTACTTAGACGAGTGACATGCAAAATTTTCATTCATTATTTTGTTGTTCTCTTTGTATGACATGTGTATAATTCTTAATTGTCTCTGTCTCGCGAGAACAACGTATTTTAGACGATCTATTCTCTACTTTAGAAACTAGAAAAACTAAAAAGATAGAAGACAATTGTCCTTGGCTTAGGCTTTTGTTCATAAGCACAAAAGTTTTGTTTGTAAGTCATTGTAGTCACATCCATAAGAAAAAGTTATGCAACTATCTTCTTTTGGTGTATGTTTTGAAACATACAGTTGTCTTCTTAAACTTCATTCGCACTGCAATCTGGTAATGCCTCTAGTGGTTTGGGTGATTTATGATGAACTCATACATGTCATTTTTGTGTGATCTTAATGTAACCCTATGTTCACAATGGTCTCTCGATTTATATTTTTGTCGTTGCCATGTTTGAGTTAATTAAGACATTATCACCAGATTAATCACAAGCCACACTCAGGGCATCTACAATGTATTCACTGTTAAGGAATTTATATATCCCACACACATGGAATTTGTCTACACTGTATTCACTGTTATGGAATTTTTCTAGAATGTCTTCATTGTTTATGTCGCCATGTGTTTATAGTGGTCTTTTGATTGAAATTTCATGTTTGATAGATTACATATTGTATAGAGAAACTATGAAATGGTTTTAGTTGATTAATGGTCTATGTAGTTGTTACTGAAGGTTGACTGCGAGTTCTCAGCTAAAAGTGGTCACAAATTTACATTTAGGACTAGAGAATGCATAGTTTCAATAATATTTAATATGTACATAACTTCACATAAATTATTGTGAATTTGGACAGGAGAATGATCAGTTTTGTTTCAATTGCAAATGAATTTTGACCTAGACATTTATTTGTTGAATCGAAACTGATTTCTTTTTGTTGTTTTTAACTTTAACTTCAGATGAGATTGTTTAATTTTTTTAATAGGCTTTGTAGTTATTTTATTAATCATTTACCCACCTATTTGTTAAAAAAAGAACTTCTCATTTAATACAGATCTAATTGTTGCTTTGGGCTTTGCACATGGGATACCATTTTAATACGATTTCAACGCAGACATGTGCCTAGAATAAATACCACTTTAAGCTTGGGGTGGATTACCTCTACACCATATGTACCTAGAATTACAACGTCAACTTTATTTGTTCTACAACTATTAAAAGTCAACCAAATCATTCATCTTTAGAAATGATACTTGGTTTTAGAAAGTACATATAACGGTTTTAGCCTTTGTTTTGTAAGGTTTGTTTATCACACAGTCCTCTATAAATAGGACACGGGGGAGGGCCATTGGGATATAACAAATACTCATATAAGAGGAAGACATCGAAATGAAGAAAGTTCTTTTGATGACATTGTTGGTAGCTACGGTGTTATGGCCACCATTGTCACCTCCACTGCCAATTCGGTTTCTAACAGTGGTAAAATGTGTGACTCAGACATTATCCTCAACACTGCTAGTTCCCTTGCAGTTTGCTTGGGTAACTTTTGCGCTCCATGGGCCAAACCGGTTGTGCTTGAGTCGGAAAAAGCGGTTTTGGGGCTTGTGTGGAACCGACATTTGAATTAATCAAATAGTGTCCCCGGGACATCTACATATACGTATTTATTTATGTATATGCGTGTGTCACTTTGTATGAAATAAGCTCAATCTAGTGTTCAACGGGCATCTACATCATGATGTATTTCATGTTATTGACTAATGAAAATCATGCATGTCTTTATCCAATTAACTTTGCTTTATGGTATGTGTTATATTCGGGTCGAACCGGAACCGTTATTCGTCCATATGGGTATTGGATCCTTATTCATTTAATTAAATTAATTATTTAAATATTTATTTATATATATTTAGTGTACAAATAAATACAACTTAATTTAAGTTGGCCAAACAAAATTATCAACTCTTATATTGTATATGACAATGGTGTCGAGAATTGATCTCGAAGTGGAGATAATGTCCAAATAACTGAAAATTTTGGGTTATACGCTTAAAAATATTTTTTTCTTAACTTTGCGGGTTATTTTGAAGGACTTGTTCCCCGTAAGATTTAATTTCATTGTCATAATTGTTTTATGTCGAATGGTTTAAAAAACAACGTATAATGCACTAATTTTAGATAAGTATTGAGGGAGATATGGTCTCCCGAACAAGACCAATTAAAATAGAAAACTTGGGTCTTTCTTGAGAAAGGCGGTAAAGGATATTTTTCCCAGATCTTTTTGGGCAAATAAAACTTTGGGCTATTTTAATGATGACCAACAACCTAATATGTGCTTGATATTGTTCGTAAAATTATATCATTTTCATAATTATCGATCTCCATGTATTGGGATTTCTTGGCAATTTAGGCAGTGTTTTTTGAATCCCCAGAAAATAGGTAAAATAGGCAATTATATAATATGGGTGTCTGTGTGGAAGGTGTTTGTTAGCTTTTTCTGAATTTTCTTGTATTTTTGTTGCTTTGTATACTTCCTGTATACGGGTTCGCTCCCTCAGCGTTTGGTATTTATTGAATTCATTTATGTATAAAAAAAAGAATGTCATTCCTGAAAGCTTGCAAGATTTGGTACAATCAGCTATTGATTTGAATAAAAAATCAGTTTTCATGAAGTGCTTGTATTCCCGGATGACGCTATTGAGAGCATCCCATATACACATTTAAACTCAAGTCAAAATACAAACCAAATTGTTGTCCTTTTGATACACAATGACAAAAGTAATAAATAGCAGCAAACGAATATATTATTCATTATTTTGTGTTTGATAACTTTAAGTTTTAATAAAAAAAGTTGCATGGATACCATGTCCACATAAAAAATTTATCATCTTTTTCAAAAAAATCATGACAAAAATTTGTAACCTAAATACGATGACAAATTTTTTCCACGAATTTATCTTTCCAATTAAATTTGTTTTTTCCTAAACTTGTTTTTCTTGATTAATTTTTTTTTTATTTTCTTGAAAAATGTTTCGAAGTGTATTTATTTTTCATTAAAACAGTTTTTAAGGGCTCAAAACTGATTTGCGTTAATTTTTTTTTTCTTAAAGAGTATTTTTCACTAAATTTATTTTTCATTAAAAGTTGTTTTATTTTTATGAAAAGTATATTTTTATAGTTAATTTATTTTTCCATCTGCGAAGGATTCCGATCTTACTTCGAAAGATGTAAATTCTACTGTGGAAAATGGCAATTGGAACATCGTCCGCAAGCAAATGCGGAATAGAAATCAAAGGACCTAAATGTTTTTTTTAAATTTGCTTTAGGTTTTTGTTTCCTTTTGCAAGATTCCTGCTTTAGCATTTGTTAGTGCCCTTGGAGATGCTTTTTCTCCATCTATTAATAAAATCTTTTTTTGAGAAAAAAATATTAATTTGAAATAAGATAACCGAACTTACACTAACAAAAAAAAAAAAAAAATAGTTAACTTTTTTGGTTAAACTAACGTTAAAATTGTTTCACCTTTAGGCATAAACTGTGTTAAATATAAATTAAAACTGGGCAATATGACACCACCACCTATTATAAAACAATTATATTCACTGATCCGATTACTCCTTGTTTAAAAAATGACGACCTTTAAATACAACTATTAACCGTTCATTGTTTTTTTATTTGGTAGAAATAGACTACTACCCTTAAGAGAGAGAAAAAATTGTTACAAATCATCCCGTATATCCTGAAATAATGGAAGTAATTCGTTTATGAATTGAGTACCGACTTAGATACTATTGTTCTAGGGTGATAACATACACACAATAGATATATCCTAAATACATAAAACACTAGCCTGATCGCAGGTATTAACCGCCTCAGATCGCAAGCATCCACCTTGACACCACGTTCATTATAGCAGCAATTACAACCTCACCCAGCAGTTAGCAACAGTTATTAAGTAGCAGTCAAACACGTTCTTATAACAGCAGTTAGACACGTTCTATTAGCACCAGTTAACAGGTTCAGTTTTCAATGAAGTCTATATATAGGACTTGTAGTTGTTCAATACAAACATATATGAATATGTTCATTCTCTTCTCATAAACTAATATGGTATCAAAGCAGTAAAACTCTCACAAGCAATATCGATCCTGGTATTTCATTTCTCCAGCGGCGGTAGCGACCATTCATTGCTACCCTCCGCCGGGACTTTCATGCTTCTGTAATTATTCCGAATTAATCCCATATGTCCTCCCATGTCATCAGGAGCTTATACCACGTCCCTCACTCTCTCTCACTCCAAAACTTAAATTCCTAATATAAACTAACCATAGTGCCACCCTCTTATCCCCCTTGTTTCCAATACTATTTCTTCATCAACTCCCTTTCCTTCTCCCTAAAAACTTTCTTTCCCATGGTCCCAACACTCCAGCCATATAGCAGCCTTTCCTATCTCTTCTCCCATCATTTTGTACAAACCCACTCTTTTTTACTTTGTATTTTCTTTACTCTCATTTGGTGCACATATGAACCCATAATATCTTTCATTTCACCCTCTATTATTTTCCCAACATTTACCACATAACCAATATGTAATATTATTCCCCTACTTCCCCCACAATCCTCTTTTTCTCAGCCCAAAGGGATTATCTCTTCATCCCCTCACACACCCAACTTGCGCATACTACCGTACAACCCCTAGTAGCCCTTACTTCTTAAATCCATCCACCACCACCCCCCCCCCCCCCCCCCCCCCAAAAAAAAAAAACGATCAGAGTCATTTCTTCTTTTTATGGCTTAATGTTGTTTTTGCTAGAACTTTAGAGGCTTTTAGTAGTTGAACTTCTGTAGGTTATTGTACTGTTATTTATCTCCATTCACAATGTGGCAAAAATGTGTTCTATAAATGATTTGTGTGTTTCCTTTTAGTGACGGTTTAGTATTTAACATAACCTTCATCCTAAGATTCCTATGTTGGCAAAACTAAAGACTAGTGATCTGTCATTTCTTCATTTGGGAATCAACAACCTGAATCTTTTCAGATTTAATTGGGATTTTTTTTTCTTTTTTCTCTCTCCATAGTCCACCATTTTTTATTTATTTTTCTTTATTTTCTACTTCTCTTCTCCCCCATATATCTAATGACAAACATCTACTCCAGTTATATTTCTTCTCCCTCTCCTACTACCACTCTTACTATGGCACATAATAGAGACTCTTACTATGGCACACAACAGAGAGAAAACATAAACACATTTTCGAAAATGGCCTCACACTTCTAGCAAAAGCTTTCTTACCACTCAAATATTTGGATGATGCCTTGAGAGCTTTTTCTTGTCCTATAAAAGGTCTACCTACTCCTATTCTTCATGGTCAAACACCTATGACTACTCCTTTCAACATTCAACCTGATTCCTCTTTTCTCAGAACTTTTGCATGCTCCTGTTTTCCCAATCTTGGACCATATAATAGACATAAGTTTGCCTATAGATCTGTTGAGTTCACCTTTCTTGGATATATCTTAATTCACAAAGGTTCCAAGTGCTTAGACCCCACTGGATGTATCTACATATCCAGAGATGTAATCTTTCATGAAAACTATTTTCTTTTCTCTAAATCTACTAATATTTCTTCAGCTGAATTCATTGCTACTCCAGGTAATATAACCATTTTCACCCATAAATTATCTTCCTAATCCATATTATGTTCCACACTTGTTTTCTCCCATTCCTAATTTAGTACATAAACTGGAGACGGTCATGGTAGCTACAACAATCACTAATCCACACATGATCAAATTGCGGATATCTTCAAAATGGGTCTATCTACTAGCAAGTTTACTTTTCTTGGAGACAAGCTAATGGTTGTTCCTCCACCATCATCTGGCAGGAGAGCATTAACCACCTCGTATCACAAGCATCCACCTTGACACCACGTTCATTATAGCATCAACTACAGCCTCACCATATCAGCAGCAGTTAGCACCAGTTATTAAGTAGCTGTCAAACACGTTCTTATAGCAGCAGTTAGACACATTCTATTAGCACCAATTAACATGTTTAATTTACAATGAAGTCTATATATAAGACATGTAGTTGTTCAATACAAACATATAAGAATATGTTAATTCTCTTCTCGTAAACTTTTAGCAGGAGGCTTCACTCCAAGTAATTATAAAGTGCTTAACTAACATATGAACAATCAATAAAAAACTTCCCCCAAAACACCCCAACCGGCAAATTATCCATCCTTAACACCTCTTAGTAAAACACTCACCGAAAATTTAAATAAATTGGAAAAATAGAAAACAAGCGATAAGTTGTTTGTATTTAAAAGTCCGATAGGCATGCAATGAGTTCCCAATAATGTCAAAATTTGGAATTTATTTTGTAATTTTTTTAAACCAATTTCCATTTTTTTATTAATTGAAGTTTCCAAAAGCTCCCCCAAAAGTACTTAACTCGCATATGAAGAATCAATATAAAACTTCCCCCAAAACCTCGTAAACCTCTAATTATCAATGCTTAACACCTCTTAGTAAAACACTCACAGACAATCGTAAGTGTAAACAAATTAGATTTTGTTTACACTTTATCATAAGTTTTGTTAAGGAAAGGTTCCAATACTAAATTTTGTACCCCAATTTATCATAAGTGTAAAGAAATTACATTTTGTCTATGATAAAAAAATAGCATTTGCATCATACAATATTAAAGGTGCACGGGCTCCACATATGTCCCTATTTTCAATTTATATCCCCTTACATAAGGAGTTTCGAATAAATAAAAATCTCTCCTCATAATTATTAAACAAATAGTACAACAAATGCTATACATTTCATCTACAAATAAACAAAATGAGTATGTCTTCATTGCACGTTTACGTAGGGACAACCTTAAACTAAAATAAACAATCAAACATAAGATCTTAATAAATTTTCTTAATAAACATCCATTTAAGCAAACAAACATACAAACGAGTCTTTCAAATTGGTGAATTTATCAAACTCACATTCTAATGGAGCGAGTCAAACACACCAGTAGTATAGGGTGGTCTAAAAAAATCACGCATATAAACCTTGCAATAATTTAAACAAATTAATTCTAGAACAAATAGATTAAAAATGGCTTCTTGAAATAGTTCATAAATAAATTTTATGTTGTTAGGTAGATCCATAATTCATTTTTCACTCATGAAGTGGAAAAAATAAAATTTCCCATTTCACCTATTTTCTGGGGACTAAAAAAAACGCCTAAATTGCCATGAAATCTCAATAAATGATGATCGATAATTACGAAAATGATATAATTTTATGAAAAGTATCAAACATATATTAGGTTGTTGGTTGTCATGAAAATAGCCCTGTTTTATTTGCCCGAAAAGATCTGGAAAAATATCCTTTACCACCTTTCTCAAGAAAAATCCAAAATTTTCAATTTTAATTGGTCTTGTTAGGGAGACCCTATCTCTGTCAATACTTATATAAAATTAGTGCATTATACGTTGTTTTTCAAGCCTTTCGACATAAAACAATAACGACAAATAAATTAAATCTTACTGGGCCCTTCAAAATAACGTGCAAAGTTACGAAAAAAATACTGTTAGTCATATAAACCTAGAATTTTCAGTTATTTGGACATTATCTCCACTTAGAGATCAGTTCTCGACACCATTGTCATATACAGAATAAGCATTATTAATTCAGTTTGGCCAACTTAAATTATGTTATATTTATTTGTACACTAAATATATATAAATAAATATTAAAATTATTAATCCAATTAAATGAATAAGGAACCATTACCCATATGGATTGATCACGGTTCCGGTTCGACCCGAATATAACACATACAGTAAAACACAGATAAAAAAAAAAAAAAAAAAAAAAAAAAAAAAAAAAAAAAAAAACACAGATAATTGGATAAACACATGCATGGTTTTCATTAATCAATAATATGAAATACATAGATGTAGATGCTCGTTGAACACTAGATTGAGCTTATTTCATACACACTTGCACACGCAAACACATAAACAGATGTGTACATGTAGATGTAGATGTAGATGTCCCCGAGACACTAATTGATCAATTCAAATGTCGGTTCCACACAAGCGCCAAAACCACTTTTTCCGACGCAAACACAACCAGATTGGCAGGGGCTCCATGGAGCGCAAAATTTACCCAAGCAAACTCCAAGGGAATTATAAACCTTGAGGAGAGTGTTGGTGTCACACATTTTACCATTGTTATCAACCGAATTGGCCGTGGAGTTGACAATGGTGGCCATAAACACCGTTGCTACCACCAATGTCATCAAAAGAACTTTCTTCAATTCCATGTCTTTGTCTTATATGAGTGTTTGCTATATCCCAATGGCCGTCCCCCGTCTCCTATTTATAGAGGAGTGTGTGATAAATAAACCTTATAAAACTAAGGCTAAAACCGTCAAATGTACTTTCTAAAGCCTAGAATCATTTCTAAAGGTGAGTAGAACTATTAAGTATAAATGATTTGGTTGACTTTTAATAATAAAGTTGACATTGTACTTCTAAGTTAAAAAGATGCTGCTGTAGAGGTAATCCACCCAAGCTTAAATTGCAATTAATTCTAGGTACATCTGCATTAAAATCGTATTCAAATGCAGAAGACTCACAACCCCAACTGTCGTTAAATCAACTTGCAGTTTCTAGCATGTGCACATCCCAAAGCAACAATTAGATTTGTATTAAATGAGAAGTTATTTTTTTAACAAAAATGTGAGTAAATAATTAAAAAACCAACTACAAGCCCTATTAAACAAATTAAACGATCTTATGTCGAGTTAAAGTTACAAAAAAATGAAAACAAATTAGTTTCGATACAACAAGTAAAAAATAAAAAAAAACAAGTGAAAGACATGTGCACCATGTGTGAAAAAAATATAAAATCATAAGGCTTGAGGTTTGTGTTTACTTACTAAAAAAATTATTGAATAACAGAATTGGTTGGAAAACTACAATTTTTATTGGCGCCACCAAGTTGTAGGGGTCAGTTTTGCATCCACAAAAATTTGCAAATATTTAAGAGGAGAGATAATTGAGTGAAAACACTTGTATCCATGTATTTTTTAACATCTAATCCCAATGATAATTGCTTTCCCTTAAACCATGGAAATAGTCATGTGAAATAACCACATGAATACCCATGTCAATACTCACGTGAAATAACAATGTGAAAGTGCCTGTATTCCCGGATGATGCTTTTGAAAGCATCCCCTATACACATTGCATTTCCAGTAAAATAAAATAAAAATAATTGTCCTTTTGGTACACAATGACAAAAGTGGTAAATAGCAGGAAACGTATATATTATTCATTATTTGGTGTGTTTGATAACTTTTATTTTTAATGAAAAAAACTTGCATGGATACCATGTCCACATATAATTTTTATCATCTTTTTGAAAAAAATTAGGACAATTTTTCCAAACCTATATACGATGAATAATTTTTTCCACAAATTTATCATCCCAATAAAATTTGTTATTTTTTTAAACTTGTTTTTCTTGATTATTTTTTTTTTGTTAAAAAAAGTATTGAAGTGTTTTTATTTTTCGTTAAAACAGTTTTTAAGGTGTAAATACTGAGTTGTGTTTAAAATATTTTCTTGAAAAGTATTTTTCAATAATTTTTTTTTCATTAAAAGTTGTTTTATTTTTATGAAAATTATATTTTTTTCTTAAAATTTGTTTTTATTTATTCAACTTACATTAAAATTGTTTCAACATTAGGCGAAAAATCCATTAAAATTGTATTAAAACTGGGCAATCTGATACCCCCCCTATTATAAAAAAAAACTATTTGCAGATCCGGTTTCTCCTTGTTTAAAAAATGACGATCTTTAAATACAACTATTAATCATGCAATGTTTTTTTTTGTTTAGAAATAGACTATGATACCCTCAAGAGAGAGAAAGTACTGTAATTTATTATTGAATTGAGTATCGTCTTAGATATTATTTCTCCACGGTGATAAACTCAAATGTGATAGATACTATCTTGATAGACACTTATCTATTGGGACACATAAGCCCATATAATTATATGTTAGGTCATAAACACATGATTTTTTATTGATAGGTACTAAACTCAACTGTTTTTTTAAAACCATTTTTATTTTTCAAAACTATTATTTTTTTTTTATAAGCAAATGATATCATAAAAACAACCCGCCTAAGGGGGCGGAATCCCGTATACAGGAAGTATACCAAGCACAAAAACAAAGGGCCGAAGCCCGGAACAGCCAAGCCTACCACCTAAAATTCCTCCAAAAAGTCAAGAAAATGATCAAGCGATGAGTCATGCCTTTTCCTGAACAGCCAAGCCTACCACCTTAAATATATTTTTTTCAATTTTACATCGTACACTCAAACCGGTAGCGTCGTGACCACGCGTTCAGTTCCCAAGAGTCGCATTGGTCCCATGTGAGGTGTCCGTGACTCCTACGAGACCGTTTTGTATTTTTTTAACGTTTTCACCCGTCGATGGCATGTTTTTATGCTTAAGTCTAATTTTCTGGAAATTTACGTCGTACACTCAAACCGGGAGCACCGTGACTACGCGATCGGTTCCTACGAGCCCCATGGGTCCCGTGCGAGGTGTTCGTGACTCTTACGGGACCGTTTTTTTTTGTTGTGTTACATTTTTACCATTCGATTGCATGTTTATATGCTTAAGTCTAAATTTTTTCAATTTTACGTCAAACACTCAAACCGGGAGCGTTGTAACTACGCGATCGGTTCCTACGGGTCACATTGGTCCCGTGCGAGGTGTTCGTGGCTCTTGCGGGACTGTTTTGTGCTTGTTCTACATTTTCACCTTTCGATGGCATGTTTTTATGCTCAAGTCTAAATTTTTGTTAATTTACGTCTTACACTCAAACCAGGAGCGTCGTGACTACGTGTCCGGTTCCTACGAGTCACATTGGTCCCGTGCGTGGTGTTCGTGACTCCAATGGTACCGTTTTGTGTGTGTTTTACGTTTTTACCCTTCGATGACATGTTTTTATGCTCTGTCTATTTTTTTGTAAATTCACGTCGTACACTCAAACCGGGAGCCCCGTGACTACGCGGTCGGTTCCTATGCGTCACATTGGTCCCGTGCAAGGTGTTCGTGACTCTTACGGTACCGTTTTGTGTTTGTTTTACATTTTTACCTTTCGATGGCATGTTTTTATGCTTCAGTCAATTTTTTTGCAAATTCACGTCGAACACTCAAACCGGGAGCCCCGTGAGTACGCGGTCGGTTCCTACGAGTCACATTGGTCCCGTGCGAGGTGTTCGTGACTCTTACGAAACCGTTTTGTCGCTTTTTTATGCTTTCAGCCTTCGATGGAATATTTTTATTCTCAGGTCCAACGTTTTGCAAATTTACGTCGTACAGTCAAATCGAGAGCCCTCTGACTGCGCATTCGGTTCCTGCGAGTCATATTGGTCCCGTGCGAGGTGTTCGTGGCTCTTACGGGACCGTTTCTTTCTTGTTCTACGTTTTCACGCTTTGATGGAATGTTTTTAAGTTTAAGTCTAAATTTTTGTAAATTTACGTCGTACACTCAAACCGAGAGCGTCGTTACTACGCGTCCGGTACCTACGAGTCACATTGGTCCCCTGCGAGGTGTTCCTGAATCTTACGGTACCGTTTTGTGTTTGTTTTATGTTTTCATCCTTCGATGGCTTGTTTTTATGCCAAAGTCTATTTTTTTACAAATTCATGTAATACACTCAAATCGGGAGTCCCGTGACTACGCGGTCGGTTCCTACGAGTCACATTGGTCCCGCGCGAGGTGTTCGTGACTCTTACGAGACCATTTTGTGGCTTTTTATGCTTTCACCCTTCGATGGAAAATTTTTATGCGTAAGTCCAACGTTTAGCAAATTTAAGTCGTACACTCAAACCGCGAGACCTGTGACAATGCAGTCGGTTCCTACGAGTCAGATTGGTCCCGTGCGAGGTGTTCATGACTCTTACGGGACCGTTTTTTGCTTGTTCTAATTTTTCACCCTTCGATGGTATGTTTTTATGTTTAAGTCATAATTTTTTCAAATTTACGTCGTACACTCAAACGGGAGCGTCGTTACTACCCGTCCGGGACCTACGAGTCACATTGGTCCCGTGCGAGGTGTTCGTGATACTTACGGTACCCTTTTGTGTTTGTTTTACGTTTTCACCCTTCGATGGCTTGTTTTTAAGTTTAAGTCTAAATTTTTCCAAATTTACGTCGTACACTCAAACCGGGGGCGTTGTTACTACGCGTCCGGTACCTACGAGTCACATTGGTCCCGTGCGAGGTATTCGTGACACTTACGGTACCGTTTTGTGTTTGTTTTACTTTTTCGCCCTTCGATGGCTTGTTTTTATGCCAAAGTCTATTTTTTTGCAAATTCATGTCCTACACTTAAACCGGGAGCCCCGTGACTACGCGGTCGGTTCCTACGAGTCACATTGGTCCCGTGCGAGGTGTTCGTGACTCTTACGGGACCGTTTTGTGATTTTTTGCTTTCACCCTTCGATGGCATATTTTGATCCTTAATTCGAACGTTTAGCAAATTTATGTCGTACACTCAAACCGGGAGACCTGTGACTATGTACTTGGTTCCTACGAGTCAGATTGGTCCCGTGCGAGGTGTTCGTGACTCTTACGGGACCGTTTTTTGCTTGTTCTACGTTTTCAACCTTCGATGGCATGTTTGTATGTTTAAGTCTAATTTTTTACCAATTTACGTCGTACACTCAAACCGAGAGCGTCTTTACTACCCGTCCGGTACCTACGAGTCACATTGGTCCCGTATGAGGTGTTCGTGACTCTTACGGTACCGTTTTGTGTTTGTTTTACGTTTTCACCCTTCGATGGCTTGATTTTAAGTTCAAGTCTAAATTTTTTCGAATTTACGCCGTACACTCAAACCGGGGGCGTTGTTACTACGCGGCCGGTACCTACTAGTCACATTGATCCCGTGCGAGATATTCGTGACACTTACGGTACCGTTTTGTATTTGTTTTACGTTTGCACCCTTCGATGGTTTGTTTTTATGCCAAAGTCTATTTTTTTGCAAATTCATGTCCTACACTCAAACCGGGAGCCCGTGACTACGCGGTCGGTTCCTACGAGTCACATTGGTCCCGTGCGAGGTGTTCGTGACTCTTACGGGACCGTTTTGTAGTTTTTTATGCTTTCACCCTTCGATGGCATATTTTGATGCTTAATTCCAACGTTTAGCAAATTTATGTCGTACACTCAAACCGGGAGACCTGTGACTATGTAGTCGGTTCCTACGAGTCAGATTGGTCCCGTGCGAGGTGTTCGTGACTCTTACGGGACCGTTTTTTGCTTGTTCTACGTTTTCAACCTTCGATGGCATGCTTTTATGTTTAAGTCTAATTTTTTACCAATTTACGTCGTACATTCAAACCGAGAGCGTCTTTACTACCCGTCCAGTACCTACGAGTCACATTGGTCCCGTACGAGGTGTTCGTGACTCTTACGGTACTATTTTGTGTTTGTTTCACGTTTTCACCCTTCGATGGCTTGATTTTAAGTTCAAGTCTAAATTTTTTCAAATTTACGTCGTACACTCAAACCGGGGGCGTTGTTACTACGCGTCCGGTACCTATGAGTCACATTGATCCCGTGCGAGGTATTCGTGACACTTACGGTACCGTTTTCTGTTTGTTTTACGTTTGCACCCTGCGATGGTTTGTTTTTATGCCAAAGTCTATTTTTTTGCAAATTCATGTTCTACACTCAAACCGGGAGCCCCGTGACTACGCGGTCGGTTCCTACGCGTCACATTGGTCCCGTGCGAGGTTTTCGTGACTCTTACGGTACCGTTTTGTAGTTTTTTATGCTTTCACCCTTCGATGGCATATTTTGATGCTTAATTCCAACGTTTAGCAAATTTATGTCGTACACTCAAACGGGGAGACCTGTGACTATGTAGTCGATTCCTACGAGTCAGATTGGTCCCGTGCGAGGTGTTCGTGACTCTTACGGGACCGTTTTTTGCTTGTTCTACGTTTTCAACCTTCGATGGCATGTTTTTATGTTTAAGTCGATTTTTTTACCAATTTACGTCGTACACTCAAACCGAGAGCGTCTTTACTACCCGTCCGGTACCTACGAGTCACATTGGTCCCGTACGAAGTGTTCGTGACTCTTACGGTACCGTTTTGTGTTTGTTTTACATTTTCACCCTTCGATGGCTTGATTTTAAGTTCAAGTCTAAATTTTTTCAAATTTACGTCGTACACTCAAATCGGGAGCGTTGTTACTACGCGTCCGGTACCTACGAGTCACATTGGTCCCGTGCGAGGTGTTCGTGATACTTATGGTACCGTTTTATGTTTGTTTTACGTTTTCACTATTTGATGGCTTGTTTTTATGCCAAAGTCTATTTTTTTGCAAATTCATGTCCTACACTCAAACCGGGAGCCCCGTGACTACGCGGTCGGTTCCTACGAGTCACATTAGTCACGTGCGAGGTGTTTGTGACTCTTACGGGACCGTTTTGTGGATTTTTCATGCTTTCACCCTTCCATGGCATATTTTGATGCTTAAGTCCAACGTTTAGCAAATTTAAGTCGTACACTCAAACCGGGAGACCTGTGACTATGCAGTCGGTTCCTATGAGTCAGATTGGTCCCGTGCGAGGTGTTCGTGACTCTTTCGAGACCATTTTTTTCTTGTTCTACGTTTTCAACCTTCGGTGGCATGTTTTTATGTTTAAGTCTTAATTTTTACAAATTTACGTCGTACACTCAAACTGAGAGCGTCCTTTCAACCCGTTTGGTACCTACGAGTCACATCGGTCCCGTGCGAGGTGTTCGTGACTCTTACGGTACCGTTTTGTATTTTTTTTACGTTTTCACCCTTCGGCAGCTTGTTTTTAAGTTTAAATCTAAATTTTTCCAAATTTACGTCGTACACTCAAATTGGGAGCGTTGTTACAACGCGTCCGGTACCTATGAGTCACATTGGTCCAGTGCGAGGTGTTCGTGACACTTACGGTACCGTTTTGTGTTTGTTTTATATTTTCACCCTTCGATGGCTTGTTTTTATACTTAAGTCTATTTTTTTTTCAAATTCATGTCCAATACTCAAACCGAGAGCCCCGTGACTACGCGGTCGGTTCCTACGAGTCACATTTGTCCCGTGCGAGGTGTTCGTGACTCTTACGGGACCGTTTTGTGGCTTTTTTATGCTTTCACCCTTCGATGGCATATTTTGATGCTTAAGTCCAATGTTTAGCAAATTTAAGTCGTACAGTCAAACCGGAAGACCTGTGACTATGAAGTCGGTTCCTACGAGTCAGATTGGTCCCGTGCGAGGTGTTCGTGACTCTTACGGGACCGTTTTTTGCTTGTTCTACGTCTTCGCTGGCATGTTTTTATGTTTAAGTCTTAATTTTTACAAATTTACGTCGTACACTCAAATCGGGAGCGTCGTTACTACCCGTCCGGTACCTACGAGTCACATCGGTCCCGTGCGAGGTGTTCGTGACTCTTACGGTACCGTTTGGTGTTTGTTTTACGTTTTCACCCTTCGATGGCATGTTTTTATGCGTAAATATATTTTTTAAAATTTTACATCGTACACTCAAACCGGGAGCGTCGTGACCACTCGTTCAGTTCCTACGAGTCGCATTGGTCCCATGTGAGGTGTCCGTGACTCTTACGAGACCGTTTTGTATTATTTTAACGTTTTCACCCGTCGATGGCATGTTTTTATGCTTAAGTCTAATTTTTTGGAAATTTACATCGTACACTCAAATCGGGAGCACCGTGACTACGCGATCGGTTCCTATGAGCCCCATGGGTCCCGTGCGAGGTGCTCGTGATTCTTACGGGACCATTTTGTTGTTGTGTTACATTTTTACCATTCGATTGCATGTTTATATGCTTAAGTTTAAATTTTTTCTATTTTACATCAAACACACAAACCGCGAGCGTTGTGACTACGCGATCGGTTCCTACGGGTCACATTGGTCCCGTGCGAGGTGCATCGAAAAACCCATACAAACTTGAACTAGATTGTGAGTACAAGGTTATCCTATAGTCAACCGTACCTTAACATACTGTAGGATCCGTTTAAGTGCTTGAAAGTGGTCTGGTTCAGGATCATGGAGGAATTGGCATATGGTGTTAATTGCGTAGGTTAGATCAGGGCGGGTGAGAGTCATATATTGAAGCGCACCAACGATGGAACGAAACTGAGTGGGGTGAGAGAGGGAGGGGAGGGAGAGCAAGTAAATTTATTGATGGATTGTGATGGTGGTGTAGACGGGGTGGGGGTAGGATTGGAGCGAAGCATATTAGCAATTGTCAGAATTTTGCGCGCATCCTTCTCTTGTGTGAGAAAGAGACCCCTCCCCCCCCCCCCCCAAAAAAAAAAAAGGCTTGACATGTATACGAAGGAAGAGATGTATGTGACCCAAATCTTTCATGGAAAAAGCTGTTCCAAATTGATGTAAAAAATGTTGCAAGAGAGTGGAATTATTACTTGTAACAATAATATCATCAACATAGACGAGAAGTAAAATGGTGACATGATCCTGAGTATACACAAATAGGGAAGGGTCTGCTTGACTACAATGGAAACCATGTTGAATGAGGTAAGAGCTTAATTTATCAAACCAAGCGCGAGGAGCTTGTTTAAGCCCACAAATAGACTTGTGTAGAAGGCAAACATGATCCGGATGATGAGCACTGAAAAACCCCGGTGGTTGTTTCACATAAACAGTATCTTGTAGTGAGCCATAAAGAAAGGCATTTTTTACGTCTAGTTGATGGAGAGGCCACCCATTCATGACATCAATGGAAAGAACCATGCGAACAGTGGCATGTTTGACAACCGGACTAAAGGTATCCAAGTAGTGAATGCCTTCAAGTTGGCGATAACCTTGAGCAACAAGACGAGCTTTATAACGATCCAACGTACCATCTGCATTTGTTTTGGTTTTGTATACCCATTTGGAGCCAATGAGGTTCATGGAAGGATGATAAGGAACAAGTGTCCATGTCTTGTTGTCATGTAACGCAGCAAGTTCCTCTTTCATGGCAGGGAACCACAAGGGGTGAGACAAAGCATCCTGAAGAGAAGAAGGTTCTGACTGAAGGGAAGGTTGAGCGGTGATGAGAGATTTGGGAAAATATTGATTGGGCTGGGTTCTAGTAACCATAGGGTGGGTATTGGAAGGATTAGGATGGTGAGTGAGGGTATATGGGTTATTAAGTGGAGTAGGGTGATTTAGGGGGAGATCAATTTGAAGGTGTAGTCCCGGCGGATCAAAGATGCATGGCTGGGGAGGCAAGGGGGTAGCTGGTTGATCGGGAAAACTAGACAACGTGGATGGTGGGATATGAGGGGACAATGTGTATTGGATGGGAGATGGGGTAATGAGGCATGGGGAGGAGTTCGGTGAATAAGGTCGTAAGGCAGTGTGGGTGTCAGCTTGAGTTGACATGTCAGGTGTAGGGTGGGGAGATGGGGAAGTAGGCATGTGGGTAATTGGTGTACATGTTAAACTGCCTTGGTCAGAATTAGGTTGGGTAGTTGGTAAATCTGGTTGGATGGTGGCAGGGGGGTTTTCCTATGGAGAGGACTCATTTAGCAAATTTGAGGTAACCATAGCATCAAAAAATTCTTGAAATGTGTTGGGAACATATGTTTCATGGGGTGTTTAAAAAAAATTGAAGTAATATCAAAAGGAAAAATATGTTCATCAAACACCACATGTCTAGAAATATACACTCTTTTTGTAGTAGGATGATAACATCTAAACCCTTTGTAAAGATTACTATATGCAATGAAAACACGTGGATAAGTTTTTGGTTCAAATGTTATATGTGTGTGTTTTCTTAAATAAGGGAAGCATCTACATCCGAAAATTTTGAGAGATGAATAATCTGGATTTGTCCCATATAATTTAAAAAATGGAGTGGTCATTGTTAAAGTGTTAGATTGGAGTCTATTTATTGAGAAAATTGAAGTCATAAATTCCTCGACCCAAAGAAAAAATGGTGCTTTAGCATGAAACAATAGTGTGAGACCCGTTTCAACAATATTTCGATTGTTTCTTTCAGCAATCCCATTTTGTTCTGGTGTAAGGACATGAGACATGCATCACTATACTCAGATTATTTAAGTGATTTAAAAATTTAGAATTTGAAAATTCTCCTCCTCCATCACATTGAAAAATCTTAATTTTCAGACTAAATTGAGTTTGAATCATATTTTGAAATTTCACAAATGTCTCATAAAATTCAGATTTTTGTTTCAAAGGATAAAACCAAGTGTACCTAGTACAATCATCGACAAATATAGCATGACACTTCATATTTTGAATTGATGAGATAGGTCTGGGTCCCCAAAGATCGCAATGAATCTTTTCAAATGGAGTATTACATATCTTGTCATTTTGTGTAAGAGGAAGCCTGCAACTTGTTTCTAATTGACAACTTGAACATATCGTGCGTTGTTTGTTCCATTGACTTACATATAAATTTCCTAATTTATGTAAAACAACAAGGAAATCGGAATTTGGGTGTCCTAGCCTTTGATGCCATATATAATCCGGTGCTTTTCCTGACTTTATGACACTTAAAGCTTAAATACCTTCATTCTCGAGAGTGTAAAGACCATCCTTCTTACTCCCTTTTGCTAGTACCTGCTTGGTTATCTTGTCCTATACAGTAAAGTCAAAATTAGTAAATTCAATTATACAATCATTTTCTTTTGTGAGTTGACTTACTGAAATTAAATCCTAATTTAATTTTGGAAGAACAAGAGTATTTGAAATTTTTAATTTATAATTTTTTTGTCCAACGTAGGTAACGGGGAGGTGAGACCCATTTCCGACGACTAGTTTGTCTGTTCCACAATATGGCATAAGTTTGGATAACATACCTGTATCATTTACCATGTGAGTTGTGGCACTCGAATCCACATAGAGTTGATTGTCTTGAACTGGTGAGAAGTTTGTGCCTATATAGGCTTCATGGATGTTTTCGGTGCTTTGAAAAGAATGATCCCAACGGTAGTAGCAAGTGTTGGCTCGTTGATTGTTCTTTCCACAAATTTGACATGCTACTTCCGATGGTTTCTTTATCTCACTCCTATTTTGTGATGAATAGGGAGTATTCTTGAAATCGGGCCTATGAATAGCTGCATTTGTGGGCCTAAACCCACGACCTCTAGAGTTAAATTGAAAATTGTTGTTGTAGCTTCCTCGAGCACGAGACATATTGTCATGGCCCCGTTCTTGAAAAGATTGTTTTTGAGCATGAAATAGCATGTTGTGATTTGACACCTCTTCCTCTTTGTCTTCCCGAATGTCAAAACCCCGAAGGGAGGTAATCAAATTTGACAATGTAGGATAAGGTGGCTTACCAATCATTACTGTTCAAATTGTTTGTTATTTCTTTCCAAGGTCTTTGGCAAAAGATATGACCTTTGTATCCTCGTCTAAGGGTTTTTGTATCGCGGCAAGCTCATCACAAATTACCTTAAATTTTTTACCATACTCATCAACAGTTTTTCCTTCAAGCTTGATGCTTTGAATTTGTTCTTTTAGTTGGAACTCCCTCTCCTTGCTCGTTTGCAAGTAATTGTCTTCAAGACACAACCAAATTTCTCTAGCCGTGTTGCACCCAATGATTAAACATGCACTTTCTTCGATAATGTTAGATCACAGCCAACATTGTAGTAGGAGATCTTTTCTTCCCATTCCGGTATTATTTGTGCTTCATTAGTAATGAACTTTTCTACCTTTATGGTTTTCATAAGGTTGAGAGTTTGATTTCACCATACTAGATAATTATTTGGTTTGAGTTTAATCGGAGTGAGGTTTACAAGTTGTGGTAGGGAGTTAAGTGACAAGGAAAGAGTTGTGTTTGAATTTGTAGTTGAAATAGCCATTGACACAACCTTGAGCTCTAATACCATGAAAGAGTAGAAAACCATATTTTATATATTGTCTTAGTATACAACGATATGGAAGCAGGTACATTTATATGCAAATAACTTTCCTATAAATTCTATGAATAGCAGTTATACAAACGTTGCAACTGCAATGCTACATCACTGAATCAAGACAGAAACTGTAATGAACGTGGGACACGGAGAAACTGTAATGAATGTGGGACAGTGCTGCTGTGAACAACTGTTGTGACAGTGTAGCATACATGCTCTAGCAAATAGTTGTATTTGAATGTCGTCATTTTTTAAACTAGGAGTAACCGGATCTGCAAATAGAATTTTTTATAACAAGGGGTGGTATCAGATTGCCAAGTTTTTATACAATTTTAACACAGTTTTCGCGTAAAAGGTAAAACAATTTTAACGTTAGTTTAACCAAAAAAAACATTAACAATAAAAATATACTTTTCATAAAAATAAAACAGCTTTTAATCAAATATAAATTTTGTAAAAATACTCTTGAAGATTTTTTTTTAACACAAATCAGTTTTTAGCCCTTAAAAACTGTTTGAACGAAAAATAAAAACACTTCAAAACATTTTTTAACAGAATAAAAAAATTCAATCAAGAAAAACAATTTTTAAAAAAATAACAAATTTAATTCGGATAATAAATTTGTGCGAAAAATTCGTCATCGTATATAGGTTATAAAAATTTGTCCTAATTATTGTTAAAAAGATGATAAAACTTATATGTCGACATGGTATCCATGCAAGTTTTCTTATTAAAAATAAAAGTTATCAAACACACAAAATAATGAATAATATATTTGTTTGCTGCTACTTACCTCTTTCGTCACTGTGCATCAAGAGGACCATAATTTTTTTTTAATTTTGACTTGAGATTAAATGTGTATATGGGATGCTTTCAATAGCGTCATCCGGGACTACAAGCACTTCACGAATTTTGATTTCACGTGAGTATTGACATGGTTATTCACGTGGTTATTTCACATGAGTATTTACGTTGGTAGTTCCATATTTTAAGGGAAAATAATAATCGTTGGAATTAGATATTAGAAAATGGTAGGATAGAAGTTTTTTCACTCGATTATCTTTCCTCTTAAATATTTGTAAATTTTTCCCGATGCAAAATTGAGTTGCGCAGCAGACCCAAATAACGGCCTAAAATACTATTCAAATAAAAACTATTTAGAAAACACAAAACAAAAAAAGAAATGACCCCTACAGCTTTGTGGCGCAAAACAAATTTGTTGTTTTTCCACCCAATTTTGTTATTAAATAATCACAAACCCAAAATTCAACCGTTTTCCTTAAACCTTATCATTGTACATTTATTCACATATGAGGCAAATGTCTTTCACTTGTTTTTTTATTTATTTTTTATCTACTTGTTGAATCGCAACAGATTTGTTTTCATTTTTTTATAGTTTTAAGTCGAGATAAGATCGTTCAATTATTTTAGTAGGCTTGGAAGTTATTTTTTTAATCATTTACCGATATATTTGTTAAAAAAAGACTTCTCATTTAATACCGATTTGATTGTTGCTTTCGGATTTGCAAATGGGTTACCAGTTGGACATTACACGTTGATTTCAACACAGATGTAACTAGAATTAACAGCATTTTGAGCTTGGGGTGGATTACCTCTACAGCAGCATCTTTCTAACTTACAATTACAATATCAACTTTTTTTCTTCCACTATTATTAAAAGTCAACCAGGTCATTCATAATTACATGTTTGTATGTGTCCCAATAGATACGTATCTATTACTTGCATGATTTCAGGATAGTAGTCTTTTTCAAAAAAACAAGAAAACAATGCACGATAATCGTGCCACGATTAATAGTTGATTTTGAAGGTCGTCATTTATTAAACAAGGAGCCAGATCTGCGAATATATTTTTTTTATAACAAGGGGCGATCAGATTGCCCAGTTTTTATACAATTATGAGACAGTTTTCGCCTAAAGGTGAAACAATTTTAACGTTAGTTTTACAAAAAACAAATTTTAAGAATAAAAATATACTTTTCATAAAAATAAAACAGCTTTTAATGGAAAAAAATGGTCTAAAATACATTTGAAACAAATATTTTTAACACAAATCAGTTTTTTGCCCTTAAAAACTGTTTTAACGAAAAAAAAAACACTTCAAAACGTTTTTTTAAAAAAATTAATCAAGAAAAACAAGTTAAAAAAAACAAATTTTATTGGGATGGTAAATTTGTGGAAAAACTTCTTCATCGGATATAGGTTAGAAAAGTTGTCCTAATTTTTTTTCCAAAAGATGATGAAATTTATATGTTGACATGGTAGCCTTGATTTTTTTTATTAAAATAAAAGTTATCGAACACACAAAATAGTGAATAAAATATTTGTTTGCTGCTATTTACCACTTTTGTCATTGTGTATCAAAAGGACCATAATATTTTTCTTTTTATTTTGACTTGAAATTAAATGTGTATATGGGATGCTTTGAACAGCATCGTCCGGGAATACAAGCACTTCCCAAAATCTGATTTTTTATTCAAATATTTCACGTGAGTATTGACATATGTATTCATGTGGCTATTTCATATGACTATTCACATGGGTATTTCAATATTTTAATGGAAAGCAATTATCCATGGGATTAGATATTAAAATATACTAGGATACAAGTTTTATCACTCAATTATCTTTCCTCTTAAATATTTGCAAATTTTTCCGGATACAAAACCGAGATGCGCAGCTGACCCAAACAAAGGCCTAAAACACTCTTCATATAAAAACTATATTTGAAAAACAAAAACAAAGAAGAAATGACCCCTACAGCTTTGTGGCAAAAAAAAATTATTGTTAGCCCCAATAAACTGTTTTAACTAAAAATAAAACCCTTCAAAACATTTTTTAACCAAATGAAAAAAATAAATGAAGAAAAACAAGTTTAAAAAAAATAACGAATTTTATTGGGATGATATGTTTGTGGAAAAACTTCATCATCGTATATGGGTTGCCTATTTTTTTCCAAAAAGATCATAAAATTTTTATGGGGACACGGCATCCATGAAAGTTTTTTTTATTAAAAATAAAAGTTATCAAACACACAAAATAATGAATAATATATTCGTTTTTCCACCCAATTCTGTTATTGAATAAATTTTTTTACTAAATAATCACAAACCAAAACTAAACCATTTTCCTCAAGCCTTATCATTGTATATTTTTTCACACATGACGCAAATGTATTTCACTTTTTTTTTTCTTTTTTCTTTTACTTGTTCAATCCAAACTGAATTGTTTTCATTTTTTTTAACTTAGCTCGAGATGAGATTGTTTAATTTTTTAATAGGCTTTGTAGTTATTTTTTTAATCATTTGTCCACATATTTTTTAAAAAAAGGACTGCTCATTTAATACAGATCTAATTGTTGCTTTGGGCTTTGCAAATGGGATACCAACTGGACACTGCAAGTTGATTTAACGACGGCAGGGGTTGTGAGTCTTCTGCATTTGAATACGATTGAAACGCAGATGTACCTAGAATAAATACAACTTTAAGCTTGGGGAGGATTACCCCTACACCAGATGTAGCTGGAATTACAATGTCAACTTTATCTGGTCTACTACTATTAAAAGTCAACTAAATCATTCCTAGTTAATAGTTCGACTCATCGTTAGAAATGATTCTAGGTTTTATAAATTACATTTGGCAGTTTTAGCCTTTGTTTTATATGGTTTATTTATAACAGTCCTCTATAAATAGGACACGGGGGAGGGCCATTGGGATATAACAAACACTCATATAAGAGAAAGACATGGAAATGAAGAAAGTTCTTTGGATGACATTGTTGGTAGCTACGGTGTTTATGGCCACCATTGTCAACTCCGCTGCCAATTCGGTTGATAACAAGGGTAAAATGTGTGACTCCAACGCTATCCTCAACGCCGTTAACTCCCTTGGAGTTTGCTTGGGTAAGTTTTGCGCTCCATGGAGCCCCTGCCAATCCGGCTGTGTTTGCGTTGGAACAACTGGCTTTGGTGCTTGTGTGCCATCGGCATTTGAAGTAATCAACTAGTGTTCCACCGACATCTACATCTGCATATTTATTTATGTGTATGCGCGTGTAAGTTTGTATGAAATAAGCTCAATCGAGTGTTCAACGGGCATCTACATCTATGTATTTCATGTTATTGATTAATGAAAATCATGCATGTGTTTATCCTATTTATATGTGTTTTATTGTCTGTGTTATATTTGGGTCGAACTGCAACCGTGATCCGTCCATATGGGTAATGGATCCTCATTCATTTAATTGGATTAATAATTTTAATAATTATTTATATATAGTCTATGTACAAATAAATACATCATAATTTAAGTTGGCCAAACAAAATTACTAACTTTTATTGTGTATATGACAATGGGGTCGAGAATTGATGGTTAGGCAACAAAATTATAAGAATCTCTAATTGGAGATAACGTCAATATAACTCAAAATTATGCGTTTATAGGCTTAACAATATTTTTTTTTTCGTAACTTTGCACGTTATTTTCAAGGCCTTATGCCCAGTAAGATTTAATTTCTTTGTCATAATTGTTTTATGTAGAAAGGATTTCTAAAACAACGTATAATGAACTAATTTTAGATAAGTATTGATGGAGATAGGGTCTCCCGAACAAGACCAATAAAAATTTAAAATGTTGGGGTTTTCTTGAGAAAGGAGATAAAAGGGTATTTTTCCCGCATCTTTTTGGGAAAATAAAACTTTGGGCTATTTTTATGATAACCAACAACCTAATATGTGTTTGATACTGTTCATAAAATTATATCTTTTTTGTAATTATCGATCTCCATTTATTGAGATTTCTTGGCAACTTTGGCGTCGTTTTTTGAGTCCTAGGAAATTATGTAAAATAGGCAATTTTATTTTTTCCACTTCATGAGTGAAAAATGAAGTATGGATATACTTAGCGATGTAAAATTAACTTATGAACTATTTCAAGAGGCCAATTTTTATTTATTTGTTCGTGAATTAATTTGTTTAAATCATTGCAAGGATTATGCGTGATTTTTTTAAACCACCCTATACTACTGGCGTGTTTGACATGCTCCCTTAGAAGGTGAGTGTGACAAATTCATGAATTTGAAAGACTAGTCTGTGTGTTTGTATGCTTAAATGGATGCTTGTTATGAAAATTTATTTGGGTCTTGTGTTTGATTGTTTATTTTTGTTTAAGGTTGTCCCTACCTAAGTGTGCATTGTCTTGGACTATTTCACAGTTGCTGTAAACTTAACTCAATAGAACACAAACGTGACTCCCAGGGGCGAAACCAGGATTTAAACTCTGGGGGGGCCAGAAATTTATATAGCAAAATCTCAATAATAATAGAAATATACATATACGTATATATTGACATAAATATATTCATCAAGAAAAAAGTAAAAATTACGTGAAAAACAAACCGATTATTTATTAAAAAATATCAAAGCTTTATCAGATTTGCTAATTGATTGATTTTGATACTATAATTAAACATATTACAATAAATAATTAAACAACAATCAATGAATATAATTGGACAATTAAGTGGATTTTAAATAAAATCTGCAATTATAATTAATTACCAATCAATATTCGTCTTAAGTTATAATATACAAGTAGGTATGAAATTAAATTCGTAATTAAGTAACTATATGAATTAAATTTATACTTTATATCATTAGGTTTAATTAGTAGATTAATTCCAAGGATACAACTATTAATTTTTATCAACTTTACATACAATAATTAAAATTTTGGAAGAATGTATTAATTAAATAAATGCATCTTGTTCATAAAAGAGGGAGATGAAAACTTACCGATGGTAGGTTAATGGCTTCTTGACAGGCATTTTTGTGTTTGATGTTTTTTTTCCAAGTAAACAAGAACGTAACAAAGTTTTCAAAGAAATAAAATAAATTAGTAGAAACCGTTGAGGATAATAGGGAGAAGTGGTGTGAGAGGTTAAGTAAATGTGAGAGTTTGGTTATAAAAATATAAGGGGCCCACTTTGAAAAGTGGAACCGTGTAGAAAGTAACAACCTTAAAACCACATGGTTAGTTTAAGCTTGTATAACAACTATTTACTCCTTAGTTTTAGGCTTGGGAGGGGACCACCGGTACAATATATTTTAACTCACATAATTCTACAACAGCAACAGAAAAAATTCACGCCTTAGGGGGGGCCATGGCCCCCTTTAGCCCCCATGTGGTTTCGTCTCTGGTGACTCCCAAAAGTCATCATCGAGTTCCCACGGTTATGCTCGTTTCGGCCTTGAGCTTGCCCAGGTTTCTTGAGTGTCGTAGATAATCAAGCTTAATTCTCATAGGAAGCGGCCCCACTACAACACTAATATAGCTGGTTCTATCGAGAGTGTATTGTATCTCACACCCACTGAATAACAACTATAGAAATCATTAAGAGATTAAATTTGATCCTCCATTGATAGAGTGGTACTACATCATTGGAATGCATTTTAAGTCATTCCAATGAGCTCTGACATTGAATAATTTTGCAATCCATAAAACTAGAAAGTGTTAATTGCCTATGTGACCGTTAAAGTATATAAATTATTTATAATAAGCCCTAAAAGTATTTTTCATTACATTAAGCCCCTAAAGTATCAGTTTGGCCCCTTCATCCATTTTGATGGTTAACTTTAACTGAATTTGGGGGCAAAATGGTATTTCGTGTCATTTAAAACTAAGAAATAGTTAAAATAGTTAAAAACATTTAAAATATTTGTTAAATTTTTATTCTGGTATTAATAACATTTTTAAAAAAAATATTTTTTTGCTTTTTTATTTATTGAAAACATTTTTGAAAAAAAGTTTCTATATTAAAAATATTGATATTTTTTAAAAAATTATTATTTACACTAATGGCCCATTTGATTCGAAAGTGGAAAAATGGCCTAGATGGAAAGTTTTTTCATGGGATGACAAAATTTCAATGCAAATCCTAAAATCTCACATCTACTGTTGTTTGATAACATTAATTTTTTGACTGGCAAAAGTGACATGGTTATTGCAATTAATGATAAAACTTACAAATCTAAACAATCTTATATTTAAAAAATAATTTTTAACAAAAAAAAATATATTTCAACCGAAAAAATAGTTTCTAAGAAAAAGTTTCAAAAAAATCAATTTTAAAAATAAAACCAACTGAAAATGATAAAAGAAATTCTTAAAATAATAGTTTTTAATCAAAAAACAGTTTTTAAAAAATAGTTGAATTTAGTACATATCAATCAAAATCATGTGTTTATGACCTAACATCTAATTATATGTGTTTATGTGACCGTATAGATAAGGATCTATCAAAATAGTATCTATCACAATTGTGTTTATCACCCACAAACAGTAGTATCTAAGCCGATACTCAATTCATAAACGAATTACACCCTGATTTCAGGACATACGGGATGATTCGTTGCAATATTTTCTCACTCTTCAAGGTTTAGTAGTCTATTTATAAACAAAAAAAAAATAATGAACGATTAATAGTGAAGGAGTAGAAAACTATATTTTATATATTGTCAGAAAGCTATATTTTATATATTGGCTTAGTATACAATGATATGGAAGCAGGTACATTTATATGGGAATAACTTTCCTCTAACTTCTATGAACACCAGTTATACAAATGTGATAGAAGTTATATGCAACTGCTATGCTACATCACTGAATCATGGGAGGAACTGTAATGAACGTGGGACGTGGAGGAACTATAATGAACGTGGGACAGTGCTGCTGTGAAGAACTGTTATGACAGTGTACCATACATGATCTAATTGCCCCCCTTAAGCGAGAGGAGGTGGTGACACTCCGAGCTTGGATAACAAAGCCAAAAAAGGGGCGACAACTAAGGCATTAGTAAAGATATCAGCCAACTGATCGGATGATGGAACATATTGCATAATAAGAGAACCTTGGTCGAGTTTTTCAAGAACAAAATGAAAATATAATTCGACGTGCTTGGTACGGGCATGAAGAACCGGATTAATACACATGTATAGGGAACTAATATTATCACATAAGAGCAGCGGTGGTCCTATAAGAGAGAACCCAAGATCGCGGAGATGGTACTAGATTCATTGGAGTTCATATGTGGCAGCGGAAAGTGCGCGATATTCGGCTTCATAGCTAGAGTGGGACACAGTAGATTGTTTCTTGGACGCCCATGAAATGAAATTGGAGCATAGAAAAATATAGTAGCCGGAAGTGGAGCGACGAGTCAGTGGACAACCCGCCCACTCAGGATCGAAAAACCCATACAAACATGATCTAGATTGTGAGTACAAGGTTATCCTATAGTCAACCGTACCTTAACATACTGTAGGATCCGTTTAAGTGCTTGAAAGTGGTCTGGTTCAGAATCATGGAGGAATTGGCATATGGTGTTAATTGCGTAGGTTAGATCAGGGCGGGTGAGAGTCATATATTGAAGCGCAGCAACGATGGAACGAAACTGAGTGGGGTGAGAGAGGGAGGGGAGGGAGAGCAAGTAAATTTATTGATGGATTGTGATGGTGGTGTAGACGGGGTGGGGGTAGGATTGGAGCGAAGCATATTAGCAATTGTCAAAATTTTGCGCGCATCCTTCTCTTGTGTGAGAAAGAGACCCCCCCCCCCCAAAAAAAAAAAAAGGCTTCACATGTATACGAAGGAAGAGATGTATGTGACCCAAATCTTTCATGGAAAAAGCTGTTCCAAATTGATGTAAAAAATGTTGCAAGAGAGTGGAATTATTACTTGTAACAATAATATCATCAACATAGACGAGAAGTAAAATGGTGACATGATCCTGAGTATACACAAATAGGGAAGGGTCTGCTTGACTACAATGGAAACCATGTTGAATGAGGTAAGAGCTTAATTTATCAAACCAAGCGCGAGGAGCTTGTTTAAGCCCATAAATAGACTTGTGTAGAAGGCAAACATGATCCGGATGATGAGCACTGAAAACCCCCGGTGGTTGTTTCACATAAACAGTATCTTGTAGTGAGCCATAAAGAAAGGCATTTTTTACGTCTAGTTGATGGAGAGGCCACCCATTCATGACATCAATGGAAAGAACCATGCGAACAGTGGCATGTTTGACAACCGGACTAAAGGTATCCAAGTAGTGAATGCCTTCAAGTTGGCGATAACCTTGAGCAACAAGACGAGCTTTATAACGATCCAACGTACCATCTGCATTTGTTTTGGTTTTGTATACCCATTTGGAGCCAATGAGGTTCATGGAAGGATGATAAGGAACAAGTGTCCATGTCTTGTTGTCATGTAACGCAGCAAGTTCCTCTTTCATGGCAGGGAACCACAAGGGGTGAGACAAAGCATCCTGAAGAGAAGAAGGTTCTGACTGAAGGGAAGGTTGAGTGGTGATGAGAGATTTGGGAAAATATTGATTGGCCTGGGTTCTAGTAACCATAGGGTGGGTATTGGAAGGATTAGGATGGTGAGTGAGGGTATATGGGTTATTAAGTGGAGTAGGGTGATTTAGGGGGAGATCAATTTGAAGGTGTAGTCCCGGCGGATCAAAGATGCATGGCTGGGGAGGCAAGGGGGTAGCTGGTTGATCGGGAAAACTAGACAACGTGGATGGTGGGATATGAGGGGACAATGTGTATTGGATGGGAGATGAGGTAATGAGGCATGGGGAGGAGTTCGGTGAATAAGGTCGTAAGGCAGTGTGGGTGTCAGCTTGAGTTGACATGTCAGGTGTAGGGTGGGGAGATGGGGAAGTAGGCATGTGGGTAATTGGTGTACATGTTAAACTGCCTTGGTCAGAATTAGGTTGGGTAGTTGGTAAATCTGGTTGGATGGTGGCAGGGAGGTTTTCCTATGGAGAGGACTCATTTAGCAAATTTGAGGTAACCATAGCATCAAAAAATTCTTGAAATGTGTTGGGAACATATGTTTCATGGGGTGTTTAAAAAAAATTGAAGTAATATCAAAAGGAAAAATATGTTCATCAAACACCACATGTCTAGAAATATACACTCTTTTTGTAGTAGGATGATAACATCTAAACCCTTTGTAAAGATTACTATATGCAATGAAAACACGTGGATAAGTTTTTGGTTCAAATCTTATATGTGTGTGTTTTCTTAAATAAGGGAAGCATCTACATCCGAAAATTTTGAGAGATGAATAATCTGGATTTGTCCCATATAATTTAAAAAATGGAGTGGTCATTGTTAAAGTGTTAGATTGGAGTCTATTTATTGAGAAAATTGAAGTCATAAATTCCTCGACCCAAAGAAAAAATGGTGCTTTAGCATGAAACAATAGTGTGAGACCCGTTTCAACAATATTTCGATTTTTTCTTTCAGCAATCCCATTTTGTTCTGGTGTAAGGACATGAGACAGGCATCACTATACTCAGATTATTTAAGTGATTTAAAAATTTAGAATTTGAAAATTCTCCTCCTCCATCACATTGAAAAATCTTAATTTTCAGACTAAATTGAGTTTGAATCATATTTTGAAATTTCACAAATGTCTCATAAAATTTAGATTTTTGTTTCAAAGGATAAAACCAAGTGTACCTAGTACAATCATCGACAAATATAGCATGACACTTCATATTTTGAATTGATGAGATAGGTCTGGGTCCCCAAAGATCGCAATGAATCTTTTCAAATGGAGTATTACATATCTTGTCATTTTGTGTAAGAGGAAGCCTGCAACTTGTTTCTAATTGACAACTTGAACATATCGTGCGTTGTTTGTTCCATTGACTTACATATAAATTTCCTAATTTATGTAAAACAGCAAGGAAATCGGAATTTGGGTGTCCTAGCCTTTGATGCCATATATAATCCGGTGCTTTTCCTGACTTTATGACACTTAAAGCTTAAATACCTTCATTCTCGAGAGTGTAAAGACCATCCTTCTTACTCCCTTTTGCTAGTACCTGCTTGGTTATCTTGTCCTATACAGTAAAGTCAAAATTAGTAAATTCAATTATACAATCATTTTCTTTTGTGAGTTGACTTACTGAAATTAAATCCTAATTTAATTTTGGAAGAACAAGAGTATTTGAAATTTTTAATTTATAATTTTTTTGTCCAACGTAGGTAACGGGGAGGTGAGACCCATTTCCGACGACTAGTTTGTCTGTTCCACAATATGGCATAAGTTTGGATAACATACCTGTATCATTTACCATGTGAGTTGTGGCACTCGAATCCACATAGAGTTGATTGTCTTGAACTTGTGAGAAGTTTGTGCCTATATAGGCTTCATGGATGTTTTCGGTGCTTTGAAAAGAATGATCCCAACGGTAGTAGCAAGTGTTGGCTCGTTGATTGTTCTTTCCACAAATTTGACATGCTACTTCCGATGGTTTCTTTATCTCACTCCTATTTTGTGATGAATAGGGAATATTCTTGAAATCGGGCCTATGAATAGCTGCATTTGTGGGCCTAAACCCACGACCTCTAGAGTTAAATTGAAAATTGTTGTTGTAGCTTCCTCGAGCACGAGACATATTGTCATGGCCCCGTTCTTGAAAAGATTGTTTTTGAGCATGAAATAGCATGTTGTGATTTGACACCTCTTCCTCTTTGTCTTCCCGAATGTCAAAACCCCGAAGGGAGGTAATCAAATTTGACAATGTAGGATAAGGTGGCTTACCAATCATTACTGTTCAAATTGTTTGTTATTTCTTTCCAAGGTCTTTGGCAAAAGATATGACCTTTGTATCCTCGTCTAAGGGTTTTTGTATCGCGGCAAGCTCATCACAAATTACCTTAAATTTTTTACCATACTCATCAACAGTTTTTCCTTCAAGCTTGATGCTTTGAATTTGTTCTTTTAGTTGGAACTCCCTCTCCTTGCTCGTTTGCAAGTAATTGTCTTCAAGACACAACCAAATTTCTCTAGCCGTGTTGCACCCAATGATTAAACATGCACTTTCTTCGATAATGTTAGATAACAGCCAACATTGTAATAGGAGATCTTTTCTTCCCATTCCGGTATTATTTGTGCTTCATTAGTAATGAACTTTTCTACCTTTATGGTTTTCATAAGGTTGAGAGTTTGATTTCACCATACTAGATAATTATTTGGTTTGAGTTTAATCGGAGTGAGGTTTACAAGTTGTGGTAGGGAGTTAAGTGACAAGGAAAGAGTTGTGTTTGAATTTGTAGTTGAAATAGCCATTGACACAACCTTGAGCTCTAATACCATGAAAGAGTAGAAAACCATATTTTATATATTGTCTTAGTATACAACGATATGGAAGCAGGTACATTTATATGCAAATAACTTTCCTATAAATTCTATGAATAGCAGTTATACAAACGTTGCAACTGCAATGCTACATCACTGAATCAAGACAGAAACTGTAATGAACGTGGGACACGGAGAAACTGTAATGAATGTGGGACAGTGCTGCTGTGAACAACTGTTGTGACAGTGTAGCATACATGCTCTAGCAAATAGTTGTATTTGAATGTCGTCATTTTTTAAACTAGGAGTAACCGGATCTGCAAATAGAATTTTTTATAACAAGGGGTGGTATCAGATTGCCAAGTTTTTATACAATTTTAACACAGTTTTCGCGTAAAAGGTAAAACAATTTTAACGTTAGTTTAACCAAAAAAAACATTAACAATAAAAATATACTTTTCATAAAAATAAAACAGCTTTTAATCAAATATAAATTTTGTAAAAATACTCTTGAAGATTTTTTTTTTAACACAAATCAGTTTTTAGCCCTTAAAAACTGTTTGAACGAAAAATAAAAACACTTCAAAACATTTTTTAACAGAATAAAAAAATTCAATCAAGAAAAACAATTTTTAAAAAAATAACAAATTTAATTCGGATAATAAATTTGTGCGAAAAATTCGTCATCGTATATAGGTTATAAAAATTTGTCCTAATTATTGTTAAAAAGATGATAAAACTTATATGTCGACATGGTATCCATGCAAGTTTTCTTATTAAAAATAAAAGTTATCAAACACACAAAATAATGAATAATATATTTGTTTGCTGATACTTACCTCTTTCGTCACTGTGCATCAAGAGGACCATAATTTTTTTTTAATTTTGACTTGAGATTAAATGTGTATATGGGATGCTTTCAATAGCGTCATCCGGGACTACAAGCACTTCACGAATTTTGATTTCACGTGAGTATTGACATGGTTATTCACGTGGTTATTTCACATGAGTATTTACGTTGGTAGTTCCATATTTTAAGGGAAAATAATAATCGTTGGAATTAGATATTAGAAAATGGTAGGATAGAAGTTTTTTCACTCGATTATCTTTCCTCTTAAATATTTGTAAATTTTTCCCGATGCAAAATTGAGTTGCGCAGCAGACCCAAATAACGGCCTAAAATACTATTCAAATAAAAACTATTTAGAAAACACAAAACAAAAAAAGAAATGACCCCTACAGCTTTGTGGCGCAAAACAAATTTGTTGTTTTTCCACCCAATTTTGTTATTAAATAATCACAAACCCAAAATTCAACCGTTTTCCTTAAACCTTATCATTGTACATTTATTCACATATGAGGCAAATGTCTTTCACTTGTTTTTTTATTTATTTTTTATCTACTTGTTGAATCGCAACAGATTTGTTTTCATTTTTTTATAGTTTTAAGTCGAGATAAGATCGTTCAATTATTTTAGTAGGCTTGGAAGTTATTTTTTTAATCATTTACCGATATATTTGTTAAAAAAAGACTTCTCATTTAATACCGATTTGATTGTTGCTTTCGGATTTGCAAATGGGTTACCAGTTGGACATTACACGTTGATTTCAACACAGATGTAACTAGAATTAACAGCATTTTGAGCTTGGGGTGGATTACCTCTACAGCAGCATCTTTCTAACTTACAATTACAATATCAACTTTTTTTCTTCCACTATTATTAAAAGTCAACCAGGTCATTCATAATTACATGTTTGTATGTGTCCCAATAGATACGTATCTATTACTTGCATGATTTCAGGATAGTAGTCTTTTTCAAAAAAACAAGAAAACAATGCACGATAATCGTGCCACGATTAATAGTTGATTTTGAAGGTCGTCATTTATTAAACAAGGAGCCAGATCTGCGAATATATTTTTTTTATAACAAGGGGCGATCAGATTGCCCAGTTTTTATACAATTATGAGACAGTTTTCGCCTAAAGGTGAAACAATTTTAACGTTAGTTTTACAAAAAACAAATTTTAAGAATAAAAATATACTTTTCATAAAAATAAAACAGCTTTTAATGGAAAAAAATGGTCTAAAATACATTTGAAACAAATATTTTTAACACAAATCAGTTTTTAGCCCTTAAAAACTGTTTTAACGAAAAAAAAAACACTTCAAAACGTTTTTTTAAAAAAATTAATCAAGAAAAACAAGTTAAAAAAAACAAATTTTATTGGGATGGTAAATTTGTGGAAAAACTTCTTCATCGGATATAGGTTAGAAAAGTTGTCCTAATTTTTTTTCCAAAAGATGATGAAATTTATATGTTGACATGGTAGCCTTGATTTTTTTTATTAAAATAAAAGTTATCGAACACACAAAATAGTGAATAAAATATTTGTTTGCTGCTATTTACCACTTTTGTCATTGTGTATCAAAAGGACCATAATATTTTTCTTTTTATTTTGACTTGAAATTAAATGTGTATATGGGATGCTTTGAACAGCATCGTCCGGGAATACAAGCACTTCCCAAAATCTGATTTTTTATTCAAATATTTCACGTGAGTATTGACATATGTATTCATGTGGCTATTTCATATGACTATTCACATGGGTATTTCAATATTTTAATGGAAAGCAATTATCCATGGGATTAGATATTAAAATATACTAGGATACAAGTTTTATCACTCAATTATCTTTCCTCTTAAATATTTGCAAATTTTTCCGGATACAAAACCGAGATGCGCAGCTGACCCAAACAAAGGCCTAAAACACTCTTCATATAAAAACTATATTTGAAAAACAAAAACAAAGAAGAAATGACCCCTACAGCTTTGTGGCAAAAAAAAATTATTGTTAGCCCCAATAAACTGTTTTAACTAAAAATAAAACCCTTCAAAACATTTTTTAACCAAATGAAAAAAATAAATGAAGAAAAACAAGTTTAAAAAAAATAACGAATTTTATTGGGATGATATGTTTGTGGAAAAACTTCATCATCGTATATGGGTTGCCTATTTTTTTCCAAAAAGATCATAAAATTTTTATGGGGACACGGCATCCATGAAAGTTTTTTTTATTAAAAATAAAAGTTATCAAACACACAAAATAATGAATAATATATTCGTTTTTCCACCCAATTCTGTTATTGAATAAATTTTTTTACTAAATAATCACAAACCAAAACTAAACCATTTTCCTCAAGCCTTATCATTGTATATTTTTTCACACATGACGCAAATGTCTTTCACTTTTTTTTTTCTTTTTTTTTTACTTGTTCAATCCAAACTGAATTGTTTTCATTTTTTTTAACTTAGCTCGAGATGAGATTGTTTAATTTTTTAATAGGCTTTGTAGTTATTTTTTTAATCATTTGTCCACATATTTTTTAAAAAAAGGACTGCTCATTTAATACAGATCTAATTGTTGCTTTGGGCTTTGCAAATGGGATACCAACTGGACACTGCAAGTTGATTTAACGACGGCAGGGGTTGTGAGTCTTCTGCATTTGAATACGATTGAAACGCAGATGTACCTAGAATAAATACAACTTTAAGCTTGGGGAGGATTACCCCTACACCAGATGTAGCTGGAATTACAATGTCAACTTTATCTGGTCTACTACTATTAAAAGTCAACTAAATCATTCCTAGTTAATAGTTCGACTCATCGTTAGAAATGATTCTAGGTTTTATAAATTACATTTGGCAGTTTTAGCCTTTGTTTTATATGGTTTATTTATAACAGTCCTCTATAAATAGGACACGGGGGAGGGCCATTGGGATATAACAAACACTCATATAAGAGAAAGACATGGAAATGAAGAAAGTTCTTTGGATGACATTGTTGGTAGCTACGGTGTTTATGGCCACCATTGTCAACTCCGCTGCCAATTCGGTTGATAACAAGGGTAAAATGTGTGACTCCAACGCTATCCTCAACGCCGTTAACTCCCTTGGAGTTTGCTTGGGTAAGTTTTGCGCTCCATGGAGCCCCTGCCAATCCGGCTGTGTTTGCGTTGGAACAACTGGCTTTGGTGCTTGTGTGCCATCGGCATTTGAAGTAATCAACTAGTGTTCCACCGACATCTACATCTGCATATTTATTTATGTGTATGCGCGTGTAAGTTTGTATGAAATAAGCTCAATCGAGTGTTCAACGGGCATCTACATCTATGTATTTCATGTTATTGATTAATGAAAATCATGCATGTGTTTATCCTATTTATATGTGTTTTATTGTCTGTGTTATATTTGGGTCGAACTGCAACCGTGATCCGTCCATATGGGTAATGGATCCTCATTCATTTAATTGGATTAATAATTTTAATAATTATTTATATATAGTCTATGTACAAATAAATACATCATAATTTAAGTTGGCCAAACAAAATTACTAACTTTTATTGTGTATATGACAATGGGGTCGAGAATTGATGGTTAGGCAACAAAATTATAAGAATCTCTAATTGGAGATAACGTCAATATAACTCAAAATTATGCGTTTATAGGCTTAACAATATTTTTTTTTTCGTAACTTTGCACGTTATTTTCAAGGCCTTATGCCCAGTAAGATTTAATTTCTTTGTCATAATTGTTTTATGTCGAAAGGATTTCGAAAACAACGTATAATGAACTAATTTTAGATAAGTATTGATGGAGATAGGGTCTCCCGAACAAGACCAATAAAAATTTAAAATGTTGGGGTTTTCTTGAGAAAGGAGATAAAAGGGTATTTTTCCCGCATCTTTTTGGGAAAATAAAACTTTGGGCTATTTTTATGATAACCAACAACCTAATATGTGTTTGATACTGTTCATAAAATTATATCTTTTTTGTAATTATCGATCTCCATTTATTGAGATTTCTTGGCAACTTTGGCGTCGTTTTTTGAGTCCTAGGAAATTATGTAAAATAGGCAATTTTATTTTTTCCACTTCATGAGTGAAAAATGAAGTATGGATATACTTAGCGATGTAAAATTAACTTATGAACTATTTCAAGAGGCCAATTTTTATTTATTTGTTCGTGAATTAATTTGTTTAAATCATTGCAAGGATTATGCGTGATTTTTTTAAACCACCCTATACTACTGGCGTGTTTGACATGCTCCCTTAGAAGGTGAGTGTGACAAATTCATGAATTTGAAAGACTAGTCTGTGTGTTTGTATGCTTAAATGGATGCTTGTTATGAAAATTTATTTGGGTCTTGTGTTTGATTGTTTATTTTTGTTTAAGGTTGTCCCTACCTAAGCGTGCATTGTCTTGGACTATTTCACAGTTGCTGTAAACTTAACTCAATAGAACACAAACGTGACTCCCAGGGGCGAAACCAGGATTTAAACTCTGGGGGGGCCAGAAATTTATATAGCAAAATCTCAATAATAATAGAAATATACATATACGTATATATTGACATAAATATATTCATCAAGAAAAAAGTAAAAATTACGTGAAAAACAAACCGATTATTTATTAAAAAATATCAAAGCTTTATCAGATTTGCTAATTGATTGATTTTGATACTATAATTAAACATATTACAATAAATAATTAAACAACAATCAATGAATATAATTGGACAATTAAGTGGATTTTAAATAAAATCTGCAATTACAATTAATTACCAATCAATATTCGTCTTAAGTTATAATATACAAGTAGGTATGAAATTAAATTCGTAATTAAGTAACTATATGAATTAAATTTATACTTTATATCATTAGGTTTAATTAGTAGATTAATTCCAAGGATACAACTATTAATTTTTATCAACTTTACATACAATAATTAAAATTTTGGAAGAATGTATTAATTAAATAAATGCATCTTGTTCATAAAAGAGGGAGATGAAAACTTACCGATGGTAGGTTAATGGCTTCTTGACAGGCATTTTTGTGTTTGATGTTTTTTTTCCAAGTAAACAAGAACGTAACAAAGTTTTCAAAGAAATAAAATAAATTAGTAGAAACCGTTGAGGATAATAGGGAGAAGTGGTGTGAGAGGTTAAGTAAATGCGAGAGTTTGGTTATAAAAATATAAGGGGCCCACTTTGAAAAGTGGAACCGTGTAGAAAGTAACAACCTTAAAACCACATGGTTAGTTTAAGCTTGTATAACAACTATTTACTCCTTAGTTTTAGGCTTGGGAGGGGACCACCGGTACAATATATTTTAACTCACATAATTCTACAACAGCAACAGAAAAAATTCACGCCTTAGGGGGGGCCATGGCCCCCTTTAGCCCCCATGTGGTTTCGTCTCTGGTGACTCCCAAAAGTCATCATCGAGTTCCCACGGTTATGCTCGTTTCGGCCTTGAGCTTGCCCAGGTTTCTTGAGTGTCGTAGATAATCAAGCTTAATTCTCATAGGAAGCGGCCCCACTACAACACTAATATAGCTGGTTCTATCGAGAGTGTATTGTATCTCACACCCACTGAATAACAACTATAGAAATCATTAAGAGATTAAATTTGATCCTCCATTGATAGAGTGGTACTACATCATTGGAATGCATTTTAAGTCATTCCAATGAGCTCTGACATTGAATAATTTTGCAATCCATAAAACTAGAAAGTGTTAATTGCCTATGTGACCGTTAAAGTATATAAATTATTTATAATAAGCCCTAAAAGTATTTTTCATTACATTAAGCCCCTAAAGCATCAGTTTGGCCCCTTCATCCATTTTGATGGTTAACTTTAACTGAATTTGGGGGCAAAATGGTATTTCGTGTCATTTAAAACTAAGAAATAGTTAAAATAGTTAAAAACATTTAAAATATTTGTTAAATTTTTATTCTGGTATTAATAACATTTTTAAAAAAAATATTTTTTTGCTTTTTTATTTATTGAAAACATTTTTGAAAAAAAGTTTCTATATTAAAAATATTGATATTTTTTAAAAAATTATTATTTACACTAATGGCCCATTTGATTCGAAAGTGGAAAAATGGCCTAGATGGAAAGTTTTTTCATGGGATGACAAAATTTCAATGCAAATCCTAAAATCTCACATCTACTGTTGTTTGATAACATTAATTTTTTGACTGGCAAAAGTGACATGGTTATTGCAATTAATGATAAAACTTACAAATCTAAACAATCTTATATTTAAAAAATAATTTTTAACAAAAAAAAATATATTTCAACCGAAAAAATAGTTTCTAAGAAAAAGTTTCAAAAAAATCAATTTTAAAAATAAAACCAACTGAAAATGATAAAAGAAATTCTTAAAATAATAGTTTTTAATCAAAAAACAGTTTTTAAAAAATAGTTGAATTTAGTACATATCAATCAAAATCATGTGTTTATGACCTAACATCTAATTATATGTGTTTATGTGACCGTATAGATAAGGATCTATCAAAATAGTATCTATCACAATTGTGTTTATCACCCACAAACAGTAGTATCTAAGCCGATACTCAATTCATAAACGAATTACACCCTGATTTCAGGACATACGGGATGATTCGTTGCAATATTTTCTCACTCTTCAAGGTTTAGTAGTCTATTTATAAACAAAAAAAAAAATAATGAACGATTAATAGTGAAGGAGTAGAAAACTATATTTTATATATTGTCAGAAAGCTATATTTTATATATTGGCTTAGTATACAATGATATGGAAGCAGGTACATTTATATGGGAATAACTTTCCTCTAACTTCTATGAACACCAGTTATACAAATGTGATAGAAGTTATATGCAACTGCTATGCTACATCACTGAATCATGGGAGGAACTGTAATGAACGTGGGACGTGGAGGAACTATAATGAACGTGGGACAGTGCTGCTGTGAAGAACTGTTATGACAGTGTACCATACATGATCTAACAGCCCCCCTTAAGCGAGAGGTGGGGGTGACACTCCGAGCTTGGATAACAAAGCCGAAAAAGGGGCAACGACTAAGGCATTAGTAAAGATATCAGCCAACTGATCGGATGATGGAACATATTGCATAATAAGAGAACCTTGGTCGAGTTTTTCAAGAACAAAATGAAAATATAATTCGACGTGCTTGGTACGGGCATGAAGAACCGGATTAATACACATGTATAGGGAACTAATATTATCACATAAGAGCAGCGGTGGTCCTATAAGAGAGAACCCAAGATCGCGGAGATGGTACTAGATTCATTGGAGTTCATATGTGGCAGCGGAAAGTGCGCGATATTCGGCTTCATAGCTAGAGTGGAACACAGTAGATTGTTTCTTGGACGCCCATGAAATGAAATTGGAGCATAGAAAAATATAGTAGCCGGAAGTGGAGCGACGAGTCAGTGGACAACCCGCCCACTCAGGATCGAAAAACCCATACAAACTTGATCTAGATTGTGAGTACAAGGTTATCCTATAGTCAACCGTACCTTAACATACTGTAGGATCCGTTTAAGTGCTTGAAAGTGGTCTGGTTCAGGATCATGGAGGAATTGGCATATGGTGTTAATTGCGTAGGTTAGATCAGGGCGGGTGAGAGTCATATATTGAAGCGCAACAACGATGGAACGAAACTGAGTGGGGTGAGAGAGGGAGGGGAGGGAGAGCAAGTAAATTTATTGATGGATTGTGATGGTGGTGTAGACGGGGTGGGGGTAGGATTGGAGTGAAGCATATTAGCAATTGTCAGAATTTTGCGCGCATCCTTCTCTTGTGTGAGAAAGAGACCCCCCCCCCCCCCCCCCAAAAGAAAAGGCTTGACTTGTATATGAAGGAAGAAATGTAGGTGACCCAAATCTTTCATGGAAAAAGCGGTTCCAAATTGATGTAAAAAATGTTACAAGAGAGTGGAATTATTACTTGTAACAATAATATCATCAACATAGACGAGAAGTAAAATGGTGACATGATCCTGAGTATACACAAATAGGGAAGGGTCTGCTTGACTACAATGGAAACCATGTTGAATGAGGTAAGAGCTTAATTTATCAAACCAAGCGCGAGGAGCTTGTTTAAGCCCATAAATAGACTTGTGTAGAAGGCAAACATGATCCGGATGATGAGCACTGAAAAACCCCGGTGGTTGTTTCACGCAAACAGTATCTTGTAGTGAGCCATAAAGAAAGGCATTTTTGACGTCTAGTTGATGGAGAGGCCACCCATTCATGACATCAATGGAAAGAACCATGCGAACAGTGGCATGTTTGACAACCGGACTAAAGGTATCCAAGTACTGAATGCCTTCAAGTTGGCAATAACCTTGAGCAACAAGACGAGCTTTATAACGATCCAACGTACCATCTGCATTTGTTTTGGTTTTGTATACCCATTTGGAGCCAATGAGGTGCATGGAAGTATGATAAGGAACAAGTGTCCATGTCTTGTTGTCATGTAACGTAGCAAGTTCCTCTTTCATGGCAGGGAACCACAAGGGGTGAGACAAAGCATGCTGAAGAGAGGAAGGTTCAGACTGAAGGGAAGGTTGAGCGGTGATGAGAGATTTGGGAAAATATTGATTGGCCTGGGTTCTAGTAACCATAGGGTGGGTATTGGAAGGATTAGGATGGTGAGTGAGGGTATATGGGTTATTGAGTGGAGTAGGGTGATTTAGGGGGAGATCAATTTGAAGGTGTAGGCCCGACGGATCAAAGATGCATGGCTGGGGAGGCAAGGGGGTAGCTGGTTGATCGGGAAAACTAGACAACGTGGATGGTGGGATATGAGGGGACAATGTGTATTGGATGGGAGATGAGGTAATGAGGCATGGGGAGGAGTTCGGTGAAAGGTCGTAAGGCAGTGTGGGTGTCGGCTTGAGTTGACATGTCAGGTGTAGGGTGGGGAGATGGGGAAGTATGCATGTGGGTAATTGGTGTACATGTTAAACTGCCTTGGTCAGAATTAGGTTGGGTAGATGGTAAATCTGGTTGGATGGTGGCAGGGGTGTTTTCCTATGGAGAGGACTCATTTAGCAAATTTGAGGTAACCATAGCATCAAAAAATTCTTGAAATGTGTTGGGTACATATGTTTCATGGGGTGTTTAAAAACAATTGAAGTGGTATCAAAAGGAAAAATATGTTCATCAAACACCACATGTCTAGAAATATACACTCTTTTTGTAGTAGGATGATAACATCTAAACCCTTTGTAAAGATTACTATATGCAATGAAAACACGTGGATAAGTTTTTGGTTCAAATCTTATATGTGTGTGTTTTCTTAAATAAGGGAAGCATCTACATCCGAAAATTTTGAGAGATGAATAATCTGGATTTGTCCCATATAATTTAAAAAATGGAGTGGTCATTGTTAAAGTGTTAGATTGGAGTCTATTTATTGAGAAAATTGCAGTCATAAATTCCTCGACCCAAAGAAAAAATGGTGCTTTAGCATAAAACAATAGTGTGAGACCCGTTTCAACAATATTTCGATTTTTTCTTTCAGCAATCCCATTTTGTTCTGGTGTAAGGACATGAGACATGCATCACTATACTCAGATTCTTTTAGTGATTTAAAAATTCAGAATTTGAAAATTCTCCTCCTCCATCACATTGAAAAATCTTAATTTTCAGACTAAATTGAGTTTGAATCATATTTTGAAATTTCACAAATGTCTCATAAAATTCAGATTTTTGTTTCAAAGGATAAAACCAAGTGTACCTTGTACAATCATCGACAAATATAGCATGACACTTCATATTTTGAATTGATGAGATAGGTCTGGGTCCCCAAATATTGCAATGAATCTTTTCAAATGGAGTATTACATATCTTGTCATTTTGTTTAACAGGAAGCCTGCAACTTGTTTCCAATTGACAACTTGAACATATCGTGCGTTGTTTGTTCCATTGACTTACATATAATTTTCCTAATTTATGTGAAACAGAAAGGAAATCGGAATTTGGGTGTCCTAGCCTTTGATGCCATATATAATCCGGTGCTTTTCCTGACTTTATGACACTTAAAGCTTAAATACCTTCATTATCGAGAGTGTAAAGACCATCCTTCTTACTCCCTTTTGCTAGTACCTGCTTGGTTATCTTGTCCTATACAGTAAAGTCAAAATTAGTAAATTCAATTATACAATCATTTTCTTTTGTGAGTTGACTTACTGAAATTAAATCCTAATTTAATTTTGGAAGAACAAGAGTATTTGAAATTTTTAATTTACAATTTTTTTTGTCCAACGTAGGTAACGGGGAGGTGAGACCCATTTCCGACGACTAGTTTGTCTGTTCCACAATATGGCATAAGTTTGGATAACATACCTGTATCATTTACCATGTGAGTTGTGGCACTCGAATCCACATAGAGTTGATTGTCTTGAACTGGTGAGAAGTTTGTGCCTATATAGGCTTCATGGATGTTTTCGGTGCTTTGAAAAGAATGATCCCAACGGTAGTAGCAAGTGTTGGCTCGGTGATTGTTCTTTCCATAAATTTGACATGCTACTTCCGATGGTTTCTTTATCTCACTCCTATTTTGTGATGAATTGGGAGTATTCCTGAAATCGGGCCTATGAATAGCTGCATTTGTGGGCCTAAACCCACGACCTCTAGAGTTAAATTGAAAATTGTTGTTGTAGCTTCCTCGACCACGAGACATATTGTCATGGCCCCGTTCTTGAAAAGATTGTTTTTGAGCATGAAATAGCATGTTGTGATTTGACACCTCTTCCTCTTTGTCTTCTCGAATGTCAAAACCCCGAAGGGAGGTTATCAAATTTGACAATGTAGGATAAGGTGGCTTACCAATCATTACTGTTCAAATTGTTTGTTATTTCTTTCCAAGGCCTTTGGCAAAAGATATGACCTTTGTATCCTCGTCTAAGGGTTTTTGTATCGCGGCAAGCTCATCACAAATTACCTTAAATTTTTTAACATACTCATCAACAGTTTTTCCTTCAAGCTTGATGCTTTGAATTTGTTCTTTTAGTTGGAACTCCCTCTCCTTGCTCGTTTGCAAGTAATTGTCCTCAAGACACAACCAACTTTCTCTAGCCGTGTTACACCCAATGATTAAACAATGCTTTTCTTCGATAATGTTAGATCACAGCCAACTTTGTAGTAGGAGATCTTTTCTTCCCATTCCGGTATTATTTGTGCTTCATTAGTAATGAAGTTTTCTACCTTTATGGTTTTCATAAGGTTGAGAGTTTGATTTCACCATACTAGATAATTATTTGGTTTGAGTTTAATCGGAGTGAGGCTTACAAGTTGTGGTACGGAGTTAAGCGACAAGGAAAGAGTTGTGTTTGAATTTGTAGTTGAAATAGCCATTGACACAACCTTGAGCTCTAATACCATGAAAGAGTAGAAAACTATATTTTATATATTGTCTTAGTATACAACGATATGGAAGCAGGTACATTTATATGCAAATAACTTTCCTATAAATTCTATGAATAGCAGTTATACAAACGTTGCAACTGCAATGCTACATCACTGAATCAAGACAGAAACTGTAATGAACGTGGCACATGGAGAAACTGTAATGAACGTGGGACAGTGCTGCTGTGAACAACTGTTGTGACAGTGTAGCATACATGCTCTAGCAAATAGTTGTATTTGAATGTCGTCATTTTTTAAACTAGGAGTAACCGGATCTGCAAATAGAATTTTTTATAACAAGGGGTGGTATCAGATTGCCAAGTTTTTATACAATTTTAACACAGTTTTCACGTAAAAGGTAAAACAATTTTAACGTTAGTTTAACCAAAAAAAAAATTAACAATAAAAATATATTTTACATAAAAATAAAACAGCTTTTAATCAAATATAAATTTTGTAAAAATACTCTTGAAGATTTTTTTTTAACACAAATCAGTTTTTAGCCCTTAAAAACTGTTTGAACGAAAAATAAAAACACTTCAAAACATTTTTTAACAGAATAAAAAAATTCAATCAAGAAAAACAATTTTTAAAAAAGTAACAAATTTAATTGGGATAATAAATTTATGCGAAAAAGTCGTCATCGTATATAGGTTATAAAAATTTGTCTTAATTATTGTTAAAAAGATGATAAAACTTATATGTCGACATGGTATCCATGCAAGTTTTCTTATTAAAAATAAAAGTTATCAAACACACAAAATAATGAATAATATATTTGTTTGCTGCTACTTACCTCTTTCGTCACTGTGCATCAAGAGGACCATAATTTTTTTTTAATTTTGACTTGAGATTAAATGTGTATATGGGATGCTTTCAATAGCGTCATCCGGGACTACAAGCACTTCACGAATTTTGATTTCACGTGAGTATTGACATGGTTATTCACGTGGTTATTTCACATGAGTATTTACGTTGGTAGTTCCATATTTTAAGGGAAAATAATAATCGTTGGAATTAGATATTAGAAAATGGTAGGATAGAAGTTTTTTCACTCGATTATCTTTCCTCTTAAATATTTGTAAATTTTTCCCGATGCAAAATTGAGTTGCGCAGCAGACCCAAATAACGGCCTAAAATACTATTCATATAAAAACTATTTAGAAAACACAAAACAAAAAAAAGAAATGACCCCTACAGCTTTGTGGCGCAAAAAAAATTTGTTGTTTTTCCACCCAATTTTGTTATTAAATAACCACAAACCCAAAAGTCAACCGTTTTCCTTAAACCTTATCATCGTACATTTATTCACATATGAGGCAAATGACTTTCACTTGTTTTTTTATTTATTTTTTATCTACTTGTTGAATCGCAACAGATTTGTTTTCATTTTTTTATAGTTTTAAGTCGAGATAAGATCGTTCAATTATTTTAATAGGCTTGGAAGTTATTTTTTTAATCATTTACCGATATATTTGTTAAAAAAAGACTTCTCATTTAATACCGATTTGATTGTTGCTTTCGGATTTGCAAATGGGTTACCAGTTGGACATTACACGTTGATTTCAACACAGATGTAACTAGAATTAATAGCATTTTGAGCTTGGGGTGGATTACCTCTACAGCAGCATCTTTCTAACTTACAATTACAATATCAACTTTTTTTCTTCAACTATTATTAAAAGTCAACTAGGTCATTCATAATTATATGTTTGTATGTGTCCCAATAGATACGTATCTATTACTTGCATGATTTCACGATAGTAGTCTTTTTCAAAAAAACAAGAAAACAATGCACGATAATCGTGCCACGATTAATAGTTGATTTTGAAGGTCGTCATTTATTAAACAAGGAGTAACCAGATCTGCGAATATAATTTTTTTATAACAAGGGGCGATCCGATTGCCCGGTTTTTATACAATTATGAGACAGTTTTCGCCTAAAGGTGAAACAATTTTAACGTTAGTTTTACAAAAAACAAATTTTAAGAATAAAAATATACTTTTCATAAAAATAAAACAGCTTTAATGGAAAAAATGGTCTAAAATACATTTGAAACAAAAATATTTAACACAAATCAGTTTTTAGCCCTTAAAAACTGTTTTAACGAAAAATAAAAACACTTCAAAACGTTTTTTTTAAAAAATAAAAAAAAAATTAATCAAGAAAAACAAGTTAAAAAAAACAAATTTTATTGGGATGGTAAATTTGTGGAAAAACTTCTTCATCGGATATAGGTTAGAAAAGTTGTCCTAATTTTTTTTCCAAAAGATGATGAAATTTATATGTTGACATGGTAGCCTTGATTTTTTTTATTAAAATAAAAGTTATCGAACACACAAAATAGTGAATAATATATTTGTTTGCTGCTATTTACCACTTTTGTCATTGTGTATCAAAAGGACCATAATATTTTTCTTTTTATTTTGACTTGAAATTAAATGTGTATATGGGATGCTTTGAACAGCATCGTCCGGGAATACAAGCACTTCCCAAAATCTGATTTTTTATTCAAATATTTCACGTGAGTATTGACATAGGTATTCATGTGGCTATTTCATATGACTATTCACATGGGTATTTCAATATTTTAATGGAAAGCAATTATCCATGGGATTAGATATTAAAATATACTAGGATACAAGTTTTATCACTCAATTATCTTTCCTCTTAAATATTTGCAAATTTTTCCGGATACAAAACCGAGATGCGCAGCTGACCCAAACAAAGGCCTAAAACACTCTTCATATAAAAACTATTTTTGAAAAACAAAAACAAAGAAGAAATGACCCCTACAGCTTTGTGGCAAAAAAAAATTATTGTTAGCCCCAATAAACTGTTTTAACTAAAAATAAAACCCTTCAAAACATTTTTTAACCAGATGAAAAAAATAAATGAAGAAAAAAAAGTTTAAAAAAAATAACGAATTTTATTGGGATGATAAGTTTGTGGAAAAACTTCATCATCGTATATGGGTTGCCTATTTTTTTCCAAAAAGATCATAAAATTTTTATGGGGACACGGCATCCATGAAAGTTTTTTTTATTAAAAATAAAAGTTATCAAACACACAAAATAATAAATAATATATTCGTTTTTCCACCCAATTCTGTTATTGAATAAATTTTTTTAGTAAATAATCACAAACCAAAACTAAACCATTTTCCCCAAGCCTTATCATTGTATATTTTTTCACACATGATGCAAATGTCTTTCACTTTTTTTTTTCTTTTTTTTTTTACTTGTTCAATCCGAACTGAATTGTTTTCATCTTTTTTAACTTAGCTCGAGATGAGATTGTTTAATTTTTTAATAGGCTTTGTAGTTATTTTTTTAATCATTTGTCCACATATTTTTTTAAAAAAGGACTGCTCATTTAATACAGATCTAATTGATGCTTTGGGCTTTGCAAATGGGATACCAACTGGACACTGCAAGTTGATTTAACGACGGCAGGGGTTGTGAGTCTTCTGCATTTGAATACGATTGAAACGCAGATGTACCTAGAATAAATACAACTTTAAGCTTGGGGAGGATTACCCCTACACCAGATGTAGCTGGAATTACAATGTCAACTTTATCTGGTCTACTACTATTAAAAGTCAACTAAATCATTCATAGTTAATAGTTCGACTCATCGTTAGAAATGATTCTAGGTTTTATAAATTACATTTGGCAGTTTTAGCCTTTGTTTTATAAGGTTTATTTATAACAGTCCTCTATAAATAGGACACGGGGGAGGGCCATTGGGATATAACAAACACTCATATAAGAGAAAGACATGGAAATGAAGAAAGTTCTTTGGATGACATTGTTGGTAGCTACGGTGTTTATGGCCACCATTGTCAACTCCGCTGCCAATTCGGTTGATAACAAGGGTAAAATGTGTGACTCCAACGCTATCCTCAACGCCGTTAACTCCCTTGGAGTTTGCTTGGGTAAGTTTTGCGCTCCATGGAGCCCCTGCCAATCCGGCTGTGTTTGCGTTGGAACAACTGGCTTTGGTGCTTGTGTGCCATCGGCATTTGAAGTAATCAACTAGTGTTCCACCGACATCTACATCTGCATATTTATTTATGTGTATGCGCGTGTAAGTTTGTATGAAATAAGCTCAATCGAGTGTTCAACGGGCATCTACATCTATGTATTTCATGTTATTGATTAATGAAAATCATGCATGTGTTTATCCTATTTATATGTGTTTTATTGTCTGTGTTATATTTGGGTCGAACTGCAACCGTGATCCGTCCATATGGGTAATGGATCCTCATTCATTTAATTGGATTAATAATTTTAATATTTATTTATATATAGTCTGTGTACAAATAAATACATCATAATTTAAGTTGGCCAAACAAAATTACTAACTTTTATTGTGTATATGACAATGGGGTCGAGAATTGATGGTTAGGCAACAAAATTATAAGAATCTCTAATTGGAGATAACGTCAATATAACTCAAAATTATGCGTTTACAGGCTTAACGATTTTTTTTTTTCGTAACTTTGCACGTTATTTTCAAGGCCTTATGCCCAATAAGATTTAATCTCTTTGTCATAATTGTTTTATGTCGAAAGGATTTCAAAAACAACGTATAATGAACTAATTTTAGATAAGTATTGATGGAGATAGGGTCTCCCGAACAAGACCAATAAAAATTTAAAATGTTGGGGTTTTCTTGAGAAAGGAGATAAAAGGGTATTTTTCCCGCATCTTTTTGGGAAAATAAAACTTTGGGCTATTTTTATGATAACTAACAACCTAATATGTGTTTGATACTGTTCATAAAATTATATCTTTTTTGTAATTATCGATCTCCATTTATTGAGATTTCTTGGCAACTTTGGCGTCGTTTTTTGAGTCCTAGGAAAATAAGTAAAATAGGCAATTTTATTTTTTCCACTTCATGAGTGAAAAATGAAGTATGGATATACCTAGCGATGGAAAATTAACTTATGAACTATTTCAAGAGGCCAATTTTTATTTATTTGTTCGTGAATTAATTTGTTTAAATCATTGCAAGGATTATGCGTGATTTTTTTTAACCACCATATACTACTGGCGTGTTTGACATGCTCCCTTAGAAGGTGAGTGTGACAAATTCATGAATTTGAAAGACTAGTCTGTGTGTTTGTATGCTTAAATGGATGCTTGTTATGAAAATTTATTTGGGTCTTGTGTTTGATTGTTTATTTTTGTTTAAGGTTGTCCCTACCTAAGCGTGCATTGTCTTGGACTATTTCACAGTTGCTGTAAACTTAACTCAATAGAACACAAACGTGACTCCCAGGGGCGAAACCAGGATTTAAACTCTGGGGGGGGCAGAAATTTATATAGCAAAATCTCAATAATAATAGAAATATACATATACGTATATATTGACATAAATATATTCATCAAGAAAAAAGTAAAAATTACGTGAAAAACAAACCGATTATTTATTAAAAAATATCAAAGCTTTATCAGATTTGCTAATTGATTGATTTTGATACTATAATTAAACATATTACAATAAATAATTAAACAACAATCAATGAATATAATTGGACAATTAAGTGGATTTTAAATAAAATCTGCAATTACAATTAATTACCAATCAATATTCGTCTTAAGTTATAATATACAAGTAGGTATGAAATTAAATTCGTAATTAAGTAACTATATGAATTAAATTTATACTTTATATCATTAGGTTTAATTAGTAGATTAATTCCAAGGATACAACTATTAATTTTTATCAACTTTACATACAATAATTAAAATTTTGGAAGAATGTATTAATTAAATAAATGCATCTTGTTCATAAAAGAGGGAGAAGAAAACTTACCGATTGTTGATGTAAAAAACTAGATCACTCTAATTCTTCAATCACAGATAAATAAATAAGACAAAGATTTTTAAAGTGGTTCGGCTAGGAATAAAGCCTACGTCCACTGTTATGTTATTGCTGAGTGTTTGTGGAATTCTTGATTACAAGTTCTCTCAAGAAATTCCGGTCCCCTTGAAGCAGGATGATACAAGGTATTTATAGCCTTTAGGCTGTACATGAAAGGTCCAATACATTAAATGATATACATATGAAAGGGTAATACATTTAATGCAGCGTGTGCGTCAAGAATATAATGAATAGTTGAACAGTTGTCCATCTGGTAATTAATGATACGGCCGAGATGCAGTTCGGACCGCCTTAGTTGCTCGTTGATCAAGAGTTCCTCGGAGTACTTAGAGTATCTCGGGATGATAGAGTTCCTCGGTGTGATAGAGTTCCTCGGTGTGATAGAGTTTCTCGGTGTATTCTCGATGTATTCTCGTTGCTCGGAAAGAAGCATGGTTGGTCGGGAAATGATCTTCCTCGCTGTTATTGTGCCACGTAGATTGACACGTGTCTTCATACTATTCGTCCACATCAGCATATTAATTTTGGTATCAACAGAAGCCCCCAATGTTTCATATTTCGAACTTTGAGGAGTATGGAACATTCTTTCTCGGTATATGGCAATATTAGATGTCCTTCCTGGGTTTCAGGAACATTGTATTCAAATTTCCTTCTTATTTCGCAGTTTCCGCCTTTTTTATAAGCGCTTCGATATTCGTGCAAATTTTGTCCTCTTAGCCGCCGGATGTTTAGCAGTTTCTTTTTGGTAATCATTTCTTTCGCCGCTTCCCAATGCAAAGTATTTAAACTTCTTTGGTAACCATACCGTCGTCTACGTTTTTCATTCTCTGCATTCAAGCTTTCTATTCTCTTCTTCTCTTGTGCGTTCATCCTTGTTTCCGTTCGTTGTCAACACATCTCCTTTCTTTCTGTAAGATCTTCTTTCTTTCTTCTGTATCTCTTTTATTCAATATGGTTTATATTGTGGAGTCTATTGAGAAATTCCGTTCTGATTTTTCTATTCCTTCGTGGGTAACTTTAGAGGTTCTTTTTGAGCCTTTAGATTACTTTCGATTGGCTGAGGGACATTGGTTCCCCAGTCTTTTTGTTGCTGAATGCGGTTTTTCCTTTCCACCAAACCCATTATGTCTTGAGTTTTGTCAATATTTTGATCTTGTTCCTGCAAACACTGACCACCTTTTCATCTTTAAAATCCTATCAGCCTCTTGCTCAGATGCAAAGAAATGACCCCTACAGCTTTGTGGCACAAAAAAATTGTTGTTAGCCCTAAAAAACTGTTTTAACGAAAAATAAAACCCTTCAAAACATTTTTTGACCAAATGAAAAAAAATATAAATCAAGAAAAACAAGTTTAAAAAAAATAACGAATTTTATTGGGATGATAAGTTTGTGGAAAAACTTCGTCATCGTATATGGGTTGCCTAATTTTTTACGAAAAGATGATAAAATTTATATGTTGACATGGCATCCATGAAAGTTTTTTTTTTATTAAAAATAAAAGTTATCAAACACACAAAATAATGAATAATATATTCGTTTGCTGCTATTTACCACTTGACTTGAGATTAAATGTGTATATGTGATGCTTTCTATTATGTCAACTGGGAGTGAAAGCACTTCACGAAATCTGATTTTTTATTCAAATCATTAACTGATTCAACCCAATCTTGCAATCTTTCAGGATTCACATTGTTATTTCACGTGAGTATTGACATGGGTATTCACGTGGTTATTTCACATGAGCATTTACATGGGTATTTCCACATTTTAAGGGAAGGAAATTATCGTTGGGATTAGATATTAAAAAATGCTACATAACAGCTGATCAGATTTTAATTTTGGAAGAAACCAATTTAAAAATGTCTTTGTGCCCAAGGGAATTAGATATTCCTCAAGTGGTTCCTATAAATGAGGAGCTACATAAAAACAAGCCTACTTCTCACGTGGATAATTATATTCACATGAAAGATTGGGGTAAAACAAATTAAGTCCTCTCTAGTCCACAGGAAGTTGACATTTTAAATGGTTCAAAATTCATCACAGCCGCTATTGGTGTGGGTAAGTTAGTTGGGTCAGCAACAGGGCCCACTGAATTATCTAACAAGAGTTTACCCCCAAATCGTGTATGTTTCATGAAAAAGAATGGGATCAAATATGTTGGTTTTAAAAAGAAGAAGGACAGTAATAATTTTCTTCATCTTTTACCAACACGGTGACTGAACAAAAGGATCATCAAATATCAGATTTAAGTAATGATTCAGCGGGAACTAGAAAACAAATGGACCAAAACAATATTCAAAAAATTTCAGCAGAGGATAATTCAGAAAGTGAAGATTCTTATGGAGATATGCATCGCCTCCAGGAAATTGCAAATTTTTCTATTCTCACAAATGATTATTTATGAGGAAAGGATGGCCATGAAATTTATTTATTCGTGGAAATTCCTAAATTTGATCTTGGAATGTCAAATAGTTCTACAAAAGCTCAGGCATTTATTTAAGACTCGGTTGGTAAGAAATGGGGACACCAAATGCCCAAAACTCAAATTAGAAATTCTTTTAACGTTTTAGGGAATATGGAAGACTCAAATAATCATAAGGTAGAAGGAATTAACCAAAAGAGAAAAGAAGAAAAAAGGCTCCTTTTCGTACGCAAGTGATGAAGAGAAATCAAATCTAAAACGCAATTTTTTTTGGGGAAATAAAATAGTTTATTAATAGATGGAGAAAAAGCCTCTCCAAAGGTATTTACATTCTTTCAAACATGAAACTTGAAAATAATAAGCAACAATCTATAGCTAGATTGAAATCAATTAGGTCCTTCGATTTCTAGACCGCGTTCGCTGTAATTTCCTGCCATCGAATTTACATCATTCGAATTAAGATCAGAATCCACCGATGATGCTGTATCAAATTTGGGGAGATCCACAAATAAATTAATGCCACGGACATCGTGAATTTGTACATCAATACGATTAACTTGGGATAACTCGCCATCATCACTTTTAGAGTCTTCATCATTTGATGAAGTCTCAAATAAATCATTGCGCAAGACAAGTTTATCACCTTTTAAAACGATGGAATCACGTTGAATTAATTGACGAATGTAGCTTTGTTTGTTATTCTTCAACTTTCCACGTATAGTGTATAAATTTTTTTTCGGAATATTTGCAGTATAGGAATTAAAATAGACATTATCAATTCCAAAATCTGCTGAGTCAACATCATCCGAGATATATTGAAACATTTGTGCATTATTCTGAACAACTCCATTTCCTTCGTGATTTTGTGGTGCCTGATATGTTAGTTCCTGATTTTGTGGGATCTCATTCCTATTTTTATTATTTCGAAATGATTTTTCCATCATCTGAACACCGGTGCCCGAGATTATACCATTATTCTTTAAAAAATGTTTTCGATTTGGAGGTAAATCCATGTCACTTGTACCTGCTAAATGACCAGTAAACTCATCATTCTAACCATTAAATGGTTACTGCTCCTTTTCGACACAATGCTTGGAGCCTTTCTCTAGAGTGGTGTCATTTTCCACTGAACCCTTACCCTCGGCTGACTTCACCATAATACCATTACCTACATCCTTACCTTGGTCATTTGGAGAGTGCTCCATCACAGACATCTCAACATTTAATTCTGTAGCAACGATCCCATTTACTGCTGTAGCAACAGTCCCTTTGTCTAACAAAAAAGTAACTTTGTTTCGAGTAATTTTGTTTTGGGTGTTTTCTCCATTTTTTTATTGGATGAAGCATATATATGCAACATTCTCAGGTGTGTGGAAAAATTTGTCATTGTTCTCAGAGTTATGTGCCCGAATGAAGTAAAAAAAACATGCATAATTTGTGAAAATCGCGTGGATTCCCATAATAATTGAAATATGAGTATATGTAATTTTAAATGTTATAACCAAATTTTACTTTTGAAATAATTTTTTTGTGATTATGTTTGTTTTTTAGGAATCATGAGTTGTCTCGAAGATCATAACACTTCAAAGCCCTATTAAGGTACACTCATGTTCATTTTCAAGTTTTCTTATCTTTTGTGTTGTTTGTCCAATTTGTTTGGTTAATTGGCTTTCAGATTGTAGAATGAAAAATATAAAGGTTCAAGATGATAATGTAACAAAAAGGTTGTCTTTACATATCTTCCCTGATGATCAAATATTCTGAGAGGAAAGTAAATAACCCTATCAAAAACTCAAGAACCATTATCTAAGAAGAACAAGAGATGCAAGCACAACAACTCAGTGCTGCTGCAGGTCTTGCTAAGTTATTGGCATATCAAGAAGATACAAAAATAGAACATTTAGTGGCGACCATAACTGAGATGCGGTTAAAGAACCTGGACTACAAAATTAAGCATTTAGAAGATCTAGAGCTAATAATGGAGAAAGAATACACCAAAATGGACCTTTTGGCATGCCAAAATTCTTTCCAGATTTAATATTCCCCAAAATTCTTTCGATAAAGAATACACCAAAAAGATTATGCATCTGGCATTTCGAATTTCACTTTGCAAACAAGTGTTCGACAAATTAGGCACCTGAGCAGTCTAATTTTCTCACTGGTATTAACGTTCCTCACCCTTACCCCTTTACTTTGTATTGTTTATTTTGGTTTTATTATGTTTCCAATAATATAACTTTATCCTATGGTGTCTCTTAAAGTCTGTCAAGTCATGCTTATAGAATTAATTCTTGGAAATTAAGGATTTTGATACTCTATTTAGACATCTCACTTTTTCTACAATGACCATTCTATTTAATTATAGTGAGCCTTTTCTCTAACGTATCATTGGTAGTTTCTAAATCTGCACTGTTGTATTGATTTTGGGGTAATGGATTCTATAATGAATGCAAATTCCATTCTTTATTGGAATGAAACCCCAATAGATCAATACAAAATATTTTACATGTACAATCCTTACATGAATTGTATCTAAGGGAGTCTAGAGATTAGAAAAAAAATTTGCAAATGTTAAGGAGCTAAAGAAGAGTCTTAGCACCTTGACTGCACATGAGTACTTAGCTAAGCATCCTGAGATGATTTTTTTTTTTTTGCAGTAGATGAACACTGTTGGGGGGCTTTCAAGTTTAGTATCATTTTCATGTTTGTAGAATAACATGTGATTGATAATATATCCAAGATCTAAAATCAAATGGAAAAGAGAAAGAGAGGGGCTAGGGTTTCATCTTGACATGAACTAGAATACAATACAAATGAAAAGAAGAAGAGAGAATATATTTCCTACTAAAACCACCTAATAATAAAATAAAAGGGAAAATATTAAACTACCCTTAATGCTAAATAAAACTGTAATATCCCCCCTCAAACTCACGATGCTGCAGCGAGAGGCATTGAGAGTTTTCCAACCAAAAAAAGAAAACGCTGAACTGGATGAGACTTCGTAAATAAATCAGCTATCTGTGCGGAAGAAGAAACAAAAGGCATAGTGATGGAGCCATGCGTAAGATGATGACGAGTGATTGACAATCAATCTCGAAGTGCTTAGTCCTCTCATGAAAAACCGAATTGTGAGCAATCTGAATAGCACTCTTATTATCACAATACATAGGAGTGGGCTGAGAAAGAGAGACACCCATATCTGCAAGTAACCGACGTAGCCAAACAACCTCACGAGTGGTAGAAGCCATAGCACGATACTCGGCTTCCGTTGAAGACACAAAAACAACAACTTTCTTTTTGCTCTTCCAAGAAACAAGAGAATCACCCAAAAATACACAAAATCCAGTAACTGATTTGCGATCTGTAGGATCACCAGCCCAATCAGCATCAGAGTATGCACGCCACTCCAAAGAAGAAGATGAAGGAAGTAAAAGACTCTAAAATTGAGTGCCTCTCAAGTATCGCAATATAAGATGAACAGCTGCCCAATGAACTGTAGTAGGAGCAGTAACAAACTAACTAACAACATGGACTGCATGAGCTATATCTGGACAAGTAATAGTGAGATAAACCAAGTTGCCCATAATAGTGCGATATAAGGTGGGATCACGCAAAAGAACACTATCATACGGGGAAAGATGAACATTAAGCTCCAGAGTGGTATCAACAATCTTAGTATCTGTGAGGCGGGCACGCTCAAGAATGTACCCGATGTACTTAGATTGTGAGAGAAGATAATCCTTTGGATAATGAGCTACCTCAATACCCAAAAAGTAACGTAGAGGCCCCAAATCCTTCATCTCAAAACAACGAGATAATTCAGACTTCAATGTTGTAATTCCACCAACATTATCCCCACTAATAATCATATCATCAACATACAAAGAGACTAGAATACGACCACCCGAGGTGCACCTGATAAAGAAAGTTGAATCATTCTCACTTGGAATGAACCCAAGAGAGGTAATCACTGCAAAACACTTCTCAAACCAAGCCCGTGGTGGCTGTTTCAGACCATATAAGGCTTTCTTAAGCCTACAAACTTCACTAGGACCATGTGGAACACCCGAAGGAGGAGTCATATAAACCCCCTCATGAAGATCGTCGTTCAAAATCGCATTTTTAACATCCATTTGTGATATATGCCACTGACGGACAGATGCAACAACAATAAGAGTACAAATAGTAGTATATTTCACAACAGGAGCATAGATTTTGTCATAATCCATACCATATTGCTGAGAAAACCCCTGAGCAACCAATCTTGATTTATACCGCTCAATTGAACCATCTAACCTAGTTTTGATTTTATATACCCAACGAGATCCAATTGCCCGCTTACCAGCAGGTTAGGGGACCAAACTCCAAGTATCTGTCTGATGCAAAGCAGAGAGTTCCTCAGCCATAGCCTGTTGCCAAAGAGGATCAAAAGCTACCTCTTTAAAAGACAAAGGCTCAGAGAGGTAATGAATAGAGGATAAAAATGAAGCAAAAGAATTCGAGTAACAAGAATAAACAAAATCTGGTGACTGAGTGGTCTTATGTGGACATTTTGGATAGTAAGAAGGAGGTTCCACCATTTCAGCAGGTGCTTGGGTGGCCACTTGAGAAGGGGGAGCATCAGGAACATCGGATGGCAAAGTACCTGCATCAGTAGAAATAATAGGAACAGGAGCAGCATGGGCTGGCATACTATCGGTCGTGCAAGGTACTTCAGATGGCACACTCTCATCATTATCAGAGAACGGATCAATATTGAATAGATAAGATTTAGTGATTTCATGAGGGCTATGAAGAATAGAAAAGAAAGGAATATGCTTAAGAAACACAACATGGTGAGAGACATATAATTTTTTTGTAACTAGATCATAACAATGATATCCCTTTTGACCTTCACCATAACCAAGAAAGTCACAAATAGCGGATTTTGGAGACAATTTGGTACGTTCCACACGAGGTCGAAGAACAAAACAAGTACAACCAAATACCTTTAAGGAAGAATAATCAGGGGCACACCCATACAACTTTTCAAAAGGTGACAAACCTGAGCAATGAGCGGTCGAAATCTTATTAATCAGATTGACAACAGTAAGGACAGCCTCTCCCCAAAACTCGGTAGGGACATATGCGAGTAATAAAAGAGAGCGAGCAGTTTCAACAATGTGCCGATGTTTCCTTTCAGCAACACCATTTTGCTCAGGAGTGTCAATACAAGATGATTGGTGAATAGTTCCATCTAAATCAAGTAACTCACCAAAATTTTGAGAAATATATTCCCCACCCAAATCTCATCTAAAACATTTTATAATAGTAGAATGTTGAGTTTTGACAAAGGCATGAAATTTATTATAAATATAAAAAAAATCCGAATGTCGTTTCATGAGAAAAACCCAACAGTAACGCGTATAATCATCAATAAAGGAGACATAATATCTAGACCCTCCTCTTGTAATAATAGGAGACAGTCCCCACACATAAAAATGAATAAGATCAAAGGGTGCAAAAGTAGAGGAAATACTTCTATTAAATGGTAAAGCTGAAAATTTTGCAAGTTTACAACCGCTACAATTAGAAATATCATGACAATGCAAATTTCCTAATTTTCCTCTAGAAGCCAAATATTTTAATCGTGAACCTGAGACATGACCAAAATGAGAGTGCCATAAATAAAAGCTAGATGAATCTGAATTCAAACGAAAGGATGACAAGTCAACACTGGAAGCTGCAACCATTGGTACATTGAGTTTCTCCATGATGTACAATCCCCCCTGCCTACAGCCTGTCCCAATCACCTTCTGAGACTGTGGATCCTGCACATGACAAAAGGTAGAGAAAAGGAAACTGAGTAACCGGCATCACATAGTTGACCAACAGAGACAAGATTCATTATAAGCTTAAGAATGTGGTAAACATTAGAGAGAGATAAGTTGGGTGAGTCAATAGTCCCAACACCCGTTGAGGGCATGGGAGTACCATCAGCAGTCATAACGGGCAACGAAGAAGTGGGACAAAAAGAACCAAAAGAGGACAAATTTGGTGACATGTGATTAGAAGCGCCGGAGTCTAGAATCCAAATACCTGAGGACTTACCTGGTGAAGATATGGACATGGTGTGAGGATGTGTGGCAAGAAACTTTTGAAACTGCTCAGTAAGAGAAGACATGGATGGAGTTAATGATGAAGAACCTGATGCAAATGAGTCTGATGGCAGTACAATTGATGTAGTATTAGGCTGTGAAGGCCTATATGAGTGCTGTTGAGATTGGTTATTGGATTTCTAACTAGAAAACTGCTGCTGAGGTGGTCAACTATTTGATTGTTATTGTTGTGCTCGCAACTTAGGGCACTGAGACTTCCAATGACCCTTCTCCTTATAGTAGCTACATTCATCACTTGCAACTCTCGAATAAGGCTTGTTCTGATTACTGGAAATTGGCCGAGAGGAGGCTGCGAAAACAGATGGATTAGGGTCCGAAGAAATTACATTCCCTGACTAAGTCTTGAGACGAATCTCCTCAGATAACAACTCGTGAACAACGGAATCAACAGTTGGAAGTGGGCTACGATGAAGAATCGACCCATGAAGACACTCAAAATCATCACGCAATGCCATCAGAAACTGAACCAGATGTTATTCCTCCATATTGGCAACATATGGTGCGAAGCCCCGCAATTCAGCCGACTCTGTGAGAGCCAAATGATCCCATAGATCCGTCATAGTAGAATAGAACTCCTGAATACTCAATTTTTTTTCTCAAGAGACAGAATATCGCACTCCAACTGATACGTTTTTGCGAAATTAGATTGGGTATACAATCTGCCCAAATGATCCCAAACATCCTTTGCATAATCATACTTAGCCAACTGCATACCTATAGAAGGTGCAACGGAGTTGTTGATCGAAGTGATGATTTTCGAATTGTTTGCCTCCCAAACATCCAAGAACTCTACATATTTTTCAACGTTCGTCTTATCGTTAGGCTTACTCAAATCGCCATTAATGTAACCCCAAAGTTCTTCCCTTTCAAAAAATTCTTCATAACATAACTCCAATACGTATAATTTTTTTCATCTAATCTGACACTAATTGATTGCAGCGAATCATCTCTTTCACCAGCCATTGCAAAAATAAACAATCAAACAGCACCCAAACAGAACCAAATCAAACGAACTAAACAATTAATCGAACAAATAGGGGCAAAACGACCATAATTACCATCAAAACAGTCGAGTGAACAGAAAAAGTTGGATCCGCGGACTGTGTTGATGAGATTAAGCTTTGATCCCGCTCTGATACCATGATAATATATCAAAGATCTACAATCAAATGGAAAAGAGAAAGAGAGGGGATCGGGTTTCATCTTGACATGAACTAGAATACAATACAAATGAAAAGAAGAAGAGAGAATATATTTCGTACTACAACCACCTAATAATAAAATAAAAGGGAAAATACAAAACTACCCTTAATTCTAAATAAAACTCTAATAGTGATAACACTTCTCTGTTTTGCATTGCTTATGAAAAGCCTTTTCTTATAGACGAGTGGTTTGGTTCCTTAGTGGCTTTATTGAGGTTATTTTGTTCATTGGTTTTACTTAGACGAGTGACATGCAAAATTTTCATTCATTATTTTGTTGTTCTCTTTGTATGACACGTGTATAATTCTTAATTGTCTCTGTCTCGCGAGAACAACGTATTTTAGACGATCTATTCTCTACTTTAGAAACTAGAAAAACTAAAAAGATAGAAGACAATTGTCCTTGGCTTAGGCTTTTGTTCATAAGCACAAAAGTTTTGTTTGTAAGTCATTGTAGTCACATCCATAAGAAAAAGCTATGCAACTATCTTCTTTTGGTGTATGTTTTAAAACATACAGTTGTCTTCTTAAACTTCATTCGCACTGCAATCTGGTAATGCCTCTAGTGGTTTGGGTGATTTATGATGAACTCATACATGTCATTTTTGTGTGATCTTAATGTAACCCTATGTTCACAATGGTCTCTCGATTTATATTTTTGTCGTTGCCATGTTTGAGTTAATTAAGACATTATCACCAGATTAATCACAAGCCACACTCAGGGCATCTACAATGTATTCACTGTTAAGGAATTTATATATCCCACACACATGGAATTTGTCTACACTGTTATGGAATTTTTCTAGAATGTGTTCATTGTTTATGTCGCCATCTGTTTATAGTGGTCTTTTGATTGAAATTTCATGTTTGATAGATTATATTTAATATATAGAAACTATGAAATGGTTTTAGTTGATTAATGGTCTATGTAGTTGTTACTGTAGGTTGACTGCGAGTTCTCAGCTAAAAGTGGTCACAAATTTACATTTAGGACTAGAGAATGCATAGTTTCAATAATATTTAATATGTACATAACTTCACATAAATTATTGTGAATTTGGACATGAGAATGATCAGTTTTGTTTCAATTGCAAATGAATTTTGACCTAGACATTTATTTGTTGAATCGAAACTGATTTCTTTTTGTTGTTTTTAACTTTAACTTCAGATGAGATTGTTTAATTTTTTTAATAGGCTTTGTAGTTATTTTATTAATCATCTACCCACCTATTTGTTAAAAAAAGAACTTCTCATTTAATACAGATCTAATTGTTGCTTTGGGCTTTGCACATGGGATACCATTTTAATACGATTTCAACGCAGACATGTGCCTAGAATAAATACCACTTTAAGCTTGGGGTGGATTACCTCTACACCATATGTACCTAGAATTACAACGTCAACTTTATTTGTTCTACAACTATTAAAAGTCAACCAAATCATTCATCTTTAGAAATGATACTTGGTTTTAGAAAGTACATATAATGGTTTTAGCCTTTGTTTTGTAAGGTTTGTTTATCACACAGTCCTCTATAAATAGGACACGGGGGAGGGCCATTGGGATATAACAAATACTCATATAAGAGAAAGACATCGAAATGAAGAAAGTTCTTTTGATGACATTGTTGGTAGATACGGTGTTATGGCCACCATTGTCACCTCCACTGCCAATTCGGTTTCTAACAGTGGTAAAATGTGTGACTCAGACACCTCCACTGCCAATTCGGTTTCCCTTGCAGTTTGCTTGGGTAAGTTTTGCGCTCCATGGAGCCCCTGCCAAACCGGTTGTGTTTGCGTCGGAAAAAGTGGTTTTGGGGCTTGTGTGGAACCGACATTTGAATTAATCAAATAGTGTCCCCGGGACATCTACATATACGTATTTATTTATGAGTATGCGTGTGTCACTTTGTATGAAATAAGCTCAATCTAGTGTTCAACGGGCATCTACATCATGATGTATTTCATGTTATTGACTAATGAAAATCATGCATGTCTTTATCCAATTAACTTCGCTTTATGGTATGTGTTATATTCGGGTCGAACCGGAACCGTTATCCGTCCATATGGGTATTGAATCCTTATTCATTTAATTGGATTAATTATTTAAATATTTATTTATATATATTTAGTGTACAAATAAATACAACTTAATTTAAGTTGGCCAAACAAAATTACCAACTCTTATATTGTATATGACAATGGTGTCGAGAATTGATCTCGAAGTGGAGATAATGTCCAAATAACTGAAAATTTTGGGTTATACGCTTAACAATATTTTTTTCTTAACTTTGCGGGTTATTTTGAAGGCCTTGTTCCCCGTAAGATTTAATTTCATTGTCATAATTGTTTTATGTCGAATGGTTTAAAAAACAACGTATAATGCACTAATTTGAGATAAGTATTGAGGGAGATATGGTTTCCCGAACAAGACCAATTAAAATAGAAAACTTGGGTCTTTCTTGAGAAAGGCGGTAAAGGATATTTTTCCCAGATCTTTTTGGGCAAATGAAACTTTGGGCTATTTTTATGATGACCAACAACCTAATATGTGTTTGATATTGTTCGTAAAATTATATCATTTTCATAATTATCGATCTCCATGTATTGGGATTTCTTGGCAATTTAGGCCTTGTTTTTTGAGTCCCCAGAAAATAGGCAATTTTATTTTTTTCCACTTCATGAGTGAAAAATGAAGTATGGATCTACCTAGCGACATAAAATTTATTTTTGAACTATTTCAAGAGGCCAATTTTGATTTATTTGTTCTTGAATTAATTTGTTTAAATCATTACAAGGTTATGCATGATTTGTTTAGACCACCCTATACTACTGGCGTGTTTGGATCTCTCCCTTAGAAGGTGAGTGTGACAAATTCATCAAGTTGAAAGGATCAGTTGTGTGTTTGTTTGCTTAAATGGATGCTTATTATGAAAATTTATTAAGATATTGTGTTTGATTGCTTATTTTTGTGTAAGGTTGGACCTACGTAAACGTGCAATGAATACATTCTCATTTTGTTTATTTGTAGATGATATGTATAGCAGTTTTTATAGTCATTGTATAATAATTATGAGGAGAGATTTTTATATATTCAAAACTCCTTATGTAAGGGGATGCATTTTCTTGATAGCACAACAATACATAAGAATTATCTTGGTACAAGCTCATAAATTGCCAATAGGGACCTACGTGGAGCCCATGCACCTTTAATATTGTATGATGCAAATGCTATTTTATTATCATAGTCTAAATGCAATTTCTTTACACTTATGATAAGTTGGGGTACAAAATTTAGTTTTGGAACCTTTCCTTAACGAAACTTACGATTAAGTGCAAACAAAATGTAATTTGTTTACAATTACGATTTTCGGTGAGTGTTTTACAAAGCGGTGTTAAGCATTGATAATTAGAGGTTTAGGAGGTTTTTGGGGAAGTTATATATTGACTGTTCATATGAGAGTTAAGTACTTTTGGGGGAGCTTTTGTAAACTTACCTTAATAAAAAAATAAAAAAAATAGTTTTAAAATAAACTCCAAATTTTCGCATTATTGGGAACTGATTGCATGCCTATTGGACTTTTAAACGGAAACGAGTTGCCGTTAGTTTTTCATTTTTTCGATTTTTTGAGATTTTTGGTGAGTGTTTTACTAAGAGGTGTTAAGGATGGATAATTAGAGGGTTGGGTTGTTTTGCGGGAAGTTTTTTATTGATTGTTCATATATGAGTTAAGTACTTTATAATAACTTGAAGTGCAGCCTCTTACGACCGGGTAAGTTTTATGTGTATTTGGGATATATCTATCGTGTGTACGTTGTAGCACGAGTTAGGTAGGGTGAATACCTAATAGGGGTATATAGTGTTTTGGGATAGATTCAGGATATGTTGGATAACAAACAATGCGTATCTGAATGCATAAGGCTGGGTATCGAGCAGATATTATCTGACCCGACTTATTTAGTTAGTTCGAATAATTTCACCACAATGCATATACGTAGTTCATAGAGATCGGGAGTTACAAAACGGTCTCAATAGTTTAAATAAACTGGGAAAAAAATTACTTCCACTAAAGATATTGTCGGAGTTCTAAAATGTACACATTGTGGTTTTTGTAATAAATAGGTATGGATTGAAAAAATAAGTGCTATTCATACTTTAATCCTCCCCTACATTGTTACATTGAGTTCCCCCATCACTATTTCCCTTAACGAATGCAATTTGCCCTTAAGGGCACAATAGAGTGACCGAAAGAAAAACCCGATGAAACAAACAAATCAAATACTGTTAATAAACATATTAAAAATATTGAAACAAAATCCTTCTAATTTAATATATTAAATGAAAGAATAAAAAAATCATATACAATTTCAAGACGAATATGTGACACATCCCCAACTTTGCCTAATTACAATTTTCGTCACGTAATGCATCTTCCAAATTCGAAACAATGCCTTATCCACGAGGTCGTTAAATGTAAATTTTCGTTGCAATCTAATGAAAGACCGTTTATGCCTATTGTAACTCAATCCAGTTCTCCATTGTAACACTGTCATACTTCCCCCAATACCACATGCGTATAGTCACGCCTAAGGTCATTGAATAATTCCGCAATCCGTGAAACTAGAAAGAGTTAATTGCCTATGTGACCCTTAAAGTATGTAAATTATTTTTATTAAGCCCTTAAAATATTTTTCCATACATTAATCCCCTAAAGTATCAGTTTGGCCTTTTCATCCATTTTGACGGCTAAATTTAACCGAATTTAGGGGAAAAATGGTATTTCGTGGCATTTAAACTTAGAAATATTTAAAATAGTTAAAAACATTTTAAAACTTTATTAAAATTTTATTTTTTTATTAATAACATATTTTTTTTAAAAATAATTTTTTTCGCTTTTTTATTTATAGGAAACATTTTTGGGGAAAATGTTTCTATACTAAAAAAAATAAAAATTTTAAAACAATTATTATTTACATTAATGGTCCATTTGATTCGAAAGTGGGGAAATGGCCTAGATGGAAAGTTTTTGTCTTGGAATGACAATTTCAATGGAAATCCTAAAATCTCACATTTACCGTTGTTTGATAACATTCATTTTTCGAATGGAAAAACCGACATTGTTGTTACAATTAATGAAAAAACCGACAAATCTAAACAATCTGATATTTAAAGAATAATTTTTGACGAAAAAAAATTACAATTTTGACAAAAAAAATTAGTTAGTAAGAAAAAGTTTCTAAAAAATCATTTTTACCAAAAAAAAAAAAAAAAACTTCAAAGATATAAATATTTCTTAAATTAATAGTTTTTAAAAATATAAATTGTTTTAAAAACACAGTTGAGTTTAGTACCTTTTTTTTTAAATATAAACAATCAGGTGTTTATAACCGGACGTATTATTATATGTGTTTATGTGTCCCAATAGATCAGAATCTGTCAAGACATATCACAAACAATAGTGTCTAAGTCGATACTCAATTCATAAATGAATTACTTGCATGATTTCAGGATATACGGGATGATTTGTTGCGATATTTTCTCTCTTGAGGGTATAGTAGTCTATTACAAAACGACAAAAAAAAAACATCACACGGTTAATAATTGTTTTTAAAGGTCTTCATTTTTTAAACAAGAGAAACCGGATCAATGAACATAATTTTTTTTATAACAAGGGGGTGGTATCAGATTGCCCAGTTTTAATACCATTTCCACTAAGGGAAAGAAATTATAATTGGGATTAGATATTAAAAATGCAAGGATACAAGTTTTTCACTCAATTATCTTTCCTCCTAAATATTTGCAAATTTTTCCGGGTACAAAACTGAGTTGCGCAGCTGACCAAAATAACGGTCTAAAATTCTCTTAATATAAAACTATTTTGAAAAAAATAGAAAATGACCCATACAGCTTTATGGCGCAAAAAAATTGTTCTTTTTCCACCCAAATCTATTTTGAATAACGTTTTTAGTAAAAAACCACGAACCCAAAACTTAACCATTTTCCTCAAGCCTCATCATATTATATTCGTTCACACACGATGCACCTGTCTTTCACCAGTTTTTTTCTTTTTTTTTACTTGTTGAATCGAAACTGCTTTATTTTCATTTTTTTGTAAATTTAACTCGAGATAAGATTGTTCAATTTTTTTAATTGGCTTTGTACCTATTTTTTAAAGAAAAACATATCATTTAATGCTGATCTAATTGTTGCTTTGGGATACCAGTTGCACACTGCAAGTTTAACGATCGCAGGGTCGTGAGTTTTCTGCATTTGAATACGATTTCAACGCAAATGTACCTAGAATTAATAGCATTTTTTCTGCATTTGAATACGATTCAAAGAAGATATACCTAGAATTAATAGCATTTCAAGCTTGGGGTGGATTACCTCTACAGCAGAATCTTTCTAACTTTGAATTACAATGTCAACTTTTAGTTGTTCTACTATTATTAGAAGTCAACCAAATCATTCATAATTATGTGTTTATGTGTCCCAATTGATTAGTATCTATTACTTGCACTTGAGGGTATAGTAGTCTATTTCCATACAGCAAAAAGCATTGCACGATTAATATTTGTTTTTAACGGTCGTCATTTTTTAAATAAGGAGTAACAGGATCTGCGAATAGAATTTTTTTATAACAAGGGGTGGTATCAAATTGCCCAGCTTTAATACAATTTGAAGACAGTTTTCGCCTAAAGGTGAAACACTTTTAACGTTAGTTTAACAAAAAAAAAAAAAATTAACAATAAAATTATAATTTTCATAAAATAAAACAGCTTTTAATGAAAAATATTTTTATGAAAAATACTGTTGAAACTAATAACCTGTTATGAGATAGTAATAAAGAATAGATAATACAATACAAAAGGTTGTCTTATGTTAACGGACTACATTGTTATTCTCATATTAACAACTGAGTACAATACTACAATTGATAATATATTGACAAAGATGGTGCATAACTTCTCATAACGGCCAGCTATCTTTAGACGTGCAGTAGACTTAGTTAACTGACATGAGAATAGGACTAGTAGGTATGTGGAGGTATCCACTGATAACAGCGGTTGAGGTTGATAGAAACAAATATTTTTAACACAAATCAGTTTTGAGCACTAAAAAACTGTTTTAACGAAAAATAAAAACACTTCAAAACATTTATTAACAAAATAACAAAATTTAATCAAGACAAACAAATTTAAAAATAACAACAAATTTTATTGGGCTGATAAATTTGTGGAAAAACTTTCATCGTATATAGGTTAGAAAAGTTTTTGTCGTAATTCTTTTCAGGAAGATAATAAAATTTATATGTGGACATGACATCTGTGTAACTTTTTTTATTAAAAATAATTGTTATCAAACATGCAAAACAATGAATAAAATATTTATTTGCTGCTATTTACCACTTTTGTCACTGTGTATCAAAAGGACCATAATTTTACTATATTTTGACGGGAAATGAAATGTGTATATGGGATGCTTTCAACAGCATCATCCGGTAATACAAGCACTTCACGAAATCTAATTTTTTTTATTCAAATCATTAGCTGATTCTACCAACTTGCAATCTTTCAGGATTCAAATTGTTATTTCACGTGACTATTTACCTGGGTATTTCCATATTTTAAGGGAAAGCAATTACCATTGGGTTATGATATTAAAAAAATACTAGGATACAAGTTTTTTCACTCAATTGTATTTCCTCTTAAAAATTTGCAAATTTTTCCGGATACAAATCTGAGTTGCGCAGCTGACCCAAATAAAGGCCCAAAATACTCTTCTTGTATAAACTATTTTGAAAAAAATAAAAACAAAAAAGAAACGACCCCTACAACTTTGTGACCCAAAACAAATTGTTGTTTTTCCACCCAATTCTGTTAATAAATATTTTTTTTACTAAATAACCACAAACCCAAAACTAAACCATTTTCCTCGAACCTTGTCATTGTATATTTTTTCACACACGATGCACATGTCTTTCACTTGTTTTTTTTTTGTTTTTTTATTTGTTGAATCGAAACAGATCTGTTTTCATTGTTTTTAACTTTAACTTCGGATGAGATTGTTTAATTTTTTTAATAGGCTTTGTAGTTATTTTATTAATCATTTACCCACCTATTTGTTAAAAAAAGAACTTCTCATTTAATACAGATCTAATTGTTGATTTGGGCTTTGCACATGGGATTTCATTTTAATATGATTTCAACGCAGACATGTGCCTAGAATAAATAACACTTTAAGCTTGGGGTGGATTACCTCTACACCATATGTACCGAGAATTAAAAAAAGAACTTCTCATTTAATACAGATCTAATTGTTGATTTGGGCTTTGCACATGGGATATCATTTTAATACGATTTCAACGCAGATATGTGCCTAGAATAAATACCACTTTAAGCTTGGGGTGGATTACCTCTACACCATATGTACCTAGAATTACAACGTCAACTTTATTTGTTCTACTACTATTAAAAGTCAACCAAATCATTCATCTTTAGAAATGATTCTTGGTTTTAGAAAGTACATATAACGGTTTTAGCCTTTGTTTTGTAAGGTTTATTTATCACACCGTTCTCTATAACTAGGACACGGGGGAGGGCCATTGGGATATAACAAATACTAATATAAGAGAAAGACATGGAAATGAAGAAAGTTCTTTTGATGACATTGTTGGTAGCTACGGTGTTTATGGCCACCATTGTCAACTCCACTGCCAATTCGGTTTCTAACAGTGGTAAAATGTGTGACTCAGACATTATCCTCAACCCTGCTAGTTCCCTTGAAGTTTGCTTGGGTAAGTTTTGCGCTCCATGGAGCATCTGCCAAACCGGTTGTGTTTGCGTCGGAAAAAGTGGTTTTGGGGCTTGTGTGGAACCGACATTTGAATTAATCAAATAGTGTCCATGGGACATCTACATATACGTATTTACTTATGTGTATGCGTGTGTAAGTTTGTATGAAATAAGCTCAATCGAGTGTTCAACGGGCATCTACATCATGATGTATTTCATGTTATTGACTAATGAGAATCATGCATGTCTTTATCCAATTAACTTTGCTTTATGGTATGTGTTATATTCGGGTCGAACCGGAACCGTTATTCGTCCATATGGGTATTGGATCCTTATTCATTTAATTGGATTAATAATTTAAATATTTATTTATATATATTTAGTGTACAAATAAATACAACATAATTTAAGTTGGCCAAAAAAAATTACCAACTCTTATAGTGTGTATGACAATGGTGTCGAGATTTGATCTCGAAGTGGAGATAATGTCCAAATAACTGAAAATTTAGGCTTATACGCTTAACAATTTTTTTTTCTTTACTTTGCACGTTATTTTGAAGGCCTTGTGCCCAGTAAGATTTAATTTCATTGTCATAATTGTTTTATGTCGAATGGTTTAAAAACAACGTATAATGCACTAAATTTAGATAAGTATTGAGGGAGATATGGTCTCCCGAACAAGACCAATTAAAATAGAAAACTTGGGTCTTTCTTGAGAAAGGCGGTAAAGGATATTTTTCCCAGATCTTTTTGGGCAAATAAAACTTTGGGCTATTTTAATGATGACCAACAACCTAATATGTGCTTGATATTGTTCGTAAAATTATATCATTTTCATAATTATCGATCTCCATGTATTGGGATTTCTTGGCAATTTAGGCAGTGTTTTTTGAGTCTCCAGAAAATAGGTAAAATCGGCAATTATATAATATGGGTGTCTGTGTGGAAGGTGTTTGTTAGCTTTTTCTGAATTTTCTTGTATTTTTGTTGCTTTGTATACTTCCTGTATACGGGTTCGCTCCCTCAGCGTTTGGTATTTATTGAATTCATTTATGTATAAAAAAAAGAATGTCATTCCTGAAAGATTGCAAGAGTTGGTACAATCAGCTATTGATTTGAATAAAAAATCAGATTTCATGAAGTGCTTGTATTCCCGGATGACGCTATTGAGAGCATCCCATATACACATTTAAACTCAAGTCAAAATACAAACCAAATTATGGTCCTTTTGATACACAATGACAAAAGTAATAAATAGCAGCAAACGAATATATTATTCATTATTTTGTGTTTGATAACTTTTAGTTTTAATAAAAAAAGTTGCATGGATACCATGTCCACATAAAAAATTTATCATCTTTTTCAAAAAAATCATGACAAAAATTTGTAACCTAAATACGATGACAAATTTTTTCCACGAATTTATCATTCCAATTAAATTTGTTTTTTTCTAAACTTGTTTTTCTTCATTAATTTTTTTTTATTTTCTTGAAAAATGTTTCGAAGTGTATTTATTTTTCATTAAAACAGTTTTTAAGGGCTCAAAACTGATTTGCGTTAATTTTTTTTTCTTAAAGAGTATTTTTCACTAAATTTATTTGTCATTAAAAGTTGTTTTATTTTTATGAAAAGTATATTTTTATAGTTAATTTATTTTTCCATCTGCGAAGGATTCCGATCTTACTTCGAAAGATGTAAATTCTACTGTGGAAAATGGCAATTGGAACATCGTCCGCAAGCAAATGCGGAATAGAAATCAAAGGACCTAAATGTTTTTTTTTAAATTTGCTTTAGGTTTTTGTTTCCTTTTGCAAGATTCCTGCTTTAGCATTTGTTAGTGCCCTTGGAGATGCTTTTTCTCCATCTATTAATAAAATCTTTTCTTGAGAAAAAAATATTAATTTGAAATAAGATAACCGAACTTACACTAACAAAAATAAATAAAAAATAGTTAACTTTTTTTGTTAAACTAACGTTAAAATTGTTTCACCTTTAGGCATAAACTGTGTTAAATATAAATTAAAACTGTGCAATATGACACCACCACCTATTATAAAACAATTATATTCGCTGATCCGATTACTCCTTGTTTAAAAAATGACGACCTTTAAATACAACTATTAACCGTTCATTGTTATTTTGTTTGGTAGAAATAGACTACTACCCCTAAGAGAGAGAAAAAATTGTTACAAATCATCCCGTATATCATGAAATAATGGAAGTAATTCGTCTATGAATTGAGTACCGACTTAGATACTATTGTTCTAGGGTGATAACATACACACAATATATATATCCTAAATACATAAAACACTAGCCTGATCGCAGGTATTAACCACCTCAGATCGCAAGCATCCACCTTGACACCACGTTCATTATAGCAGCAATTACAACCTCACCCAGCAGTTAGCAACAGTTATTAAGTAGCAGTCAAACACGTTCTTATAACAGCAGTTAGACACGTTCTATTAGCACCAGTTAACAGGTTCAGTTTTCAATGAAGTCTATATATAGGACTTGTAGTTGTTCAATACAAACATATATGAATATGTTCATTCTCTTCTCATAAACTAATATGGTATCAAAGCAGTAAAACTCTCACAAGCAATATCGATCCTGGTATTTCATTTCTCCAGCGGCGGTAGCGACCATTCATTGCTACCCTCCGCCGGGACTTTCATGCTTCTGTAATTATTCCGAATTAATCCCATATGTCCTCCCATGTCATCAGGAGCTTATACCACGTCCCTTACTCTCTCTCACTCCAAAACTTAAATTCCTAATATAAACTAACCATAGTGCCACCCTCTTATCCCCCTTGTTTCCAATACTATTTCTTCATCAACTCCCTTTCCTTCTCCCTAACAACTTTCTTTCCCATGGTCCCAACACTCCTGCCATATAGCAGCCTTTCCTATCTCTTCTCCCATCATTTTGTACAAACCCACTCTTTTTTACTTTGTATTTTCTTTACTCTCATTTGGTGCACATATGAACCCATAATATCTTTCATTTCACCCTCTATTATTTTCCCAACATTTACCACATAACCAATATGTAATATTATTCCCCTACTTCCCCCACAATCCTCTTTTTCTCAGCCCAAAGGGATTATCTCTTCATCCCCTCACACACCCAACTTGCGCATACTACCGTACAACCCCTAGTAGCCCTTACTTCTTAAATCCATCCACCACCACCCCCCCCCCCAACAAAAAAAAAACGATCAGAGTCATTTCTTCTTTTTATGGCTTAATGTTGTTTTTGCTAGAACTTTAGAGGCTTTTAGTAGTTGAACTTCTGTAGGTTATTGTACTGTTATTTATCTCCATTCACAATGTGGCAAAAATGTGTTCTATAAATGATTTGTGTGTTTTCTTTTAGTGACGGTTTAGTATTTAACATAACCTTCATCCTAAGATTCCTATGTTGGCAAAACTAAAGACTAGTGATCTGTCATTTCTTCATTTGGGAATCAACAACCTGAATCTTTTCAGATTTAATTGGGATTTTTTTTTCTTTTTTCTCTCTCCATAGTCCACCATTTTTTATTTATTTTTCTTTATTTTCTACTTCTCTTCTCCCCCATATATCTAATGACAAACATCTACTCCAGTTATATTTCTTCTCCCTCTCCTACTACCACTCTTACTATGGCACATAATAGAGACTCTTACTATGGCACACAACAGAGAGAAAACATAAACACATTTTCGAAAATGGCCTCACACTTCTAGCAAAAGCTTTCTTACCACTCAAATATTTGGATGATGCCTTGAGAGCTTTTTCTTGTCCTATAAAAGGTCTACCTACTCCTATTCTGCATGGTCAAACACCTATGACTACTCCTTTCAACATTCAACCTGATTCCTCTTTTCTCAGAACTTTTGCATGCTCCTGTTTTCCCAATCTTGGACCATATAATAGACATAAGTTTGCCTATAGATCTGTTGAGTTCACCTTTCTTGGATATATCTTAATTCACAAAGGTTCCAAGTGCTTAGACCCCACTGGATGTATCTACATATCCAGAGATGTAATCTTTCATGAAAACTATTTTCTTTTCTCTAAATCTACTAATATTTCTTCAGCTGAATTCATTGCTACTCCAGGTAATATAACCATTTTCACCCATAAATTATCTTCCTAATCCATATTATGTTCCACACTTGTTTTCTCCCATTCCTAATTTAGTACATAAACTGGACACGGTCATGGTAGCTACAACAATCACTAATCCACACATGATCAAATTGCGGATATCTTCAAAATGGGTCTATCTACTAGCAAGTTTACTTTTCTTGGAGACAAGCTAATGGTTGTTCCTCCACCATCATCTGGCAGGAGAGCATTAACCACCTCGTATCACAAGCATCCACCTTGACACCACGTTCATTATAGCATCAACTACAGCCTCACCATATCAGCAGCAGTTAGCACCAGTTATTAAGTAGCTGTCAAACACGTTCTTATAGCAGCAGTTAGACGCATTCTATTAGCACCAATTAACATGTTTAATTTACAATGAAGTCTATATATAAGACATGTAGTTGTTCAATACAAACATATAAGAATATGTTAATTCTCTTCTCGTAAACTTTTAGCAGGAGGCTTCACTCCAAGTAATTATAAAGTGCTTAACTAACATATGAACAATCAATAAAAAACTTCCCCCAAAACACCCCAACCGGCAAATTATCCATCCTTAACACCTCTTAGTAAAACACTCACCGAAAATTTAAATAAATTGGAAAAATAGAAAACAAGCGATAAGTTGTTTGTATTTAAAAGTTCGATAGGCATGCAATGAGTTCCCAATAATGTCAAAATTTGGAATTTATTTTGTAATTTTTTTAAACCAATTTCCATTTTTTTATTAATTGAAGTTTCCAAAAGCTCCCCCAAAAGTACTTAACTCGCATATGAAGAATCAATATAAAACTTCCCCCAAAACCTCGTAAACCTCTAATTATCAATGCTTAACACCTCTTAGTAAAACACTCACAGACAATCGTAAGTGTAAACAAATTAGATTTTGTTTACACTTTATCATAAGTTTTGTTAAGGAAAGGTTCCAATACTAAATTTTGTACCCCAATTTATCATAAGTGTAAAGAAATTACATTTTGTCTATGATAAAAAAAATAGCATTTGCATCATACAATATTAAAGGTGCACGGGCTCCACATATGTCCCTATTTTCAATTTATATCCCCTTACATAAGGAGTTTCGAATAAATAAAAATCTCTCCTCATAATTATTAAACAAATAGTACAACAAATGCTATACATTTCATCTACAAATAAACAAAATGAGTATGTCTTCATTGCACGTTTACGTAGGGACAACCTTAAACTAAAATAAACAATCAAACATAAGATCTTAATAAATTTTCTTAATAAACATCCATTTAAGCAAACAAACATACAAACGAGTCTTTCAAATTGGGGAATTTATCAAACTCACATTCTAATGGAGCGAGTCAAACACACCAGTAGTATAGGGTGGTCTAAAAAAATCACGCATATAAACCTTGCAATAATTTAAACAAATTAATTCTAGAACAAATAGATTAAAAATGGCTTCTTGAAATAGTTCATAAATAAATTTTATGTTGTTAGGTAGATCCATAATTCATTTTTCACTCATGAAGTGGAAAAAATAAAATTGCCCATTTCACCTATTTTCTGGGGACTAAAAAAAACGCCTAAATTGCCATGAAATCTCAATAAATGATGATCGATAATTACGAAAATGATATAATTTTATGAAAAGTATCAAACATATATTAGGTTGTTGGTTGTCATGAAAATAGCCCTGTTTTATTTGCCCGAAAAGATCTGGAAAAATATCCTTTACCACCTTTCTCAAGAAAAATCCAAAATTTTCAATTTTAATTGGTCTTGTTAGGGAGACCCTATCTCTGTCAATACTTATATAAAATTAGTGCATTATACGTTGTTTTTCAAGCCTTTCGACATAAAACAATAACGACAAATAAATTAAATCTTACTGGGCCCTTCAAAATAGCGTGCAAAGTTACGAAAAAAATACTGTTAGTCATATAAACCTAGAATTTTCAGTTATTTGGACATTATCTCCACTTAGAGATCAGTTCTCGACACCATTGTCATATACAGAATAAGCATTATTAATTCAGTTTGGCCAACTTAAATTATGTTATATTTATTTGTACACTAAATATATATAAATAAATATTAAAATTATTAATCCAATTAAATGAATAAGGAACCATTACCCATATGGATTGATCACGGTTCCGGTTCGACCCGAATATAACACATACAGTAAAACACAGATAAAAAAAAAAAAAAAAAAAAAAAAAAAAAAAAAAAAAAACACAGATAATTGGATAAACACATGCATGGTTTTCATTAATCAATAATATGAAATACATAGATGTAGATGCTCGTTGAACACTAGATTGAGCTTATTTCATACACACTTGCACACGCAAACACATAAACAGATGTGTACATGTAGATGTAGATGTAGATGTCCCCGAGACACTAATTGATCAATTCAAATGTCGGTTCCACACAAGCGCCAAAACCACTTTTTCCGACGCAAACACAACCAGATTGGCAGGGGCTCCATGGAGCGCAAAATTTACCCAAGCAAACTCCAAGGGAATTATAAACCTTGAGGAGAGTGTTGGTGTCACACATTTTACCATTGTTATCAACCGAATTGGCAGTGGAGTTGACAATGGTGGCCATAAACACCGTTGCTACCACCAATGTCATCAAAAGAACTTTCTTCAATTCCATGTCTTTGTCTTATATGAGTGTTTGCTATATCCCAATGGCCGTCCCCCGTCTCCTATTTATAGAGGAGTGTGTGATAAATAAACCTTATAAAACTAAGGCTAAAACCGTCAAATGTACTTTCTAAAGCCTAGAATCATTTCTAAAGGTGAGTAGAACTATTAAGTATAAATGATTTGGTTGACTTTTAATAATAAAGTTGACATTGTACTTCTAAGTTAAAAAGATGCTGCTGTAGAGGTAATCCACCCAAGCTTAAATTGCAATTAATTCTAGGTACATCTGCATTAAAATCGTATTCAAATGCAGAAGACTCACAACCCCAACTGTCGTTAAATCAACTTGCAGTTTCTAGCATGTGCACATCCCAAAGCAACAATTAGATTTGTATTAAATGAGAAGTTATTTTTTTAACAAAAATGTGAGTAAATAATTAAAAAACCAACTACAAGCCCTATTAAACAAATTAAACGATCTTATGTCGAGTTAAAGTTACAAAAAAATGAAAACAAATTAGTTTCGATACAACAAGTAAAAAATAAAAAAAAACAAGTGAAAGACATGTGCACCATGTGTGAAAAAAATATAAAATCATAAGGCTTGAGGTTTGTGTTTACTTACTAAAAAAATTATTGAATAACAGAATTGGTTGGAAAACTACAATTTTTATTGGCGCCACCAAGTTGTAGGGGTCAGTTTTGCATCCACAAAAATTTGCAAATATTTAAGAGGAGAGATAATTGAGTGAAAACACTTGTATCCATGTATTTTTTAACATCTAATCCCAATGATAATTGCTTTCCCTTAAACCATGGAAATAGTCATGTGAAATAACCACATGAATACCCATGTCAATACTCACGTGAAATAACAATGTGAAAGTGCCTGTATTCCCGGATGATGCTTTTGAAAGCATCCCCTATACACATTGCATTTCCAGTAAAATAAAATAAAAATAATTGTCCTTTTGGTACACAATGACAAAAGTGGTAAATAGCAGGAAACGTATATATTATTCATTATTTGGTGTGTTTGATAACTTTTATTTTTAATGAAAAAAACTTGCATGGATACCATGTCCACATATAATTTTTATCATCTTTTTGAAAAAAATTAGGACAATTTTTCCAAACCTATATACGATGAATAATTTTTTCCACAAATTTATCATCCCAATAAAATTTGTTATTTTTTTAAACTTGTTTTTATTGATTATTTTTTTTTTGTTAAAAAAAGTATTGAAGTGTTTTTATTTTTCGTTAAAACAGTTTTTAAGGTGTAAATACTGAGTTGTGTTTAAAATATTTTCTTGAAAAGTATTTTTCAATAAATTTTTTTTCATTAAAAGTTGTTTTATTTTTATGAAAATTATATTTTTTTCTTAAAATTTGTTTTTATTTATTCAACTTACATTAAAATTGTTTCAACATTAGGCGAAAAATCCATTAAAATTGTATTAAAACTGGGCAATCTGATACCCCCCCTATTATAAAAAAAAACTATTTGCAGATCCGGTTTCTCCTTGTTTATAAAATGACGATCTTTAAATACAACTATTAATCATGCAATGTTTTTTTTTTTGTTTAGAAATAGACTATGATACCCTCAAGAGAGAGAAAGTACTGTAATTTATTATTGAATTGAGTATCGTCTTAGATACTATTTCTCCACGGTGATAAACTCAAATGTGATAGATACTATCTTGATAGACACTTATCTATTGGGACACATAAGCCCATATAATTATATGTTAGGTCATAAACACATGATTTTTTATTGATAGGTACTAAACTCAACTGTTTTTTTAAAACCATTTTTATTTTTCAAAACTATTATTTTTTTTTTATAAGCAAATGATATCATAAAAACAACCCGCCTAAGGGGGCGGAATCCCGTATACAGGAAGTATACCAAGCACAAAAACAAAGGGCCGAAGCCCGGAACAGCCAAGCCTACCACCTAAAATTCCTCCAAAAAGTCAAGAAAATGATCAAGCGATGAGTCATGCCTTTTCCTGAACAGCCAAGCCTACCACCTTAAATATATTTTTTTCAATTTTACATCGTACACTCAAACCGGGAGCGTCGTGACCACGCGTTCAGTTCCCACGAGTCGCATTGGTCCCATGTGAGGTGTCCGTGACTCCTACGAGACCGTTTTGTATTTTTTTAACGTTTTCACCCGTCGATGGCATGTTTTTATGCTTAAGTCTAATTTTCGGGAAATTTACGTCGTACACTCAAACCGGGAGCACCGTGACTACGCGATCGGTTCCTACGAGCCCCATGGGTCCCGTGCGAGGTGTTCGTGACTCTTACGGGACCGTTTTTTTTGTTGTGTTACATTTTTACCATTCGATTGCATGTTTATATGCTTAAGTCTAAATTTTTTCAATTTTACGTCAAACACTCAAACCGGGAGCGTTGTAACTACGCGATCGGTTCCTACGGGTCACATTGGTCCCGTGCGAGGTGTTCGTGGCTCTTGCGGGACTGTTTTGTGCTTGTTCTACATTTTCACCTTTCGATGGCATGTTTTTATGCTCAAGTCTAAATTTTTGTTAATTTACGTCTTACACTCAAACCAGGAGCGTCGTGACTACGTGTCCGGTTCCTACGAGTCACATTGGTCCCGTGCGTGGTGTTTCTGACTCCAATGGTACCGTTTTGTGTTTGTTTTATGTTTTTACCCTTCGATGACATGTTTTTATGCTCTGTCTATTTTTTTGTAAATTCACGTCGTACACTCAAACCGGGAGTCCCGTGACTACGCGGTCGGTTCCTATGCGTCACATTGGTCCCGTGCAAGGTGTTCGTGACTCTTACGGTACCGTTTTGTGTTTGTTTTACATTTTTACCTTTCGATGGCATGTTTTTATGCTTCAGTCAATTTTTTTGCAAATTCACGTCGAACACTCAAACCGGGAGCCCCGTGAGTACGCGGTCGGTTCCTACGAGTCACATTGGTCCCGTGCGAGGTGTTCGTGACTCTTACGAAACCGTTTTGTCGCTTTTTTATGCTTTCAGCCTTCGATGGAATATTTTTATTCTCAGGTCCAACATTTTGCAAATTTACGTCGTACAGTCAAATCGAGAGCCCTCTGACTGCGCATTCGGTTCCTGCGAGTCATATTGGTCCCGTGCGAGGTGTTCGTGGCTCTTACGGGACCGTTTCTTTCTTGTTCTACGTTTTCACGCTTTGATGGAATGTTTTAAAGTTTAAGTCTAAATTTTTGTAAATTTACGTCGTACACTCAAACCGAGAGCGTCGTTACTACGCGTCCGGTACCTACGAGTCACATTGGTCCCCTGCGAGGTGTTCGTGAATCTTACGGTACCGTTTTGTGTTTGTTTTATGTTTTCATCCTTCGATGGCTTGTTTTTATGCCAAAGTCTATTTTTTTACAAATTCATGTAATACACTCAAATCGGGAGTCCCGTGACTACGCGGTCGGTTCCTACGAGTCACATTGGTCCCGCGCGAGGTGTTCGTGACTCTTACGAGACCATTTTGTGGCTTTTTATGCTTTCACCCTTCGATGGAAAATTTTTATGCGTAAGTCCAACGTTTAGCAAATTTAAGTCGTACACTCAAACCGCGAGACCTGTGACAATGCAGTCGGTTCCTACGAGTCAGATTGGTCCCGTGCGAGGTGTTCATGACTCTTACGGGACCGTTTTTTGCTTGTTCTAATTTTTCACCCTTCGATGGTATGTTTTTATGTTTAAGTCATAATTTTTTCAAATTTACGTCGTACACTCAAACGGGAGCGTCGTTACTACCCGTCCGGGACCTACGAGTCACATTGGTCCCGTGCGAGGTGTTCGTGATACTTACGGTACCCTTTTGTGTTTGTTTTACGTTTTCACCCTTCGATGGCTTGTTTTTAAGTTTAAGTCTAAATTTTTCCAAATTTACGTCGTACACTCAAACCGGGGGCGTTGTTACTACGCGTCCGGTACCTACGAGTCACATTGGTCCCGTGCGAGGTATTCGTGACACTTACGGTACCGTTTTGTGTTTGTTTTACTTTTTCGCCCTTCGATGGCTTGTTTTTATGCCAAAGTCTATTTTTTTGCAAATTCATGTCCTACACTTAAACCGGGAGCCCCGTGACTACGCGGTCGGTTCCTACGAGTCACATTGGTCCCGTGCGAGGTGTTCGTGACTCTTACGGGACCGTTTTGTGATTTTTTGCTTTCACCCTTCGATGGCATATTTTGATCCTTAATTCGAACGTTTAGCAAATTTATGTCGTACACTCAAACCGGGAGACCTGTGACTATGTACTTGGTTCCTACGAGTCAGATTGGTCCGGTGCGAGGTGTTCGTGACTCTTACGGGACCGTTTTTTGCTTGTTCTACGTTTTCAACCTTCGATGGCATGTTTGTATGTTTAAGTCTAATTTTTTACCAATTTACGTCGTACACTCAAACCGAAGCGTCTTTACTACCCGTCCGGTACCTACGAGTCACATTGGTCCCGTACGAGGTGTTCGTGACTCTTACGGTACCATTTTGTGTTTGTTTTACGTTTTCACCCTTCGATGGCTTGATTTTAAGTTCAAGTCTAAATTTTTTCGAATTTACGCCGTACACTCAAACCGGGGGCGTTGTTACTACGCGGCCGGTACCTACTAGTCACATTGATCCCGTGCGAGATATTCGTGACACTTACGGTACCGTTTTGTATTTGTTTTACGTTTGCACCCTTCGATGGCTTGTTTTTATGCCAAAGTCTATTTTTTTTGCAAATTCATGTCCTACACTCAAACCGGGAGCCCGTGACTACGCGGTCGGTTCCTACGAGTCACATTGGTCCCGTGCGAGGTGTTCGTGACTCTTACGGGACCGTTTTGTAGTTTTTTATGCTTTCACCCTTCAATGGCATATTTTGATGCTTAATTCCAACGTTTAGCAAATTTATGTCGTACACTCAAACCGGGAGACCTGTGACTATGTAGTCGGTTCCTACGAGTCAGATTGGTCCCGTGCGAGGTGTTCGTGACTCTTACGGGACCGTTTTTTGCTTGTTCTACGTTTTCAACCTTCGATGGCATGCTTTTATGTTTAAGTCTAATTTTTTACCAATTTACGTCGTACATTCAAACCGAGAGCGTCTTTACTACCCGTCCAGTACCTACGAGTCACATTGGTCCCGTACGAGGTGTTCGTGACTCTTACGGTACTGTTTTGTGTTTGTTTCACGTTTTCACCCTTCGATGGCTTGATTTTAAGTTCAAGTCTAAATTTTTTCAAATTTACGTCGTACACTCAAACCGGGGGCGTTGTTACTACGCGTCCGGTACCTATGAGTCACATTGATCCCGTGCGAGGTATTCGTGACACTTACGGTACCGTTTTCTGTTTGTTTTACGTTTGCACCCTTCGATGGTTTGTTTTTATGCCAAAGTCTATTTTTTTGCAAATTCATGTTCTACACTCAAACCGGGAGCCCCGTGACTACGCGGTCGGTTCCTACGCGTCACATTGGTCCCGTGCGAGGTGTTCGTGACTCTTACGGTACCGTTTTGTAGTTTTTTATGCTTTCACCCTTCGATGGCATATTTTGATGCTTAATTCCAACGTTTAGCAAATTTATGTGGTACACTCAAACGGGGAGACCTGTGACTATGTAGTCGATTCCTACGAGTCAGATTGGTCCCGTGCGAGGTGTTCGTGACTCTTACGGGACCGTTTTTTGCTTGTTCTACGTTTTCAACCTTCGATGGCATGTTTTTATGTTTAAGTCGATTTTTTTACCAATTTACGTCGTACACTCAAACCGAGAGCGTCTTTACTACCCGTCCGGTACCTACGAGTCACATTGGTCCCGTACGAGGTGTTCGTGACTCTTACGGTACCGTTTTGTGTTTGTTTTACGTTTTCACCCTTCGATGGCTTGATTTTAAGTTCAAGTCTAAATTTTTTCAAATTTACGTCGTACACTCAAATCGGGAGCGTTGTTACTACGCGTCCGGTACCTACGAGTCACATTGGTCCCGTGCGAGGTGTTCGTGATACTTATGGTACCGTTTTATGTTTGTTTTACGTTTTCACTATTTGATGGCTTGTTTTTATGCCAAAGTCTATTTTTTTGCAAATTCATGTCCTACACTCAAACCGGGAGCCCCGTGACTACGCGGTCGGTTCCTACGAGTCACATTAGTCACCTGCGAGGTGTTTGTGACTCTTACGGGACCGTTTTGTGGATTTTTCATGCTTTCACCCTTCCATGGCATATTTTGATGCTTAAGTCCAACGTTTAGCAAATTTAAGTCGTACACTCAAACCGGGAGACCTGTGACTATGCAGTCGGTTCCTATGAGTCAGATTGGTCCCGTGCGAGGTGTTCGTGACTCTTTCGAGACCATTTTTTTCTTGTTCTACGTTTTCAACCTTCGGTGGCATGTTTTTATGTTTAAGTCTTAATTTTTACAAATTTACGTCGTACACTCAAACTGAGAGCGTCCTTTCAACCCGTTTGGTACCTACGAGTCACATCGGTCCCGTGCGAGGTGTTCGTGACTCTTACGGTACCGTTTTGTATTTTTTTTACGTTTTCACCCTTCGGCAGCTTGTTTTTAAGTTTATATCTAAATTTTTCCAAATTTACGTCGTACACTCAAATTGGAAGCGTTGTTACAACGCGTCCGGTACCTATGAGTCACATTGGTCCAGTGCGAGGTGTTCGTGACACTTACGGTACCGTTTTGTGTTTGTTTTATATTTTCACCCTTCGATGGCTTGTTTTTATACTTAAGTCTATTTTTTTTTCAAATTCATGTCCAATACTCAAACCGAGAGCCCCGTGACTACGCGGTCGGTTCCTACGAGTCACATTTGTCCCGTGCGAGGTGTTCGTGACTCTTACGGGACCGTTTTGTGGCTTTTTTATGCTTTCACCCTTCGATGGCATATTTTGATGCTTAAGTCCAACGTTTAGCAAATTTAAGTCGTACAGTCAAACCGGAAGACCTGTGACTATGAAGTCGGTTCATACGAGTCAGATTGGTCCCGTGCGAGGTGTTCGTGACTCTTACGGGACCGTTTTTTGCTTGTTCTACGTCTTCGCTGGCATGTTTTTATGTTTAAGTCTTAATTTTTTACAAATTTACGTCGTACACTCAAATCGGGAGCGTCGTTACTACCCGTCCGGTACCTACGAGTCACATCGGTCCCGTGCGAGGTGTTCGTGACTCTTACGGTACCGTTTGGTGTTTGTTTTACGTTTTCACCCTTCGATGGCATGTTTTTATGCGTAAATATATTTTTTTAAATTTTACATCGTACACTCAAACCGGGAGCGTCGTGACCACTCGTTCAGTTCCTACGAGTCGCATTGGTCCCATGTGAGGTGTCCGTGACTCTTACGAGACCGTTTTGTATTATTTTAACGTTTTCACCCGTCGATGGCATGTTTTTATGCTTAAGTCTAATTTTTTGGAAATTTACATTGTACACTCAAATCGGGAGCACCGTGACTACGCGATCGGTTCCTATGAGCCCCATGGGTCCCGTGCGAGGTGCTCGTGATTCTTACGGGACCATTTTGTTGTTTTGTTACATTTTTACCATTCGATTGCATGTTTATATGCTTAAGTTTAAATTTTTTCAATTTTACATCAAACACACAAACCGCGAGCGTTGTGACTACGCGATCGGTTCCTACGGGTCACATTGGTCCCGTGCGAGGTGCATCGAAAAACCCATACAAACTTGAACTAGATTGTGAGTACAAGGTTATCCTATAGTCAACCGTACCTTAACATACTGTAGGATCCGTTTAAGTGCTTGAAAGTGGTCTGGTTCAGGATCATGGAGGAATTGGCATATGGTGTTAATTGCGTAGGTTAGATCAGGGCGGGTGAGAGTCATATATTGAAGCGCACCAACGATGGAACGAAACTGAGTGGGGTGAGAGAGGGAGGGGAGGGAGAGCAAGTAAATTTATTGATGGATTGTGATGGTGGTGTAGACGGGGTGGGGGTAGGATTGGAGCGAAGAATATTAGCAATTGTCAGAATTTTGCGCGCATCCTTCTCTTGTGTGAGAAAGAGACCCCCCCCCCCCCCCCCCAAAAAAAAAAAAAAAAGGCTTGACATGTATACGAAGGAAGAGATGTATGTGACCCAAATCTTTCATGGAAAAAGCTGTTCCAAATTGATGTAAAAAATGTTGCAAGAGAGTGGAATTATTACTTGTAACAATAATATCATCAACATAGACGAGAAGTAAAATGGTGACATGATCCTGAGTATACACAAATAGGGAAGGGTCTGCTTGACTACAATGGAAACCATGTTGAATGAGGTAAGAGCTTAATTTATCAAACCAAGCGCGAGGAGCTTGTTTAAGCCCATAAATAGACTTGTGTAGAAGGCAAACATGATCCGGATGATGAGCACTGAAAAACCCCGGTGGTTGTTTCACATAAACAGTATCTTGTAGTGAGCCATAAAGAAAGGCATTTTTTACGTCTAGTTGATGGAGAGGCCACCCATTCATGACATCAATGGAAAGAACCATGCGAACAGTGGCATGTTTGACAACCGGACTAAAGGTATCCAAGTAGTGAATGCCTTCAAGTTGGCGATAACCTTGAGCAACAAGACGAGCTTTATAACGATCCAACGTACCATCTGCATTTGTTTTGGTTTTGTATACCCATTTGGAGCCAATGAGGTTCATGGAAGGATGATAAGGAACAAGTGTCCACGTCTTGTTGTCATGTAACGCAGCAAGTTCCTCTTTCATGGCAGGGAACCACAAGGGGTGAGACAAAGCATCCTGAAGAGAAGAAGGTTCTGACTGAAGGGAAGGTTGAGCGGTGATGAGAGATTTGGGAAAATATTGATTGGCCTGGGTTCTAGTAACCATAGGGTGGGTATTGGAAGGATTAGGATGGTGAGTGAGGGTATATGGGTTATTAAGTGGAGTAGGGTGATTTAGGGGGAGATCAATTTGAAGGTGTAGTCCCGGCGGATCAAAGATGCATGGCTGGGGAGGCAAGGGGGTAGCTGGTTGATCGGGAAAACTAGACAACGTGGATGGTGGGATATGAGGGGACAATGTGTATTGGATGGGAGATGAGGTAATGAGGCATGGGGAGGAGTTCGGTGAATAAGGTCGTAAGGCAGTGTGGGTGTCAGCTTGAGTTGACATGTCAGGTGTAGGGTGGGGAGATGGGGAAGTAGGCATGTGGGTAATTGGTGTACATGTTAAACTGCCTTGGTCAGAATTAGGTTGGGTAGTTGGTAAATCTGGTTGGATGGTGGCAGGGGGGTTTTCCTATGGAGAGGACTCATTTAGCAAATTTGAGGTAACCATAGCATCAAAAAATTCTTGAAATGTGTTGGGAACATATGTTTCATGGGGTGTTTAAAAAAAATTGAAGTAATATCAAAAGGAAAAATATGTTCATCAAACACCACATGTCTAGAAATATACACTCTTTTTGTAGTAGGATGATAACATCTAAACCCTTTGTAAAGATTACTATATGCAATGAAAACACGTGGATAAGTTTTTGGTTCAAATCTTATATGTGTGTGTTTTCTTAAATAAGGGAAGCATCTACATCCGAAAATTTTGAGAGATGAATAATCTGGATTTGTCCCATATAATTTAAAAAATGGAGTGGTCATTGTTAAAGTGTTAGATTGGAGTCTATTTATTGAGAAAATTGAAGTCATAAATTCCTCGACCCAAAGAAAAAATGGTGCTTTAGCATGAAACAATAGTGTGAGACCCGTTTCAACAATATTTCGATTTTTTCTTTCAGCAATCCCATTTTGTTCTGGTGTAAGGACATGAGACATGCATCACTATACTCAGATTATTTAAGTGATTTAAAAATTTAGAATTTGAAAATTCTCCTCCTCCATCACATTGAAAAATCTTAATTTTCAGACTAAATTGAGTTTGAATCATATTTTGAAATTTCACAAATGTCTCATAAAATTCAGATTTTTGTTTCAAAGGATAAAACCAAGTGTACCTAGTACAATCATCGACAAATATAGCATGACACTTCATATTTTGAATTGATGAGATAGGTCTGGGTCCCCAAAGATCGCAATGAATCTTTTCAAATGGAGTATTACATATCTTGTCATTTTGTGTAAGAGGAAGCCTGCAACTTGTTTCTAATTGACAACTTGAACATATCGTGCGTTGTTTGTTCCATTGACTTACATATAAATTTCCTAATTTATGTAAAACAGCAAGGAAATCGGAATTTGGGTGTCCTAGCCTTTGATGCCATATATAATCCGGTGCTTTTCCTGACTTTATGACACTTAAAGCTTAAATACCTTCATTCTCGAGAGTGTAAAGACCATCCTTCTTACTCCCTTTTGCTAGTACCTGCTTGGTTATCTTGTCCTATACAGTAAAGTCAAAATTAGTAAATTCAATTATACAATCATTTTCTTTTGTGAGTTGACTTACTGAAATTAAATCCTAATTTAATTTTGGAAGAACAAGAGTATTTGAAATTTTTAATTTATAATTTTTTTGTCCAACGTAGGTAACGGGGAGGTGAGACCCATTTCCGACGACTAGTTTGTCTGTTCCACAATATGGCATAAGTTTGGATAACATACCTGTATCATTTACCATGTGAGTTGTGGCACTCGAATCCACATAGAGTTGATTGTCTTGAACTGGTGAGAAGTTTGTGCCTATATAGGCTTCATGGATGTTTTCGGTGCTTTGAAAAGAATGATCCCAACGGTAGTAGCAAGTGTTGGCTCGTTGATTGTTCTTTCCACAAATTTGACATGCTACTTCCGATGGTTTCTTTATCTCACTCCTATTTTGTGATGAATAGGGAGTATTCTTGAAATCGGGCCTATGAATAGCTGCATTTGTGGGCCTAAACCCACGACCTCTAGAGTTAAATTGAAAATTGTTGTTGTAGCTTCCTCGAGCACGAGACATATTGTCATGGCCCCGTTCTTGAAAAGATTGTTTTTGAGCATGAAATAGCATGTTGTGATTTGACACCTCTTCCTCTTTGTCTTCCCGAATGTCAAAACCCCGAAGGGAGGTAATCAAATTTGACAATGTAGGATAAGGTGGCTTACCAATCATTACTGTTCAAATTGTTTGTTATTTCTTTCCAAGGTCTTTGGCAAAAGATATGACCTTTGTATCCTCGTCTAAGGGTTTTTGTATCGCGGCAAGCTCATCACAAATTACCTTAAATTTTTTACCATACTCATCAACAGTTTTTCCTTCAAGCTTGATGCTTTGAATTTGTTCTTTTAGTTGGAACTCCCTCTCCTTGCTCGTTTGCAAGTAATTGTCTTCAAGACACAACCAAATTTCTCTAGCCGTGTTGCACCCAATGATTAAACATGCACTTTCTTCGATAATGTTAGATCACAACCAACATTGTAGTAGGAGATCTTTTCTTCCCATTCCGGTATTATTTGTGCTTCATTAGTAATGAAGTTTTCTACCTTTATGGTTTTCATAAGGTTGAGAGTTTGATTTCACCATACTAGATAATTATTTGGTTTGAGTTTAATCGGAGTGAGGTTTACAAGTTGTGGTAGGGAGTTAAGTGACAAGGAAATAGTTGTGTTTGAATTTGTAGTTGAAATAGCCATTGACACAACCTTGAGCTCTAATACCATGAAAGAGTAGAAAACCATATTTTATATATTGTCTTAGTATACAACGATATGGAAGCAGGTACATTTATATGCAAATAACTTTCCTATAAATTCTATGAATAGCAGTTATACAAACGTTGCAACTGCAATGCTACATCACTGAATCAAGACAGAAACTGTAATGAACGTGGGACACGGAGAAACTGTAATGAATGTGGGACAGTGCTGCTGTGAACAACTGTTGTGACAGTGTAGCATACATGCTCTAGCAAATAGTTGTATTTGAATGTCGTCATTTTTTAAACTAGGAGTAACCGGATCTGCAAATAGAATTTTTTATAACAAGGGGTGGTATCAGATTGCCAAGTTTTTATACAATTTTAACACAGTTTTCGCGTAAAAGGTAAAACAATTTTAACGTTAGTTTAACCAAAAAAAACATTAACAATAAAAATATACTTTTCATAAAAATAAAACAGCTTTTAATCAAATATAAATTTTGTAAAAATACACTTGAAGATATTTTTTTTTAACACAAATCAGTTTTTAGCCCTTAAAAACTGTTTGAACGAAAAATAAAAACACTTCAAAACATTTTTTAACAGAATAAAAAAATTCAATCAAGAAAAACAATTTTTAAAAAAATAACAAATTTAATTCGGATAATAAATTTGTGCGAAAAATTCGTCATCGTATATAGGTTATAAAAATTTGTCCTAATTATTGTTAAAAAGATGATAAAACTTATATGTCGACATGGTATCCATGCAAGTTTTCTTATTAAAAATAAAAGTTATCAAACACACAAAATAATGAATAATATATTTGTTTGCTGCTACTTACCTCTTTCGTCACTGTGCATCAAGAGGACCATAATTTTTTTTTAATTTTGACTTGAGATTAAATGTGTATATGGGATGCTTTCAATAGCGTCATCCGGGACTACAAGCACTTCACGAATTTTGATTTCACGTGAGTATTGACATGGTTATTCACGTGGTTATTTCACATGAGTATTTACGTTGGTAGATCCATATTTTAAGGGAAAATAATAATCGTTGGAATTAGATATTAGAAAATGGTAGGATAGAAGTTTTTTCACTCGATTATCTTTCCTCTTAAATATTTGTAAATTTTTCCCGATGCAAAATTGAGTTGCGCATCAGACCCAAATAACGGCCTAAAATACTATTCAAATAAAAACTATTTAGAAAACACAAAACAAAAAAAGAAATGACCCCTACAGCTTTGTGGCGCAAAACAAATTTGTTGTTTTTCCACCCAATTTTGTTATTAAATAACCACAAACCCAAAATTCAACCGTTTTCCTTAAACCTTATCATTGTACATTTATTCACATATGAGGCAAATGTCTTTCACTTGTTTTTTTATTTATTTTTTATCTACTTGTTGAATCGCAACAGATTTGTTTTCATTTTTTTATAGTTTTAAGTCGAGATAAGATCGTTCAATTATTTTAGTAGGCTTGGAAGTTATTTTTTTAATCATTTACCGATATATTTGTTAAAAAAAGACTTCTCATTTAATACCGATTTGATTGTTGCTTTCGGATTTGCAAATGGGTTACCAGTTGGACATTACACGTTGATTTCAACACAGATGTAACTAGAATTAACAGCATTTTGAGCTTGGGGTGGATTACCTCTACAGCAGCATCTTTCTAACTTACAATTACAATATCAACTTTTTTTCTTCCACTATTATTAAAAGTCAACCAGGTCATTCATAATTACATGTTTGTATGTGTCCCAATAGATACGTATCTATTACTTGCATGATTTCAGGATAGTAGTCTTTTTCAAAAAAACAAGAAAACAATGCACGATAATCGTGCCACGATTAATAGTTGATTTTGAAGGTCGTCATTTATTAAACAAGGAGCCAGATCTGCGAATATAATTTTTTTATAACAAGGGGCGATCAGATTGCCCAGTTTTTATACAATTATGAGACAGTTTTCGCCTAAAGGTGAAACAATTTTAACGTTAGTTTTACAAAAAACAAATTTTAAGAATAAAAATATACTTTTCATAAAAATAAAACAGCTTTTAATGGAAAAAAATGGTCTAAAATACATTTGAAACAAATATTTTTAACACAAATCAGTTTTTAGCCCTTAAAAACTGTTTTAACGAAAAAAAAAACACTTCAAAACATTTTTTTAAAAAAATTAATCAAGAAAAACAAGTTAAAAAAAACATATTTTATTGGGATGGTAAATTTGTGGAAAAACTTCTTCATCGGATATAGGTTAGAAAAGTTGTCCTAATTTTTTTTCCAAAAGATGATGAAATTTATATGTTGACATGGTAGCCTTGATTTTTTTTATTAAAATAAAAGTTATCGAACACACAAAATAGTGAATAATATATTTGTTTGCTGCTATTTACCACTTTTGTCATTGTGTATCAAAAGGACCATAATATTTTTCTTTTTATTTTGACTTGAAATTAAATGTGTATATGGGATGCTTTGAACAGCATCGTCCGGGAATACAAGCACTTCCCAAAATCTGATTTTTTATTCAAATATTTCACGTGAGTATTGACATATGTATTCATGTGGCTATTTCATATGACTATTCACATGGGTATTTCAATATATTAATGGAAAGCAATTATCCATGGGATTAGATATTAAAATATACTAGGATACAAGTTTTATCACTCAATTATCTTTCCTCTTAAATATTTGCAAATTTTTCCGGATACAAAACCGAGATGCGCAGCTGACCCAAACAAAGGCCTAAAACACTCTTCATATAAAAACTATTTTTGAAAAACAAAAACAAAGAAGAAATGACCCCTACAGCTTTGTGGCAAAAAAAAATTATTGTTAGCCCCAATAAACTGTTTTAACTAAAAATAAAACCCTTCAAAACATTTTTTAACCAAATGAAAAAAATAAATGAAGAAAAACAAGTTTAAAAAAAATAACGAATTTTATTGGGATGATATGTTTGTGGAAAAACTTCATCATCGTATATGGGTTGCCTATTTTTTTCCAAAAAGATCATAAAATTTTTATGGGGACACGGCATCCATGAAAGTTTTTTTTATTAAAAATAAAAGTTATCAAACACACAAAATAATGAATAATATATTCGTTTTTCCACCCAATTCTGTTATTGAATAAATTTTTTTACTAAATAATCACAAACCAAAACTAAACCATTTTCCTCAAGCCTTATCATTGTATATTTTTTCACACATGACGCAAATGTCTTTCACTTTTTTTTTTCTTTTTTTTTTTTACTTGTTCAATCCAAACTGAATTGTTTTCATTTTTTTTAACTTAGCTCGAGATGAGATTGTTTAATTTTTTAATAGGCTTTGTAGTTATTTTTTTAATCATTTGTCCACATATTTTTTAAAAAAAGGACTGCTCATTTAATACAGATCTAATTGTTGCTTTGGGCTTTGCAAATGGGATACCAACTGGACACTGCAAGTTGATTTAACGACGGCAGGGGTTGTGAGTCTTCTGCATTTGAATACGATTGAAACGCAGATGTACCTAGAATAAATACAACTTTAAGCTTGGGGAGGATTACCCCTACACCAGATGTAGCTGGAATTACAATGTCAACTTTATCTGGTCTACTACTATTAAAAGTCAACTAAATCATTCCTAGTTAATAGTTCGACTCATCGTTAGAAATGATTCTAGGTTTTATAAATTACATTTGGCAGTTTTAGCCTTTGTTTTATATGGTTTATTTATAACAGTCCTCTATAAATAGGACACGGGGGAGGGCCATTGGGATATAACAAACACTCATATAAGAGAAAGACATGGAAATGAAGAAAGTTCTTTGGATGACATTGTTGGTAGCTACGGTGTTTATGGCCACCATTGTCAACTCCGCTGCCAATTCGGTTGATAACAAGGGTAAAATGTGTGACTCCAACGCTATCCTCAACGCCGTTAACTCCCTTGGAGTTTGCTTGGGTAAGTTTTGCGCTCCATGGAGCCCCTGCCAATCCGGCTGTGTTTGCGTTGGAACAACTGGCTTTGGTGCTTGTGTGCCATCGGCATTTGAAGTAATCAACTAGTGTTCCACCGACATCTACATCTGCATATTTATTTATGTGTATGCGCGTGTAAGTTTGTATGAAATAAGCTCAATCGAGTGTTCAACGGGCATCTACATCTATGTATTTCATGTTATTGATTAATGAAAATCATGCATGTGTTTATCCTATTTATATGTGTTTTATTGTCTGTGTTATATTTGGGTCGAACTGCAACCGTGATCCGTCCATATGGGTAATGGATCCTCATTCATTTAATTGGATTAATAATTTTAATAATTATTTATATATAGTCTATGTACAAATAAATACATCATAATTTAAGTTGGCCAAACAAAATTACTAACTTTTATTGTGTATATGACAATGGGGTCGAGAATTGATGGTTAGGCAACAAAATTATAAGAATCTCTAATTGGAGATAACGTCAATATAACTCAAAATTATGCGTTTATAGGCTTAACAATATTTTTTTTTTCGTAACTTTGCACGTTATTTTCAAGGCCTTATGCCCAGTAAGATTTAATTTCTTTGTCATAATTGTTTTATGTCGAAAGGATTTCAAAAACAACGTATAATGAACTAATTTTAGATAAGTATTGATGGAGATAGGGTCTCCCGAACAAGACCAATAAAAATTTAAAATGTTGGGGTTTTCTTGAGAAAGGAGATAAAAGGGTATTTTTCCCGCATCTTTTTGGGAAAATAAAACTTTGGGCTATTTTTATGATAACTAAAAACCTAATATGTGTTTGATACTGTTCATAAAATTATATCTTTTTTGTAATTATCGATCTCCATTTATTGAGATTTCTTGGCAACTTTGGCGTCGTTTTTTGAGTCCTAGGAAAATAAGTAAAATAGGCAATTTTATTTTTTCCACTTCATGAGTGAAAAATGAAGTATGGATATACCTAGCGATGTAAAATTAACTTATGAACTATTTCAAGAGGCCAATTTTTATTTATTTGTTCGTGAATTAATTTGTTTAAATCATTGCAAGGATTATGCGTGATTTTTTTTAACCACCCTATACTACTGGCTTGTTTGACATGCTCCCTTAGAAGGTGAGTGTGACAAATTCATGAATTTGAAAGACTAGTCTGTGTGTTTGAATGCTTAAATGGATGCTTGTTATGAAAATTTATTTGGGTCTTGTGTTTGATTGTTTATTTTTGTTTAAGGTTGTCCCTACCTAAGCGTGCATTGTCTTGGACTATTTCACAGTTGCTGTAAACTTAACTCAATAGAACACAAACGTGACTCCCAGGGGCGAAACCAGGATTTAAACTCTGGGGGGCCAGAAATTTATATAGCAAAATCTCAATAATAATAGAAATATACATATACGTATATATTGACATAAATATATTCATCAAGAAAAAAGTAAAAATTACGTGAAAAACAAACCGATTATTTATTAAAAAATATCAAAGCTTTATCAGATTTGCTAATTGATTGATTTTGATACTATAATTAAACATATTACAATAAATAATTAAACAACAATCAATGAATATAATTGGACAATTAAGTTGATTTTAAATAAAATCTGTAATTACAATTAATTACCAATCAATATTCGTCTTAAGTTATAATATACAAGTAGGTATGAAATTAAATTCGTAATTAAGTAACTATATGAATTAAATTTATACTTTATATCATTAGGTTTAATTAGTAGATTAATTCCAAGGATACAACTATTAATTTTTATCAACTTTACATACAATAATTAAAATTTTGGAAGAATGTATTAATTAAATAAATGCATCTTGTTCATAAAAGAGGGAGAAGAAAACTTACCGATGGTAGGTTAATGGCTTCTTGACAGGCATTTTTTGTGTTTGATGTTTTTTTCCAAGTAAACAAGAACGTAACAAAGTTTTCATTGAAATAAAATAAATTAGTAGAAACCGTTGAGGATAATAGGGAGAAGTGGTGTGAGAGGTTAAGTAAATGTGAGAGTTTGGTTATAAAAATATAAGGGGCCCACTTTGAAAAGTGGAACCGTGTAGAAACTAACAACCTTAAAACCACATGGTTAGTTTAAGCTTGTATAACAACTATTTACTCCTTAGTTTTAGGCTTGGGAGGGGGCCACCGGTACAATATATTTTAACTCGCATAATTCTACAACAGCAACAGAAAAAATTCACGCCTTAGGGGGGGGCCATGGCCCCCATGTGGTTTCGTCTCCGGTGACTCCCAAAAGTCATCATCGAGTTCCCACGGTTATGCTCGTTTCGTCCTTGAGCATGCCCAGGTTTCTTGAGTGTCGTAGATAATCAAGCTTAATTGTCATAGGAAGCGGCCCCACTACAACACTAATATAGCTGGTTCTATCGAGAGTGTATTGTATCTCACACCCACTGAATAACAACTATAAAAATCATTAAGAGATTAAATTTGATCCTCCATTGATAGAGTGGTACTACATCATTGGAATGCATTTTAAGTCATTCCAATGAGCTCTGACATTGAATAATTTTTCAATCCATAAAACTAGAAAGTGTTAATTGCCTATGTGACCGTTAAAGTATATAAATTATTTATATTAAGCCCTAAAAGTATTTTTCATTACATTAAGCCCCTAAAGCATCAGTTTGTCGCCTTCATCCATTTTGACGTTTAACTTTAACTGAATTTGGGGGCAAAATGGTATTTCACGTCATTTAAAACTAAGAAATAGTTAAAATAGTTAAAAACATTTAAAATATTTGTTAAATTTTTATTCTGGTATTAATAACATTTTTAAAAAATATATTTTTTTGCTTTTTTATTTATTGAAAACATTTTTGAAAAAAAGTTTCTATATTAAAAAAATTAATATTTTTAAAAAAATTATTATTTACACTAATGGCCCATTTGATTCGAAAGTGGAAAAATGGCCTAGATGGAAAGTTTTTTCATGGGATGACAAAATTTCAATGCAAATCCTAAAATCTCACATCTACTGTTGTTTGATAACATTAATTTTTTGACTGGCAAAAGTGACATGGTTATTGCAATTAATGATAAAACTTACAAATCTAAACAATCTGATATTTAAAAAATAATTTTTAACAAAAAAAAAATATATTTCAACCGAAAAAATAATTTCTAAGAAAAAGTTTCAAAAAAATCAATTTTAAAAATAAAACCAACTGAAAATGATAAAAGAAATTCTTAAAATAATAGTTTTTAATCAAAAAACAGTTTTTAAAAAATAGTTGAATTTAGTACATATCAATCAAAATCATGTGTTTATGACCTAACATCCAATTATATGTGTTTATGTGACCATATAGATAAGGATCTATCAAAATAGTATCTATCACAATTGTGTTTATCACCCACAAACAGTAGTATCTATGCCGATACTCAATTCATAAACGAATTACACCCTGATTTCAGGACATACGGGATGATTCGTTGCAATATTTTCTCACTCTTCAAGGTTTAGTAGTCTATTTATAAACAAAAAAAAATAATGAACAATTAATAGTGAAGGAGTAGAAAACTATATTTTATATATTGTTAGAAAACTATATTTTATATATTGTCTTAGTATACAATGATATGGAAGCAGGTACATTTATATGGGAATAACTTTCCTCTAACTTCTATGAACACTAGTTATACAAACGTGATAGAAGTTATATGCAACTGCTATGCTACATCACTGAATCATGGGAGAAACTGTAATGAACGTGGGACGTGGAGGAACTATAATGAACGTGGGACAGTGCTGCTGTGAAGAACTGTTATGACAGTGTACCATACATGATCTAACAGCCCCCCTTAAGCGAGAGGTGGGGGTGACACTCCGAGCTTGGATAACAAAGCCGAAAAAGGGGCAACAACTAAGGCTTTTGTAAAGATGTCAGCCAACTGATCGGATGATGGAACATATTGCGTAACAATATGTTATTATTAAACACAAAATAATGAATAATATATTCGTTTTTCCACCCAATTCTGTTATTGAATTATTTTTTTTAGAAAATAATCACAAACCCAAAACTAAACCATTTTCCTCAAGCCTTATCATTGTATATTTTTTCACACATGACGCATATGTCTTTCACTTTTTTTTTCTTTTTTTTTTTTTACTTGTTCAATCCATACTGAATTGTTTTCATTTTTTTTAACTTAGCTCGAGATGAGATTGTTTAATTTTTTAATAGGCTTTGTAGTTATTTTTTTAATCATTTGTCCACATATTTTTTAAAAAAAGAACTGCTCAGTTAATACAGATCTAATTGTTGCTTTGGGCTTTGCAAATGGGATACCAACTGGACACTGCAAGTTGATTTAACGACGGCAGGGATTGTGAGTCTTCTGCATTTGAATACGATTTAAACGCAGATGTACCTAGAATAAATACCACTTTAAGCTTGGGGAGGATTACCTCTACACCAGATGTAGCTGGAATTACCATGTCAACTTTATTTGTTCTACTGCTATTAAAAGTCAACCAAATCATTCCTAGTTAATAGTTCGACTCATCGTTAGAAATGATTCTAGGTTTTATAAATTACATTTGACGGTTTTAGCCTTTGTTTTATAAGGTTTATTTATCACAGTCCTCTATAAATAGGACACGGGGGAGGGCTATTGGGATATAACAAACACTCATAAGAGAAAGATATTGAAATGAAGAAAGTTCTTTGGATGACATTGTTGGTAGCTGCGGTGTTTATGGCCACCATTGTCAACTCCACTGCCATTTCGGTTGATAACAATGGTAAAATGTGTGACACCAACACTCTCCTCAAGGTTTATAATTCCCTTGGAGTTTGCTTGGGTAAGTTTTGCGCTCCATGGAGCCCCTGCCAATCCGGTTGTGTTTGCGTTGGAACAACTGGTTTTGGTGCTTGTGTGCATCCGACATTTGAAGTAATCAACTAGTGTTCCACGAACATCTACATCTACATATTTATGTATGTGTATGCGTGTGTAAGTTTCTATGAAATAAGCTCAATCTAGTGTTCAACGGGCATCTACATCTATGTATTTCATGTTATTGATTAATGAAAATAATGCATGTGTTTATCCTATTTATATGTGTTTTATTGTCTGTGTTATATTTGGGTCGAACCGCAACCGTGATCCATCCATAATATTGGATTAATAATTTTAATATTTATTTATATATAGTTAGTGTACAAATAAATACATCATAATTTAAGTTGGCCAAACAAAATTACTTACTCTTATTGTGTATATGACAATGGGGTCGAGAATTAACGGTTAGGCAACAAAATTATAAGAATCTCTAATTGGAGATAACGTCAATATAACTCAAAATTATGCATTTATAGGCTTAACAATATTTTTTTTTCGTAACTTTGCACGCTATTTTGAAGGCCTTATGCCCAGTAAGATTTAATTTCTTTGTCATAATTGTTTTATGTCGAAAGGATTTCAAAAACAACGTATAATGCACTAATTTTAGATAAGTATTGATGGAGACAGGGTCTCCCGAACAAGACCAATAAAAATTGAAAATTTTGGGGTTTTCTTGAGAAAGGAGATGAAAGGATATTTTTCCCGCATCTTTTTGGGAAAATAAAACATTGGGCTATTTTTATGATAACCAACAACGTAATATGTGTTTGATACTGTTCATAAAATTATATCTTTTTTGTAATTATCGATCTCCATTTATTGAGATTTCTTGGCAACTTTGGCGTCGTTTTTTGAGTCCCAGGAAAATAAGTAAAATAGGCAATTTTATTTTTTCCACTTCTTGAGTGAAAAATGAAATATGGATATACCTAGCGATGTAAAATTAACTTTTGAACTATTTCAAGAAGCCAATTTTTATTTATTTGTTCGTGAATTAATTTGTTTAAACCATTTCAAGGATTATGCGGGATTTGCTTAAACCACCCTATACTACTGGCATGTTTGACATGCTCCCTTAGAAGGTGAGTGTGACAAATTCTTCAATTTGAAAGACTAGTTTGTGTGTTTGTATGCTTAAATGGATGCTTGTTTTGAAAATTTATTAGGATCTTGTGTTTGATTGTTTATTTTTTTTAAGGTTGTCCCTACCTAAGCGGGCAATGTCTTGGACTATTTCACAGTTGTTGTAAACTTAAGTCAATAGAACACAAACGTGACTCCCAAAAGTCATCATCGAGTTCCCACGGTTATGATCGTTTCGGCCTTGAGCATGCCTAGGTTTCTTTAGTGTCGTAGAGAATCAACCTTAATTCTCATAGGAAGCGGCCCCACTACAACACTAATATAGGTGCTTCTATCAAGAGTGTATTGTTTCTCACACCCCACTGAATAACAACTATAGAAAGCATTAAGAGATTAAATTTGATCCTCCATTGATAGAGTCGTACTACATCATTGGAATGGATTTTAAGTCAAACTTAAGTTTGTACCTCCACAAATCACTCCCTACAAGAAAAAAGACTTTTAGTTGAAAAAAAAATTGTGACTAATCATTAAAAATTTGCCAATAAATCATTTAGTGGCAGAAAAAATATTGTCAGAACTATGCTATTAAAGACCTGCTGTTAATACCTTTAGTGGTAATATTTTGGCGTTTGCTACTAAATGTTACAAATTTAGTGGCAAACATATTTTACTACTAAATAATCTATTTTTAGTGGCATATTATTTGCTATAAAAAACAATCCAAATGTTACTAAATATATATTATTTACAACTAAAATGTTCTTTTTGTTGCAAATATATGATTTGCTACTAAAACAAAGTTTTTGCATAAGCCCAATATAGTTCTGTGACAATTCAGATTTGCCACGAAAAGGTTCTTTTTGTAGAAAATATAAGATTCGCTACCAAAACTAAGTTTTTGCTTAAGGTGAAGATAGTTATGTGGTAATTCAGATTTTCCACTAAAAAAAATTTTCTGTAGCAAATTATTGCCTCCATTAATAGTTATTGCATTTAATATTCATATTTTATGCATAAAATAATTAACCAATAATACTAAATGCGTTCAATTTTTATATTTAATATTTAAGATAATTAAGACAATCTTTATGCTCCATTGTTTCACAAAATATATTTATAATATTGTCTACTCATTGTGACAATCAATATTTGAACTATTCCACGTAAAAATCAAGTCAAATACATCAATTACATAAATCGTTTCACCGTTCACAAAACAATAAGTACAAAGGAAATATAAATGAGGCGGTTGATCCTGTATACTTCATGCATCTCTTCTGCTACCAAAGCAAAGATAATAAAAACCAACTGCCAACATGCCGTGAACGTAATAACCAAATCGATAACAATCAACGACGCATCTTGAACAAGCTGGCCAAACGCATCTCCAACTAACGCGCGTACTGAGGTCGCATCGACCAATAGCCTCACGCCAATTTCCCCATTATAATTTTTAGGCTCATCAAACCAATAAACCTTCATGTGAATCACTTTCTCAAAACACAAGGCTCTAATTTGCGTTATCAACCTACAACCCGATACAACAAAGAAGTACGACCATGCCAGATACACTAAAGTCGATGCCACTCGAAGGACTGTAAACATTAGTGCCCAAAATTTTGAAACTTTCCTAAGATCATGTGGCGGCTCGTAAAATGTTGTGATCATACTATATAGAAGCTATAGCTCAAAAATTGGATATATCGTACCATTAATGATGTGTCATCTCAAAAGGCTGTGACGGCTCAAAAATTAGAAATATCGTACCATTAATGATGGTAGCTATAGCTCCCACTATCAACAGTAGTATTTCGAGCTTGTTGAGGTAGGCTAGATTATGTAACGGAACATAAATTTTTTTTTATTCTTCTCAGGGAGCATCTTCGAGGTCCTTATTTTCACGGACACTGAAGGTGGTAGGTAGGCCAAATGAAGCTGAGAGAGAATGACTGCTGCTATTTCCTTGTCCGATGACCCTCAACTTATGGAACATGGATATGATATTCTTTGAATCAATTGTCTACTGGATTCTGAAATATCTGATATGTTGTGGTCGTCTACACCATAATCCGATTCTTTATTCACTTCTTGTAATTTTATAAGCTGCGAGCATGCTCCTTTCGGATCCTTGTGTAGTTCCAAGTGTGATCCTGGTAGTTAAATAGAGTAAGAAAATTACAATAAGAAGCGCAAGTTAACATGGGTTTCCGAATTTAATGAGTAATTTTGGGATAAGGTAGTGTATAGATTGACCGAAAGAGTTATGTCTTTCTAATATACTATTGTGACTAACTAATGCAACGAAGACATATTGTGTCAGCTTAGAATTATTGTTAAATTTTGAGAAAAATGAATTTGTTTTTTATTCTTATTTTATTACATTCTATGAAAAGGCTTAGTTTATACTCACTCTACCTTTGTACTTCTACAAAAGTAGTACTAGTACTTTATGTTAATACTTTTGTTATATAGAGAGAGTTATGTTAATACTTTTGTCACTTGGGCCACATAACACTACAAAATTCACTGTTGCTTGGAACAGACAAGTTTTTGTTATGCAAAACACACTTTATGCATTTTGGCTTGAAAATTTTGGTACTTTAACCAAACGGTCCCTAAAATTTGTTGTTTAGATGATATATTTTCCCTTGAATTTCAAAGACAAAAAATAATGCTTTAATAATAGTTGTAGAGTGTGCTGCAAATATTTTCAAAGACTTTCCAATAACCAAAGCAGGTACGCGAATCGTTATGAAAACATTTTCCGAATTCACAATAAGAACACAATCCGATGCAAAATTACTTGACATTCTCAAAGATTGAGGATATTCTAAAAGATCATTTTTTGAATTTTCAATTTGATCTACTGGGCAAACTGTTGATTTCTTTATTAATGAAGATTTGTCCAGTTGTGAAATAATAGAGTTGAGTACATCAATGACCTCATTCCAATTGAAAAAATGTAACCAGATATTTAGAGAAGGAAAAGTGACAATAAGAACATTTTCACCCTGACTTGACACAGCGAAATTCATATCAAGAACCGATGCTATTGTGCATGGATAGGTGTTCTCCACAAGCACAACTGAATTAAAAACTAAAAATAGTTATATATAGAAGAGAAAGAAATTTTCGAGAACATAAGTTTGTCATCTTTTAATAACGCAGAGCATATAAATCGCACCTCAACTTCAATAACAATTTTAGAAGAAATTGGAAAATAATGCTTCACAACCAACGAGTACATGAGGACCTCAATAAATGTTAACTAACCTCTTCTTTAGGTAAATCTTTGTATTTTGTTAGTATGAGTCATTCAACAAACTCAATATACGAACAAGGGACTACTTTTGTGATGCCATCAGAAAATTGGAAAGATACAGAATATGCATATCCATTAATGAGGTCCATGCAGCAAATTCACTTTCTCTGGAAATTCACAAATCAACCAATATGACTTTTAAAATGAATATATACAAAATGCTACAAGATAAAAACTTAATAGAATCAAGATATGGTGTCAATTAACCTGAAATAGAATAAATAAAATCTGGAAAATAATACCTACTTGATAAATACAGCAATAAGAAGTCTGAATAATATCGTGATCTACTCACATCAACCAGGCGAGTGAAACGAGTTCGTTTATATAAATATTAGTTTAGATGCACATAACACATAAGTAAGCATCACATAAATAGCTAATAGTTCGAATGGGGTTCCGGTTATTTCAATAATTCTGTCCACCAGGCCATGAATAAGCTCGAAACTTGAGGTAGCACCATAATAAAGAGCTGCAAGTCGACGATGGTTTTTAGCACCATCATTTGTTGAATCGTACAATAGTGATACATCACCCACTTCAAATAACTTTATTGGATTAGAATGATCTTTATTGTGCCCAACAATTTTCAAAATCCCAGGCATAAGACTAGTCCGCACAAACTCAAAATTAGTAGAGCAAGGATTTCCAATAATAACTACTGTTGGTTTGTCATCTTTGTGACTAAACATGGGGAAATTTTCTTTATAAGCGCATAATATCCGTGTCAACATCTCAGTATAGCCATTCATTGAAATCTCCATTGTGATAAGATCGCTGATCTGGTTCAGAGGGAAGGAATTTATAGATGCGAGTTTTCGTTTGGGTATCACAATTGCAGAATATATGAAAAAACCCAAAAAAATAAAATAGACAAAATTCAAAGAACTTATCGATCGAGGTTTGTGTCAGACAAAAAATCCTCAAGGTGAAATTGTTCGTTGATATTGATGTTGTCAGCCTCTTGAACAAACACCTCCCGGATCCAACGATCTGATTCCGTCACCAGCAACATTGAGGGATCTTGAACTGCCAGGAGGCCCTAGCACTAAAAAAACAATTAAGTAGAAAATAGTATAACTGTGAAATAGTTTTCTGAAATTGGAGATTGAGAGAGAGAAGGTTTTCCGATGCCTTTTGCAGAGAAGAAGACTCAGTTTTATAGGAATAAAAAATAAAAACGTTTTTGTCCATTAACTCACTTTTATCTCCAATAAGGGAAAGCAATTATCATTGGGATTAGATATTAAAAAATGCTAGGACACAAGTTTTTTCACTCAATTATCTTTCCTCTTAAATATTTGCAAATTTTTTTGGATGCAAAACTGAGTTGCGCAGTTGACCCGAATAAGGGCCTAAAATACTCTTCATATATAAACTATTTTGAAAAACAAAAAAAAGAAAAAAAATGACCTATACAACTTTCTCGCACAAAAAAATAATAGTTGTTTTTCTACCCAATTAGGTTATTCAACAATTTTTTTAGTAAATGACCACAAACCCAAAACTCAACCATTTTCGTCAAGCCTTATCGTTGTATATTTGTTGACACACGAATCACATGTCTTTCACCTGTTTTTTCTTTCTATTTTACTTGTTGAATCGAAACTGATTTGTTTTCATTTCTTTGTAACTTTAACTCGAGATAAGATTGTTCAATTTTTTTTAATAGGCTTTGTAATTATTATTTTAATCATTTAATGCAGATGTAATTGTACACTGCAAGTTGATTTAACGATAGCAGGGCCGTGAGTTTTCTGCATTTGAATACGATTCAAAGCAGATGTACCTAGAATTAATAGCATTTTACGCTGGGGGCGGATTACCTCTTCGGCAGAATCTTTCTAACTTGAAATTACAATGTAAAGTTTATTTGTTCTACTATTATTAAAAGACAACCAAATCATTCATAATTATATGTGTTTATTATGTGTCCCAATAGATTAGTATCTATTACTTGCACTTCAGGATATAGTATTCTATTTCTAAACAGCAAAAAGCATTGCACGATTAATAGTTGTTTTTAAAGATCGTCATTATTTAAACAAGGAATAATTGGATCTGCGAATATAATGTTTTCATAACAAGTGGTGGTATCAAATTCCCCAGTTTTAATACAATTTTAAGACAGTTTTCGCCTCAAGGTGAAACAATTTTAACGTTAGTTTAACAAAAAAAAAAATTAACAATAAAATTAATCTTTTCAAAAAATTAAACAGCTTTTAAAGAAAAAAAGTTTTAGTGAAAAATAGTTTTGAAACAAATTTTTTTAACACAAATGAGTTTTTAGCCCTTGAAATATGTTTTAACGAAAAATAAAAACACATCAAAACATTTTTTAACAAATTAAAGAAATTTAATCAAGAAAAACAAGTTTAAAGAAAATAAATAAATTTATTGGGACGATAAATTTGTGAAAAAACTTTATCATCGTATATAGGTTATAATTTGTTTTACGTAATTCTTTTCAAAAAGATGATAAAATTTATATTTTGACATCGTAGCAATGCAATTTTTTGTATTAAAAATAACGGTTATCAAACACACAAAATAGTGAATAATATATTCGTTTGCTACTATTTACAACTTTTGTCATTGTGCATCAAAAGGACCATAATATATATTTTTTTATTTTGACTTCAAATGCAATGTGTATATGGGATGCTTTCAACAGCATCATCCGGGAATAAAAGCACTTCACGATATCTGATTTTTTTTATTCAAATCATTAGTTGATTCTACCAACTTGCAATCTTTCAGGATTCACATTGTTATTTCACGTGAGTTTAATAGGCTTTCAACAGCATCATCCGTTTCGTGTTTGTTTTACGTTTTCAACAGTCGATGCCATGTTTTTATGCTTAAGTCTAATTTTTTGGAAATTTACGTCGTACACTCAAACTGGGATCTCCGTGACTACGCGGTCGGTCCCTATGAGCCCCATGGGTCCCGTGCAAGGTGTTCGTGACTCTTACGAGACCGTTTTGTGGTTGTTTTACGTTTTCACCATTCAATTGCATGTTTACATGCTTAAGTCTAAATTTTTTCAAATTTACATCGTACACTCAAACCGGGAGCATCGTGACTACGCGTCCGGTTCCTACGAGTCACACTTGTCCCGTGCGAGGTGTTCGTGACTCTTACGGGATCGTTTTGTGGTTTTTTTATGCTTTCACCCTTCGATGGCATATTTTTATGCTTAAGTCCAACGTTTTGCAAATTTACGTTGTACACTCAAACCGGGAGCCCTGTGACTACGCAGTCGGTTCCTACGAGTCAGATTGGTCCCGTGCGAGGTGTCGTGACTCTTACGGGACGGTTTTTTTGCTTGTTCTACGTTTTCACGCTTCGATGACATGTTTTTCAGTTTAAGTCTAAATTTTTCAAAATTTACGCCGTACACTCAAACCTGGAGCGTTGTTACTACGCGTCTGGTGCTTACGAGTGACATTGGTCCCGTGCGAGGTGTTCGTGACTCTTACGGTACCGTTTTGTATTTGTTTTACCTTTTCACCCTTCGATGGCTTGTTTTTATGCTTAAGTCCATTTTTCTGCAAATTCATGTCCTCCACTCAAACTGGGACCCCCGTGACTACGCGGTCGGTTCCTACGAGTCATATTGGTCCCGTGCGAGGTGTTCGTGACTCTTATGGTACTGTTTCGTGTTTGTTTTACATTTTCACCATTCGATGGCATGTTTTTATGCGTAAATCTAATTTTTTTAATTTTACAATGTAAACTCAAACCGGGAGCGTCGTGACTACGCAGTCAGTTCCTACGAGTCCTATTAGTCCCTTGTGAGGCGTTCGTGACTCTTACGGGACCGTTTTGTGTTTGTTTTACGTTTTCACCCGTCGATGGCATGTTTTTAAGCTTAAGTCTAATTTTCTGGAAATTTACATCGTACACTCAAACCGGGAGCCCTGTAACTGCGCGGTCGGTTCTTACGGGCCCCATTGGTCCCGTGCGAGGTGTTAGTGACCCTTACGGGACCATTTTGTTGCTGCGTTATGTTTTTACCATTCGATTGCATGTTTATATGCTTAAGTCTAAATTTTTTCAAATTTACGTCATACACTCAAACCGGGAGCGTCGTGACTACGCGATCAGTTGCTACGAGTCACATTGGTCCCGTGCGAGGTGTTCGTGACTCTTGCGGGACTCTTTTGTGCTTGTTATACGTTTTCACCTTTCGATGCCATCTTTTTATTCTCAAGTCTAAATTTTTGCTAATTTACGTCGTACACTCAAACCAGGAGCGTCGTGACTACGCGTCCGGTTCCTAGGAGTCACATTAGTCCCGTGCGAGGAGTACGTGACTCTTACAGTACCATTTTGTATTTTTTTACATTTTCACCATTCGATGGCATGTTTTTATGCTTAATTCTATTTTTTTGCAAATTCACATTGTACACTCAAACCGTGAGCCCCGTGACTACGCGATCTGTTGATACGAGTCACATTGGTCCAGTGCAAGGTGTTCGTGACTCTTACGGTACCGTTTTGTGTTTGTTTTATATATTCACCGTTCGATGGCATGTTGTTATGCTTAAGTCTATTTTTTCACAAATTTCTGTATTACACTCAAACCGGGACGCGAGTGAGTACGCGGTCGGTTACTATGAGTCACATTGGTCCCGTGCGTGGTGTACGTGACTTACGGTACCATTTTGTGTTTGTTTTACGTTTTTCCCCTTCGATGGCATGTTTTTATGCTTAAGTCTATTTTTTTGCAATTTCACGTCGTACACTCAAATCGGGAGCCCCGTGAGTACGCGGTCGGTTCCTACGAGTCAGATTGGTCCCATGCGTGGTGTACGTGACTCTTATGGTACAATTTTGTGTTTGTTTTACCTTTTCCCCCTTGGATGGCATGTTTTTATGCTTAAGTCTAAATTTTTGTAAATTTACGTCATACACTGAAACTGGGAACCCCGTGACTACGCGGTTGGTTCCTACGAGTCACATTGGTCCCGTGTGAGATACTCGTGACTCTTACGGGACCGTTTTGTGGCCGTTTTATGTTTTCACCCTTCAATTGCATGTTTATATGCTTAAGTCTAAATTTGTACAAATTTACATCGTATACTCAAACCGGGAGCATCGCGACTACGCGTCCGGTTCCTATGAGTCACATTGGTCCCGAACGAGGTGTTCGTGACTCGTACGGGACCATTTTGTGGCTATTTTACGTTTTCACCCATCGATGGCATGTTTTTTTGCTTAAGTCTAATTCTTTGCAAATTTATGTCGTACACTTAAATCGGGAGCCACGTGATTATCCGGTCGGTTCCTACGAGTCACATTAGTCCTGTGCGAGGTGTTCGTGACTCTTACGGCACCGTTTTGTGGTTGTTCATATTTTTAGGAAATTTTTAGGAAATTTACATTGTACACACAAACCAGGAGCCCCGTGAATACGCAGTCAGTTCCTACGAGTCGCATTTGTCCCGTGCGAGGTGTCCGTGACTCTTATGGGACTATTTTATGTTTGTTTTACAATTTCACCCGACGATGGCATGTTTTTATGCTTAAGTCTATTTTTTTGTAAATTTACGTTGCACGCTTAGACCGGGAGTCCCGTGTCTATGCGGTCGGTTCCTTCGAGTTACATTGGTCCAGTGCGAGGTGTTCGTGACTCTTACGGGACCGTTTTGGGGCTGTTTTACTTTTTCACCCTTCGATTGCATGTTTATACGCTCAAGTCTAATTTTTTTCAAATTTACATCGTACAGTCAAACCGGGAGCGTCGTGACTACGCGGTCAGTTCCTACGAGTCGCATTGGTCCCATGTGAGGTGTCTGAGACTCCTACGGGACCTTTTTGTGTTTGTTTTACGTTTTCACCCGTCGATGCCATGTTTTATGCTTAAGTCTAATTTTTTGGAAATTTACGTCGTACACTCAAACCGGGATCTCCGTGACTACGCGATCGGTTCCTACGAGCCCCATGGGTCCCGTGCAAGGTGTTCGTGACTCTTACGAGACCGTTTTGTGGTTGTTTTACGTTTTCACCATTGGATTGCATGTTTACATGCTTAAGTCTATTTTTTTTCAAATTTACGTCGTACACTCAAACCGGGAGCGTCGTGACTACGCGTCTGGTTCCTACGAGTCAGACTGGTCCTGTGCGAGGTGTTCGTGACACTTACGAGATCGTTTTGTGGCTTTTTTATTCTTTCACCCTTCGATGGCATATTTTTATGCTTAAGTCCAAGTTTTGCAAATTTACGTCGTACACTCAAACCGGGAGCCCTGTGACTATGCAGTCGGTTTCTACGAGTCAGATTGGTCCCGTGCGAGGTGTTCGTGACTCTTACGGGACCGTTTTTTGCTTGTTTTACGTTTTCACGCTTCGATGTCATGTTTTTAAGTTTAAGTCTAAATTTTTCAAAATTTACGTCGTACACTCAAGTCGGGGGCGTTGTTACTACGCGTTTGGTGCTTACGAGTGACATTGGTCCCGTGCGAGGTGTTCGTGACTCTTACGATACCGTTTTGTGTTTGTTTTACGTTTTCACCCTTCGATGGCTTGTTTTTATGCTTAAGTCTATTTTTTTACAAATTCATGTCCTGCACTCAAACTGGGGCCCCCGTGACTACGCGGTCGGTTCCTACGAGTCATATTGGTCTCGTGCGAGGTGTTCGTGACTCTTACGATACTGTTTTGTGTTTGTTTTACATTTTCACCGTTCGATGGCATGTTTTTATGTGTAAATCTAATTTTTTCAATTTTACATTGTACACTTAAATCGGGAGCATCGTGACTACGCAGTCAGTTCCTACGAGTCGTATTAGTCCCTTGTGAGTCGTTCGTGACTCTTACTGGACCGTTTTGTGTTTGTTTTACATTTTCACCCGTCGATGGCATGTTTTTAAGCTTATGTCTAATTTTCTGGAAATTTACGTCGTACACTCAAACCGGGAGCCGCGTGACTATGCGGTCGGTTTCTACGAGCCCCATGGGTCCCGTGCGAGGTGTTCGTGACTCTTACAGGACCGTTTTGTTGCTGTGTTACGTTTTTACCATTCGATTGCTTGTTTATATGCTTAAGTCTAAATTTTCTCAAATTTACATCATACACTCAAACCGGGAGCGTTGTGACTATGCGATCGATTCCTACGAATCACATTGGTCCCGTGCGAGGTGTTTGTGACTCTTGCGCGACTCTTTTGCCCTTATTCTACGTTTTCACCTTTTGATGCCATATTTTTATTCTCAAGTCTAAATTTTTATTAATTTATGTCGTACACTCAAACCAGGAGCGTCGTGACTAAGCGTCCGGTTCCTACGAGTCACATTGGTCCCGTGCGAGGAGTTCGTGCGGTACCATTTTGTGTTTTTTTTACTTTTTCACCATTCGATGGCATGTTTTTATTCTTAAGTCTATTTTTTTGCAAATTCACATTCTACACTCAAACCGTGAGCCCCGTGACTACGCGATCGGTTGATACGAGTCACATTGCTTCGGTGCAAGGTGTTCATGACTCTTACGGTACTGTTTTGTATTTATTTTACGTTTTTACCCTTCGATGGTGTGTTTTATGCTTAAGTCTAATTTTTTACAAATTTACGTATTACACTCAAACCGGGAGCCCCGTGAGTTCGCGGTCGGTTTCTACGAGTCACATTGGTCCCATGCATGGTGTACGTGACTCTTACGGTACTATTTTGTGTTTGTTTTACTGTTTCTCCCTTCGATGGCATGTTTTTATGCTTAAGTCTAATTTTTTACAAATTTACGTCATAAACTCAAACTGGGAGCACCTTGACTACGCGGTCGGTTCCTACGAGTCATATTGGTCCCGTGCGAGGTGTTCGTGACTCTTATGGGACCGTTTTGTGCTTGTTCTACGTTTTCACTTTTCGATGGCATGTTTTTATGGTTAAGTCTAATTTTTTGCAAATTTACATCGTGCACTCAAACCAGGAGCGTCGTGACTACGTGTCCGGTTCTTACGAGTCACATTGGTCCCGTGCGAGGTGTTTGTACTGTTTTTTTACGTTTTCACCCTTCGATGGCATGTTTTTATGCTTAAGTCTATTTTTTTGCAAACTCACGTCGTACACTCAAACCGGAAGCCCCGTGACTACGCGATCGGTTCCTACGAGTCACATTGGTCCCGTGCGAGCTGTTCTTGATTCTTACGGGAACGTTTTGTGGCTTTTTTATGCTTTTACCCTTCGATGGCATATTTTTATGCTTAAGTCCAATGTTTTGCAAATTTACGTCGTACACTCAAACTGGGAGCCCTGTGACTATGCAATCGGTTCCTTCGAGTCAGATTGGTCCCGTGCGAGGTGTTCGTGACTCTTACGGGATCGTTTTTTGGTTGTCCTATGTTTTCACGCTTCGATGGCATGTTTTTAAGTTTAAGTCTAAATTTTTGCAAATTTACGTCGTACACTCAAACCGGGAGCGTCGTTACTACGCGTCCGCTACCTACGAGTCACATTGGTCCCGTGCGAGGTGTTCGTGACTCTTACGGTACCGTTTTGTGTTTGTTTTACGTTTTCACCCTTCGATGGCTTGTTTTCATGCTAAAGTCTATTTTTTTGCAAATTCATGTCCTACACTCAAACCGGGATCCCTGTAACTAAGTTGTCGGTTCTTACAAGTCACATTGGTCCCGTCCGAGGTGTTCATGAATCTTACGGTATTGTTTTGTGTTTGTTTTACATTTTCACACTTCGATGGCACGTTTTTATACATCGTACACTCAAATCGGGAGTGTCGTGTCTACGTGGTCAGTTCCTACGAGTCGCATTGGTCCCATGTGAGGTGATCGTTTTGTATTTGTTTTACGTTTTCACCCGTCGATGGCATGTTTTTATGCTTAAGTCTATTTTTTTGGAAATTTACGTCGTACACTCAAACCGGGAGCCCAGTGACTACGCGGTCGGTTCCTACGAGCCCCATGGATCCCGTGCGAGGTGTTCGTGACTCTTACGGGACCGTTTTGTGGTTGTATTATGTTTTCACCATTCGATTGCATGTTTATATGCTTAAGTCTAAATTTTTTCAAACATACACTCAAACCGGGTTCGTCGTGACTACACGGTCGGTTCCTACGAGTCGCATTGGTCCCATGCGAGGTGATCGTGACTTTTACGGGACCGTTTTGTGCTTGTTCTACATTTTCACCTTTCGATGGCATGTTTTTATGCTCAAGTCTAAATTTTTACAAATTTAAGTCGTAGACTCAAACCAGAAGCGTCGTGACTACACGTCTGGTTCCTACGAGTCACATTGGTCCCGTGCGAGGTGTTCGTGACTCTTACGGTACCGTTTTGTGTTTGTTTTACGTTTTCACCCTTCGATGGCATGTTTTTCTTCTTAAGTCTATTTTTTGCAAATTCACGTCGTACACTCAAACCGGGAGTCCCGTGACTACGCGATCGGTTCCTACGTGTCACATTGGTTCGGTGCGAGGTGTTCGTGACTCTTACGGTACCGTTTTGTGTTTGTTTTACGTTTTCACCCTTCGATGGCTTGTTTTTATGCTTAAGTCTATTTTTTTACAAATTTACGTATTACACTCAAACCGGGAGCCCCGTGAGTACACAGTCGGTTCCTACAAGTCACATTGGTCCCGTGCGTGGTGTACGTGAGTCTTACGGTACCATTTTGTGTTTGTTTTACATTTTTCCCCTTAGATGGCATGTTTTTATGCTTAAGTCTAATTTTTTTCAAATTTATGTCGTACAATTTCAAGACGAATATGTGACACATCCCCAACTTTGCCTAATTACAATTTACGTCACGTAATGCATCTTCCAAATTCGAAAGAATGCCTTATCCACGAGGTCGTTAAATGTAAATTTTCGTTGCAATCTAATGAAAGATCGTTGATGCCTATTGTAACTCAACCCAGTTGTCCATTGTAACACTGTCATACTTCCCCCAAAACCACATGCGTATAGTCACGCCTGAGGTCATTGAATAATTCCGCAATCCATAAAACTAGAAAGAGTTATTTGCCTATTTGACCCTTAAAGTGTTTAAATTATTTTTATTAAGCCCTTAAAATATTTTTTCATACATTAATCCCCTAAAGTATCAGTTTGACCCTTTCATCCATTTTGACGGTTAAATTTAACTGAATTTAGGGGGAAAATGGTATTTCGTGGCATTTAAACTTAGAAATATTTAAAATAGTTAAAAACATTTTAAAACTTTATTGAAATTTTATGTTTTTATTAGTAACATATTTTTTTCGCTTTTTTATTTATACGAAACTTTTTTGGGAAAAAAGTTTCTATACTAGAAAAAATTAATATTTTTAAAACAATTATTATTTACATTAATGGTCCATTTGATTCGAAAGTGGGAAAATGGCCTAGATGGAAACTTTTTTCGTGGAATGATAATTTCAATGGAAATCCTAAAATTTCACATTTATCGTTGTTTGATAACATTCATTTTTCGACTGGTAAAAGTGACAGGGTTGTTACAATTAATTAAAAAATCGACAAATGTCAACAATCTGATATTTAAAGAATATTTTTTTACCAAAAACAAATACAATTTTAACCAACAAAATTAGTTAGCAAGAAAAAGTGTCTAAAAACTAATTTTTAACAAAAAAAAAAAAAAAACTTGAAATGTTATAAACAATTCTTAAAAAAATAGTTTTTAAAAATATAAAATGTTTTAAAAACAGAGTTGAGTTTAGTACCTTTTTTTTTTTAAATATAAAAAATCATGTCTTTATGACCTGACGTATTATTATATGTGTTCATGTGTCCTAATAGATCAGAATCTGTCAAGATATATCTATCGCAATTGTGGTTATCACCCACAAACAATAGTTTCTAAGCCGATACTCAATTCATAAATGAATTACTTGCATGATTTCAGGATATACGGGATGATTTGTTGCGATATTCTCTCTCTTGAGGGTATAGTAGTCTATTACAAAACGACAAAAAAAAAACATCACAGGGTTAATAATTGTTTTTAAAGTTCTTCATTTTTTACTTATCAAAAAAAAAAAAAAAGTTCTTCATTTTTTAAACAAGAGAAACCAGATCTGTGAACATAATTTTTTTATAACAAGGGGTGTATCACCCAATTTTTAATACCATTTCCACTAAGGGAAAGAAATTATCATTGGGATTAGATATTAAAAAATGCAAGGATACAAGTTTTTCACTCAATTATCTTTCCTCTTAAATATTTGCAAATTTTTCCGGATACAAAACTGAGTTGCCCAGCTGACCCAAATAAGGGCCTAAAATTCTCTTCATATAAAACTATTTTGAAAAAAATAAAAAATGATCCATACAGCTTTATGGCGCAAAAAAAAAAATTCTTTTTCCACCCAAATCTGTTATTGAACAAATTTTTTAGTAAAAAACCACGAACCCCAAACGTAACCATTTTCCTCAAGCCTCACCGTATTATACTTGTTCACACACGATGCACATGTCTTTCACCTGTTTTTTCTTTTTTTCACTTGTTGAATCGAAATTGCTTTATTTTCATTTTTTTTGTAACTTTAACTCGAGATAAGATTGTTCAATTTTTTTAATTGGCTTTGTAGCTATTTGTTAACAAAAAACTTATCATTTAGTGCTGATCTAATTGTTGCTTTGGGATACCAGTGGCACACTGCAAGTTGATTTAACGATAGGAGGCTCGTGAGTTTTCGGCATTTGAATACGATTTCAACGCAAATGTACCTTGAATTAAAAGCAGTTTTTCCGCATTTGAATACGATTCAAAGCAGATATACCAAGAATTAATAGCATTTTAAGCTTGGGGTGGATTACCTCTACAGCAGAATCTTTCTAACTTTGAATTACAATGTCAACTTTCAGTTGTTCTACTAATATTAGAAGTCGACCAAATCATTCATAATTATATGTGTTTATGTGTTCCAATGGATTAGTATCTATTACTTGCACTTGAGGGTATAGAAATCTATTTCTGAACAGCAAAAATCATTGCACGATTAGTAGTTGTTTTTAACGGTCGTCATTTTTCAATCAAGGAGTAACAGGATCTGCGAATAGAATTTTTTTATAACAAGGGGTGGTATCAAATTGCCCAGTTTTAATATAATTTTAAAACAGTTTTCGCCTAAAGGTGAAACAATTTTAACGTTAGTTTAACAAAAAACTAATTTTAACAATAAAATTATAATTTCCATAAAATAAAACAACTTTTAATGAAAAATATTTTTAATGAAAAATACTGTTGAAACTAATAACCTGTTATGAGATAGTAATAAAGAATAGATAATACAATACAAAAGGTTGTCTTATGTTAACGGACTACATTGTTATCCTCATATTAACAAGTGAGTACAATACTACAATTGATAATACATTGACAAAGATGGTGCATAACTGCTCATAACTGCCAGCTATCTTTAGACGTGCAGTAGACTTAGTTAACTGACATGAGAATAGGACTAGTGGGTATGTGGAGGTATCCACTGATAACAGCGGTTGAGGTTGATAGAAACAAATATTTTTAACACAAATCAGTTTTTAGCTCTTAAAAACTGTTTTAACGAAAAATAAAAACACTTCAAAAGATTTTTTAATAAAATAACAAAATTTAATCAAGACAAACGAGTTTAAAAAAATAACAAATTTTATTGGGATGATAAATTTGTGGAAAAACTGTCATCGTATATAGGTTAGAAAAGTTTTTGTCGTAATTCTTTTCAAAAAGATGATAAAATTTATATGTGGACGTGACATCTACGTAACTTTTTTTATTAAAAATAAAAGTAATCGAACATGCAAAACAATGAATAAAATATTTGTTTGCTGCTATTTACCACTTTTGTCATTGTGTATCAAAAGGACCATAATTTTTCTATATTTGGACTTGAAATGAAATGGGTACATGGGATGCTTTCAACAGCATCATCCGGGAATACAAGCACTTCACCCAATCTGATTTTTTTTATTCAAATCATTAGCTGATTCTACCAACTTGCAATCTTTCAGGATTCAAATTGTTATTTCACGTGAGTATACATGGGTATTAACGTGGTTATTTCACATGACTATTTACATGGGTATTTCCATATTTTATTTAAGGGAAAGCCATTACCATTGGGTTATGATATTAAAAAAAATACTAGAATACAAGTTTTTTCACTCAATTATCTTTCCTCTTAAAAATTTGCAAATTTTTCCTGATACAAAACTGAGTTGTGCAGCTGACCCAAATAAAGGCCTAGAATACTGTTCATGTATATACTATTTTGAAAAAAAACAAGAAACAAAAAAGAAATGACCCCTACAACTTTGTGACCCAAAAAAAATTGTTGTTTTTCCGCCCAATTCTGTTATTAAATAATTTTTTTAGTAAATAACCACAAAGCCAAAACTAAACCATTTTCCTCAAACATTATCATTGTATATTTTTTCACACACGATGCACGTCTTTCACTTGTTTTCTTCTTTTTGTTTTTTATTTGTTGAATCGAAACTGATTTCTTTTCATTGTTTTTAACTTTAACTTCGGATGAGATTGTTTAATTTTTTCAATAGGCTTTGTAGTTATTTTATTAATCATTTACCCACCTATTTGTTAAAAAAAAAACTTCTCATTTAATACAGATCTAATTGTTGCTTTGGGCTTTGCACATGGGATACCATTTTAATACGATTTCAACGCAGACATGTGCCTAGAATAAATACCACTTTAAGCTTGGGGTGGATTACCTCTACACCATATGTACCTAGAATTACAACGTCAACTTTATTTGTTCTACTACTATTAAAACTCAACCAAATCATTCATCTTTAGAAATGATTCTTGGTTTTAGAAAGTACATATAAGGGTTTTAGCCTTTGTTTTGTAAGGTTTATTTATCACACAGTCCTCTATAAATAGGACACGGGGGAGGGCCATTGGGATATAACAAATACTCATATAAGAGAAAGACATCGAAATGAAGAAAGTTCTTTTGATGACATTGTTGGTAGCTACGGTGTTTATGGCCACCATCGTCAACTCCACTGCCAATTCGGTTTCTAACAGTGGTAAAATGTGTGACTCAGACATTGTCCTCAACACTGCTAGTTCCCTTGCAGTTTGCTTGGGTAAGTTTTGCGCTCCATGGAGCCCCTGCCAAACCGGTTGTGTTTGCGTCGGAAAAAGTGGTTTTGGGGCTTGTGTGGAACCGACATTTGAATTAATCAAATAGTGTCCCCGGGACATCTACATATACGTAATTATTTATGTGTATGCGTGTGTCACTTTGTATGAAATAAGCTCAATCTAGTGTTCAACGGGCATCTACATCATGATTTATTTCATGTTATTGACTAATGAAAATCATGCATGTCTTTATCCAATTAACTCCGCTTTATGGTATGTGTTATATTCGGGTCGAACCGGAACCGTTATCCGTCCATATGGGTATTGGATCCTTATTCATTTAATTGGATTACTTATTTAAATATTTATTTATTTATATTTAGTGTACAAATAAATACAACTTAATTTGAGTTGGCCAAACAAAATTACCAACTCTTATAATGTATATGACAATGGTGTCGAGAATTGATCTCGAAGTGGAGATAATGTCCAAATAACTGAAAATTTTGGGTTATACGCTCAACAATATATTTTTTTTAACTTTGCGGGTTATTTTGAAGGCCTTGTGTCCCGTAAGATTTAATTTCATTGTCATAATTGTTTTATGTCAAATGGTTTAAAAAATAACATATAATGCACTAATTTTAGATAAGTATTGAGGGAGATATGGTCTCCCGAACAAGACCAATTAAAATAGAAAACTTGGGTCTTTCTTGAGAAAGGCGGTAAAGGATATTTTTCCCAGATCTTTTTGGGCAAATGAAACTTTGGGCTATTTTTATGATGACCAACAACCTAATATGTGCTTGATATTGTTCGTAAAATTATATTATTTTCATAATTATCGATCTCCATGTATTGGGATTTCTTGGCAATTTAGGCAGTGTTTTTTGAGTCCCCAGAAAATAGGCAATTTTATTTTTTTCCACTTCATGAGTGAAAAATGAAGTATGGATCTACCTAGCGACATAAATAATTTATTTTTGAATTATTTCAAGTGGCCAATTTTGATTTATTTGTTCTTGAATTAATTTATTTAAATCATTATAACGTTATGCGTGATTTGTTTAGACCACCCTATACTACTGGCGTGTTTGGCTCGCTCCCTTAGAAGGTGAGTGTGACAAATTCATCAAGTTGAAAGGATCGGTTGTGTGTTTGTTTGCTTAAATGGATGCTTATTATGTAAATTTATTAAGATCTTGTGTTTGATTGGTTATTTTTGTTTAAGGTTGGACCTACGTAAACGTGCAATGAAGACATACTCATTTTGTTTATTTGTAGATGATATGTATAGCAGTTGTTATAGTCATTGTATAATAATTATGAGGAGAGATTTTTATATATTCAAAACTCCTTATGTAAGGGGATGCATTTTCTTGATAGCACAACAATACATAAGAAATATCTTGGTACAAGCTCATAAATTGCCAATAGGGACCTACGTGGAGCCCATGCACCTTTAATATTGTATGATGCAAATGCTATTTTATTATCATAGTCTAAATGCAATTTCTTTACACTTATGATAAATTGGGGTACAAAATTTAGTTTTGGAACCTTTCCTTAACAAAACTTACGATTAAGTGTAAACAAAATGTAATTTGTTTACAATTACGATTTTCGGTGAGTGTTTTACAAAGAGGTGTTAAGCATTGATAATTAGAAGTTTCGGAGGTTTTTGGGGAAGTTATATATTGATTGTTCATATGAGAGTTAAGTACTTTTGGGGGAGCTTTTTTAAACTTACATTAATGAATAAATAAAAAAAATAGTTTTAAAATAAACTCCAAATTTTCGCATTATTGGGAACTGATTGCATGCCTATTGGACTTTTAAACGGAAACGACTTGCCGTTAGTTTTTCATTTTTCCGATTTTTTGAGATTTTTGGTGAGTGTTTTACTAAGAGGTGTTAAGGATGGATAATTAGAGGGTTGGGTTGTTTTGCGGGAAGTTTTTTATTGATTGTTCATATATGAGTTAAGTACTTTATAATAACTTGAAGTGCAGCCTCTTGCGACCGGGTAAGTTTTATGTGTATTTGGGATATATCTATCGTGTGTACGTTGTAGCATGAGTTAGGTAGGGTGAATACCTAATAAGGGGATATAGTGTTTTGGGATAGATTCAGGATATGTTGGATAACAAACAATGCGTATCTGAATGCATAAGGCTGGGTATCGAGCAGATATTATCTGACCCGACTTGTTTAGTTAGTTCGAATAATTTCACCACAATACATATACGTAGTTCATAGATATCGGGAGTTACAAAAGGGTCTCAATAGTTTAAATAAACTGGGAAAAAAATTACTTCCACTAAAGATATTGTTGGAGTTCTAAAATCTACACATTGTGGTTTTTGTAATAAATAGGTATGGATTGAAAAAATAAGTGCTATTCATACTTTAATCCTCCCCTACATTGTTACATTGAGTTCCCCCATCACTATTTCCCTTAAAGAATGCAATTTGCCCTTAAGGGCACAATAGAGTGACCGAAAGAAAACCCCCATGAAACAAACAAATCAAATACTGTTAATAAACATATTAAAAATATTGAAACAAAATCCTTCTAATTTAATATATTAAATGAAAGAATAAAAAAAATCATATACAATTTCAAGACGAATATGTGACACATCCCCAACTTTGCCTAATTACAATTTTCGTCACGTAATGCATCTTCCAAATTCGAAACAATGCCTTATCCACGAGGTCGTTAAATGTAAATTTTCATTGCAATCTAATGAAACACCGTTTATGCCTATTGTAACTCAATCCTGTTGTCCATTGTAACACTGTCATACTTCCCCGAATACCACATGCGTATAGTCACACCTAAGGTCATTGAATAATTCCGCAATCCATGAAACTAGAAAGAGTTAATTGCCTATGTGACCCTTAAAGTATGTAAATTATTTTTATTAAGCCCTTAAAATATTTTTCCATACATTAATACCCTAAAGTATCAGTTTGGCCCTTTCATCCATTTTGACGGTTAAATTTAACTGAATTTAGGGGAAAAATGGTATTTCGTGGCATTTAAACTTAGAAATATTAAAAATAGTTAAAAACATTTTAAAACTTTATTAAAATCTTATTTTTTTTATTAATAACATATTTTTTTTAAAAAATATTTTTTTCGATTTTTTATTTATAGGAAACATTTTTGGGAAAAAGTTTCTATACTAAAAAAAATAAAAATTTTAAAACAATTATTATTTATATTAATGGTCCATTTGATTCAAAAGTGGGGAAATGGCCTAGATGGATAGTTTTTGTCTTGGAATGACAATTTTAATGGAAATCCTAAAATCCCACATTTACCGTTGTTTGATAACATTCATTTTTCGAATGGAAAAAGTGACATTGTTGTTACAATTAATGAAAAAACGGACAAATGTAAACAATATGATATTTAAAGAATAATTTTTGACCAAAAAAAATTACAATTTTGACAAAAAAAATTAGTTAGTTAGAAAAAGTTTCTAAGAATCATTTTTACCAAAAAAATAAATAAATTGAAAGATATAAACAATTCTTAAATTAATAGTTTTTAAAAATATAAATTGTTTTAAAAACACAGTTGAGTTTAGTACCTTTTTTTTTTTAAAATATAAAAAATCAGGTGTTTATAATCGGACGTATTATTATATGTGTTTATGTGTCCCAATAGATCAGAATCTATCAAGACATATCTATCACAATTGTGTTTATCACCCACAAACAATAGTGTCTAAGTCAATACTCAATTCATAAATGAATTACTTGCATGATTTCAGGATATACGGGATGATTTGTTGCGATATTTTCTTTCTTGAAGGTATAGTAGTCTATTACAAAACGACTAAAAAAAAACATCACACGGTTAATAATTGTTTTTAAAGGTCTTCATTTTTTAAACAAGAGAAACCGGATCTATGAGCCTAATTTTTTTTATAACAAGGGGGTCGTATCAGATTACCCAGTTTTAATACCATTTCCACTAAGGGAAAGAAATTATAATTGGGATTAGATATTAAAAAATGCAAGGATACAAGTTTTTCACCCAATTATCTTTCCTCCTAAATATTTGCAAATTTTTCCGGGTACAAAACTGAGTTGCGCAGCTGACCAAAATAACGGCCTTAAATTTTCTTCATATAAAACTATTTTGAAAAAAAATAGAAAATGACCCATAGAGCTTTATGGCGCAAAAAAAATTGTTCTTTTTCCACCCAAATCTATTATTGAACAACTTTTTTAGTAAAAAACCACGAACCCAAAACTTAACCATTTTCCTCAAGCCTCATCGTATTCTATTTGTTCACACACGATGCACCTGTCTTTCACCTGTTTTTTCTTTTTTTTACTTGTTGAATCGAAACTGCTATATTTTCATTTTTTTTTTAAATTTAACTCGAGATAAGATTGTTCAATTTTTTTAATGCTGATCTAATTGTTGCTTTGGGATACCAGTTTGACACTGCAAGTTTAACGATAGCAGGGTCGTGAGTTTTCTGCATTTGAATACGATTTCAACGCAAATGTACCTAGAATTAATAGCATTTTTTCTGCATTTGAATACGATTCAAAGAAGATATACCTAGAATTAATAGCATTTTTAGCTTCTGGTGGATTACCTCTACAGCAGAATCTTTCTAACTTTGAATTACAATGTCCACTTTTAGTTGTTTTACTATTATTAGAAGTCAACCAAATCATTCATAATTGTGTGTTTATGTGTCCCAATTGATTAGTATCTATTACTTGCACTTGAGGTTATAGTAGTCTATTTCCATACAGCAAAAAGCATTGCACGATTAATATTTGTTTTTAACGGTCGCCATTTTTTAAACAAGGAGTAACAGGATCTGCGAATAGAATTTTTTTATAACAAGGATTGGTATCAAATTGCCCAGTTTTAATACAATTTTAAGACAGTTTTCGCCTAAAGGTGAAACACTTTTAACGTTAGTTTAACAAAAAACAAATTTTAACAATAAAATTATAATTTTCATAAAATAAAACAGCTTTTAATGAAAAATATTTTTATGAAAAATAGTGTTGAAACTAATAACCTGTTATGAGATAGTAATAAAGAATAGATAATACAATACAAAAGGTTGTCTTATGTTAACGGAGTACATTGTTATTCTCATATTAACAACTGAGTACAATACTACAATTGATAATATATTGACAAAGATGGTGGATAATCTATTAACCACTGAGTACAATACTACAACTGGATGTTGGTCCCTCATTGTATTTTTTGGACCATCTGGAAGGAGAGGAACAGGAGATGCTTTGAAGGAGTCGATTTTGCTCCTTCTCGGATTCGTTATTGTTTTCTGAACCTTCTTCTTTCTTGGTATAGGAAGAGTTATGATTCGTCATTGGTTCACTTTCTTAAGTTTTTGGAGGAGTTCTAGGGGTTGGTGTAGTCCGTATTGGGGTTCGGCCCTGCTCTTCTTTGCTTTGTATACTTCCTGTATACGGGATTCCGCCCCCTTAGGTGGGTTTGTTTTATTGAATCATTTACGTATCAAATAAAAAAGATGGTGGATAACTTCTCATAACGGCCAGCTATCTTTAGACGTGCAGTAGACTTAGTTAACTGACATGAGAATAGGACTAGTAGGTATGTGGAGGTATCCACTGATAACAGCGGTTGAGGTTGATAGAAACAAATATTTTTAACACAAATCAGTTTTTAGCTCTAAAAAACTATTTTAACGAAAAATAAAAACACTTCAAAACATTTTTTAATAAAAAAACAAAATTTAATCGAGACAAACAAGTTCAAAAAAAATAATAAATTTTATTGGGTTGATAAATTTGTTCAAAAACTGTCATCGTATATAGGTTAGAAAAGTTTTTGTCGTAATTCTTTTCAAAAAGATGATAAAATTTATATGTGGTCGTGACATCTACGTAACTTTTTTTATTAAAAATAAAAGTAATCAAACAAGCAAAACAATTAATAAAATATTTGTTTGCTGCTATTTACCACTTTTGTCATTGTGTATCAAAAGGACCATAATTTTTCTATATTTTGACTTGAAATGAAATGGGTATATGGGATGCTTTCAACAGCATCATCCGGAAATACAAGCACTTCACGAAATCTGATTTTTTTTATTCAAATCATTAGCTGATTCTACCAACTTGCAATCTTTCAGGATTCAAATTGTTATTTCACGTGAGTATTGACATGGGTATTAATGTGGTTATTTCACATGACTATTTACATGAGTATTTCCATATTTTAAGGGAAAGCAATTACCATTGGGTTAAGATATTAAAAAAATACTAGGATACAAGTTTTTTCACTCAATTGTATTTCCTCTTACAAATTTGCAAATTTTTCCGGATACAAATCTGAGTTGCGCAGCTGACCCAAATAAAGGCCCAAAATACTCTTCTTGTATAAACTATTTTGAAAAAAATAAAAACAAAAAAGAAACGACCCCTACAACTTTGTGACCCAAAACAATTTGTTGTTTTTCCACCCAATTCTGTTATTAAATAATTTTTTTACTAAATAACCACAAACCCAAAACTAAACCATTTTCCTCAAACCTTATCATTGTATATTTTTTCACACACGATGCACATGTCTTTCACTTGTTTTCTTTTTTTTTTCTTTGTTGAATCGAAACTGATTTGTTTTCATTGTTTTAAACTTTAACTTCGGATGAGATTGTTTAATTTGTTTAATAGGCTTTGTAGTTATTTTATTAATCATTTACCCACATATTTGTTAAAAAAAAAACTTCTCATTTAATACACATCTAATTGTTGATTTGGGCTTTGCACATGGGATACCATTTTAATACGATTTCAACGCAGATATGTGCCTAGAATAAATACCACTTTAAGCTTGGGGTGGATTACCTCTACACCATATGTACCTAGAATTACTACGTCAATTTTATTTGTTCTACTACTATTAAAAGTCGACCAAATCATTCATCTTTAGAAATGATTATAGGTTTTAGAAAGTACATATAACGGTTTTAGCCTTTTTTTTGTAAGGTTTATTTATCACACAGTCCTCTATAAATGGGATATAACAAATACTCATATAAGAGAAAGACATGGAAATGAAGAAAGTTCTTTTGATGACATTGTTGGTAGCTACGGTGTTTATGGCCACCATTGTCCACTCCACTGCCAGTTCGGTTTCTAACAGTGGTAAAATGTGTGACTCAGACATTATCCTCAACGCTGCTAGTTCCCTTGCAGTTTGCTTGGGTAAGTTTTACGCTCCACGGAGCCCCTGCCAAACCGGTTGTGTTTGCGTCGGAAAAAGCGGTTTTGGGGCTTGTGTGGAACCGACACTTGAATTAATCAAATAGTGTCCCCGGGACATCTACATATATGTATTTATTTATCTGTATGCGTGTGTAAGTTTGTATGAAATAAGCTCAATCTAGTGTTCAACGGGCATCTACATCATGATGTATTTCATGTTATTGACTAATGAAAATCATGCATGTGTTTATCCAATTATCTTTGCTTTATGGTATGTGATATATTCGGGTCGAACCGGAACCGTTATCCGTCCATATGGGTATTGCATCCTTATTCATTTAATTGGATTAATTATTTAAATATTTATTTATATATATTTAGTGTACTAATAAATACAACATAATTTAAGTTGGCCAAACAAAACTACCAACTCTTATCGTGTATATGACAATGGTGTCGAGAATTGATCTCGAAGTGGAGATAATGTCCAAATAACTGAAAATTTTGGTTTATACGCTTAACAATATTTTTTTCTTAACTTTGCACGTTATTTTGAAGGCCTTGTGCCCAGTAAAATTTAATTTTATTGTCATAATTGTTTTACGTCGAATGGTTTAAAAACAACGTGTAATGCACTAATTTTAGATAAGTATTGAGGGAGATAGGGTCTTCCGAACAAGACCAATTAAAATTGAAAATTTTGGATTTTTCTTGAGAAAGGCGGTAAACAATTATTTTTCGAGATGTTTTTGGGAAAATAAAACTTTGGGCTATTTTTATGATGACCAACAACCTAATATGTGCTTGATATTTTTCTTAAAATTATATCATTTTCATAATTATCGATCTCTATGTATTGAGATTTCTTGGCAGTTTAGGCATTGGTTTTTGAGTCCCTAGAAAATAGATAAAATAGACAATTTTATTTTTTCCACTTCATGAGTGAAGAATGAAGTATGGATCTACCTAGCGACAGAAAATTTATTTATGAACTATTTCAGGAGGCCAATTTTGATTTATTTGTTCTTGAATTAATTTGTTTCAATCATTTCAAGGTTTATGCGTGATTTTTTTAGATCACCCTATATTACTGGCGTGCTTGACTCGCTCCCTTAGAAGGTGAGTGTGACAAATTCATCAATTTGAATGACTCGGCTGTGTGTTTGTTTGCTTAAATGGATGCTTGTTATGAAAATTTATTAAGATCTTGTGTTTGATTGTTTATATTTGTTTAAGGTTGTCCCTACGTAAACGTGCAATAGAAACAAACTCATTTTTTAAGGGGATTATCATAAAAATACGTATATTTTGTGTTTGTTTTTTAGGAATCATGAGTTGTCTCGAAGATCATCACACTTCAAAGCCCTGTTAAGGTACACTCCTGTTCATTTTCAAGTTTTCTTATCTTTTGTGTTGTTTGTCCAATTTGTTTGGTTAATTGGCTTTCAGATTGTAGAATAAAAAATATAAAGGTTCAAGATGATAATGTAACAAAAAGGTTGTCTTTACATATCTTCCCTGATGATCAAATATTCCAAGAGGAAAGTAAATAACCCTATCAAAAACTCAAGAACCATTATCTAAGAAGAACAAGAGATGCAAGCACAACAACTCAGTGCTGCTGCAGCTCTTGCTAAGTTATTGGCATATCAAGAAGATACAAAATAGAACATTTAGTGGCGACCATAACTGAGATGCGGTTAAAGAACCTGGACTACAAAATTAAGCATTTAGAAGATCTAGAGCTAATAATGGAGAAAGAATACACCAAAATGGACCTTTTGGCGTGCCAAAATTCTTTCCAGATTTAATATTCCCCAAAATTCTTTCGAGAAAGAATACGCCAAAAAGATTATGCATCTGGCATTTCGAATTTCACTTTGCAAACAAGTGTTCGACAAATTAGGCACCTGAGCAGTCTAATTTCCTCACTGCTATTAACGTTCCTCACCCTTACCCCTTTACTTTGTATTGTTTATTTTGGTTTTATTATGTTTCCAATAATATAACTTTATCCTATGGTGTCTCTTAAAGTTTGTCAAGTCATGCTTATAGAATTAATTCTTGGAAATTAAGGATTTTGATACTCTATTTAGACATCTCACTTTTTCTACAATGACCATTCTATTTAATTTTAGTGAGCCTTTTCTCTAACGTATCATTGGTAGTTTCTAAATCTGGACTGTTGTATTGATTTTGGGGTAATGGATTCTATAATGAATGCAAATTCCATTCTTTATTGGAATGAGACCCCAATAGATCAATACAAAATATTTTACATGTACAATTCTTACATGAATTGTATCTAAGGGAGTCTAGAGATTAGAAAAAAAATTTGCAAATGTGAAGGAGCTAAAGAAGAGTCTTAGCACCTTGACTGCACATGAGTACTTAGCTAAGCATCCTGAGATGATTTATTTTTTTGCAGTAGATGAACACTGTTGGGGGGCTTTCAAGTTTAGTATCATTTTCATGTTTGTAGAATAACATGTGATTGATAATATATCCAAGATCTACAATCAAATGGAAAAGAGAAAGAGAGGGGCTAGGGTTTCATCTTGACATGAACTAGAATACAATACAAATGAAAAGAAGAAGAGAGAATATATTTCCTACTAAAACCACCTAATAATAAAATAAAAGGGAAAATACTAAACTACCCTTAATGCTAAATAAAACTCTAATATCCCCCCTCAAACTCGTGATGCTGCAGCGAGAAGCATTGAGAGTTTTCCAACCAAAAAAAGAAAACGCTGAACTGGATGTGACTTCGTAAATAAATCAGCTATCTGTGCGGAAGAAGAAACAAAAGGCAAAGTGATGGAGCCATGCGTAAGATGATGATGAGTGATTGACAATCAATCTCGAAGTGCTTAGTCCTTTCATGAAAAACCGAATTGTGAGCAATCTGAATAGCACTCTTATTATCACAATACATAGGAGTGGGCTGAGAAAGAGAGACACCCATATCTGCAAGTAACCGACGTAGCCAAACAACCTCACGAGTGGTAGAAGCCATAGCACGATAATCGGCTTCCGTGGAAGACACAAAAACAACAACTTTCTTTTTGCTCTTCCAAGAAACAAGAGAATCACCCAAAAACACACAAAATCCAGTAACTGATTTGCGATCTGTAGGATCACCAGCCCAATAAGCATCAGAGTATGCACGCCACTCCAAAGAAGAAAATGAAGGAAGTAAAAGACTCTAAAATTGAGTGCCTCTCAAGTATCGCAATATACGATGAACAGCTGCCCAATGAACTGTAGTAGGAGCAGTAACAAACTAACTAACAACATGGACTGCATGAGCTATATCTGGACAAGTAATAGTGAGATAAACCAAGTTTCCCATAATAGTGCGATATAAGGTGGGATCACGCAAAAGAACACTATCATACGGGGAAAGATGAACATTAAGCTCCAGAGGGGTATCAACAATCTTAGTATCAGTGAGGCGGGCACGCTCAAGAATGTACCCGATGTACTTAGATTGTGAGAGAAGATAATCCTTTGGAGAATGAGCTACCTCAATACCCAAAAAGTAACGTAGAGGCCCCAAATCCTTCATCTCAAAACAACGAGATAATTCAGACTTCAATGTTGTAATTCCACCAACATTATCCCCAGTAATAATCATATCATCAACATACAAAGAGACCAGAATACAACCACCCGAGGTGCACCTGATAAAGAAAGTTGAATCATTCTCACTTGGAATGAACCCAAGAGAGGTAATCACTACAAAACACTTCTCAAACCAAGCCCGTGGTGGCTGTTTCAGACCATATAAGGCTTTCTTAAGCCTACAAACTTCCCTAGGACCATGTGGAACACCCGGAGGAGGAGTCATATAAACCCCCTCATGAAGATCGTCGTTCAAGATCGCATTTTTAACATCCATTTGCGATATATGCCACTGACGGACAGATGCAACAACAATAAGAGTACAAATAGTAGTATATTTCACAACAGGAGCATAGATTTTGTCATAATCCATACCATATTGCTGAGAAAATCCATGAGCAACCAATCTTGCTTTATACCGTTCAATTGAACCATCTAACCTAATTTTGATTTTATATACCCAACGAGATCCAATTGCCCGCTTACCAGCAGGTTAGGGGACCAAACTCCAAGTATCTGTCTGATGCAAAGCAGAGAGTTCCTCAGCCATAGCCTGTTGCCAAAGAGGATCAAAAGCTACCTCTTTAAAAGACAAAGGCTCAGAGAGGTAATGAATAGAGGATAAAAATGAAGCAAAAGAATTCGAATAACAAGAATAAACAAAATCTGGTGACTGAGTGGTCTTATGTGGACATTTTGGATAGCAAGAAGGAGGTTCCACCATTTCAGCAGGTGCTTGGGTGGCCACATGAGAAGGGGGAGCATCAGGAACATCGGATGGCAAAGTACCTGCATTAGTAGAAATAATAGGAACAGGAGCAGCATGGGCTGGCATACTATCGGTCGTGCAAGGTACTTCAGATGGCACACTCTCATCATTATCAGAGAACAGATCAATATTGAATAGATAAGATTTAGTGATTTCATGAGGGCTATGAAGAATAGAAAAGAAAGGAATATGCTTAACAAACACAACATGGTGAGAGACATATAATTTTTTTGTAACTAGATCATAACAATAATATCCCTTTTGACCTTCACCATAACCAAGAAAGTCACAAATAGCGGATTTTGGAGATAATTTGGTACGTTCCACACGAGGTCGAAGAACAAAACAAGTACAACCAAATACCTTTAAGGAAGAATAATCAGGGGCACACCCATACAACTTTTCAAAAGGTGACAAACCTGAGCAATGAGCGGTAGAAATCTTATTAATCAGATTGACAACAGTAAGGACAGTCTCTCCCCGAAACTCGGTAGGGACATATGCGGCTAATAAAAGAGAGCGAGTAGTTTCAACAATGTGCCGATGTTTCCTTTCAGCAACACCATTTTGCTCAGGAGTGTCAGTACAAGATGATTGGTGAATAGTTCCATCTAAATCAAGTAACTCACCAAAATTTTGAGAAATATATTCCCCACCTAGTAGAATGTTGAGTTTTGACAAAGGCATGAAATTTATTATAAATATCAAAAAAATCCGAATGTCGTTTCATGAGAAAAACCCAACAGTAATGCGTATAATCATCAATAAAGGAGACATAATATCTAGACCCTCCTCTTGTAATAATAGGAGACAGTCCCCACACATAAAAATGAATAAGATCAAAGGGTGCAAACGTAGAGGAAATACTTCTATTAAACGGTAAAGTTGAAAATTTTGCAAGTTTACAACCGCTACAATTAGAGATATCATGACAATGCAAATTTCCTAATTTTCCTCTAGAAGCCAAATATTTTAATCGTGAACCTGAGACATGACCAAAATGAGAGTGCCATAAATAAAAGCTAGACGAATCTGAATTCAAACGAAAGGATGACAAGTCAACACTGGAAGCTGCAACCATTGGTACATTGAGTTTCTCCATGATGTACAATCCCCCCTGCCTACAGCCTGTCCCAATCACCTTCTGAGACTGTGGATCCTGCACATGACAAAAGGTAGAGAAAAGGAAACTCAGTAACCGGCATCACATAGTTGACCAACAGAGACAAGATTCATTATAAGCTTAAGAATGTGGTAAACATTAGAGAGAGATAAGTTGGGTGAGTCAATAGTCCCAACACCCGTTGAGGGCATGGGAGTACCATCAGCAGTCATAACGGGCAACGAAGAAGTGGGACAAAAAGAACCAAAAGAGGACAAATTTGGTGACATGTGATTAGAAGCGCCGGAGTCTAGAATCCAAATACCTGAGGACTTACCTGGTGAAGATATGGACATGGTGTGAGGATGTGTGGCAAGAAACTTTTAAAACTGCTCAGTAAGAGAAGACATGGATGGAGTTAATGATGAAGAACCTGATGCAAATGAGTCTGATGGCGGTACAGTTGATGTAGTATTAAGCTGTGAAGGCCTATATGAGTGCTGCTGAGATTGGTTATTGGATTTCTAACTAGAAAACTGTTGCTGAGGTGGTCAACTATTTGATTGTTGTTGTTGTGCTCGCAACTTAGGGCACTGAGACTTCCAATGACCCTTCTCCTTATAGTAGCTACATTCATCACTTGCAACACTCGAATAAGGCTTGTTCAGATTACTGGAAATTGGCCGAGAGGAGGCTGCGAAAACAGATGGATTAGGGTCCGAAGAAATTACCTTCCCTGACTGAGTCTTGAGACGAATCTCCTCAGATAACAACTCGTGAACAACGGAATCAACAGTTGGAAGTGGGCTACGATGAAGAATCGACCCATGAAGACCCTCAAAATCATCACGCAATGCCATCAGAAACTGAACCAGACGTTATTCCTCCATATTGGCAACATATGGTGCGAAGCCCCGCAATTCAGCCGACTTTGTGAGAGCCAAATGATCCCATAGATCCGTCATAGTAGAATAGAACTCCTGAATACTCAATTTTTTTCTCAAGAGACCGAATATCGCACTCCAACTGATACGTTTTTGCGAAATTAGATTGGGTATACAATCTGCCCAAATGATCCCAAACATCCTTTGCATAATCATACTTAGCCAACTGCATACCTATAAAAGGTGCAACGGAGTTGTTGATCGAAGTGATGATTTTCGAGTTGTTTGCCTCCCAAACATCCAAGAACTCTACATATTTTTCAACGTTCGTCTTATCGTTAGGCTTACTCAAATCGCCATTAATGTAACCCCAAAGTTCCTCCCTTTCAAAAAATTCTTCATAACATAACTACAATACGTATAATTTTTTTCATCTAATCTGACACTAATTGATTGCAGCGAATCATCTCTTTCACCAGCCATTGCGAAAATAAACAATCAAACAGCACCCAAACAGAACCAAATCAAACGAACTAAATAATTAATCGAACAAATAGGGGCAAAATGCCATAATTACCATCAAAACAGTCGAGTGAACAGAAAAAGTTGGATCCGCGGACTGTGTTGATGAGATTAAGCTTTGATCCCGCTCTGATACCATGATAATATATCAAAGATCTACAATCAAATGGAAAAGAGAAAGAGAGGGGATAGGGTTTCATCTTGACATGAACTAGAATACAATACAAATGAAAAGAAGAAGAGAGAATATATTTCGTACTACAACCACCTAATAATAAAATAAAAGGGAAAATACAAAACTACCCTTAATTCTAAATAAAACTCTAATAGTGATAACACTTCTCTGTTTTGCATTGCTTATGAAAAGCCTTTTCTTGTAGACGAGTGGTTTGGTTCCTTAGTGGCTATATTGAGGTTATTTTGATCATTGGTTTTACTTAGACGAGTGACATGCAAAATTTTCATTCATTATTTTGTTGTTCTCTTTGTATGACACGTGTATAATTCTTAATTGTCTCTGTCTCGCGAGAACAACGTATTTTAGACGATCTATTCTCTACTTTAGAAACTAGAAAAACTAAAAAGATAGAAGACAATTGTCCTTGGCTTAGGCTTTTGTTCATAAGCACAAAAGTTTTGTTTGTAAGTCATTGTAGTCACATCCATAAGAAAAAGTTATGCAACTATCTTCTTTTGGTGTATGTTTTGAAACATACAGTTGTCTTCTTAAACTTCATTCGCACTGCAATCTGGTAATGCCTCTAGTGGTTTGGGTGATTTATGATGAACTCATACATATCATTTTTGTGTGATCTTAATGTAACCCTATGTTCACAATGGTCTCTCGATTTATAATTTTGTCGTTGCCATGTTTGAGTTAATTAAGACATTATCACCAGATTAATCACAAGCCACACTCAGGGCATCTACAATGTATTCACTGTTAAGGAATTTATATATCCCACACACATGGAATTTGTCTACACTGTATTCACTATTATGGAATTTTTCTAGAATGTCTTCATTGTTTATGTCGCCATGTGTTTATAGTGGTCTTTTGATTGAAATTTCATGTTTGATAGATTATATATTATATAGAGAAACTATGAAATGGTTTTAGTTGATTAATGGTCTATGTAGTTGTTACTGAAGGTTGACTGCGAGTTCTCAGCTAAAAGTGGTCACAAATTTACATTTAGGACTAGAGAATGCATAGTTTCAATAATATTTAATATGTACATAACTTCACATAAATTATTGTGAATTTGGATAGGAGAATGATGAGTTTTGTTTCAATTGCAAATGAATTTTGACCTAGACATTTATTTGTTGAATCGAAACTGATTTCTTTTTGTTGTTTTTAACTTTAACTTCAGATGAGATTGTTTAATTTTTTTAATAGGCTTTGTAGTTATTTTATTAATCATTTACCCACCGATTTGTTAAAAAAAGAACTTCTCATTTAATACAGATCTAATTGTTGCTTTGGGCTTTGCACATGGGATACCATTTTAATACGATTTCAACGCAGACATGTGCCTAGAATAAATACCACTTTAAGCTTGGGGTGGATTACCTCTACACCATATGTACCTAGAATTACAACGTCAACTTTATTTGTTCTACAACTATTAAAAGTCAACCAAATCATTCATCTTTTGAAATGATACTTGGTTTTAGAATGTACATATAACGGTTTTAGCCTTTGTTTTGTAAGGTTTGTTTATCACACAGTCCTCTATAAATAGGAGACGGGGGAGGGCCATTGGGATATAACAAATACTCATATAAGAGAAAGACATCGAAATGAAGAAAGTTCTTTTGATGACATTGTTGGAAGCTACAGTGGTATGGCCACCATTGTCACCTCCACTGCCAATTCGGTTTCTAACAGTGGTAAAATGTGTGACTCAGACATTATCCTCAACACTGCTAGTTCCCTTGCAGTTTGCTTGGGTAACTTTTGCGCTCCATGGGCCAAACCGGTTGTGCTTGCGTCAGAAAAAGTGGTTTTGGGGCTTGTGTGGAACCGACATTTGAATTAATCAAATAGTGTCCCCGGGACATCTACATATACGTATTTATTTATGTGTATGCGTGTGTCACTTTGTATGAAATAAGCTCAATCTAGTGTTCAACGGACATCTACATCATGATGTATTTCATGTTATTGACTAATGAAAATCATGCATGCCTTTATGCAATTAACTTCGCTTTATGGTATGTGTTATATTCGGGTCGAACCGGAACCGTTATCCGTCCATATGGGTATTGGATCCTTATTCATTTAATTCGATTAATTATTTAAATATTTATTTATATATATTTAGTGTACAAATAAATACAACTTAATTTAAGCTGGCCAAACAAAATTATCAACTCTTATATTGTATATGACAATGGTGTCGAGAATTGATCTCGAAGTGGAGATAATGTCCAAATAACTGAAAATTTTGGGTTATACGCTTAACAATATTTTTTTCTTAACTTTGCGGGTTATTTTGAAGGCCTTGTTCCCCGTAAGATTTAATTTCATTGTCATAATTGTTTTATGTCGAATGGTTTAAAAAACAACGTATAATGCACTAATTTTAGATAAGTATTGAGGGAGATATGGTCTCCCGAACAAGACCAATTAAAATAGAAAACTTGGGTCTTTCTTGAGAAAGGCGGTAAAGGATATTTTTCCCAGATCTTTATGGGCAAATGAAACTTTGGGCTATTTTTATGATGACCAACAACCTAATATGTGCTTGATATTGTTCGTAAAATTATATCATTTTCATAATTATCGATCTCCATGTATTGGGATTTCTTGGCAATTTAGGCCTTGTTTTTTGAGTCCCCAGAAAATAGGCAATTTTATTTTTTTCCACTTCATGAGTGAAAAATGAAGTATGGATCTACCTAGCGACATAAAATTTATTTTTGAACTATTTCAAGAGGCCAATTTTGATTTATTTGTTCTTGAATTAATTTGTTTAAATCATTACAAGGTTATGCGTGATTTGTTTAGACCACCCTATACTACTGGCGTGTTTGGCTCGCTCCCTTAGAAGGTGAGTGTGACAAATTCATCAAGTTGAAAGGATCGGTTGTGTGTTTGTTTGCTTAAATGGATGATTATTATGAAAATTTATTAAGATATTGTGTTTGATTGCTTATTTTTGTGTAAGGTTGGACCTACGTAAACGTGCAATGAATACATACTCATTTTGTTTATTTGTAGATGATATGTATAGCAGTTGTTATAGTCATTGTATAATAATTATGAGGAGAGATTTTTATATATTCAAAACTCCTTATGTAAGGGGATGCATTTTCTTGATAGCACAACAATACATAAGAATTATCTTGGTACAAGCTCATAAATTGCCAATAGGGACCTACGTGGAGCCCATGCACCTTTAACATTGTATGATGCAAATGCTATTTTATTATCATAGTCTAAATGCAATTTCTTTACACTTATGATAAGTTGGGGTAAAAAATTTAGTTTTGGAACCTTTCCTTAACTAAACTTACGATTAAGTGTAAACAAAATGTAATTTGTTTACAATTACTATTTTCGGTGAGTGTTTTACAAAGAGGTGTTAAGCATTGATAATTAGAGGTTTAGGAGGTTTTTGGGGAAGTTATATATTGACTGTTCATATGAGAGTTAAGTACTTTTGGGGGAGCTTTTGTAAACTTACCTTAATAAAAAAATAAAAAAAATAGTTTTAAAATAAACTCCAAATTTTCGCATTATTGGGAACTGATTGCATGCCTATTGGACTTTTAAACGGAAACGAGTTGCCGTTAGTTTTTCATTTTTTCGATTTTTTGAGATTTTTGGTGAGTGTTTTACTAAGAGGTGTCAAGGATGGATAATTAGAGGGTTGGGTTGTTTTGCGGGAAGTTTTTTATTGATTGTTCATATATGAGTTAAGTACTTTATAATAACTTGAAGTGCAGCCTCTTGCGACCGGGTAAGTTTTATGTGTATTTGGGATATATCTATCGTGTGTACGTTGTAGCACGAGTTAGGTAGGGTGAATACCTAATAGGGGTATATAGTGTTTTGGGATAGATTCAGGATATGTTGGATAACAAACAATGCGTATCTGAATGCATAAGGCTCGGTATCGAGCAGATATTATCCGACCCGACATATTTAGTTAGTTCGAATAATTTCACCACAATGCATATACGTAGTTCATAGAGATCGGGAGTTACAAAAGGGTCTCAATAGTTTAAATAAACTGGGAAAAAAATTACTTCCACTAAAGATATTGTCGGAGTTCTAAAATGTACACATTGTGGTTTTTGTAATAAATAGGTATGGATTGAAAAAAAAAGTGCTATTCATACTTTAATCCTCCCCTACATTTAAACATTGAGTTCCCCCATCACTATTTCCCTTAACGAATGCAATTTGCCCTTAAGGGCACAATAGAGTGACCGAAAGAAAAACCCGATGAAACAAACAAATCAAATACTGTTAATAAACATATTAAAAATATTGAAACAAAATCCTTCTAATTTAATATATTAAATGAAAGAATAAAAAAATCATATACAATTTCAAGACGAATATGTGACACATCCCCAACTTTGCCTGATTACAATTTTCGTCACGTAATGCATCTTCCAAATTCGAAACAATGCCTTATCCACGAGGTCGTTAAATGTAAATTTTCGTTGCAATCTAATGAAAGACCGTTTATGCCTATTGTAACTCAATCCAGTTGTCCATTGTAACACTGTCATACTTCCCCCAATACCACATGCGTATAGTCACGCCTAAGGTCATTGAATAATTCCGCAATCCCTGAAACTAGAAAGAGTTAATTGCCTATGTGACCCTTAAAGTATGTAAATTATTTTTATTAAGCCCTTAAAATATTTTTCCATACATTAATCCCCTAAAGTATCAGTTTGGCCCTTTCATCCATTTTGACGGCTAAATTTAACTGAATTTAGGGGAAAATGGTATTTCGTGGCATTTAAACTTAGAAATATTTAAAATAGTTAAAAACATTTTAAAACTTTATTAAAATTTTATTTTTTTATTAATAACATATTTTTTAAGAAAAATATTTTTTTCGCTTTTTTATTTATAGGAAACATTTTTGGGAAAAAGTTTCTATACCAAAAAAAATAAAAATTTTAAAACAATTATTATTTACATTAATGGTCCATTTGATTCGAAAGTGGGGAAATGGCCTAGATGGAAAGTTTTTGTCTTGGAATGACAATTTCAATGGAAATCCTAAAATCTCACATTTACCGTTGTTTGATAACATTCATTTTTCGAATGGAAAAAGTGACATTGTTGTTACAATTAATGAAAAAACCGACAAATGTAAACAATCTGATATTTAAAGAATAATCTTTGACCAAAAAAAATTACAATTTTGACAAAAAAAATTAGTTAGTAAGAAAAAAAAAAAAAAACTTCAAAGATATAAATATTTCTTAAATTAATAGTTTTTAAAAATATAAATTGTTTTAAAAACACAGTTGAGTTTAGTACCTTTTTTTTTTAAATATAAACAATCAGGTGTTTATAACCGGACGTATTATTATACGTGTTTATGTGTCCCAATAGATCAGAATCTATCAAGATATATCTATCACAATTGAGTTTATCACCCACAAACATTAGTGTCTAAGCCGATACTCAATTCATAAATGAATTACTTGCATGATTTCAGGATATACGGGATGATTTGTTGCGATATTTTCTCTCTTGAGGGTATAGTAGTCTATTACAAAACGACAAAAAAAAACATCACACGGTTAATAATTGTTTTTAAAGGTCTTCATTTTTTAAACAAGAGAAACCGGATCAATGAACATAATTTTTTTTATAACAAGGGGGTGTTATCAGATTGCCCATTTTTAATACCATTTCCACTAAGGGAAAGAAATTATAATTGGGATTAGATATTAAAAATGCAAGGATACAAGTTTTTCACTCAATTATCTTTCCTCCTAAATATTTGCAAATTTTTTCGGGTACAAAACTGAGTTGCGCAGCAGACCAAAATAACGGTCTAAAATTCTCTTAATATAAAACTATTTTGAAAAAAATAGAAAATGACCCATACAGCTTTATGGCGCAAAAAAATTGTTCTTTTTCCACCCAAATATATTATTGAATAACGTTGTTAGTAAAAAACCACGAACCCAAAACTTAACCATTTTCCTCAAGCCTCATCATATTATATTCGTTCACACACGATGCCCCTGTCTTTCACCAGTTTTTTTTTTTTTTTTACTTGTTGAATCGAAACTGCTTTATTTTCATTTTTTTGTAAATTTAACTCGAGATAAGATTGTTCAATTTTTTTAATTGGCTTTGTACCTATTTTTTAAAGAAAAACATATCATTTAATGCTGATCTAATTGTTGCTTTGGGATACCAGTTGCACACTGCAAGTTTAACTATAGCAGGGTCGTGAGTTTTCTGCATTTGAATACGATTTCAACGCAAATGTACCTAGAATTAATAGCATTTTTTCTGCATTTGAATACGATTCAAAGAAGATATACCTAGAATTAATAGCATTTTAAGCTTGGGGTTGATTACCTCAACAGCAGAATCTTTCTAACTTTGAATTACAATGTCAACTTTTAGTTGTTCTACTATTATTAGAAGTCAACCAAATCATTCATAATTATGTGTTTATGTGTCCCAATTGATTAGTATCTATTACTTGCACTTGAGGGTATAGTAGTCTATTTCCATACAGCAAAAAGCATTCCACGATTAATATTTGTTTTTAACGGTCGTCATTTTTTAAATAAGGAGTAACATGATCTGCGAATAGAACAACTATTTTACGGTGCCACTTTATGTTTATTTTACGTTTTCACCCTTCGATGGCATGTTTTTATGCTTAAGTCTATTTTTTTTACAAATTTACGTATTACACTCAAACCGGGAGCCCCGTCAGTACACGGTCGGTTCCTACGAGTCACATTGGTCTCGTCCGTGGTGTACGTGACTCTTACGGTACCATTTTGTGTTTGTTTTACGTTTTACCCCTTAAACGGCATGTTTTTATGCTTAAATCTATTTTTTACAAATTTACGTCGTATACACAAACCGGGAGCCCAGTGACTACGCGGTCGGTTCCTACGAGTCACATTTGTCCCATTTGAGGTGTTCGTGACTCTTACGGGACCGTTTTGTCCTTGTTCTATGTTTTCACCTTCCGATGGCATGTTTTTATGCTTAAGTCTAAATTTTTGCACATTTACATTGTACACTCAAACCAGGAGTGTCGTGACTACACGTCCGGTTCCTACGAGTCACATTGGTTTCGTGTGAGGTGTTCGTGACTCTTATGGTACCGTTTTGTATTTATTTTATGTTTTCACCCTTCGATGGCATGTTTTTATGCTTAAGTCTATTTTTTGGCAAATTCACATCGTACACCCAAACCGGAAGCCCTGTGACGACGTGGTTCCTATGAGTCACATTGGTCCCGTGCAAGGTGTTCGTGACTCTTACGGTACCGTTTTGTGTTTGTTTTACATATTCACCTTTCTATGGCATGTTTTTATGCTTAAGTCTATTTTTTTACAAATTTACGTATTACACTAAAACCGGGAGGCCAATGAATACGCGGTCGGTTCCTACGAGTCACATTGGTCCCGTGCGTGGTGTACGTGACTCTTACGGTACCATTTTGTGTTTGTTTTACGTTTTTCCCCTTCGATGGCAAGTTTTTATTCTTAAGTCTAAATTTTTTAAAATGTACGTCGAACACTCAAATCGGGAGCCCCGTGACTACACGGTCAGTTCCTACGAGTCACATTATTTCCGTGCGAGATGTTCGTGACTCTTATGGGACCTTTTTGTGGATGTTTTATGTTTTCAACCTTCGATTTCATGTTTATATGCTTAAGTCTAAATTTTTACAAATTTACATCGTACACTCGAACTGGGAGCGTCGTGACTACGCGTCCGGTTCCTACGAGTCACATTGGTCCCGTACGAGGTGTTTGTGACTGTTACGGGACCATTTTGTGGTTATTTTACATTTTAACTCATCGATGGCATGATTTTATGCTTAAGTCTAATTTTTTGCAAATTTACGTCGTACACCCAAATCTGGAGCCCCGTGACTACCCGTCGGCTCCTACGAGTCACATTGGTCCCTTGCGAGGTGTCTGTGACTCTTATGGGAGCATTTTGTGTTTGTTTTATGTTTTCACCCGTCGATGACATGTTCTTATGCTTAAGTCTAATTTTTTAGAAATTTACGTTGCACGCTCAAATCGGGAGCCCCGTGAATATGCGGTCGGTTCCGATGAGTCACTTTGGTCCCGTGCGAGGTGTTCGTGACTCTAATGGGACCGTTTTATAGATGTTTTACGTTTTCAACCTTCGATTGCATGTTTATATGCTTAAGTCTAAAGTTTTTCAATTTTACATCGTACACTCAAACCGGGAGCGTCGTGACTACGCGGTCAGTTCCTACGAGTCGCATTGGTCGCTTGTGCGGTGTTCGTGACTCTTACGAGACCGTTTTGTGTTAGTTTTACATTTTCACCCATCGATGGCATGTTTTTACACCTAAGTCTAATTTTTAAAAAATTTACGCCGTCCACTCAAATCGGGAGCCCCATGACTATGCGGTCGATTCCTGTGAGCCCCATGGGTCCCGCGCGAGGTGTCCTTGACTCTTACGGGACTCGTTTGTGGCTGTTTTATGTTTTCACCATTCGATTCAATATTTATATGCTTAAGTCTAAATTTTTTCAAATTTACATCATACACTCAAACCGGGAGCGTTGTGACTACGCGTCCGGTTCCTACAAGTCACATTGGTTCCGTGCGAGGTGTTCGTGACTCTTACGGGACCGTTTTGTGCTTATTTATGCGTTCACCCTTCGATGGCATATTTTTATGCTTAAGTCCAATATCTTGTAAATTTACGTCGTACACTCAAATCGGGAGTCCCGTGACTACGCCGTCGGTTCCTAGGAGTCACAATTGTCCCGTTCGAGGTGTTCGTGACTCTTACGGGACCATTTTTTGCATGTTCTACATTTTCACCCTTCGATGACATGTTTTTATGTTTAATTCTAAATTTTTACAAATTTACGTCATACACTCAAACCGGAAGCGTCTTGACTACGCATCGAGTACCTATGAGTCACATTGGTCTCATGCGAGGTGTTCGTGACTCTTACGGTGATGTTTTGTGTTTGTTTTACGTTTTCACCCTTCGATGGCTTGTTTATAAGCTTAAGTCTATTTTTTTGCAAATTCATGTTGTACACTCAAACCGTGAGCCCCGTGACTACGCAGTCGGTTCCTATGAGTCATATTAGTCCCGTGCAAGGTTTTTGTGACTCTTACAGTACCGTTTTTTGTTTGTTTTACGTTTTCACACTTCGATGGAATGTTTTTATTCTTAAGTCTAATTTTTTGCAAAGTTACGTCGTACACTCAAACCGGGAGCCCTGTGACTATCCGGTCGGTTCCTACGTGTCGCATTCGTCCCGTAAGAGGACCAATGTGACTCTTACGGGACCGTTTTGTGGCTGTTTTACGGTTTCACCCTTCGATGGCATATTTTATGCTTAAGTCCATTTTTTTGTAAATTTACGTTGTACACTCAGACCGGGAACCCCTTGACTACGCGATCGATTCCTACCAGTCACATTGGTCCCGTGCTAGGTGTTCGTGACTCTTACGGGACCGTTTTGTGCTTGTTCTATGTTTTCAGTTTTCGATGGCATGTTTTTATGCTTAAGTCTAAATATTTGCAAATTTATGTCTTACACTCAAACTAGGAGCGTCGTGATTACGCGTACGGTTCCTATGAGTCACATTGGTACCGTGCGAGGTGTTCATGACTCTCACGGTACCATTTTGTGTTTGTTTTACGTTTTCACCCTTCGATGGCATATTTTTATGCTTAAGTCTATTTTTTTCCAAATTCAGATGGTACACTCAAACCGGGAGCCCCGTGACTACGCGGTCGGTTCCTAGGAGTCACATTGGTCCCGTGTGAGGTGTTCGTGACTCTTACGGTACCGTTTTGTGTTTGTTTTACGTTTTCACCCTTCGATGGCATATTTTTATGCTTAATTTTTTTTTACTAATTTACGTATTACACTCAAAGCGGGAGCTCCATGAGTACGCACTGGGTTCCTATGAATCACATTGGTCCTGTGCATGGTGTACGTGACGCTTACTGTACCATTTTATGTTTGTTTTACGTTTTTCCCCTTCGATGTCATGTTTTTATGCTTAAGTCTAATTTTTTACAAATTTACTTCGTACACTCAAACTGGGAGTCCCGTGACTACGCGATTGGTTCCTGCGAGTCACATTGGTCCCGTGCGAGGTGTTCGTGACTCTTACGGGACCGTTTTGAGGCCATTTTATGTTTTCACCCTTCGATTGCATGTTTATATGCTTAAGTCCAAATTTTGGCAAATTTACGTCGTACACTCAATCCAGTAGCCTCTCGACTATGCGTCCGGTTCTTACGAGTCACATTGATCTTGTACGAGGTGTTCGTGTCTCTTACAAGACAATTTTGTGGCTATTTTACGTTTTCACCTATCGATGGCATATTTTTATGCTTAAGTCTAATTTTTTTCAAATTGACATTGTACACTCAAACCAGAGCATCGTGACTACGCGTCCGATACCTACTAGTCACATTGGTCCCGTGCGAGACGTTCGTTATTCTTACGGTACCGTTTTGTGTTTCCTTTACGTTTTCACCCTTCGATGGCATGTTTTTATGCTTAAGTCTATTTTTTTTAAATTCATGTCGTACACTCAAATTGGGAGCCCCGTGACTATGCAATCGGTTCCTACGAGTCACATTGGTCCCGTGCGAGGTGTTCGTGACTCTTACGGGACCGTTTTGTGGCTTTTTAATGCGTTCACCCTTCGATGGCATATTTTGATGCCTAAGTACAACGTTTTCCAAATTTAGGTCGTACACTCAAATCGGGAACCCTGTGACTATGCAGTCGGTTCCTACGAATAAGATTGGTCCAGTGCGAGGTGTTCGTGACTCTTACGGGACCGTTTTTTGCTTGTTCTACGTTTTCACCCTTCGATTGCATGTTTTTATGTTTAAGTCTAAATTTTTACAAATTTATGTGGTACACTCAAACCGGGAGCGTCGTTACTACGCGTCCGGTACCTACGAGTCACATTGGTACCGTGCTAGGAGTTCATGACTCTTACGGTACCGTTTTGTGTTTGTTTTATGTTTTCACCCTCCGATGACTCGTTTTTATGCTTAAGTCTATTTTTTTTAAATTCAGGTGGTACACTCAAACCGGGAGCCCTATGACTACGCGATCGGTTCTTACGAGTCACATTAGTCCCGTATGAGGTGTTCGTGACTCTTACGGTACCGTTTTGTGTTTGTTTTACGATTTCACCCTTCGATGGCATGTTTTTATGCTTATGTTTTTTATTTTTACTAATTTATGTATTACACTCAAAGCGGGAACTCCGTGAGTACGCGGTCGGTTTCTACGAGTCACATTGATCCTATGCATGGTGTACTGACTCTTATAGTACCATTTTGTGTTTGTTTTACGTTTTTCCCCTTCAATGGCATGTTTTTATGCTTAACTGTATTGTTTTACAAATTTACGTATTACACTCAAACCGGGAGCCCCGTGAGTACGCGGTCGGTTCCTACGAGTCACATTGGTCCTGTGCGTGGTGTACGTGACTCTTATGGTACAATTTTGTGTTTGTTTTACCTTTTCCCCCTTGGATGGCATGTTTTTATGCTTAAGTCTAAATTTTTGTAAATTTACGTCATACACTCAAACTGGGAACCCCGTGACTACGCGGTTGGTTCCTACGAGTCACATTGGTCCCGTGTGAGATACTCGTGACTCTTACGGGACCGTTTTGTGGCCGTTTTATGTTTTCCCCCTTCAATTGCATGTTTATATGCTTAAGTCTAAATTTGTACAAATTTACATCGTATACTCAAACCGGGAGCATCGCGACTTCGCGTCCGGTTCCTATGAGTCACATTGGTCCCGAACGAGCTGTTCGTGACTCGTACGGGACCATTTTGTGGCTATTTTACGTTTTCACCCATCGATGACATGTTTTTTTGCTTAAGTCTAATTCTTTGCAAATTTATGTCGTACACTCGAATCGGGAGCCACGTGATTATCCGGTCGGTTCCTATGAGTCACATTAGTCCTGTGCGAGGTGTTCGTGACTCTTACGACACCGTTTTTTGGTTGTTCAAATTTTTAGGAAATTTACGTTGTACACACAAACCAGGAGCCCCGTGAATACGCAGTCAGTTCCTACGAGTCGCATTTGTCCCGTGCGAGGTGTTCGTGACTCTTATGGGACTATTTTATGTTTGTTTTACAATTTCACCAGACGATGGCATGTTTTTATGCTTAAGTCTATTTTTTTGTAAATTTACGTTGCACGCTTAGACCGGGAGTCTCGTGTCTATGCGGTCGGTTCCTTCGAGTTACATTGGTCCAGTGCGAGGTGTTCGTGACTCTTACGGGACCGTTTTGGGGCTCTTTTACTTTTTCACCCTTCGATTGCATGTTTATACGCTTAAGTCTAATTTTTTTCAAATTTACATCGTACAGTCAAACCGGGAGCGTCGTGACTACGCGGTCAGTTCCTACGAGTCGCATTGGTCCCATGTGAGGTGTCTGAGACTCCTACGGGACCTTTTTGTGTTTGTTTTACGTTTTCACCCGTCGATGCCATGTTTTTATGCTTAAGTCTAATTTTTTGGAAATTTACGTCGTGCACTCAAACCGGGATCCCCGTGACTACGCGATCGGTTCCTACGAGCCCCATGGGTCCCGTGCAAGGTGTTCGTGACTCTTACGAGACCGTTTTGTGGCTGTTTTACGTTTTCACCATTGGATTGCATGTTTACATGCTTAAGTCTATTTTTTTTCAAATTTACGTCGTACACTCAAACCGGGAGCGTCGTGACTACGCGTCTGGTTCCTACGAGTCACACTGGTCCTGTGCGAGGTGTTCGTGACACTTACGGGATCGTTTTGTGGCTTTTTTATTCTTTCACCCTTCGATGGCATATTTTTATGCTTAAGTCCAAGTTTTGCAAATTTACGTCGTACACTTAAACCGGGAGCCCTGAGACTATGCAGTCGGTTTCTACGAGTCAGATTGGTCCCGTGCGAGGTGTTCGTGACTCTTACGGGACCGTTTTTTGCTTGTTCTACGTTTTCACGCTTCGATGTCATGTTTTTAAGTTTAAGTCTAAATTTTTCAAAATTTACGTCGTACACTCAAGTCGGGGGCGTTGTTACTACGCGTTTGGTTCTTACGAGTGACATTGGTCCCGTGCGAGGTGTTGGTGACTCTTACGATACCGTTTTGTGTTTGTTTTATGTTTTCACCCTTCGATGGCTTGTTTTTATGCTTAAGTCTATTTTTTTACAAATTCATGTCATGCACTCAAACTGGGACCCCCGTGACTACGCGGTCGGTTCCTACGAGTCATATTGGTCTCGTGCGAGGTGTTCGTGACTCTTACGGTACTGTTTTGTGTTTGTTTTACATTTTCACCGTTCGATGGCATGTTTTTATGTGTAAATCTAATTTTTTCAATTTTACATTGTACACTCAAACTGAGAGCGTCGTGACTACGCAGTCAGTTCCTACGAGTCGTATTAGTATCTTGTGAGTCGTTCGTGACTCTTACTGGACCGTTTTGTGTTTGTTTTACATTTTCACCCGTCGATGGCATGTTTTTAAGCTTATGTCTAATTTTCTGGAAATTTACGTCGTACACTCAAACCGGGAGCCCCGTGACTATGCGGTCGGTTCCTACGAGCCCCATGGGTCCCGTGCGAGGTGTTCGTGACTCTTACGGGACCGTTTTGTTGCTGTGTTACGTTTTTACCATTCGATTGCTTGTTTATATGCTTAAGTCTAAATTTTCTCAAATTTACATCATACACTCAAACCGGGAGCGTTGTGACTATGCGATCGGTTCCTACGAATCACATTGGTCCCGTGCGAGGTGTTTGTGACTCTTGCGCGACTCTTTTGTCCTTATTCTACGTTTTCACCTTTTGATGCCATATTTTTATTCTCAAGTCTAAATTTTTATTAATTTATGTCGTACACTCAAACCAGGAGCGTCGTGACTACGTGTCCGGTTCCTACGAGTCACATTGGTCCCGTGCGAGGAGTTCGTGCGGTACCATTTTGTGTTTTTTTTACGTTTTCACCATTCGATGGCATGTTTTTATGCTTAAGTCTATTTTTTGCAAATTCACATTCTACATTCAAACCGTGAGCCCCGTGACTACGCGATCGGTTGGTACGAGTCACATTGCTTCGGTGCAAGGTGTTCATGACTCTTACGGTACTGTTTTGTATTTATTTTACGTTTTCACCCTTCGATGGTGTGTTTTATACTTAAGTCTAATTTTTTACAAATTTACGTATTACACTCAAACCGGGAGCCCCGTGAGTTCGCGGTCGGTTTCTACGAGTCACATTGGTCCCATGCATGGTGTACGTGACTCTTACGATACAATTTTGTGTTTGTTTTTCCGTTTCTCCCTTCGATGGCATGCTTTTATGATTAAGTCTAATTTTTTACAAATTTACGTCATAAACTCAAACTGGGAGCCCCTTGACTACGCGGTCGGTTCCTTCGAGTCATATTGGTCCCGTGCGAGGTGTTCGTGACTCTTACAGGACCGTTTTGTGCTTGTTCTACGTTTTCACTTTTCGATGGCATGTTTTTATGGTTATGTCTAATTTTTTGCAAATTTACATCGTGCACTCAAACCAGGAGCGACGTGACTACGTGTCCGTTTCTTACGAGTCACATTGGTCCCTTGCGAGGTGTTTGTGCTGTTTTTTTTACGTTTTCACCCTTCGATGGCATGTTTTTATGCTTAAGTCTATTTTTTTGCAAACTCACGCCGTACACTCAAACCGAAAGCACCGTGACTACGCGATCGGTTCCTACGAGTCACATTGGTCCCGTGCGAGTTGTTCTTGATTCTTACGGGAACGTTTTGTGGCTTTTTTATGCTTTTACCCTTCGATGGCATATTTTTATGCTTAAGTCCAATGTTTTGCAAATTTACGTCGTACACTCAAACTGGGAGCCCTGTGACTATGCAATCGGTTCCTTCGAGTCAGATTGGTCCCGTGCGAGGTGTTCGTGACTCTTACGGGATCGTTTTTTGGTTGTCCTATGTTTTCACGCTTCGATGGCATGTTTTTAAGTTTAAGTCTAAATTTTTGCAAATTTACGTCGTACACTCAAACCGGGAGCGTCGTTACTATGCGTCCGCTACCTACGAGTCACATTGGTCCCGTGCGAGGTGTTCGTGACTCTTACGGTACCGTTTTGTGTTTGTTTTACGTTTTCACCCTTCGATGGCTTGTTTTCATGCTAAAGTCTATTTTTTTGCAAATTCATGTCCTACACTCATACCGGGATCCCTGTAACTAAGCTGTCGGTTCTTACAAGTCACATTGGTCCCGTCCGAGGTGTTCATGAATCTTACGGTATTGTTTTGTGTTTGTTTTACATTTTCACACTTCGATGGCACGTTTTTATACATCGTATACTCAAATCGGGAGTGTCGTGTCTACGCGGTCAGTTCCTACGGGTCGCATTGGTCCCATGTGAGGTGATCGTTTTGTATTTGTTTTACGTTTTCACCCGTCGATGGCATGTTTTTATGCTTAAGTCTATTTTTTTGGAAATTTACGTCGTACACTCAAACCGGGAGCCCAGTGACTACGCGGTCGGTTCCTACGAGCCCATGGATCCCGTGCGAGGTGTTCGTGACTCTTACGGGACCGTTTTGTGGTTGTATTATGTTTTCACCATTCGATTGCATGTTTATATGCTTAAGTCTAAATTTTTTCAAACATACACTCAAACCGGGATCGTCGTGACTACACGGGCGGTTCCTACGAGTCGCATTGGTCCCGTGCGAGGTGATCGTGACTTTTACGGGACCGTTTTGTGCTTGTTCTACATTTTCACCTTTCGATGGCATGTTTTTATGCTCAAGTCTAAATTTTTACAAATTTAAGTCGTACACTCAAACCAGGAGCGTCGTGACTACACGTCTGGTTCCTACGAGTCACACTGGTCCCGTGCGAGGTGTTCGTGACTCTTACGGTACCGTTTTGCGTTTGTTTTACGTTTTCACCCTTCGATGGCATGTTTTTCTTCTTAAGTCTATTTTTTTGCAAATTCACGTCGTACACTCAAACCGGGAGTCCCGTGACTACGCGATCGGTTCCTACGTGTCACATTGGTTCGGTGCGAGGTGTTCGTGACTCTTACGGTACCGTTTTTTGTTTGTTTTACGTTTTCACCCTTCGATGGCTTGTTTTTATGCTTAAGTCTATTTTTTTACAAATTTACGTATTACACTCAAACCGGGAGCCCCGTGAGTACACGGTCGGTTCCTACGAGTCACATTGGTCCCGTGCGTGGTGTACGTGAGTCTTACGGTACCATTTTGTGTTTGTTTTACGTTTTTCCCCTTAGATGGCATGTTTTTATACTTAACTCTAATTTTTTGCAAATTTATGTCGTACAATTTCAAGACGAATATGTGACTCATCCCCAACTTTGCCTAATTACAATTTACGTCACGTAATGCATCTTCCAAATTCGAAAGAATGCCTTATCCACGAGGTCGTTAAATGTAAATTTTCGTTGCAATCTAATGAAAGATCGTTGATGCCTATTGTAACTCAACCCAGTTGTCCATTGTAACACTGTCATACTTCCCCCAAAACCACATGCGTATAGTCACGCCTGAGGTCATTGAATAATTCCGCAATCCATAAAACTAGAAAGAGTTATTTGCCTATTTGACCCTTAAAGTGTTTAAATTATTTTTATTAAGCCCTTAAAATATTTTTTCATACATTAATCCCCTAAAGTATCAGTTTGACCCTTTCATCCATTTTGACGGTTAAATTTAACTGAATTTAGGGGGAAAATGGTATTTCGTGGCATTTAAACTTAGAAATATTTAAAATAGTTAAAAACATTTTAAAACTTTATTGAAATTTTATTTTTTTATTAGTAACATATTTTTTTCGCTTTTTTATTTATACGAAACATTTTTGGGAAAAAAGTTTCTACACTAGAAAAAATTAATATTTTTAAAACAATTATTATTTACATTAATGGTCCATTTGATTCGAAAGTGGGAAAATGGCCTAGATGGAAACTTTTTTCGTGGAATGATAATTTCAATGGAAATCCTAAAATTTCACATTTATCGTTGTTTGATAACATTCATTTTTCGACTGGTAAAAGTGACATGGTTGTTACAATTAATTAAAAAATCGACAAATGTCAACAATCTGATATTTAAAGAATATTTTTTTACCAAAAACAAATACAATTTTAACCAACAAAATTAGTTAGTAAGAAAAAGTGTCTAAAAACTAATTTTTAACAAAAAAAAAAAAAAAAACTTGAAATGTTATAAACAATTCTTAAAAAAATTGTTTTTAAAAATATAAATTGTTTTAAAAACAGAGTTGAGTTTAGTACCTTTTTTTTTTTAAATATAAAAAATCATGTCTTTATGACCTGACGTATTATTATATGTGTTCATGTGTCCCAATAGATCAGAATCTGTCAAGATATATCTATCACATTTGTGTTTATCACCCACAAACAATAGTTTCTAAGCCGATACTCAATTCATAAATGAATTACTTGCATGATTTCAGGATATACGGGATGATTTGTTGCGATATTCTATCTCTTGAGGGTATAGTAGTCTATTACAAAACGACAAAAAAAAACATCACACAGTTAATAATTGTTTTTAAAGTTCTTCATTTTTTAAACAAGAGAAACCAGATCTGTGAACATAATTTTTTTATAACAAGGGGTGTATCACCCAATTTTTAATACCATTTCCACTAAGGGAAAGAAATTATCATTGGGATTAGATATTAAAAAATGCAAGGATACAAGTTTTTCACTCAATTATCTTTCCTCTTAAATATTTGCAAATTTTTCCGGATACAAAACTGAGTTGCCCAGCTGACCCAAATAAGGGCCTAAAATTCTCTTCATATAAAACTATTTTAAAAAAAATAAAAAATGATCCATACAGCTTTATGGCGCAAAAAAAATTTTCTTTTTCCACCCAAATCTGTTATTGAACAAATTTTTTAGTAAAAAACCACGAACCCCAAACGTAACCATTTTCCTCAAGCCTCACCGTACTATACTTGTTCACAGACGATGCACATGTCTTTCACCTGTTTTTTCTTTTTTTTACTTGTTGAATCGAAATTGCTTTATTTTCATTTTTTTTGTAACTTTAACTCGAGATAAGATTGTTCAATTTTTTTAATTGGCTTTGTAGCTATTTGTTAACAAAAAACTTATCATTTAGTGCTGATCTAATTGTTGCTTTGGGATACCAGTGGCACACTGCAAGTTGATTTAACGATAGGAGGCTCGTAAGTTTTCTGCATTTGAATACGATTTCAACGCAAATGTACCTTGAATTAATAACAGTTTTTCCGCATTTGAATACGATTCAAAGCAGATATACCAAGAATTAATAGCATTTTAAGCTTGGGGTGGATTACCTCTACAGCAGAATCTTTCTAACTTTGAATTACAATGTCAACTTTTAGTTGTTCTACTATTATTAGAAGTCGACCAAATCATTCATAATTATGTGTTTATGTGTTCCAATGGATTAGTATCTATTACTTGCACTTGAGGGTATAGAAATCTATTTCTGAACAGCAAAAATCATTGCACGATTAGTAGTTGTTTTTAACGGTCGTCATTTTTTAATCAAGGAGTAACAGGATCTGCGAATAGAATTTTTTTATAACAAGGGGTGGTATCAAATTGCCCAGTTTTAATATAATTTTAAAACAGTTTTCGCGTAAAGGTGAAACAATTTTAACGTTAGTTTAACAAAAAACAAATATTAACAATAAAATTATAATTTCCATATAATAAAACAACTTTTAATGAAAAATATTTTTAATGAAAAATACTGTTGAAACTAATAACCTGTTATGAGATAGTAATAAAGAATAGATAATAGAATACAAAAGGTTGTCTTATGTTAACGGACTACATTGTTATCCTCATATTAACAAGTGAGTACAATACTCCAATTGATAATACATTGACAAAGATGGTGCATAACTGCTCATAACTTCCAGCTATCTTTAGACGTGCAGTAGACTTAGTTAACTGACATGAGAATAGGACTAGTGGGTATGTGGAGGTATCCACTGATAACAGCGGTTGAGGTTGATAGAAACAAATATTTTTAACACAAATCAGTTTATAGCTCTTAAAAACTGTTTTAACGAAAAATAAAAACACTTCAAAAGATTTTTTAATAAAATAACAAAATTTAATCAAGACAAACGAGTTTAAAAAAACAACAAATTTTATTGGGATGATAAATTTGTGGAAATCTGTCATCGTATATAGGTTAGAAAAGTTTTTGTTGTAATTCTTTTCAAAAAGATGATAAAATTTATATGTGGACGTGACATCTACGTAACTTTTTTTATTAAAAATAAAAGTAATCAAACATGCAAAACAATGAATAAAATATTTGTTTGCTGCTATTTACCATTTTTGTCATTGTGTATCAAAAGGACCATAATTTTTCTATATTTTGACTTGAAATGAAATGGGTACATGGGATGCTTTCAACAGCATCATCCGGGAATACAAGCACTTCACCCAATCTGATTTTTTTTATTCAAATCATTAGCTGATTCTACCAACTTGCAATCTTTCAGGATTCAAATTGTTATTTCACGTGAGTATACATGGGTATTAACGTGGTTATTTCACATGACTATTTACATGGGTATTTCCATATTTTATTTAAGGGAAAGCCATTACCATTGGGTTATGATATTAAAAAAAATACTAGAATACAAGTTTTTTCACTCAATAATCTTTCCTCTCAAAAATTTGCAAATTTTTCTTGATACAAAACTGAGTTGTGCAGCTGACCCAAATAAAGGCCTAGAATACTGTTCATGTATATACTATTTTGAAAAAAAACAAGAAACAAAAAAGAAATGACCCCTACAACTTTGTGACCCAAAAAAAATTGTTGTTTTTCCGCCCAATTCTATTAATAAATAATGTTTTTAGTAAATAACCACAAACCCAAAACTAAACCATTTTCCTCAAACCTTATCATTGTATATTTTTTCACACACGATGCACGTCTTTCACTTGTTTTCTTCTTTTTGTTTTTTATTTGTTGAATCGAAACTGATTTCTTTTCGTTGTTTTTAACTTTAACTTCGGATGAGATTGTTTAATTTTTTCAATAGGCTTTGTAGTTATTTTATTAATCATTTACCCACCTATTTGTTAAAAAAAGAACTTCTCATTTAATACAGATCTAATTGCTGCTTTGGGCTTTGCACATGGGATACCATTTTAATACGATTTCAACGCAGACATGTGCCTAGAATAAATACCACTTTAAGCTTGGGGTGGATTACCTCTACACCATATGTACCTAGAATTACAACGTCAACTTTATTTGTTCTACTACTATTAAAAGTCAACCAAATCATTCATCTTTAGAAATGATTCTTGGTTTTAGAAAGTACATATAACGGTTTTAGCCTTTGTTTTGTAAGGTTTATTTATCACACAGTCCTCTATAAATAGGACACGGGGGAGGGCCATTGGGATGTAACAAATACTCATATAAGAGAAAGACATCGAAATGAAGAAAGTTCTTTTGATGACATTGTTGGTAGCTACGGTGTTTATGGCCACCATTGTCAACTCCACTGCCAATTCGGTTTCTAACAGTGGTAAAATGTGTGACTCAGACATTGTCCTCAACACTGCTAGTTCCCTTGCAGTTTGCTTGGGTAAGTTTTGCGCTCCATGGAGCCCCTGCCAAACCGGTTGTGTTTGCGTCTGAAAAAGTGGTTTTGGGGCTTGTGTGGAACCGACATTTGAATTAATCAAATAGTGTCCCCGGGACATCTACATATACGTAATTATTTATGTGTATGCGTGTGTCACTTTGTATGAAATAAGCTCAATCTAGTGTTCAACGGGCATCTACATCATGATTTATTTCATGTTATTGACTAATGAAAATCATGCATGTCTTTATCCAATTAACTCCGCTTTATGGTATGTGTTATATTCGGGTCGAACCGGAACCGTTATCCGTCCATATGGGTATTGGATCCTTATTCATTTAATTGGATTAATTATTTAAATATTTATTTATTTATATTTAGTGTACAAATAAATACAACTTAATTTGAGTTGGCCAAACAAAATTACCAACTCTAATATTGTATATGACAATGGTGTCGAGAATTGATCTCTAAGTGGAGATAATGTCCAAATAACTGAAAATTTTGGGTTATACGCTCAACAATATTTTTTTCTTAACTTTGCGGGTTATTTTGAAGGCCTTGTGTCCCGTAAGATTTAATTTCATTGTCATAATTGTTTTATGTCAAATGGTTTAAAAAATAACATATAATGCACTAATTTTAGATAAGTATGAGGGAGATATGGTCTCCCGAACAAGACCAATTAAAATAGAAAACTTGGGTCTTTCTTGAGAAAGGCGGTAAAGGATATTTTTCCCAGATCTTTTTGGGCAAATGAAACTTTGGGCTATTTTTATGATGACCAACAACCTAATATGTGCTTGATATTGTTCGTGAAATTATATCATTTTCATAATTATCGATCTCCATGTATTGGGATTTCTTGGCAATTTAGGCAGTGTTTTTTGAGTCCCCAGAAAATAGGCAATTTTATTTTTTTCCACTTCATGAGTGAAAAATGAAGTATGGATCTACCTAGCGACATAAATAATTTATTTTTGAACTATTTCAAGAGGCCAATTTTGATTTACTTGTTCTTCAATTAATTTATTTAAATCATTATAAGGTTATGCGTGATTTGTTTAGACCACCCTATACTACTGGCGTGTTTGGCTCGCTCCCTTAGAAGGTGAGTGTGACAAATTCATCAAGTTGAAAGGATCGGTTGTGTGTTTGTTTGCTTAAATGGATGCTTATTATGAAAATTTATTAAGATCTTGTGTTTGATTGGTTATTTTTGTGTAAGGTTCCACCTACGTAAACGTGCAATGAAGACATACTCATTTTGTTTATTTGTAGATGATATGTATAGCAGTTGTTATAATCATTTTATAATAATTATGAGGAGAGATTTTTATATATTCAAAACTCGTTATGTAAGGGGATGCATTTTCTTGATAGCACAACAATACATAAGAAATATCTTGGTACTATCAACCAAGTCAACATCCACAAGAAAAGATTCCTTCTGATTATCAGCAACAGTTTTTTCAAGCCCATCAGAATCAAACTTGTCAGATAAATCAAGAATGTCATTCTGAATAATATTTTCCTGAGACCCATTAGATTCAGAAGTTTCCAAATCATCCTCAGATTTACCAGTACTACCCTTCTTGTTCAGCGGATTTTCAACTGCACCAAGAGAAGTCAAGCCTCCATTTGACTCCCAGTTGCCTCGTACGAAAAGCTCAAACGCTTTTGGGAAATCACACACAGCAGACACCTCATATCGTGGAAAAATAGTTTTGGTAACCAGATTTTCTTGAGACTCAAAATCAAGTTCAAAAGGTTCGCTCTTTTCATCTTCCTGATCACTAACACCATCAATTTTCTGCAATAAATAATCACCTGTACCAACAAAAGTCGTGGAGTTTTCCTGGTTGGTATGTGTAGCCAATCGCCCAAACGCCTTTGGATAATCACGAACTGCACACACTTTTCTTCGTTTAAACTTGCATGGTACATCAGAAGAAACAAATTTGCTATGTAGTGATAGCTGCCTCTTTAGCGTTTCCCCCACAGAAGCATTACTAGTATTTGAAACCATTTTGGGTCCACTCACAGCATAAAGTTATTCTCAGCTTAAACCAAATTCAATTGATTGTAAAAGCAACGAGATTTGGCTATTTCGGAAGAAGAAAAGTTACAATTCCTCTCAACAAATCCTCACTCACAAAAGACAGTGAGGCTAATTCAATATGCCTGTACACTGTAAAAGATGAAGACGAGCGAGAGAAAGACGAGATATGGCCGCTGCTGTTAGAGAGAGAGATAGAGAGACGAGAGATAGAGAGACAGATGTTGACTTGGTTGATAGGTACAAGCTCATAAATTGCCAATAGGGACCTACGTGGAGCCCATGCACCTTTAATATTGTATGATGCAAATGCTATTTTATTATCATAGTCTAAATGCAATTTCTTTACACTTATGATAAATTGGGGTACAAAATTTAGTTTTGGAACCTTTCCTTAACAAAACTTACGATTAAGTGTAAACAAAATGTAATTTGTTTACAATTACGATTTTCGGTGAGTGTTTTATAAAGAGGTGTTAAGCATTGATAATTAGAGGTTTCGGAGGTTTTTGGGGAAGTTATATATTGATTGTTTTTTTTTTTTTTTGATAAGTAAATGATTCAATAAAACAAACCCGCCTTAGGGGGCGGAATCCCGTATACAGGAAGTATACAAAACAAAAGAGCGCAGGGCCAAACCCCAAAACAGACAGCACAAACCCCTAAAACTCCTCCAAAAACTCGAGGAAGTGATACAATGATGAATCATATCTTCCCTTAAACCATGTAAGAAGGAGACTCAGAAAAAAGTACCGAATCCGAGAAGGATTAAGATCAACTCCCTCGAAGCATCTCCTGTTCCTCTCCTGCCAGATGGTCCAAAAAATACAATGAGGAACCATTCTCCAGAGCACCCTCGAGCCAGGCCAACCCCTAGGCCTCCTCCAAGCCGCCATCACCTCGCAAACCGTACGAGGCATAACCCATACACACTGGCTTAAAGAGAAAAATAAATCCCAAAGGCCCTTAGTGATCGAACAGTGAAGAAGAAGGTGATTGGACGTCTCCTCCTCCTCCCTACACAACCAACATCTACTGGCCATCCTCCTACCTCTAAGCTGAAGCCCCTCAACAGTCAAGATGGCCTGCCTGGCCGCGGTCCACACAAAGAAGCAGACCTTGGGAGGCGCATGACTCTTCCAAATTTCCTTCCACGGAAAAGAAGCACCCCCACGACCCCTCAACACACTATAATAACTCTTAACTGAGAACAGACCATCCCGAGAGCACGACCACCTCAACCCATCTCCCCCAAAGATGGAGTCGGGGCCAATCTCAGCCAGTTAAAGAACTCCCCCGCCTCCTCCAGCTCCCAAGCTCGTAATTCCCTTCTAAACTTCGGATCCCACTCCCCCCGAGCCCCAACCCCCCGCCTATGATGCTCAACTAACCCCTCTATGTCTTCCCCAAGACGATACATCCCCGGGAATAGATCCTCCAGAGAGCCCCCTGCGCCCCATTTATCCTTCCAGAATCTGATACGGTTCCCATTCCCGAGCTGAAAGGAAGTAAGCAAAGAGAACCTCCCCCAACCAAGGGCAATAAACCTCCACCATCCCACCCCATGAGCAGATCGCCCATTAACAGGGCCCCATCCAAAGGGACGCATCCCGTGCCTTGCGACTACCACTTTCCTCCATAATCTGCCTCCTTCCTTATTAAAACGCCACAGCCACTTCCCCAGTAAAGCCTTATTAAACTGGGCTAGGCTCCTTACCCCAGCCCCACCCTCTTTCAGTGGCCTGCACACCTCATCCCAACTCACCAAACAATAGCGAAAGTGATCATCATTCCCTCTCCACAAAAAGTCCCTCATCAGCTTATCGAGCCTATTGCCAACTAACCCAGGTAAAGGGAGAACAGACATAAAATAAGTTGGCAGGCTAGATAAAACGCTTTTGATCAACGTCAACCGACCACCTTTGGACAGGTAACTATGCTTCCACCCAGCTAACCTCCGTTGCACCCTCTCGATTACCGGATCCCACATCGAAGAAGACTTAAACTTAGCCCCTAAAGGGAGGCCAAGGTAGGTAGACGGGAGAGAACCGACACGACAACCAAGAACACCTGCTAGGAGCCCCACATTACCAATCTCACCCACGGCAATCAACTCACTCTTCCGGACGTTGATACGTAGACCCGAAACAGCCTCAAAACACACCAATAGTAACCGCAAAGACCTCACCTCCCCCACCGACGCCCCACAAAAGATAATAGTGTCGTCCGCAAAAAGAAGGTGAGACACCACTACTGGATGGGTAACAGAGCTCCCAATCGAAAAACCCGTTATTAGACCACCCTCCACCGTACGACTCATCATCCTCGAAAATGCTTCCATAACCAAAATAAAGAGAAAAGGGGATAACGAATCACCCTGCCTAAGACCACGCGAACTCGAGAAGTACCCTTCCGGCACCCCATTAACAAGCACGGAGAAGTTGACAGTGGAAATGCACCTCTTCATCCACCTGCACCACCGGTCCCCAAACCCCATCCTCCTGAGCAAATAGAGGAGGAATTCCCAACTCACGTGATCGTACGCCTTCTCAATGTCAAGCTTGCAAAGTATCCCCGGATCCCCACCTCTCAGTCCGGAATCAATACACTCATTCGCTATCAGTGCGGCATCCAAGATCTGACGACCACCCACAAACGCACTCTGAGCCTCTGAGATGAGAGGATCAATCACATGTCTAAGTCTGATCGACAAGACCTTAGAAATGAGCTTATACACGCTGCCAACCAGACTAATAGGCCTGAAATCTCTCACATCCGTAGCCCCCCCATTCTTAGGGACCAAAGTAATGAACGTAGCGTTCAGACTCCTCAGAAAGTAACCCCTATCATAAAACTCGCTGAAAACTGCCATCACATCCACCCTAACCACCTCCCAGCAATGCTGGAAAAAAGCCATAGTGAATCCGTCCGGACCAGGCGCCTTATCACCGCACATCGACCTCAAAACCTGTACAACCTCCTCCTCTGTGAACATCCTTTCTAGCCAATCCACCTCATCCCCAGCGATGCTAGCCACAGGAAGCCCATCCATCGTCGGACGCCAAGCCATCTCCTCGGTATACAGCCTCTCGTAGAACTGCCTGATCTCCCTACGAACCTCACTCTCCTCGGTGAACTCCACTCCCCCTACTACCACTCTCTCGATATGGTTAAAGCGACGGTGGGAATTAGCCGCTTTATGAAAAAAATTAGTGTTGTAGTCCCCTTCCCTAAGCCAAAGCGCTCTGGACTTTTGCCTCCAACTCACCTCCTCCTGAATCAGTCGCTTCCCCACCTCCCTTTTCTTCTCGACCCTCGCCACCCTCTCTACCCTCGCCACCCTCCCTTTTTTAAACTTACCTTAATGAATAAATAAAAAAATAGTTTTAAAATAAACTCCAAATTTTCGCATTATTGGGAACTGATTGCATGCCTATTGGACTTTTAAACGGAAACGACATGCCGTTAGTTTTTCATTTTTCCGATTTTTTGAGATTTTTGGTGAGTGTTTTACTAAGAGGTGTTAAGGATGGATAATTAGAGGGTTGGGTTGTTTTGCGGGAAGTTTTTTATTTATTGTTCATATATGAGTTAAGTACTTTATAATAACTTGAAGTGCAGCCTCCTGCGACCGGGTAAGTTTTATGTGTATTTGGGATATATCTATCGTGTGTACGTTGTAGCACGAGTTAGGTAGGGTGAATAACTAATAAGGGGATATAGTGTTTTGGGATAGATTCAGGATATGTTGGATAACAAACAATGCGTATCTGAATGCATAAGGCTGGGTATCGAGCAGATATTATCTGACCCGACTTATTTAGTTAGTTCGAATAATTTCACCACAATACATATACGTAGTTCATAGAGATTGGGAGTTACAAAATGGTCTCAATAGTTTAAATAAACTGGGAAAAAAATTACTTCCACTAAAGATATTGTTGGAGTTCTAAAATCTACACATTGTGGTTTTTGTAATAAATAGGTATGGATTGAAAAAATAAGTGCTATTCATACTTTAATCCTCCCCTACATTGTTACATTGAGTTCCCCCATCACTATTTCCCTTAAAGAATGCAATTTGCCCTTAAGGGCACAATAGAGTGACCGAAAGAAAAACCCGATGAAACAAACAAATCAAATACTGTTAATAAACATATTAAAAATATTGAAACAAAATCCTTCTAATTTAATATATTAAATGAAAGAATAAAAAAAATCATATACAATTTCAAGACGAATATGTGACACATCCCCAACTTTGCCTAATTACAATTTTCGTCACGTAATGCATCTTCCAAATTCGAAACAATGCCTTATCCACGAGGTCGTTAAATGTAAATTTTCGTTGCAGTCTAATGAAAGACCGTTTATGCCTATTGTAACTCAATCCAGTTGTCCATTGTAACACTGTCATACTTCCCCCAATACCACATGCGTATAGTCACACCTAAGGTCATTGAATAATTCCGCAATCCATGAAACTAGAAAGAGTTAATTGCCTATGTGACCCTTAAAGTATGTAAATTATTTTTATTAAGCCCTTAAAATATTTTTCCATACATTAATACCCTAAAGTATCAGTTTGGCCCTTTCATCCATTTTGACGGTTAAATTTAACTGAATTTAGGGGAAAAATGGTATTTCGTGGCATTTAAACTTAGAAATATTAAAAATAGTTAAAAACATTTTAAAACTTTATTAAAATCTTATTTTTTTCTTAATAACATATTTTTTTTTAAAAATATTTTTTTCGCTTTTTTATTTATAGGAAACATTTTTGGGAAAAAGTTTCTATACTAAAAAAAATAAAAATTTTAAAACAATTATTATTTATATTAATGGTCCATTTGATTCGAAAGTGGGGAAATGGCCTAGATGGATAGTTTTTGTCTTGGAATGACAATTTTAATGGAAATCCTAAAATCCCAGATTTACCGTTGTTTGATAACATTCATTTTTCGAATGGAAAAAGTGACATTGTTGTTACAATTAATGAAAAAATCGACAAATGTAAACAATATGATAGTTAAAGAATAATTTTTTACCAAAAAAAATTACAATTTTGACAAAAAAAATTAGTTAGTTAGAAAAAGTTTCTAAAAATCATTTTTACCAAAAAAAAAAAAAAACTTGAAAGATATAAACAATTCTTAAATTAATAGTTTTTAAAAATATAAATTGTTTTAAAAACACAGTTGAGTTTAGTACCTTTTTTTTTAAAATATAAAAAATCAGGTGTTTATAATCGGACGTATTATTATATGTGTTTATGTGTCCCAATAGATCAGAATCTATCAAGACATATCTATCACAATTGTGTTTATCGCCCACAAACAATAGTGTCTAAGTCAATACTCAATTCATAAATGAATTACTTGCATGATTTCAGGATATACGGGATGATTTGTTGCGATATTTTCTTTCTTGAAGGTATAGTAGTCTATTACAAAACGACTAAAAAAAAACATCACACGGTTAATAATTGTTTTTAAAGGTCTTCATTTTTTAAACAAGAGAAACCGGATCTATGAGCCTAATTTTTTTTATAACAAGGGGGTCGTATCAGATTGCCCAGTTTTAATACCATTTCCACTAAGGGAAAGAAATTATAATTGGGATTAGATATTAAAAAATGCAAGGATACAAGTTTTTCACCCAATTATCTTTCCTCCTAAATATTTGCAAATTTTTCCGGGTACAAAACTAAGTTGCGCAGCTGACCAAAATAACGGCCTTAAATTTTCTTCATATAAAACTATTTTGAAAAAAAATAGAAAATGACCCATAGAGCTTTATGGCGCAAAAAAAATTGTTCTTTTTCCACCCAAATCTATTATTGAACAACTTTTTTAGTAAAAAACCATGAACCCAAAACTTAACCATTTTCCTCAAGCCTCATCGTATTATATTTGTTCACACACGATGCACCTGTCTTTCACCTGTTTTTTCTTTTTTTTACTTGTTGAATCGAAACTGCTATATTTTCATTTTTTTTTTAAATTTAACTCGAGATAAGATTGTTCAATTTTTTTAATGCTGATCTAATTGTTGCTTTGGGATACCAGTTTCACACTGCAAGTTTAACGATAGCAGGGTCGTGAGTTTTCTGCATTTGAATACGATTTCAACGCAAATGTACATAGAATTAATAGCATATTTTCTGCATTTGAATACGATTCAAAGATGATATACCTAGAATTAATAGCATTTTTAGCTTCTGGTGGATTACCTCTACAGCAGAATCTTTCTAACTTTGAATTACAATGTCAACTTTTAGTTGTTCTACTATTATTAGAAGTCAACCAAATCATTCATAATTATATGTGTTTATGTGTCCCAGTTGATTAGTATCTATTACTTGCACTTGAGGGTATAGTAGAGTATTTCCATACAGCAAAAAGCATTGCACGATTAATATTTGTTTTTAACGGTCGCCATTTTTTAAACAAGGAGTAACAGGATCTGCGAATAGAATTTTTTTATAACAAGGATTGGTATCAAATTGCCCAGTTTTAATACAATTTTAAGACAGTTTTCGCCTAAAGGTGAAACACTTTTAACGTTAGTTTAACAAAAAACAAATTTTAACAATAAAATTATAATTTTCATAAAATAAAACAGCTTTTAATGAAAAATATTTTTATGAAAAATAGTGTTGAAACTAATAACCTGTTATGAGATAGTAATAAAGAATAGATAATACAATACAAAAGGTTGTCTTATGTTAACGGAGTACATTGTTATTCTCATATTAACAACTGAGTACAATACTACAATTGATAATATATTGACAAAGATGGTGGATAACTTCTCATAACGGCCAGCTATCTTTAGACGTGCAGTACACTTAGTTAACTGACATGAGAATAGGACTAGTAGGTATGTGGAGGTATCCACTGATAACAGCGGTTGAGGTTGATAGAAACAAATATTTTTAACACAAATCAGTTTTTAGCTCTAAAAAACTATTTTAACGAAAAATAAAAACACTTCAAAACATTTTTTAATAAAAAAACAAAATTTAATCGAGACAAACAAGTTCAAAAAAAATAATAAATTTTATTGGGTTGATAAATTTGTTCAAAAACTGTCATCGTATATAGGTTAGAAAAGTTTTTGTCGTAATTCTTTTCAAAAAGATGATAACATTTATATGTGGTCGTGACATCTACATAACTTTTTTTATTAAAAATAAAAGTAATCAAACAAGCAAAACAATTAATAAAATATTTGTTTGCTGCTATTTACCACTTTTGTCATTGTGTATCAAAAGGACCATAATTTTTCTATATTTTGACTTGAAATGAAATGGGTATATGGGATGCTTTCAACAGCATCATCCGGAAATACAAGCACTTCACGAAATCTGATTTTTTTTATTCAAATCATTAGCTGATTCTACCAACTTGCAATCTTTCAGGATTCAAATTGTTATTTCACGTGAGTATTGACATGGGTATTAATGTGGTTATTTCACATGACTATTTACATGAGTATTTCCATATTTTAAGGGAAAGCAATTACCATTGGGTTAAGATATTAAAAAAATACTAGGATACAAGTATTTTCACTCAATTGTATTTCCTCTTAAAAATTGGCAAATTTTTCCTGATACAAATCTGAGTTGCGCAGCTGACCCAAATAAAGGCCCAAAATACTCTTCTTGTATAAACTCTTTTGAAAAAAATAAAAACAAAAAAGAAACGACCCCTACAACTTTGTGACCCAAAACAATTTGTTGTTTTTCCACCCAATTCTGTTATTAAATAATTTTTTTACTAAATAACCACAAACCCAAAACTAAACCATTTTCCTCAAACCTTATCATTGTATATTTTTTCACACACGATGCACATGTCTTTCACTTGTTTTCTTTTTTTTTTCTTTGTTGAATCGAAACTGATTTGTTTTCATTGTTTTAAACTTTAACTTCGGATGAGATTGTTTAATTTGTTTAATAGGCTTTGTAGTTATTTTATTAATCATTTACCCACATATTTGTTAAAAAAAAAACTTCTCATTTAATACACATCTAATTGTTGATTTGGGCTTTGCACATGGGATACCATTTTAATACGATTTCAACGCAGATATGTGCCTAGAATAAATACCACTTTAAGCTTGGGGTGGATTACCTCTACACCATATATACCTAGAATTACTACGTCAATTTTATTTGTTCTACTACTATTAAAAGTCGACCAAATCATTCATCTTTAGAAATGATTATAGGTTTTAGAAAGTACATATAACGGTTTTAGCCTTTGTTTTGTAAGGTTTATTTATCACACAGTCCTCTATAAATGGGATATAACAAATACTCATATAAGAGAAAGACATGGAAATGAAGAAAGTTCTTTTGATGACATTGTTGGTAGCTACGGTGTTTATGGCCACCATTGTCCACTCCACTGCCAGTTCGGTTTCTAACAGTGGTAAAATGTGTGACTCAGACATTATCCTCAACGCTGCTAGTTCCCTTGCAGTTTGCTTGGGTAAGTTTTGCGCTCCATGGAGCCCCTGCCAAACCGGTTGTGTTTGCGTCGGAAAAAGCGGTTTTGGGGCTTGTGTGGAACCGACACTTGAATTAATCAAATAGTGTCCCCGGGACATCTACATATACGTATTTATTTATCTGTATGCGTGTGTAAGTTTGTATGAAATAAGTTCAATCTAGTGTTCAACGGGCATCTACATCATGATGTATTTCATGTTATTGACTAATGAAAATCATGCATGTGTTTATCCAATTATCTTTGCTTTATGGTATGTGATATATTCGGGTCGAACTGGAACCGTTATCCGTCCATATGGGTATTGCATCCTTATTCATTTAATTGGATTAATTATTTAAATATTTATTTATATATATTTAGTGTACTAATAAATACAACATAATTTAAGTTGGCCAAACAAAATTACCAACTCTTATCGTGTATATGACAATGGTGTCGAGAATTGATCTCGAAGTGGAGATAATGTCCAAATAACTGAAAATTTTGGTTTATACGCTTAACAATATTTTTTTCTTAACTTTGCACGTTATTTTGAAGGCCTTGTGCCCAGTAAAATTTAATTTTATTATCATAATTGTTTTATGTCGAATGGTTTAAAAACAACGTGTAATGCACTAATTTTAGATAAGTATTGAGGGAGATAGGGTCTTCCGAACAAGACCAATTAAAATTGAAAATTTTGGATTTTTCTTGAGAAAGGCGGTAAACAATTATTTTTCCAGATGTTTTGGGGAAAATAAAACTTTGGGCTATTTTTATGATGACCAACAACCTAATCTGTGCTTGATATTGTTCTTAAAATTATATCATTTTCATAATTATCGATCTCTATGTATTGAGATTTCTTGGCAGTTTAGGCATTGGTTTTTGAGTCCCTAGAAAATAGATAAAATAGACAATTTTATTTTTTCCACTTCATGAGTGAAGAATGAAGTATGGATCTACCTAGCGACAGAAAATTTATTTATGAACTATTTCAGGAGGCCAATTTTAATTTATTTGTTCTTGAATTAATTTGTTTCAATCATTTCAAGGTTTATGCGTGATTTTTTTAGATCACCCTATATTACTGGCGTGCTTGACTCGCTCCCTTAGAAGGTGAGTGTGACAAATTCATCAATTTGAATGACTCGGCTGTGTGTTTGTTTGCTTAAATGGATGCTTGTTATGAAAATTTATTAAGATCTTGTGTTTGATTGTTTATTTTTGTTTAAGGTTGTCCCTACGTAAGCGTGCAATAAAAACAAACCCATTTTTTAAGGGGATTATCATAAAAATACGTATATTTTGTGTTTGTTTTTTAGGAATCATGAGTTGTCTCGAAGATCATCACACTTCAAAGCCCTGTTAATGTACACTCCTGTTCATTTTCAAGTTTTCTTATCTTTTGTGTTGTTTGTCCAATTTGTTTGGTTAATTGGCTTTCAGATTGTAGAATAAAAAATATAAAGGTTCAAGATGATAATGTAACAAAAAGGTTGTCTTTACATATCTTCCCTGATGATCAAATATTCCAAGAGGAACGTAAATAACCCTATCAAAAACTCAAGAACCATTATCTAAGAAGAACAAGAGATGCAAGCACAACAACTCGGTGCTGCTGCAGCTCTTGCTAAGTTATTGGCATATCAAGAAGATACAAAAATAGAACATTTAGTGGCGACCATAACTGAGATGCGGTTAAAGAACCTCGACTACAAAATTAAGCATTTAGAAGATCTAGAGCTAATAATGGAGAAAGAATACACCAAAATGGACCTTTTGGCATGCCAAAATTCTTTCCAGATTTAATATTCCCCAAAATTCTTTCGAGAAAGAATACACCAAAAAGATTATGCATCTGGCATTTCGAATTTCACTTTGCAAACAAGTGTTCGACAAATTAGGCACCTGAGCAGTCTAATTTCCTCACTGGTATTAACGTTCCTCACCCTTACCCCTTTACTTTGTATTGTTTATTTTGGTTTTATTATGTTTCCAATAATATAACTTTATCCTATGGTGTCTCTTAAAGTTTGTCAAGTCATGCTTATAGAATTAATTCTTGGAAATTAAGGATTTTGATACTTTATTTAGACATCTCACTTTTTCTACAATGACCATTCTATTTAATTTTAGTGAGCCTTTTCTCTAACGTATCATTGGTAGTTTCTAAATCTGCACTGTTGTATTGATTTTGGGGTAATGGATTCTATAATGAATGCAAATTCCATTCTTTATTGGAATGAGACCCCAATAGATCAATACAAAATATTTTACATGTACAATCCTTACATGAATTGTATCTAAGGGAGTCTAGAGATCAGAAAAAAAAATTGCAAATGTGAAGGAGCTAAAGAAGAGTCTTAGCACCTTGACTGCACATGAGTACTTAGCTAAGCATCCTGAGATGATTTTTTTTTTTTGCAGTAGATGAACACTGTTGGGGGGCTTTCAAGTTTAGTATCATTTTCATGTTTGTAGAATAACATGTGATTGATAATATATCCAAGATCTACAATCAAATGGAAAAGAGAAAGAGAGGGGCTAGGGTTTCATCTTGACATGAACTAGAATACAATACAAATGAAAAGAAGAAGAGAGAATATATTTCCTACTAAAACCACCTAATAATAAAATAAAAGGGAAAATACTAAACTACCCTTAATGCTAAATAAAACTCTAATATCCCCCCTCAAACTCGCGATGCTGCAGCGAGAAGCATTGAGAGTTTTCCAACCAAAAAAAGAAAACGCTGAACTGGATGAGACTTCGTAAATAAATCAGCTATCTGTGAGGAAGAAGAAACAAAAGGCAAAGTGATGGAGCCATGCGTAAGATGATGACGAGTGATTGACAATCAATCTCGAAGTGCTTAGTCCTTTCATGAAAAACCGAATTGTGAGCAATCTGAATAGCACTCTTATTATCACAATACATAGGAGTGGGCTGAGAAAGAGAGACACCCATATCTGCAAGTAACCGACGTAGCCAAACAACCTCACGAGTGGTAGAAGCCATAGCACGATACTCGGCTTCCGTGGAAGACACAAAAACAACAACTTTCTTTTTGCTCTTCCAAGAAACAAGAGAATCACCCAAAAACACACAAAATCCAGTAACTGATTTGCGATCTGCAGGATCACCAGCCCAATCAGCATCAGAGTATGCACGCCACTCCAAAGAAGAAGATGAAGGAAGTAAAAGACTCTAAAATTGAGTGCCTCTCAAGTATCGCAATATACGATGAACAACTGCCCAATGAACTGTAGTAGGAGCAGTAACAAACTAACTAACAACATGGACTGCATGAGCTATATCTGGATAAGTAATAGTGAGATAAACCAAGTTTCCCATAATAGTGCGATATAAGGTGGGATCACGCAAAAGAACACTATCATACGGGGAAAGATGAACATTAAGCTCCAGAGGGGTATCAACAATCTTAGTATCAGTGAGGCGGGCACGCTCAAGAATGTACCCGATGTACTTAGATTGTGAGAGAAGATAATCCTTTGGAGAATGAGCTACCTCAATACCCAAAAAGTAACGTAGAGGCCCCAAATCCTTCATCTCAAAACAACGAGATAATTCAGACTTCAATTTTGTAATTCCACCAACATTATCCCCAGTAATAATCATATCATCAACATACAAAGAGACCAGAATACAACCACCCGAGGTGCACCTGATAAAGAAAGTTGAATCATTCTCACTTGGAATGAACCCAAGAGAGGTAATCACTGCAAAACACTTCTCAAACCAAGCCCGTGGTGGCTGTTTCAGACCATATAAGGCTTTCTTAAGCCTACAAACTTCACTAGGACCATGTGGAACACCCGGAGGAGGAGTCATATAAACCCCCTCATGAAGATCGTCGTTCAAGATCGCATTTTTAACATCCATTTGCGATATATGCCACTGACGGACAGATGCAACAACAATAAGAGTACAAATAGTAGTATATTTCACAACAGGAGCATATATTTTGTCATAATCCATACCATATTGCTGAGAAAACCCCTGAGCAACCAATCTTGCTTTATACCGTTCAATTGAACCATCTAACCTAATTTTGATTTTATATACCCAACGAGATCCAATTGCCCGCTTACCAGCAGGTTAGGGGACCAAACTCCAAGTATCTGTCTGATGCAAAGCAGAGAGTTCCTCAGCCATAGCCTGTTGCCAAAGAGGATCAAAAGCTACATCTTTAAAAGACAAAGGCTCAGAGAGGTAATGAATAGAGGATAAAAATGAAGCAAAAGAATTCGAATAACAAGAATAAACAAAATCTGGTGACTGAGTGGTCTTATGTGGACATTTTGGATAGCAAGAAGGAGGTTCCACCATTTCAGCAGGTGCTTGGGTGGCCACATGAGAAGGGGGAGCATCAGGAACATCGGATGGCAAAGTACCTGCATCAGTAGAAATAATAGGAACAGGAGCAGCATGGGCTGGCATACTATCGGTCGTGCAAGGTACTTCAGATGGCACACTCTCATCATTATCAGAGAACGGATCAATATTGAATAGATAAGATTTAGTGATTTCATGAGGGCTATGAAGAATAGAAAAGAAAGGAATATTCTTAAGAAACACAACATGGTGAGAGACATATAATTTTTTTGTAACTAGATCATAACAATGATATCCCTTTTGACCTTCACCATAACCAAGAAAGTCACAAATAGCGGATTTTGGAGATAATTTGGTACGTTCCACACGAGGTCGAAGAACAAAACAAGTACAACCAAATACCTTTAAGGAAGAATAATCAGTGGTACACCCATACAACTTTTCAAAAGGTGACAAACCTGAGCAATGAGCGGTCGAAATCTTATTAATCAGATTGACAACAGTAAGGACAGTCTCTCCCCAAAACTCGGTAGGGACATATGCGGGTAATAAAAGAGAGCGAGCAGTTTCAACAATGTGCCGATGTTTCCTTTCAGCAACACCATTTTGCTCAGGAGTGTCAGTACAAGATGATTGGTGAATAGTTCCATCTAAATCAAGTAAGTCACCAAAATTTTGAGAAATATATTCCCCACCTAGTAGAATGTTGAGTTTTGACAAAGGCATGAAATTTATTATAAATATCAAAAAAATTCGAATGTCGTTTCATGAGAAAAACCCAACAGTAACGCGTGTAATCATCAATAAAGGAGACATAATATCTAGACCCTCCTCTTGTAATAATAGGAGACAGTCCCCACACATAAAAATGAATAAGATCAAAGGGTGCAAACGTAAAGGAAATACTTCTATTAAACGGTAAAACTGAATTTTGCAAGTTTACAACCGCTACAATTAGCGATATCATGACAATGCAAATTTCCTAATTTTCCTCTAGAAGCCAAATATTTTAATCGTGAACCTGAGACACGAACAAAATGAGAGTGCCATAAATAAAAGCTAGACGAATCTGAATTCAAACGAAAGGATGACAAGTCAACACTGGAAGCTGCAACCATTGGTACATTGAGTTTCTCCATGATGTACAATCCCCCCTGCCTACAGCCTGTCCCAATCACCTTCTGAGACTGTGGATCCTGCACATGACAAAAGGTAGAGAAAAGGAAACTGAGTAACCGACATCACATAGTTGACCAACAGAGACAAGATTCATTATAAGCTTAAGAACGTGGTAAACATTAGAGAGAGATAAGTTGGGTGAGTCAATAGTCCCAACACCCGTTGAGGGCATGGGAGTACCATCATCAGTCATAACGGGCAACGAAGAAGTGGGACAAAAAGAGCCAAAAGAGGACAAATTTGGTGACATGTGATTAGAAGCGCCGGAGTCTAGAATCCAAATACCTGAGGACTTACCTGGTGAAGATATGGACATGGTGTGAGGATGTGTGGCAAGAAACTTTTAAAACTGCTCAGTAAGAGAAGACATGGATGGAGTTAATGATGAAGAACCTGATGCAAATGAGTCTGATGGCGGTACAGTTGATGTAGTATTAGGCTTTGAAGGCCTATATGAGTGCTGCTGAGATTGGTTATTGGATTTCTAACTAGAAAACTGCTGCTGAGGTGGTCAACTATTTGATTATTGTTGTTGTGCTCGCAACTTAGGGCACTCAGACTTCCAATGACCCTTCTCCTTATAGTAGCTACATTCATCACTTGCAACTCTCGAATAAGGCTTGTTCTGATTACTGGAAATTGGCCGAGAGGAGGCTGCGAAAACAGATGGATTAGGGTCCGAAGAAATTACCATCCCTGACTGAGTCTTGAGACGAATCTCCTCAGATAACAACTCGTGAACAACGGAATCAACAGTTGGAAGTGGGCTACGATGAAGAATCGACCCATGAAGACCCTCAAAATCATCACGCAATGCCATCAGAAACTGAACCAGACGTTATTCCTCCATATTGGCAACATATGGTGCGAAGCCCCGCAATTCAGCCGACTCTGTGAGAGCCAAATGATCCCATAGATCCGCCATAGTAGAATAGAACTCCTGAATACTCAATTTTTTTCTCAAGAGACCGAATGTCGCACTCCAACTGATACGTTTTTGCGAAATTAGATTGGGTATACAATCTGCCCAAATGATCCCAAACATCCTTTGCATAATCATACTTAGCCAACTGCATACCTATAGAAGGTTCAACGGAGTTGTTGATCGAAGTGATGATTTTCGAGTTGTTTGCCTCCCAAACATCCAAGAACTCTACATATTTTTCAACGTTCGTCTTATCGTTAGGCTTACTCAAATCGCCATTAATGTAACCCCAAAGTTCTTCCCTTTCAAAAAAAATTTCATAACATAACTCCAATACGTATAATTTTTATCATCTAATCTGACACTAATTGATTGCAGCGAATCATCTCTTTCACCAGCCATTGCGAAAATAAACAATCAAACATCACCCAAACAGAACCAAATCAAACGAACTAAATAATTAATCGAACAAATAGGGGCAAAACGACCATAATTACCATCAAAACAGTCGAGTGAACAGAAAAAGTTGGATCCGCGGACTGTGTTGATGAGATTAAGCTTTGATCCCGCTCTGATACCATGATAATATATCAAAGATCTACAATCAAATGGAAAAGAGAAAGAGAGGGGATAGGGTTTCATCTTGACATGAACTAGAATACAATACAAATGAAAAGAAGAAGAGAGAATATATTTCGTACTACAACCACCTAATAATAAAATAAAAGGGAAAATACAAAACTACCCTTAATTCTAAATAAAACTCTAATAGTGATAACACTTCTCTGTTTTGCATTGCTTATGAAAAGCCTTTTCTTGTAGACGAGTGGTTTGGTTCCTTAGTGGCTTTATTGAGGTTATTTTGTTCATTGGTTTTACTTAGACGAGTGACATGCAAAATTTTCATTCATTATTTTGTTGTTCTCTTTGTATGACACGTGTATAATTCTTAATTGTCTCTGTCTCGCGAGAACAACGTATTTTAGACGATCTATTCTCTACTTTAGAAACTAGAAAAACTAAAAAGATAGAAGACAATTGTCCTTGGCTTAGGCTTTTGTTCATAAGCACAAAAGTTTTGTTTGTAAGTCATTGTATTCACATCCATAAGAAAAAGTTATGCAACTATCTTCTTTTGGTGTATGTTTTGAAACATACAGTTCTCTTCTTAAACTTCATTCTCATGGCAATCTGGTAATGCCTCTAGTGGTTTGGGTGATTTATGATGAACTCATACATGTCATTTTTGTGTGATCTTAATGTAACCCTATGTTCACAATGGTCTCTCGATTTATATTTTTGCCGTTGCCATGTTTGAGTTAATTAAGACATTATCACCAGATTAATCACAAGCCACACTCAAGGCATCTACAATGTATTCACTGTTAAGGAATTTATATATCCCACACACATGGAATTTGTCTACACTGTATTCACTGTTATGGAATTTTTCTAGAATGTCTTCATTGTTTATGTCGCCATGTGTTTATAGTGGTCTTTTGATTGAAATTTCATGTTTGATAGATTATATATTATATAGAGAAACTATGAAATGGTTTTAGTTGATTAATGGTCTGTGTAGTTGTTACTGAAGGTTGACTGCGAGTTCTCAGCTAAAAGTGGTCACAAATTTACATTTAGGACTAGAGAATGCATAGTTTCAATAATATTTAATATGTACATAACTTCACATAAATTATTGTGAATTTGGACAGGAGAATGATGAGTTTTGTTTCAATTGCAAATGAATTTTGACCTAGACATTTATTTGTTGAATCGAAACTGATTTCTTTTTGTTGTTTTTAACTTTAACTTCAGATGAGATTGTTTAATTTTTTTAATAGGCTTTGTAGTTATTTTATTAATCATTTACCCACCTATTTGTTAAAAAAATAACTTCTCATTTAATACAGATCTAATTGTTGCTTTGGGCTTTGCACATGGGATACCATTTTAATACGATTTCAACGCAGACATGTGCCTAGAATAAATACCACTTTAAGCTTGGGGTGGATTACCTCTACACCATATGTACCTAGAATTACAACGTCAACTTTATTTGTTCTACAACTATTAAAAGTCAACCAAATCATTCATCTTTAGAAATGATACTTGGTTTTAGAAAGTACATATAACGGTTTTAGCCTTTGTTTTGTAAGGTTTGTTTATCACACAGTCCTCTATAAATAGGACACGGGGGAGGGCCATTGGGATATAACAAATACTCATATAAGAGAAAGACATCGAAATGAAGAAAGTTCTTTTGATGACATTGTTGGAAGCTACGGTGTTATGGCCACCATTGTCACCTCCACTGCCAATTCGGTTTCTAACAGTGGTAAAATGTGTGACTCAGACATTATCCTCAACACTGCTAGTTCCCTTGCAGTGTGCTTGGGTAACTTTTGCGCTCCATGGGCCAAACCGGTTGTGCTTGCGTCGGAAAAAGCGGTTTTGGGGCTTGTGTGGAACCGACATTTGAATTAATCAAATAGTGTCCCCGGGACATCTACATATACGTATTTATTTATGTGTATGCGTGTGTCACTTTGTATGAAATAAGCTCAATCTAGTGTTCAACGGGCATCTACATCATGATGTATTTCATGTTATTGACTAATGAAAATCATGCATGTCTTTATCCAATTAACTTCGCTTTATGGTATGTGTTATATTCGGGTCGAACCGGAACCGTTATCCATCCATATGGGTATTGGATCCTTATTCATTTAATTGGATTAATTATTTAAATATTTATTTATATATATTTAGTGTACAAATAAATACAACTTAATTTAAGTTGGCCAAACAAAATTATCAACTCTTATATTGTATATGACAATGGTGTCGAGAATTGATCTCGAAGTGGAGATAATGTCCAAATAACTGAAAATTTTGGGTTATACGCTTAAAAATATTTTTTTCTTAACTTTGCGGGTTATTTTGAAGGCCTTGTGCCCCGTAAGATTTAATTTCATTGTCATAATTGTTTTATGTCGAATGGTTTAAAAAACAACGTATAATGCACTAATTTTAGATAAGTATTGAGGGAGATATGGTCCCCCGAACAAGACCAATTAAAATAGAAAACTTGGGTCTTTCTTGAGAAAGGCGGTAAAGGATATTTTTCCCAGATCTTTTTGGGCAAATGAAACTTTGGGCTATTTTTATGATGACTAACAACCTAATATGTGCTTGATATTGTTCGTAAAATTATATTATTTTCATAATTATCGATCTCCATGTATTGGGATTTCTTGGCAATTTAGGCCTTGTTTTTTGAGTCCCCAGAAAATAGGCAATTTTATTTTTTTCCACTTCATGAGTGAAAAATGAAGTATGGATCTACCTAGCGACATAAAATTTATTTTTGAAGTATTTCAAGAGGCCAATTTTGATTTATTTGTTCTTGAATTAATTTGTTTAAATCATTACAAGGTTATGCGTGATTTGTTTAGACCACCCTATACTACTGGCGTGTTTGGCTCGCTCCCTTAGAAGGTGAGTGTGACAAATTCATCAAGTTGAAAGGATCGGTTGTGTGTTTGTTTGCTTAAATGGATGCTTATTATGAAAATTTATTAAGATATTGTGTTTGATTGCTTATTTTTGTGTAAGGTTGGACCTACGTAAACGTGCAATGAATAGATACTCATTTTGTTTATTTGTAGATGATATGTATAGCAGTTTTTATAGTCATTGTATAATAATTATGAGGAGAGATTTTTATATATTCAAAACTCCTTATGTAAGGGGATGCATTTTCTTGATAGCACAACAATACATAAGAATTATCTTGGTACAAGCTCATAAATTGCCAATAGGGACCTACGTGGAGCCCATGCACCTTTAATATTGTATGATGCAAATGCTATTTTATTATCATAGTCTAAATGCAATTTCTTTACACTTATGATTAGTTGGGGTACAAAATGTAGTTTTGGAACCTTTCCTTAACTAAACTTACGATTAAGTGTAAACAAAATGTAATTTGTTTACAATTACTATTTTCGGTGAGTGTTTTACAAAGAGGTGTTAAGCATTGATAATTAGAGGTTTAGGGGGTTTTTGGGGAAGTTATATATTGACTGTTCATATGAGAGTTAAGTACTTTTGGGGGAGCTTTTGTAAACTTACCTTAATAAAAAAATAAAAAAAAAATAGTTTTAAAATAAACTCCAAATTTTCGCATTATTGGGAACTGATTGCATGCCTATTGGACTTTTAAACGGAAACGAGTTGCCGTTAGTTTTTCATTTTTTCGATTTTTTGAGATTTTTGGTGAGTGTTTTACTAAGAGGTGTTAAGGATGGATAATTAGTGGGTTGGGTTGTTTTGCGGGAAGTTTTTTATTGATTGTTCATATATGAGTTAAGTACTTTATAATAACTTGAAGTGCAGCCTCTTGCGACCGGGTAAGTTTTATGTGTATTTGGGATATATCTATCGGTCCCGTGCTAGGTGTTCGTGACTCTTACGGGACCGTTTTGTGCTTGTTCTATGTTTTCACTTTTCGATGGCATGTTTTTATGCTTAAGTCTAAATATTTGCAAATTTATGTCGTACACTCAAACTAGGAGCGTCATGATTACGCGTCCGGTTCCTATGAGTCACATTGGTACCGTGCGAGGTGTTCATGACTCTCACGGTACCATTTTGTGTTTGTTTTACGTTTTCACCCTTCGATGGCATATTTTTATGCTTAAGTCTATTTTTTTCCAAATTCAGATGGTACACTCAAACCGGGAGCTCCGTGACTTCGCGGTCGGTTCCTAGGAGTCACATTGGTCCCGTACGAGGTGTTCGTGACTCTAACGGTACCGTTTTGTGTTTGTTTTACGTTTTCACCCTTCGATGGCATATTTTTATGCTTAATTTTTTTTACTAATTTACGTATTACACTCAAAGCGGGAGCTCCGTGAGTACGCGCTCGGTTCCTATGAATCACATTGGTCCTGTGCATGGTGTACGTGACTCTTACTGTACCATTTTCTGTTTGTTTTACGTTTTTCCCCTTCTTTTTTTTGATAAGCAAATGATTCAATAAAACAACCCGCCTAAGGGGGCGGAATCCCGTATACAGGAAGTATACAAAGTAAACAAGCGAATGACCGGGCCCCAACACAAACAACTCAAGCCCCTAGAATACCTCCAAAAACTCAATAAGGAAAGACAAAGACGAATCCCGTCGTTTCCTATACCAAGTAAGAAGAAGGCACAGAAAACTGTACCGAATTCGAGGAGGGTCAAGATCGACCCCCTCGAAGCATCTCCTGTTCCTCTCCAACCACATAGTCCAAAAGATACAGTGGGGGACCAACATCCAGACCACCCTCGGTCCTGACCAACCCCTAGGCCTTCGCCACGCCGCTAGCACATCACACACCGAACTAGGCATAACCCAAGCAATCTGGCATAAGGAGAAAAATAAATCCCAAAGACCCCTAGTAACCTCACAGTGTAGAAGAAGGTGATCAGTCGTCTCCTCCTCCTTTTTACACAACCAACATCTACTGGCCATCCTCCTACCTCTTTGCTGAAGCCCCTTAACAGTCAATATGGCCTGTCTGGCCGCAGTCCACACAAAGAAGCACACCTTGGGAGGCGCATGGCACTTCCAAATAGCTTTCCACGGGAAGAAAGCACCACCACGACCCCTTAGGACAGAATAGTAACTCCGAACAGAAAACAAGCCATCCTGAGAGCAAGACCACCTCAACTCATCTGCCCCCATAGACGGGACCGGAGCCAACCTCAGCCAATCGAAGAACACATCTGCCTCCTCTAGTTCCCAATCACGGAGCCCCCTCCTAAACTTAGGGTCCCACACCTCACTAATCCCTTCCCTCCGCCTATGATTCTCAACTAACCCATCTTTGTCAATCCCAAGCCTAAACATCCTCGGGAAGAGGACCTCCAAAGATCCCCCCTCGCCCCATTTATCCTTCCAAAACCTGATCCTACTCCCACTCCCAAGGTGGAAAGAGGTGAGCAAGGAGAACCTCCCCCACCCTAGCGCAATAAACCTCCACCACCCCACCCCATGCGCAGTTCGCCCCAACATAGGATCCCACCCATACGTTCCGGCCCCGTGCCTAGCGACCACCACTCTCCTCCACAATCTATCACCATCCCTATTAAAACGCCACAACCACCTACCTAGTAAAGCCATATTGAAATGGGCTAAGCTCCTAACCCCAGCCCCACCCTCCCAGAGCGGCCTACACACCTCATCCCAACTCACCAAGCGATATTTAAACTCATCACCATTCCCTCTCCACAGAAAATCCCTCATCAACTTGTCAAGCCTTTTGCCAACAGATCGAGGCATAGGGAGAACGGACATAAAATATGTCGGAAGGCTAGACAAAACACTTTTGATCAACGTCAACCGACCACCTTTAGACAGGAAACCATGCTTCCAACCTGCTAACCTCCTCTGAACCCTCTCGAGGACCGGATTCCACATCGAGGAAGACTTAAACTTAGCCCCTAAAGGGAGGCCAAGATAAGTAGAAGGGAGAGATCCGACCCGACAACCAAGACCACGAGCCAAGTAGCCCACGTTACCAACCTCTCCCACTGCAATCATCTCACTCTTTTCGACATTGATTCGTAAACCCGACACCGCCTCGAAGCACACCAGAAGCAACCGCAGAGACCTCACCTCATCCATAGACGCCCCACAGAAAATAATAGTATCATCCGCAAACAGCAGATGAGAGACCTCAACTGGATGAGAAATAGAGCTCCCAATAGAAAACCCTGATACCAAGCCCCCCTCCACTGTCCTGCTCATCATCCTAGAAAACACCTCCATAACCAGAATAAATAGGAATGGAGACAAAGAGTCCCCCTGCCTAAGCCCACGCGAACTCCTGAAGAACCCTTCAGGCACCCCATTAACAAGAATTGAGAAATTGACAGAAGAAATACACCTCTTAATCCACCTGCACCATCGCTCCCCAAAACCCATCCTCCTGAGCAAATAAATAAGAAACTCCCAACTCACATGATCGTACGCTTTCTCAATATCAAGCTTGCAAAGAATGCCAGGATCCCCACTTCTCCGCCTGGACTCGATGCACTCATTCGCAACCAGCGCAGCATCAAGGATCTGACGACCACCCACAAACGCGCTCTGAGCATCCGAAATAAGAGGATCCAACACACTTCTAAGTCTAACCGACAGGACCTTAGAAATAAGCTTATATACGCTTCCAACCAAACTAATAGGCCTGAAATCTCTGACATATGTAGCCCCCCCTTTCTTGGGAACTAACGTAATGAATGTGGCATTCAGGCTCCGCAGGAAGTAACCCCTGTCATAGAACTCGGTGAAGACAGCCATCACATCCTCCCTGATAACCTCCCAACAATGCTGAAAAAAAGCCATAGTGAACCCGTCTGGACCAGGAGCCTTATCTCCGGACATCGATCTCAGAACCTGGACCACTTCTTCCTCCGTGAACTGCCTTTCCAACTGAGTCGCCTCATCCCCAGATATACTCTCCACAGGAAGCCCATCGATCTTCGGTCGCCATGGCTCCACCTCCGTATACAACCTCTCAAAGAACTGACTGATCTCCCTACGAACCTCACTTTCCTCGGTGAATTCCACTCCCCCAACAACCACCTTCCCAATATGGTTAAAACGCCGATGTGAGTTAGCCGCTTTATGGAAGAATTTAGTGTTGTTGTCCCCTTCCCTGAGCCATAGAGCCCTAGACTTCTGCCTCCAACTCACCTCTTCCTGAACCAGCCGCTTTCCTACCTTCCTTTTTTTTCTCGACCCTCGTCGCCTTTTCCTCCCCCGACAAACCGCCCACCCCTTCTTTAACGTCGAGAGCCCTAATATCCTCCAACATCCTTTCAATCATATACGTCACATGGCCAAACACATCCCTGTTCCACTGAATAATGTCCCCCTTAAGAAGAAACAGTTTAGTCGCCAGTCTGAAGCTCGCATTCCCCTCCACCTCATACCCCTGCCACCACTCCTGAACTCTCCCTAAGAAGTCCTCCTCCTGTAGCCACATATTCTCGAATCGAAACGGAGTCCTCCCCCCACCCCCTCCTCCGCACTCGAGCAAAATAGGAGAGTGATCCGACGTCACTCGAGGCAGGCACGACTGAATAGCCCCCGTAAACTTCTCCTCCCAGTCATTAGAAAGCAAAAAACGGTCCAACCGAGAAAGAGAGGGCTCATCCCTAAAGCTGGACCAAGTGAAATCCCCTCCCACCAACGCCAGGTCAATCAACTCCTGCTCATCGATGAAGTCAGAAAAGTCCTGCATAAAAGAGTTTGACCGCCCCTCACCACTTCTCTCAGAGGGAAAACGAATGATGTTATAGTCCCCTCCAGTGCACCAGGGAACGCCCCAGACGCTCCTGACCCCAGCCAATTCCTCCCACAACTCCCAACGCGCCAAGTCCTCAACTGGCCCATACACTCCTGAAAAGCTCCAAATAAAACCATCCTCCACACACCTAAATAAGCAAGAAAGAGACCACCGCCCTTCTAAGACATCCACCTTCTCTACCAGTCGTCTATCCCACATCAAGACAACCCCACCCGACGCACCTTCAGATTCCAGACAGCACCACTCAATCCAATGACCTCCCCAAATAGATTGAGCCAACTTCCTATCCAAAATCCCCAATTTAGTTTCTTGGAGGCAGACAATGTCTGGCCGCCACCGAGAGAGAGCCCCACTAACCACTTCTCTTTTCCCCCGGTCATTCAAACCCCGCACATTCCAAGAGATGATGCGTAACTTCATCGAAAACCATTAGACACCCCACCCACCCCCCTTTCTCCCTCCTCTACTCTCTCCCTCCGCCTCTCCTCTATGGAACGGAACAACGTAAGTGCCTCCTTCTCATTCCCCTCATATGAGACTCCAAGAAACTTACTAAATCCCTCTATTACACTAGAGACCCACTCCTCCGATTCAACCTCGCAGACCCTCTTGTCAACCCTCCCTCCGGATACCACCCCTACTGAATCCCCGAGATCAACCCACAACCTAGGGGATGTGACAATCTGGCTATTCAATAAATCCCCCCCGCACGACGACCCTCCAGCAGTGCCGGACAAGACGTGCGCGTACTCTCTCCGCACCACCTCTCCTACCCCTGCCTCCACGAACGTGCTAGACGTGTCGCAGCGCAAAATTGACACATCCTCGTACCCAACCTCGGTTCCGGACAACCTTAACTTATCTCTATCAAGCACACCTTTCCCCTTACACTCCCCTCTAAATTTGAGATTTTTCCTATAAACCCCATTCTTAAGCACTTTACCCGAATTAAGGCAAGGACCCATCTTCTCTAAGCCGGGCCCAATTTTTCCCAATTTAACAAGGGGAGGTAAATTGCACTTGGACTTCTTACATGAAACAGGAGCACGGTTTTTTTGCACAGAAACAAACCCATTCCCCACATTAGACACCGGATTATTTGTCCCACAAAGAGTCTTGCATGACTTAGTCAAAGCAAGTGCACCCATCCCAACACTTCTATCACCACAAGGAGCCCCTGTCAACCCGTGAGTCTCAGAAAAATGCTCGTGTATAACAGTCCCATCACCCCCACAAGGAGCAGCCAAACTGACCTTACCAGCCACTTTATCTCCTAAATCTAGTCTGTCACCAGGCAAGGTCATGTCAGCAGCCCTACTACCTTTTACACCATAACCTCGTACCCTATTCTGCACACTATTCCCACAGCTTTTCACCAACTCCCCTGGACACTTCTGGCCAGGCTTGGAAGACGCCGGTGAGTCTACCGGACGTTGCAATAACTGAGTCATCCCATAAACCAGCGTGGGAGTATAAGCCAGGGCCTCATCCTGCTGCATCTCATTCCCGGAGTCCATGAAGCAACCCAAATCACTGCTTCGACCCTGAATGGAGGACCCTGAATGCATGCCAGCCTGACCATTGTTATCCACCTGCAGATGTATGACCTGAGAAGCGTCATGGGAGCTTAACCCAGCTGGAAACCCACAACCCACTTCTACCGCCTCTAGGAAGCCAAAGCCACTATTATCCTCTGACATATGGGCTGCAGCAGCAACCTTTGACGTGGAAGGAACACCGTCCGTCTTTACCCCATGGGGAGGGGCACAAGCCTCCACCTGCCACCCCTTACCAGCTATACCTGCGTCAGTCCGCAAAGGCAGTGCACAACCAGCACTTACCCGCTCCGTCACCGGGACTTCGTCACCTCCAAATGAGCAAGAGGCTTGCGTTTCAGCGACCACTGGCAGTTTAAAGACCCACCCACCAGCCTTGAGAGAAATGAAATTTGGAAGCACCTTAATCCCTTTAACCAACAACCTAGCCCACCTCAGTTCTTCCCCAATGTCATGGTTTTATGCTTAAGTCTAATTTTTTACAAATTTACGTCGTACACTCAAACTGGGAGTCCCGTGACTACGCGATTGGTTCTTGCGAGTCACATTGGTCCCGTGCGAGGTGTTCGTGACTCTTACGGGACCGTTTTGAGGCCATTTTATGTTTTCACCCATCGATTGCATGTTTATATGCTTAAGTCCAAATTTTGGCAATTTTACGTCGTACACTCAATCCAGTAGCCTCTCGACTATGCGTCCGGTTCTTACGAGTCACATTGATCTTGTACGAGGTGTTCGTGTCTCTTACAAGACAATTTTGTTGCTATTTTACGTTTTCACCTATCGATGGCGTATTTTTATGCTTAAGTCTAATTTTTTTCAAATTGACATTGTACACTCAAACCAGAGCATCGTGACTACGCGTCCGATACCTACCAGTCACATTGGTCCCGTGCGAGACGTTCGTGATTCTTACAGTACCGTTTTGTGTTTCCTTCACGTTTTCACCCTTCGATGGCATGTTTTTATGCTTAAGTCTATTTTTTTGTAAATTCATGTCGTACACTCAAATTGGGAGCCCCGTGACTATGCGATCGGTTCCTACGAGTCACATTGGTCCCGTGCGAGGTGTTCGTGACTCTTACGGGACCGTTTTGTGGCTTTTTAATGCTTTCACCCTTCGATGGAATATTTTGATGCCTAAGTACAACGTTTTCCAAATTTAGGTCGTACACTCAAATCGGGAGCCCTGTGACTATGCAGTCGGTTCCTACGAATAAGATTGGTCCAGTGCGAGGTGTTCGTGACTCTTACGGGACCGTTTTTTGCTTGTTCTACGTTTTCACCCTTCGATTGCATGTTTTTATGTTTAAGTCTAAATTTTTACAAATTTATGTGGTACACTCAAACCGGGAGCGTCGTTACTACGCGTCCGGTACCTACGAGTCACATTGGTCCCGTGCTAGGAGTTCATGACTCTTACGGTACCGTTTTGTGTTTGTTTTATGTTTTCACCCTCCGATGACTCGTTTTTATGCTTAAGTCTATTTTTTTTTAAATTCAGGTGGCACACTCAAACCGGGAGCCCTGTGACTACGCGATCGGTTCTTATAAGTCACATTAGTCCCGTACGAGGTGTTCGTGACTCTTACGGTACCGTTTTGTGTTTGTTTTACGATTTCACCCTTCGATGGCATGTTTTTATGCTTATGTTTTTTTATTTTTACTAATTTATGTATTACACTCAAATCGGGAACTCTGTGAGTACGCAGTCGGTTTCTACGAGTCACATTGATCCTATGCATGGTGTACTGACTCTTACAGTACCATTTTGTGTTTGTTTTACGTTTTTCCCCTTCAATGGCATGTTTTTATGCTTAACTGTATTGTTTTACAAATTTACGTATTACACTCAAACCGGGAGCCCCGTGAGTACGCGGTCGGTTCCTACGAGTCACATTGGTCCCGTGCGTGGTGTACGTGACTCTTATGGTACAATTTTGTGTTTGTTTTACCTTTTCCCCCTTGGATGGCATGTTTTTATGCTTAAGTCTATTTTTTTGTAAATTTACGTCATACACTCAAACTGGGAACCCCGTGACTACGCGGTTGGTTCCTACGAGTCACATTGGTCCCGTGTGAGATACTCGTGACTCTTACGGGACCGTTTTGTGGCCGTTTTATGTTTTCACCCTTCAATTGCATGTTTATATGCTTAAGTCTAAATTTGTACAAATTTAAATCGTATACTCAAACCGGGAGCATCGCGACTACGCGTACGGTTCCTACGAGTCACATTGGTCCCGAACGAGGTGTTCGTGACTCGTACGGGACAATTTTGTGGCTATTTTACGTTTTCACCCATCGATGGCATGTTTTTTTGCTTAAGTCTAATTCTTTGCAAATTTATGTCGTGCACTCAAATCGGGAGCCACGTGATTATCCGGTCGGTTCCTACGAGTCGCATTAGTCCTGTGCGAGGTGTTCGTGACTCTTACGGCACCGGTTTGTGGTTGTTTATATTTTTAGGAAATTTACGTTGTACACACAAACCGGGAGCCCCGTGAATATGCTGTCAGTTCCTACGAGTCGCATTTGTCCCGTGCGAGGTGTCCGTGACTCTTATGGGACTATTTTATGTTTGTTTTACAATTTCACCCGACAATGGCATGTTTTTATGCTTAAGTCTATTTTTTTGTAAATTTACGTTGCACGCTTAGACCGGGAGTCCCGTGTCTATGCGGTCGGTTCCTTCGAGTTACATTGGTCCAGTACGAGGTGTTCGTGACTCTTACGGGACCGTTTTGGGGCTGTTTTACTTTTTCACCCTTCGATTGCATGTTTATACGCTTAAGTCTAAATTTTTTCAAATTTACATCGTACAGTCAAACTAGGAGCGTCGTGACTACGCGGTCAGTTCCTACGAGTCGCATTGGTCCCATGTGAGGTGTCTGAGACTCCTACGGGACCTTTTTGTGTTTGTTTTACGTTTTCACCCGTCGATGCCATGTTTTTATGCTTAAGTCTAATTTTTTGGAAATTTACGTCGTACACTCAAACCGGGATCCCCGTGACTACGCGATCGGTTCTTACGAGCCCCATGGGTCCCGTGCAAGGTGTTCGTGATTCTTACGAGACCGTTTTGTGGCTGTTTTACGTTTTCACCATTGGATTGCATGTTTACATGCTTAAGTCTATTTTTTTTTTAAATTTACGTCGTACACTCAAACCGGGAGCGTCGTGACTACGCGTCTGGTTCCTACGAGTCACACTGGTCCTGTGCGAGGTGTTCATGACACTTACGGGATCGTTTTGTGGCTTTTTTTATTCTTTCACCCTTCGATGGCATATTTTTATGCTTAAGTCCAAGTTTTGCAAATTTACGTCGTACACTCTAATGAACTACATTGTAATTCTTATCTTAGCTTTCAACTAAGTATAATACAACACTTTATAGGAAAGTGACATATAGGTGGTTACAACCACATAGGGTAGAATACATGCATAACCTGCATAACTTCCAACAAGAGCACTACCTCATGTACATGCATCTGATATTCTAAAACTGACTTAAATTGGAGAAGTGGCCAAGTGGGCCTAGTGGGTTATTGTAATAACCACTACATTAGGTTGATACTCCCCCGCAAGATGATGGTGGATGAGCAACCATTAGCTTGTCTAGAAGAAAAGTAAGCTTGCTAGAAGATAAACCCTTTGTGAAGATAGGAAATGGGTATCTGGATACTTGAGCACTGCGTTTGTTGCAGAAAGATAATCCGAGTAGACAACAAGAAGAAAAGCAGCAGAGGCGGAATATTGCATGGTGTTCCATGCATGAAAGTAAATCAAACCCCAAGGAGTCACACGGACATCGTATCCATCATTCTTTTGATGACATGCACATGAACATGCGAAGAAAAAAAAATCTACTGTAGCTTGATATTGCTTCAGAGTATAAGTGAATTGAGGTTGTGAGATTGATACATGGTGGTGGGGAGGAAGAAAATTCAGTGGTGCTATTGCATCGGAGGGACATGGAGAAGTTTCTTCAACAAACCTAATAAGGTTTTGTCCACTGAGAAAAAAAGGTTAGAGTTGTGTTATCTAGTAGAGATAGTTTTTGTTGTCAAGTTTAAGAGTAACGTAGGGTGTTAGCTGAGGATGACTTTGGATGATACTTGGGGAGGGAGAGGAGATGTCATTGTGTCAAGAGGAAGTCATTTTTTTTATGAGAAAAGAGGACGGAAAGTAGAGAAGAAGAGAATTATAGCATGTTTCTTTTCCACAGCGTCTTGGGTTTCAATAAACCCAATATATATATATATATATATATATATATATATATATATATATATATATATATATATATATATATATAGAGAGAGAGAGAGAGAGAGAGAGAGAGAGACGTGTTTGGAGGAATTTATTTATTTGTTTTATTTTTATTTACTTTAACTTGGGTTAAACCTTGAGTTTTTTTAGGACCTGAACCACTTTCGTTGGGACTGGAAGGTTGTTGGCTAGTCGGCCGTAGTTAATTCTGATTGAACCGGAGTCAGCCTGTGAATGAAAAGAGAGAAAGGAATGAGAATGAGAATGAGAAAATGTTGGATCATATAACTCTTGTGGTTGCTGGGAACAAAGAGGAATTGTAGAGTGGATTTTGAAGCCATTACTCAGCAATAAGGAGGAAGAAGATAAAAAAAATCTGCCAAGCAGAAAAGTGCAGAATGAAGTTATAGAATGAAGTTATAGAATGCAGTCGATTTCTACGAGTCAGATTTGTCCCGTGCGAGGTGTTCGTGACTCTTACGGGACCGTTTTTTGCTTGTTCTACGTTTTCACGCTTCGATGTCATGTTTTTAAGTTTAAGTCTAAATTTTTCAATATTTACGTCGTACACTCAAGTCGGGGGCGTTGTTACTACGCGTTTGGTGCTTACGAGTGACATTGGTCCCGTGCGAGGTGTTCGTGACTCTTACGATACCGTTTTGTGTTTGTTTTACGTTTTCACCCTTCGATGGCTTGTTTTTATGCTTAAGTCTATTTTTTTACAAATTCATGTCCTCCACTCAAACTGGGACCCCCGTGACTACGCGGTCGGTTCCTACGAGTCATATTGGTCTCGTGCGAGGTGTTCGTGACTCTTACGGTACTGTTTTGTGTTTGTTTTACATTTTCACCGTTCGATGGCATGTTTTTATGTGTAAATCTAATTTTTTCAATTTTACATTGTACACTCAAACCGGGAGCGTCGTGACTACGCAGTCAGTTCCTACGAGTCGTATTAGTCCCTTGTGAGTCGTTCGTAACTCTTACGGGACCGTTTTGTGTTTGTTTTACATTTTCACCCGTCGATGGCATGTTTTTAAGCTTATGTCTAATTTTCTGGAAATTTACGTCGTACACTCAAACCGGGAGCCCCGTGACTATTCGGTCGGTTCCTACGAGCCCCATGGGTCCCGTGCGAGGTGTTCGTGACTCTTACGGGACCGTTTTGTTGCTGTGTTACATTTTTACCATTCGATTGCTTGCTTATATGCTTAAGTCTAAATTTTCTCAAATTTACATCATACACTCAAACCGGGAGCGTTGTGACTACGCGATCGGTTCCTACGAATCACATTGGTCCCGTGCGAGGTGTTCGTGACTCTTGCGCGACTCTTTTGTCCTTATTCTACGTTTTCACCTTTTGATGCCATATTTTTATTCTCAAGTCTAAATTTTTATTAATTTATGTCGTACACTCAAACCAGGAGTGTCGTGACTAAGCGTCCGGTTCCTACGAGTCACATTGGTCCCGTGCGAGGAGTTCGTGCGGTACCATTTTGTGTTTTTTTTACGTTTTGACCATTCGATGGCATGTTTTTATGCTTAAGTCTATTTTTTGCAAATTCACATTCTACACTCAAACTGTGAGCCCCGTGACTACGCGATCGGTTGATACGAGTCACATTGCTTCGGTGCAAGGTGTTCATGACTCTTACGGTACCATCTAAAAAAAAAAAAAAATTCGCTTTTTTATTTATAGGAAACATTTTTGGGAAAAAGTTTCTATACTAAAAAAAATAAAAATTTTAAAACAATTATTATTTACATTAATGGTCCATTTGATTCGAAAGTGGGGAAATGGCCTAGATGGATAGTTTTTGTCTTGGAATGACAATTTCAATGGAAATCCTAAAATCCCACATTTACCGTTGTTCGATAGCATTCATTTTTCGAATGGAAAAAGTGACATTGTTGTTACAATTAATGAAAAAACCGACAAATGTAAACAATCTGATATTTAAAGAATAATTTTTTACCAAAAAAAATTACAATTTTGACAAAAAAAATTAGTTAGTTTGAAAAAATTTCTAAAAATCATTTTTACCAAAAAAAAAAAAAAAACTTGAAAGATATAAACAATTCTTAAATTAATAGTTTTTAAAAATATAAATTGTTTTAAAAACACAGTTGAGTTTAGTACCTTTTTTTTTTAAATATAAAAAATCAGGTGTTTATAACCGGACGTATTATTATATGTGTTTATGTGTCCCAATAGATCAGAATCTATCAAGACATATCTATCACAATTGTGTTTATCACCCACAAACAATAGTGTCTAAGCCGATACTCAATTCATAAATGAATTACTTACATGATTTCAGGATATACGAGATGATTTGTTGCGATATTTTCTCTCTTGAAGGTATAGTAGTCTATTACAAAACGACTAAAAAAAACATCACACGGTTAATAATTGTTTTTAAAGGTCTTCATTTTTTAAACAAGAGAAACCGGATCTATGAGCATAATTTTTTTATAACAAGGGGTGTATCAGATTGCCCATTTTTAATACCATTTCCACTAAGGGAAAGAAATTATAATTGGGATTAGATATTAAAAAATGCAAGGATACAAGTTTTTCACCCAATTATCTTTCCTCCTAAATATTTGGAAATTTTTCCGGGTACAAAACTGAGTTGCCCAGCTGACCCAAATAAGGGCCTAAAATTCTCTTCATATAAAACTATTTTGAAAAAAATGAAAAAAGATCCATACAGCTTTATGGCGCAAAAAAAATTCTTCTTTTTCCACCCAAATCTGTTATTGAACAAATTTTTTAGTAAAAAACCACGAACCCCAAACGTAACCATTTTCCTCAAGCCTCACCGTATTATACTTGTTCACACACGATGCACATGTCTTTCACCTGTTTTTTCTTTTTTTTACTTGTTGAATCGAAATTGCTTTATTTTCATTTTTTTGTAACTTTAACTCGAGATAAGATTGTTCAATTTTTTTAATTGGCTTTGTAGCTATTTGTTAACAAAAAACTTATCATTTAGTGCTGATCTAATTGTTGCTTTGGGATACCAGTGGCACACTGCAAGTTGATTTAACGATAGCAGGCTCGTGAGTTTTCTGCATTTGAATACGATTTCAACGCAAATGTACCTTGAATTAATAGCAGTTTTTCCGCATTTGAATACGATTCAAAGTTGAATTACAATGTCAACTTTTAGTTGTTCTACTATTATTAGAAGTCGACCAAATCATTCATAATTATATGTGTTTATGTGTTCCAATGGATTAGTATCTATGACTTGCACTTGAGGGTATAGAAATCTATTTCTGAACAGCAAAAATCATTGCACGATTAGTAGTTGTTTTTAACGGTCGTCATTTTTTAAGCAAAGAGTAACAGGATCTGCGAATAGAATTTTTTTATAACAAGGGGTGGTATCAAATTGCCCAGTTTTAATATAATTTTAAAACAGTTTTCGCCTAAAGGTGAAACAATTTTAACGTTAGTTTAACAAAAAACAAATTTTAACAATAAAATTATAATTTCCACAAAATAAAACAACTTTTAATGAAAAATATTTTTAATGAAAAATACTGTTGAAACTAATAACCTGTTATGAGATAGTAATAAAGAATAGATAATACAATACAAAAGGTTGTCTTATGTTAACGGACTACATTGTTATCCTCATATTAACAAGTGAGTACAATACTACAATTGATAATACATTGACAAAGATGGTGCATAACTGCTCATAACTGCCAGCTATCTTTAGACGTGCAGTGGACTTAGTTAACTGACATGAGTATAGGACTAGTGGGTATGTGGAGCCTGGAGGTATCCACTGATAACAGCGGTTGAGGTTGATAGAAACAAATATTTTTAACACAAATCCGTTTTTAGCTCTTAAAAACGGTTTTAACGAAAAATAAAAACACTTCAAAAGATTTTTTAACAAAATAACAAAATTTAATCAAGACAAACGAGTTTAAAAAAATAACAAATTTTATTGGGATGATAAATTTGTGGAAAAACTGTCATCGTATATAGGTTAGAAAAGTTTTTATCGTAATTCTTTTCAAAAAGATGATAAAATTTATATGTGGACGTGACATCTACGTAACTTTTTTTATTAAAAATAAAAGTAATCAAACATGCAAAACAATGAATAAAATATTTGTTTGCTGCTATTTACCACTTTTGTCATTGTGTATCAAAAGGACCATAATTTTTCTATATTTTGACTTGAAATGAAATGGGTATATGGGATGCTTTCAACAGCATCATTCGGGAATACAAGCACTTCACCAAATCTGATTTTTTTTATTCAAATCATTAGCTGATTCTACCAACTTGCAATCTTTCAGGATTCAAATTGTTATTTCACGTGAGTATACATGGGTATTAACGTGGTTATTTCACATGACTATTTACATGGGTATTTCCATATTTTATTTAAGGGAAAGCAATTACCATTGGGTTATGATATTAAAAAAAATACTAGAATACAAGTTTTTTCACTTATTATCTTTCCTCTTAAAAATTTGCAAATTTTTCCTGATACAAAACTGAGTTGTGCAGCTGACCCAAATAAAGGCCTAGAATACTCTTCATGTATATACTATTTTGAAAAAAAACAAGAAACAAAAAAGAAATGACCCTACAACTTTGTGACCCAAAAAAAATTGTTGTTTTTCCGCCCAATTCTGTTATTAAATAATTTTTTTAGTAAATAACCACAAACCCAAAACTAAACCATTTTCCTCAAACCTTATCATTGTATATTTTTTCACACACGATGCACGTCTTTCACTTGTTTTCTTCTTTTTGTTTTTTATTTGTTGAATCGAAACTGATTTCTTTTCGTTGTTTTTAACTTTAACTTCGGATGAGATTGTTTAATTTTTTCAATAGGCTTTGTAGTTATTTTATTAATCATTTACCCACCTATTTGTTAAAAAAAGAACTTCTCATTTAATACAGATCTAATTGTTGCTTTGGGCTTTGCACATGGGATACCATTTTAATACGATTTCAACGCATACATGTGCCTAGAATAAATACCACTTTAAGCTTGGGGTGGATTACCTCTACACCATATGTACCTAGAAATACAACGTCAACTTTTTTTGTTCTACTACTATTAAAAGTCAACCAAATCATTCATCTTTAGAAATGATTCTTGGTTTTAGAAAGTACATATAACGGTTTTAGCCTTTGTTTTGTAAGGTTTATTTATCACACAGTCCTCTATAAAATAGGACACGGGGGAGGGCCATTGGGATATAACAAATACTCATATAAGAGAAAGACATCGAAATGAAGAAAGTTCTTTTGATGACATTGTTGGTAGCTACGGTGTTTATGGCCACCATTGTCAACTCCACAGCCAATTCGGTATCTAACAGTGGTAAAATGTGTGACTCAGACATTATCCTCAAAACTGCTAGTTCCCTTGCAGTTTGCTTGGGTAAGTTTTGCGCTCCATGGAGCCCCTGCCAAACCGGTTGTGTTTGCGTCGGAAAAAGTGGTTTTGGGGCTTGTGTGGAACCGACATTTGAATTAATCAAATAGTGTCCCCGGGACATCTACATATACGTATTTATTTATGTGTATGCGTGTGTCACTTTGTATGAAATAAGCTCAATCTAGTGTTCAACGGGCATCTACATCATGATGTATTTCATGTTATTGACTAATGAAAATCATGCTTGTCTTTATCCAATTAACTCCGCTTTATGGTATGTGTTATATTCGGGTCGAACCGAAACCGTTATCCGTCCATATGGGTATTGGATCCTTATTCATTTAATTGGATTAATTATTTAAATAATTATTTATTTATATTTAGTGTACAAATAAATACAACTTAATTTAAGTTGGCCAAACAAAATTACCAACTCTTATATTGTACATGACAATGGTGTCGAGAATTGATCTCGAAGTGGAGATAATGTCCAAATAACTGAAAATTTTGGGTTATACGCTCAACAATATTTTTTTCTTAACTTTGCGGGTTATTTTGAAGGCCTTGTGCCCCGTAAGATTTAATTTCATTGTCATAATTGTTTTATGTCAAATGGTTTAAAAAACAACGTATAATGCACTAATTTTAGATAAGTATTGAGGGAGATATGGTCTCCCGAACAAGACCAATTAAAATAGAAAACTTGGTTCTTTCTTGAGAAAGGCGGTAAAGGATATTTTTCCCAGACCTTTTTGGGCAAAAGAAACTTTGGGCTATTTTTATGATGACCAACAACCTAATATGTGCTTGATATTGTTCGTAAAATTATATCATTTTCATAATTATCGATCTCCATGTATTGGGATTTCTTGGCAATTTAGGCAGTGTTTTTTGAGTCCCCAGAAAATAGGCAATTTTATTTTTTTACACTTCATGAGTGAAAAATGAAGTATGGATCTACCTAGCGGCATAAATAATTTATTTTTGAACTATTTCAAGAGGCCATTTTTGATTTATTTGTTCTTGAATTAATTTATTTAAATCATTATAAGGTTATGCGTGATTTGTTTAGACCACCCTATACTACTGGCGTGTTTGGCTCGCTCCCTTAGAAGGTGAGTGTGACAAATTCATCAAGTTGAAAGGATCGGTTGTGTGTCTGTTTGCTTAAATGGATGCTTATTATGAAAATTTATTAAGATCATGTGTTTGATTGCTTATTTTTGTGAAAGGTTGGACCTACGTAAACGTGCAATGAAGACATACTCATTTTGTTTATTTGTAGATGATATGTATAGCAGTTGTTATAGTCATTGTATAATAATTATGAGGAGATATTTTATATATTCAAAACTCCTTATGTAAGGGGATGCATTTTCCTGATAGCACAACAATACATAAGAAATATCTTGGTACAAGCTCATAAATTGCCAATAGGGACCTACGTGGAGCCCATGCACCTTTAATATTGTATGATGCAAATGCTATTTTATTATCATAGTCTAAATGCAATTTCTTTACACTTATGATAAATTGGGGTACAAAATTTAGTTTTGGAACCTTTCCTTAACAAAACTTACGATTAAGTGTAAACAAAATGTAATTTGTTTACAATTATGATTTTCGGTGAGTGTTTTACAAAGAGATGTTAAGCATTGATAATTAGAGGTTTCGGAGGTTTTCGGGGAAGTTATATATTGATTGTTCATATGAGAGTTAAGTACTTTTGGGGGAGCTTTTTTAAACTTACCTTAATGAATAAATAAATAAAATAGTTTTAAAATAAACTCCAAATTTTCGCATTATTGGGAACTGATTGCATGCCTATTGGACTTTTAAACGGAAACGACTTGCCGTTAGTTTTTCATTTTTCCGATTTTTTGAGATTTTTGGTGAGTGTTTTACTAAGAGGTGTTAAGGATGGATAATTAGAGGGTTGGGTTGTTTTGCGGGAAGTTTTTTATTGATTGTTCATATATGAGTTAAGTACTTTATAATAACTTGAAGTGCAGCCTCTTGCGACCGGGTAAGTTTTATGTGTATTTGGGATATATCTATCGTGTGTACGTTGTAGGACGAGTTAGGTATGGTGAATACCTAATAAGGGGATATAGTGTTTTGGGATAGATTCAGGATATGTTGGATAACAAACAATGCGTATCTGAATGCATAAGGCTGGGTATTGAGCAGATATTATCTGACCCGACTTATTTAGTTAGTTCGAATAATTTCACCACAATACATATACGTAGTTCATAGAGATCGGGAGTTACAAAAGGGTCTCAATAGTTTAAATAAACTGGGAAAAAAATTACTTCCACTAAAGATATTGTCGGAGTTCTAAAATCTACACATTGTGGTTTTTGTAATAAATAGGTATGGATTGAAAAAATAAGTTCTATTCATACTTTAATCCTCCCCTACATTGTTACATTGAGTTCCCCCATCACTATTTCCCTTAAAGAATGCAATTTGCCCTTAAGGGCACAATAGAGTGACCGAAAGAAAAACCCGATGAAACAAACAAATCAAATACTGTTAATAAACATATTAAAAATATTGAAACAAAATCCTTCTAATTTAATATATTAAATGAAAGAATAAAAAAAATCATATACAATTTCAAGACGAATATGTGACACATCCCCAACTTTGCCTAATTACAATTTTCGTCACGTAATGCATCTTCCAAATTCGAAACAATGCCTTATCCACGAGGTCGTTAAATATAAATTTTCGTTGCAATCTAATGAAAGACCGTTTATGCCTATTGTAACTCAATCCAGTTGTCCATTGTAACACTGTCATACTTCCCCCAATACCACATGCGTATAGTCACGCCTAAGGTCATTGAATAATTCCGCAATCCATGAAACTAGAAAGAGTTAATTGCCTATGTGACCCTGAAAGTATGTAAATTATTTTTATTAAGCCCTTAAAATATTTTTCGATACATTAATACCCTAAAGTATCAGTTTGGCCCTTTCATCCATTTTGACGGTTAAATTTAACTGAATTTACGGGAAAAATGGTATTTCGTGGCATTTAAACTTAGAAATATTAAAAATAGTTAAAAACATTTTAAAACTTTATTAAAATCTTATTTTTTTATTAATAACATTTTTTTTTTTTTTAAAAAAATTCGCTTTTTTATTTATAGGAAACATTTTTGGGAAAAAGTTTCTATACTAAAAAAAATAAAAATTTTAAAACAATTATTATTTACATTAATGGTCCATTTGATTCGAAAGTGGGGAAATGGCCTAGATGGATAGTTTTTGTCTTGGAATGACAATTTCAATGGAAATCCTAAAATCCCACATTTACCGTTGTTCGATAGCATTCATTTTTCGAATGGAAAAAGTGACATTGTTGTTACAATTAATGAAAAAACCGACAAATGTAAACAATCTGATATTTAAAGAATAATTTTTTACCAAAAAAAATTACAATTTTGACAAAAAAAATTAGTTAGTTTGAAAAAATTTCTAAAAATCATTTTTACCAAAAAAAAAAAAAACTTGAAATATATAAACAATTCTTAAATTAATAGTTTTTAAAAATATAAATTGTTTTAAAAACACAGTTGAGTTTAGTACCTTTTTTTTTAAATATAAAAAGTCAGGTGTTTATAACCGGACGTATTATTATATGTGTTTATGTGTCCCAATAGATCAGAATCTATCAAGACATATCTATCACAATTGTGTTTATCACCCACAAACAATAGTGTCTAAGCCGATACTCAATTCATAAATGAATTACTTACATGATTTCAGGATATACGGGATGATTTGTTGCGATATTTTCTCTCTTGAAGGTATAGTAGTCTATTACAAAACGACTAAAAAAAACATCACACGGTTAATAATTGTTTTTAAAGGTCATCATTTTTTAAACAAGAGAAACCGGATCTATGAGCATAATTTTTTTTATAACAAGGGGGTCGTATCAGATTGCCCAGTTTTAATACCATTTCCACTAAGGGAAAGAAATTATAATTTGGATTAGATATTAAAAAATGCAAGGATACAAGTTTTTCACCCAATTATCTTTCCTCCTAAATATTTGGAAATTTTTCCAGGTACAAAACTGAGTTGCCCAGCTGACCCAAATAAGGGCCTAAAATTCTCTTCATATAAAACTATTTTGAAAAAAATAAAAAATGATCCATACAGCTTTATGGCGCAAAAAAAATTCTTCTTTTTCCACCCAAATCTGTTATTGAACAAATTTTTTAGTAAAAAACCACAAACCCCAAACGTAACCATTTTCCTCAAGCCTCACCGTATTATACTTGTTCACACGATGCACATGTCTTTCACCTGTTTTTTCTTTTTTTTACTTGTTGAATCGAAATTGCTTTATTTTCATTTTTTTGTAACTTTAACTCGAGATAAGATTGTTCAATTTTTTTAATTGGCTTTGTAGCTATTTGTTAACAAAAAACTTATCATTTAGTGCTGAACTAATTGTTGCTTTGGGATACCAGTGGCACACTGCAAGTTGATTTAACGATAGCAGGCTCGTGAGTTTTCTGCATTTGAATACGATTTCAACGCAAATGTACCTTGAATTAATAGCAGTTTTTCCGCATTTGAATACGATTCAAAGCAGATATACCAAGAATTAATAGCATTTTAAGCTTGGGGTGGATTACCTCTACAGCAGAATCTTTCTAACTTTAAATTACAATGTCAACTTTTAGTTGTTCTACTATTATTAGAAGTCGACCAAATCATTCATAATTATATGTGTTTATGTGTCCCAATGGATTAGTATCTATTACTTGCACTTGAGGGTATAGAAATCTATTTCTGAACAGCAAAAATCATTGCACGATTAGTAGTTGTTTTTAACGGTCGTCATTTTTTAAGCAAGGAGTAACAGGATCTGGGAATAGAATTTTTTTATAACAAGGGGTGGTATCAAATTGCCCAGTTTTAATATAATTTTAAAACAGTTTTCGCCTAAAGGTGAAACAATTTTAACGTTAGTTTAACAAAAAACAAATTTTAACAATAAAATTATAATTTCCATAAAATAAAACAACTTTTAATGAAAAACATTTTTAATGAAAAATACTGTTGAAACTAATAACCTGTTATGAGATAGTAATAAAGAATAGATAATACAATACAAAAGGTTGTCTTATGTTAACGGACTACATTGTTATCCTCATATTAACAAGTGAGTACAATACTACAATTGATAATACATTGACAAAGATGGTGCATAACTGCTCATAACTGCCAGCTATCTTTAGACGTGCAGTAGACTTAGTTAACTGACATGAGAATAGGACTAGTGGGTATGTGGAGGTATCCACTGATAACAGCGGTTGAGGTTGATAGAAACAAATATTTTTAACACAAATCAGTTTTTAGCTCTTAAAAACTGTTTTAACGAAAAATAAAAACACTTCAAAAGATTTTTTAATAAAATAACAAAATTTAATCAAGACAAACGAGTTTAAAAAAATAACAAATTTTATTGGGATGATAAATTTGTGGAAAAACTGTCATCGTATATAGGTTAGAAAAGTTTTTGTCGTAATTCTTTTCAAAAAGATGATAAAATTTATATGTGGACGTGACATCTACGTAACTTTTTTTATTAAAAATAAAAGTAATCAAACATGCAAAACAATGAATAAAATATTTGTTTGCTGCTATTTACCACTTTTGTCATTGTGTATCAAAAGGACCATAATTTTTCTATATTTTGACTTGAAATGAAATGGGTATATGGGATGCTTTCAACAGCATCATTCGGGAATACAAGCACTTCACCAAATCTGATTTTTTTTATTCAAATCATTAGCTGATTCTACCAACTTGCAATCTTTCAGGATTCAAATTGTTATTTCACGTGAGTATACATGGGTATTAACGTGGTTATTTCACATGACTATTTACATGGGTATTTCCATATTTTATTTAAGGGAAAGCAATTACCATTGGGTTATGATATTAAAAAAAATACAAGAATACAAGTTTTTTCACTCAATTATCTTTCCTCTTAAAAATTTGCAAATTTTTCCTGATACAAAACTGAGTTGTGCAGCTGACCCAAATAAAGGCCTAGAATACTCTTCATGTATATACTATTCTGAAAAAACACAAGAAACAAAAAAGAAATGACCCTACAACTTTGTGACCCAAAAAAAATTGTTGTTTTTCCGCCCAATTCTGTTATTAAATAATTTTTTTAGTAAATAACCACAAACCCAAAACTAAACCATTTTCCTCAAACCTTATCATTGTATATTTTTTCACACACGATGCACGTCTTTCACTTGTTTTCTTCTTTTTGTTTTTTATTTGTTGATTCGAAACTGATTTCTTTTAGTTGTTTTTAACATTAACTTCGGATGAGATTGTTTAATTTTTTCAATAGGCTTTGTAGTTATTTTATTAATCGTTTACCCACCTATTTGTTAAAAAAAGAACTTCTCATTTAATACAGATCTAATTGTTGCTTTGGGCTTTGCACATGGGATACCATTTTAATACGATTTCAACGCAGACATGTGCCTAGAATAAATACCACTTTAAGCTTGGGGTGGATTACCTCTACACCATATGTACCTAGAATTACAACGTCAACTTTATTTGTTCGACTACTATTAAAAGTCAACCAAATCATTCATCTTTAGAAATGATTCTTGGTTTTAGAAAGTACATATAACGGTTTTAGCCTTTGTTTTGTAAGGTTTATTTATCACACAGTCCTCTATAAATAGGACACGGGGGAGGGCCATTGGGATATAACAAATACTCATATAAGAGAAAGACATCGAAATGAAGAAAGTTCTTTTGATGACATTGTTGGTAGCTACGGTGTTTATGACCACCATTGTCAACTCCACAGCCAATTCGGTATCTAACAGTGGTAAAATGTGTGACTCAGACATTGTCCTCAAAACTGCTAGTTCCCTTGCAGTTTGCTTGGGTAAGTTTTGCGCTCCATGGAGCCCCTGCCAAAACGGTTGTGTTTGCGTCGGAAAAAGTGGTTTTGGGGCTTGTGTGGAACCGACATTTGAATTAATCAAATAGTGTCCCCGGGACATCTACATATACGTATTTATTTATGTGTATGCGTGTGTCACTTTGTATGAAATAAGCTCAATCTAGTGTTCAACGGGCATCTACATCATGATGTATTTCATGTTATTGACTAATGAAAATCATGCATGTCTTTATCCAATTAACTCCGCTTTATGGTATGTGTTATATTCGGGTCGAACCGGAACCGTTATCCGTCCATATGGGTATTGGATCCTTATTCATTTAATTGGATTAATTATTTAAATATTTATTTATTTATATTTAGTGTACAAATAAATACAACTTAATTTAAGTTGGCCAAACAAAATTACCAACTCTTATATTGTACATGACAATGGTGTCGAGAATTGATCTCGAAGTGGAGATAATGTCCAAATAACTGAAAATTTTGGGTTATACGCTCAACAATATTTTTTTCTTAACTTTGCGGGTTATTTTGAAGGCCTTGTGCCCCGTAAGATTTAATTTCATTCTCATAATTGTTTTATGTCAAATGGTTTAAAAAACAACGTATAATGCACTAATTTTAGATAAGTATTGAGGGAGATATGGTCTCCCGAACAAGACCAATTAAAATAGAAAACTTGGGTCTTTCTTGGGAAAGGCGGTAAAGGATATTTTTCCCAGATCTTTTTGGGCAAATGAAACTTTGGGCTATTTTTTATGATGACCAACAACCTAATATGTGCTTGATATTGTTCGTAAAATTATATCATTTTCATAATTATCGATCTCCATGTATTGGGATTTCTTGGCAATTTAGGCAATGTTTTTTGAGTCCCCAGAAAATAGGCAATTTTATTTTTTTCCACTTCATGAGTGAAAAATGAAGTATGGATCTACCTAGCGGCATAAATAATTTATTTTTGAACTATTTCAAGAGGCCATTTTTGATTTATTTGTTCTTGAATTAATTTATTTAAATCATTATAAGGTTATGCGTGATTTGTTTAGACCACCCTATACTACTGGCGTGTTTGGCTCGCTCCCTTAGAAGGTGAGTGTGACAAATTCATCAAGTTGAAAGGATCGGTTGTGTGTTTGTTTGCTTAAATGGATGTTTATTATGAAAATTTATTAAGATCATGTGTTTGATTGCTTATTTTTGTGAAAGGTTGGACCTACGTAAACGTTAAATGAAGACATACTCATTTTGTTTATTTGTAGATGATATGTATAGCAGTTGTTATAGTCATTGTATAATAATTATGAGGAGATATTTTTACATATTCAAAACTCCTTATGTAAGGGGATGCATTTTCTTGATAGCACAACAATACATAAGAAATATCTTGGTACAAGCTCATAAATTGCCAATAGGGAACGTGGAGCCCATGCACCTTTAATATTGTATGATGCAAATGCTATTTTATTATCATAGTCTAAATGCAATTTCTTTACACTTATGATAAATTGGGGTACAAAATTTAGTTTTGGAACCTTTCCTTAACAAAACTTACGATTAAGTGTAAACAAAATGTAATTTGTTTACAATTACGATTTTCGGTGAGTGTTTTACAAAGAGGTGTTAAGCATTGATAATTAGAGGTTTCGGAGGTTTTCGGGGAAGTTATATATTGATTGTTCATATGAGAGTTAAGTACTTTTGGGGGAGCTTTTTTAAACTTACCTTAATGAATAAATAAAAAAAATAGTTTTAAAATAAACTCCAAATTTTCGCATTATTGGGAACTGATTGCATGCCTATTGGACTTTTAAACGGAAACGACTTGCTGTTACTTTTTCATTTTTCCGATTTTTTGAGATTTTTGGTGAGTGTTTTACTAAGAGGTGTTAAGGATGGATAATTAGAGGGTTGGGTTGTTTTGCGTGAAGTTTTTTATTGATTGTTCATATATGAGTTATGTACTTTATAATAACTTGAAGTGGAGCCTCTTGCGACCGGGTAAGTTTTATGTGTATTTGGGATATATCTATCGTGTGTACGTTGTAGCACGAGTTAGGTAGGGTGAATACCTAATAAGGGGATATAGTGTTTTGGGATAGATTCAGGATATGTTGGATAACAAACAATGCGTATCTGAATGCATAAGGCTGGGTATCGAGCAGATATTATCTGACCCGACTTATTTAGTTAGTTCGAATAATTTCACCACAATACATATACGTAGTTCATAGAGATCGGGAGTTACAAAAGGGTCTCAATAGTTTAAATAAACTGGGAAAAAAATTACTTCCACTAAAGATATTGTCGGAGTTCTAAAATCTACACATTGTGGTTTTTGTAATAAATAGGTATGGATTGAAAAAATAAGTGCTATTCATACTTTAATCCTCCCCTACATTGTTACATTGAGTTCCCCCATCACTATTTCCCTTAAAGAATGCAATTTGACCTTAAGGGCACAATAGAGTGACCGAAAGAAAAACCCGATGAAACACACAAATCAAATACTGTTAATAAACATATAAAAAATATTGAAACAAAATCCTTCTAATTTAATATATTAAATGAAAGAATAAAAAAAATCATATACAATTTCAAGACGAATATGTGACACATCCCCAACTTTGCCTAATTACAATTTTCGTCACGTAATGCATCTTCCAAATTCGAAACAATGCCTTATCCACGAGGTCGTTAAATGTAAATTTTCGTTGCAATCTAATGAAATACCGTTTATGCCTATTGTAACTCAATCCAGTTGTCCATTGTAACACTGTCATACTTCCCCCAATACCACATGCGTATAGTCACGCCTAATGTCATTGAATAATTCCGCAATCCATGAAACTAGAAAGAGTTAATTGCCTATGTGACCCTTAAAGTATGTAAATTATTTTTATTAAGCCCTTAAAATATTTTTCCATACATTAATTCCCTAAAGTATCAGTTTGGCCCTTTCATCCATTTTGACGGTTAAATTTAACTGAATTTACGGGAAAAATGGTATTTCGTGGCATTTAAACTTAGAAATATTAAAAATAGTTAAAAACATTTTAAAACTTTATTAAAATCTTATTTCTTTATTAATAACATTTTTAAAAAAAAAAAAAAATTTTGCTTTTTTATTTATAGGAAACATTTTTGGGAAAAAGTTTCTATACTAAAAAAAATAAAAATTTTAAAACAATTATTATTTACATTAATGGTCCATTTGATTCGAAAGTGGGGAAATGGCCTAGATGGATAGTTTTTGTCTTGGAATGACAATTTCAATGGAAATCCTAAAATCCCACATTCACCGTTGTTCGATAGCATTCATTTTTCGAATGGAAAAAGTGACATTGTTGTTACAATTAATGAAAAAACCGACAAATGTAAACAATCTGATATTTAAAGAATAATTTTTTACCAAAAAAAATTACAATTTTGACAAAAAAAATTAGTTAGTTAGAAAACGTTTCTAAAAATCTTTTTTACCAAAAAAAAAAAAAAAACTTGAAAGATATAAACAATTCTTAAATTAATAGTTTTTAAAAATATAAATTGTTTTAAAAACACAGTTGACTATAGTACCTTTTTTTTTAAATATAAAAAATCAGGTGTTTATAACCGGACGTATTATTATATGTGTTTATGTGTCCCAATAGATCAGAATCTATCAAGACATATCTATCACAATTGTGTTTATCACCCACAAACAATAGTGTCTAAGCCGATACTCAATTCATAAATGAATTACTTACATGATTTCAGGATATACGGGATGATTTGTTGCGATATTTTCTCTCTTGAAGGTATAGTAGTCTATTACAAAACGACTAAAAAAAACATCACATGGTTAATAATTGTTTTTAAAGGTCTTCATTTTTTAAACAAGAGAAACCGGATCTATGAGCATAATTTTTTTTATAACAAGGGGGTCGTATCAGATTGCCCAGTTTTAATACCATTTCCACTAAGGGAAAGAAATTATAATTGGGATTAGATATTAAAAAATGCAAGGATACAAGTTTTTCACCCAATTATCTTTCCTCCTAAATATTTGGAAATTTTTCCGGGTACAAAACTGAGTTGCCCAGCTGACCCAAATAAGGGCCTAAAATTCTCTTCATATAAAACTATTTTGAAAAAAATAAAAAATGATCCATACAGCTTTATGGCGCAAAAAAAATTCTTCTTTTTCCACCCAAATCTGTTATTGAACAAATTTTTTAGTAAAAAACCACGAACCCCAAACGTAACAATTTTCCTCAAGACTCACCGTATTATACTTGTTCACACACGATGCACATGTCTTTCACCTGTTTTATCTTTTTTTTACTTGTTGAATCGAAATTGCTTTATTTTCATTTTTTTGTAACTTTAACTCGAGATAAGATTGTTCAATTTTTTTAATTGGCTTTGTAGCTATTTGTTAACAAAAAACTTATCATTTAGTGCTGATCTAATTGTTGCTTTGGGATACCAGTGGCACACTGCAAGTTGATTTAACGATAGCAGGCTCGTGAGTTTTCTGCATTTGAATACGATTTCAACGCAAATGTACCTTGAATTAATAGCAGTTTTTCCGCATTTGAATACGATTCAAAGCAGATATACCAAGAATTAATAGCATTTTAAGCTTGGGGTGGATTACCTCTACAGCAGAATCTTTCCAACTTTAAATTACAATGTCAACTTTTAGTTGTTCTACTATTATTAGAAGTCGACCAAATCATTCATAATTATATGTGTTTATGTGTCCCAATGGATTAGTATCTATTACTTGCACTTGAGGGTATAGAAATCTATTTCTGAACAGCAAAAATCATTGCACGATTAGTAGTTGTTTTTAACGGTCGTCATTTTTTAACCAAGGAGTAACAGGATCTGCGAATATAATTTTTTTATAACAAGGGGTGGTATCAAATTGCCCAGTTTTAATATAATTTTAAAACAGTTTTCGCCTAAAGGTGAAACAATTTTAACGTTAGTTTAACAAAAAACAAATTTTAACAATAAAATGATAATTTCCATAAAATAAAACAACTTTTAATGAAAAATATTTTTAATGAAATATACTGTTGAAACTAATAACCTGTTATGAGATAGTAATAAAGAATAGATAATACAATACAAAAGGTTGTCTTATGTTAACGGACTACGTTGTTATCATCATATTAACAAGTGAGTACAATACTACAATTGATAATACATTGACAAAGGGGGTGGCCTTATGCCGACTTAAAACCCTTGAATTAAGCTCTTCCTTCAGTATGTTTCAGACATGGAAGAGTTTTAACCTAAGGAAAGAGAGTTTTGAAGTTTAGGAAGAAAGTGTGAGGAGAAATTGAAGAAAAATTCATAGAAAAATTACGTAAAAGCCCCTAAGGTATTTCCATCCATAAATCTTTTTTATTTTTTTGTATTACTTATTTAAATTATTGAAATAATCATTTGTTTACTGAAATTCCATGTCTTGATGTGTACTTATGGATAGATGCATGTTTAAGCAAACTTGAATGTGTAAACCCTTGAGATTGTTTTGTTTAGGAACCTTGTTTATTCAAACTTCCATATATTTCTCTATATTAACTGGAATTGATTGATTACAATTGGAGATTAACCTGGACTCACATGTGTAATACATATCCGAAAATAATGTTACAATACCAATAAATGTGTCTTTGGTGAGAGTTTGAAGTTCGGGTATGAAATCTGCCCTAAGGGTGAAAGTATGCCTGCCATGTGTTCGATGTTTTGCTTGACATAGCAAACGAACCTGAAAAATTATGAAATTTTAATTATGGATTGTTCAATATGTTTACTAATGTTGGGTGAAATATCATAGAAATTTATAATGTATAAAAATTATGAAAATTCCTGGAAATTGAATGAACGATAAAAGAGCCTATAGGGCAGATTTGCTATGTGGAAAAGAAATAGGCATATCTTGCTCTAGGAAACTCAGAATGATGTGTCGTCTTTTGTGTTCGGAACATAATATGATAAGGATTGGATTAACAAGAAGAATTAAAGAAGATTTGGACTGTAATTTGAATATGTTAGATATCAGAACTCGAGTCTAGATGGGACTTCATTTATAATGAATGATTTGAATTGAATAATATGATGCTTATGAATTGCGTTATGATTGAAGTTATTCTTTGGACTATTAATATTATTATGATGATACTAATATTTTAAGAATGATAGGAAGGGAAGAAGAGCTGATTGAACAAGTACCGGATAAAGGCAAGGGAAAAGCTAGTTAAACTGTCAAGGTGAGTGTACTTATGATTTGTTTCATATATAAATATGAATATAGCTCTAAGAGAGGATTTGTTTGAATACTTCGGTATTCAGGATTAGTTTGGATATTAAAATATCCAGGATTTGTTTGGGTCTCATGATCCAGGATTGGTTTATATACTTCGATATTCAGGATTTGTTTGGATATTAAAATATCCAGAATTTGTTTGGGTCTCATGATCCAGGATTGGTTTGAATACTTTGGTATTCAGGATTTGTTTGGATATTCAAATATCCAGGATTTGTTATTGCCAATGGGCATTATTATTTGGGTCTTATGATCCAGGATTTGTTATTGCCAATGGGCAGAATTATTTGGATCTTATGATCCAGAATTTGTTATTGCCAATGGGCAGAATTATTTGGATCTTCTGATCCAGGATTTGTGATTGCCAATGGGCAGGATTGTTCGGATTTTATATCCACATATCCGATATAGAATTATTATTCTATTGCAGGTAAGGAGTACGTCACTAATCTTAATGCTTACGGTTTATATTTTAACAATTTCAGGTTCGTACGCTGCCAGCTAGGATACCATATGACCGGTAACTTTGAGAGTTGCACCGTTGGAGAGAGCTAGGGTTTAAAAATGGGGATTTTATCATTGTCACACTGAAGATTTTAATATACTCACACATTGTATATATTAATTTAGTATAGATTGAGTTAATCATAGTTAATCACAGTATTGTATGTCCGCTTAATTATGACTCTGATATTGAATTTTGTGGTATAAGAATAATATTATGTTCATTATGCACATTGTGCAGAAAAATATTGATAAATGAAGTATATTTTCCAATGGGCTCGATATTATGATCCAATTATTTTAATAACAAATGATTAGTATGGATATTGGGTTTGGGGTGTGACAATTAGTGGTATCAGAGCGTGGTTATTAATTCTGGACGTGTGTGACGATTAGATAGCAGTTATTGAGTTGATTTGATATTTATGAAGTTTTTATGTACTAACCAATAGTTTAGTATTATAAACTGCTTATGTTGGTTGTTAAAACTTTGTTGTATTACAGATAATTCCAGATGGAACCTGTGGATGGACAACATCGAGAAGAGGGAGTAGCTTCTCGTACAGATAATACTGAAGAAGAGCAGAGTGTTTCTGGAAGGGCCGGAGAGAATGAACAACCTACAGAGATTCAGATGATGGTGCTGGCAATGAGGAGGATGGCAGAGCAACAAGAAAGAAATATGGCGTAAATGGCAGAACAACAGGCTAGATATCTAGAATCAAAGACTGTGGCCAGGATTGAGAAAGAGTCAAGGAAGGAAATGAAAGATTCCATGCATGAGAAGTTTTTGAAGTTGAACCCTCTAGAATATTCAGGGTCAGTTGAACCTATAGAAGTTGAGATGTGGGTCAGAGATCTAGAAACTATCTTTGCAGTTATGAAGGTTCCAGATAACCAGAAAGTGAATCTAGCTGTGTTTAAGCTCAAAGGAGAGGCGAAATATTGGTGGGAAGCCAGTAACCATTTGGTGCCCAGGATGGAAGGTACTGATGTTATTACTTGGGCTGAATTTATTAAAGCTTTGTATGTTAAGTATTTCCCTAAGGTTTATAGGAGGGAGAAGCTGAGGGAGTTTATAAATTTGACCCAAGGGAAAATTTCTGTAAGGGAGTATGATACTAAATTTACTTCTTTGTCTAGATTTGCTACTAAGTATGTGCAAGATGAAGGAGATAAATGTAGTAAGTTTCAAGATGGAATGATTTGGCCTATTCAAATAGAGTGGCCACTTATGAGTTAGAAGATTATGCTTCTCTGGTAAACAAAGCCTCGATAGCAGAAAGGCAAATGAACCAAGGGGTGGCGAGTAGAGAGAGTTTTAAGAAAAGTAGATTCGACGCATCTCACTCGAAGGGAGGTGAGGCTGGAAGTGTTAAGATGGAACCTCATAAATTTCAGAGAGGTGGGAGATAGTGGTAGAGGTCAGGGGAGATTTGGTAGATATACCAGGGGTGGAGAATCTTCTAGTCTGGGTTGAAGGTTAGGAAAAGGTGAGGCACCAGTGAGAGTTGTTACGTGTTTCTTTTATAAAGAGGAGGGGGATTATAAATACGAGTGTCCTAAGCTTAAAGGAGTGGAATGATACCATTGTCATCAAGTGGGGAATGTTAAAAAGAATTGTCCGCAGTTGTCAGAGACTCAAACAACACAGAGTGAAGTAGCAAGCAGAATGTTATCTCGAGGTAGTGTAGTGAAAAGTATGGGCAGATGACAAGCTAGTAGTTCCAGGCCAGGTGGACGAGTTTTTACAATGAAAGAAACTAAGATTACTCCAGATGTGGTGATAGGTACACTTTATGTTACTGATAGAAGTGCTTATGTTCTGATTGATCCTGGTTCCACACATTATTTTGTGTCATATGCATTTTCCATTTATCTGAATAGACCATGCACTCGTTTAGATGTGGGGTTAGGTATTTATATGCCTATGGGGGATATGGTTGTAGCTGAATATGCTTTTCGTGATTGTGTTTTGACTGTGGGGTCTAGAGATACAGTTATAAATCTACTTCCATTAGATATTTCTGATTTTGATATAATTCTGGGAATGGATTGGTTATCTAAATATCATGCATCTATGGATTGTTTCTGTAAGGAAGTTGTTTTTAATATCCCTGGTGAGCCTGAATTTAAATTTGTGGGGGAAAGGAAAATTGTTCCCAGTTGCATTATTTCTGCTATTCAGATGAGGAAATTATTGAGTAAGGGTTGTGAGGGTTTTATTGCATATGTTCTTGACACTAGGAAGGGATCTTTACAATTAGTCGATGTTCCTATTTTACGGGATTTTCCAGAAGTGTTTCCTAGTGAGTTACCAGGGTTACCTCCAGAAAGAGAAATTGAATTTAGTATCGAATTAGCACCGGGGACAACCCCTATTTCTATGGCACCGTATAGAATGGCACCTGCTGAGTTGAAAGAACTCAAGATTCAGTTGCAAGATTTACTTGATAGGGGGTTCATACAGCCTAGTGTATCTCCATGGGGTGCGCCAGTTTTATTTGTAAAGAAGAAAGATGGTACCATGTGTTTGTGTATTGATTATAGACAACTGAATAAAGCTATAATTAAGAACAAATACCCTTTACCTCGTATAGATGATTTGTTTGATCAGTTACAGGGTGCTAAAGTGTTTTCAAAAATAGACTTACGATCGGGTTATCATCAGTTAAGGGTCAAGGAGAGTGATATTTCTAAAACTGCTTTTCGTACTCGGTATGGTTATTTTGAATTTCTGGTGATGCCTTTTGGGGTGACTAATGCTCCAGCTGTATTTATGGATCTTATGAACTGGGTACTTCATCCTTTTGTTGATTCATTTGTGATAGTTTTAATTGATGATATTTTGATTTATTCACGTGATATGGTCGAACATGAAAAGCATATCACAACTATTTTGAATATGTTGAAAGATAAGAAGTTGTATGACATGTTTAGCAAGTGTGAATTTTGGCTATCACAGGTTGCATTTTTAGGCCATGTTGTTTCGGGAGATGGTGTATGTGTTGATCCTAAAAAGGTAGAGGATATTATAAAATGGGAGAGGCCCAATAACGTGACTGAGGTGAGGAGGTTTATAAAGGGATTTTCTTCAATAGCCTTGCCAATGACTAAATTAACCCGGAAAGATGTTAAGTTTGAATGGAATTCTGATTGCGAAAATAGTTTTGATGAATTGAAAAAGAGGTTGGTAACTGCACCTGTTCTTACTATTCCACATGGTGGAGATGGTTTTGTTATTTATACTGATGCTTCACACCAGGGGTTGGGTTGTGTTTTTATGCAACATGGTAAAGTTATTGCTTATGCTTCTAGGAAGTTGCGTACACATGAACGTAATTATCCTACACATGATTTGGAACTTGCTGCTATTGTGTTTGCTTTGAAATTATGGTGTCATTATCTATATGGTGAGGTTTGTGAAATTTTTACTGACCATCAAAGCCTTAAGTATTTATTTACTCAAAAGGAGTTGAATTTGAGGTAGTGGCGAGGGATGGAGTTAATTAAAGACTATGATTGTTCAAGTCACTACCACCTAGGGAAGGCAAATGTAGTTGCAAATGCTCTGAGTAGAAAGGCTTCGGGAAGGTTATCTTGTATTTGGTGTGCTAGAGTTTCCCAAATCATGGAGTTGATATTGATGGGAGTAGAATTGAAGCTAGTCGATGGGGACAGGTTATTTGCTCATGTAAGCGTGAGGCCTTTGTTAGCTACCCGTATTCGTGATTTGCAAAGTCAAAATCCTTTTCTTGAGAAGAAACGACAAGATGTCCGAGATGGTAAGTCTGAAGATTTTTGTATTGTGAATGATGGCTCTTTATTGTATAAGCAACGATTATGTGTGCCTAATGTGGGTGGATTGAAAGAGGAAATTTTAGATGAGGCTCATAATTCCATTTATACTATGCATCCCGGTAGTACTAAAATGTATAAGGATTTAAAGGAGAATTATTGGTGGAATAATATGGAGAAGGAAATAGTTGATTTTGTTGATAGGTGCCTTATATGTCAGCAAGTGAAAGTGGAGCATCAGAAACCTACTAGTCTGCTTCAGCCACTGCCGATACCGAAATGGAAATGGGATCATGTAACGATGGATTTTGTGGTTGGGCTTCCTCGATCTCAGAAGGGGTCAGATTCGATTTGGGTAGTGGTGGATAGATTGACCAAGTCTGCTCATTTTCTAGCAGTCAAGACTGCGTATACAGTTGATAGGTATGTTAATGAAATTATTAGATTGCATGGAGAACCGGTATCGATTGTTTCAGATAGGGACCCTACTTTTACATCCAGATTTTGGGATAGCTTGCAATATGCTATGGGTACTAACTTGAAGTTTAGTACGATTTCCATCCCCAGACAGATGGGCAGTCTGAAAGGACAATACAAATTTTGGAAGATATGCTTAGAGCTCGTGTGCTTGATTTCAAAGGTAATTGGGATGAATATTTGCCTTTGATAGATGTTGCATATAACAATAGTTTTCAGTCTACTATTGGTATGGCTCCATATGAAGCATTGTACGGTAGACGATGTCGTACACTGATATGTTGGGGTGAAGTTGGTGAAAGGAAGATAGAGGGTCCAGAATTGATAGAAGTCGCCACTGAAAAAGTGAAGATTATTCAAGATAGAATGAGAACAACTCAAAGCAGACAAAAAAGTTATGCGGATAAACGACGAAAAGATTTGGAATTCCAGAAAGGGGATTATGTGTTTCTTCGGATATCTCGATGGAAAGGAGTTATGAGGTTTGGAAAGAAAGGGAAATTAAGTCCAAACTACATTGGACCTTACGAAATCCTTGAAAAAGTCGTGATATTTGCCTACAAGTTAGCATTACCACAAGAGTTAGCTCGGTTACATGATGTTTTCCATGTTTCTATGTTAATAAAATATGTAGCGGATCCTTCACATGTGTTGGTAGAACAACCTATTGAGTTAAAGGAAGACTTGAGTTATGTGGAAGAACCACTTGCTATCGTAGATAGGAAGGAACAAGTATTGAGATCAAAAGTAATCCCACTTGTGAAAGTTGTGTGGAGAAGGAATTCCATGGAAGAGTATACATGGGAGAGAGAGGATACCATGAAGATTGGTTATCCGTATTTGTTTGATTCGGACAACCAAGGTATGTCAATTTCGAGGATGAAATTTCCTAACGGGGGGAGAATTGTGACAACACGAATATAATTATGATAAATCATGTTTAAATCATGATTAGATTATGTGATATGAATAATATGTCATTAGTATATATATAATGTTAAGTAATTATGTTTGGTTTAATCCCACCTTCCTAAAGCTTGAAATATCGAATTAGTTACAAATGTGAAATTTTAAAGTTTCGGTAGGAATGTTCCTGTTGGAGGCTAGTTTTGACCTTTATGACGTAACAATGAACTTGAGGTATACACTAGTTATTTTTAGATATATGAGTTAGGTTTATAACAAAACAAACGGTTCATCGAACGGACATCCGAGCGGGAAGATATTGTCTTTTTACGAACAGGGGGTAAATCAGTCATTTAGGCTTAAATGATATTTTGTTTTATGTAATGCCACGTGTTATATTTTGATTGGACCAAGAGGGGGTGGCCTTATGCCGACATAAAACCCTTGAATTAAGCTCTTCCTTCAGCATGTTTCAGCCATGGAAGAGTTTTAACCTAAGGAAAGAGAGTTTTGAAGTTTAGGAAGAAAGTGTGAGGAGAAATTGAAGAAAAATTCAAAGAAAAATTACGTAAAAGCCCCTAAGGTATTTCCATCCATAAATCTTTTTTATTTTTTTGTATTACTTATTTAAATGATTGAAATAATCATTTGTTTACTGAAATTCCATGTCTTGATGTGTACTTATGGATAGATGCATGTTTAAGCAAACTTGAATGTGTAAACCCTTGAGATTGTTTTGTTTAGGAACCTTGTTTATTCAAACTTCCATATATTTCTCTATATTAACTGGAATTGATTGATTACAATTGGAGATTAACCTGGAATCATATGTGTATTACATATCCGAAAATCATGTTAAAATACCAATAAATGTGTCTTTGGTGAGAGTTTGAAGTTCGGGTATGAAATCTGCCCTAAGGGTGAAAGTATGCCCGCCATGTGTTCGATGTTTTGCTTGACATAGCAAACGAACCTTAAAAATTATGAAATTTTAATTATATATTGTTCAATATGTTTACTAATGTTGGGTAAAATATCATAGAAATTTATGATGTAGAAAAATTATGAAAATTCCTGGAAATTGAATGAACGATAAAAGAGCCTATAGGGCAAATTTGCTATATGGAAAAGAAATAGGCATATCTTGCTCTAGGAAACTCAGAATGATGTGCCGTCTTTTGTGTTGGGAACATAATATGATAATGATTGGATTAACAAGAAGAATTAAAGAAGATTTGGACTGTAATTTGAATATGTTAGATATCAGAACCTGAGTCTAGATGGGACTTCATTTATAATGAATGATTTGAATTGAATAATATGATGCTTATGAATTGCGTTATGATTGAAGTTATTCTTTGGACTATTAATATTATTATGATGATACTAATATTGTAAGAATGATAGGAAGGGAAGACGAGTTGATTGAACAAGTACCGGATAAAAGCAAGGGAAAAGCTAGTTAAACTGCCAAGGTGAGTGTACTTATGATTTGTTTCATATATAAATATGAATATAGCTCTAAGAGCGGATTTGTTTGAATACTTCGGTATTCAGGATTTGTTTGGCTATTAAAATATCCAGGATTTGTTTGGGTCTCATGATCCAGGATTGGTTTGAATACTTCGATATTCAGGATTTGTTTGGATATTTAAATATCCAGGATTTGTTTGGGTCTCATGATCCAGGATTGGTTGGAATACTTCGGTATTCAGGATTTGTTTGGATATTCAAATATCCAGGATTTGTTATTGCCAATGGGCATTATTATTTGGGTCTTATGATCCAGGATTTGTGATTGCCAATGGGCAGGATTGTTTGGATTTTATATCAACATATTCGATATAGAATTATTATTCTATTGCAGGCAAGGAGTACCTCACTAAGGTTAATGCTTACGGTTTATATTTTAACAATTTCAGGTTCGTACGCTGCCAGCTAGGATACCATATGACCGGTAACTTTGAGAGTTGCACCGTTGGAGAGAGCTAGGGTTTAAAAATGGGGATTTTATCATTGTCACACTGAAGATTTTAATATACTAACACATTGTATATATTAATTTAGTATGGATTGAGTTAATCACAGTATTGTATGTCCGCTTAATTATGACTCTGATATTGAATTTTATGGTATAAGAATAATATTATGTTCATTATGCACATTGTGCAAAAAAATATTGATAAATGAAGTATATTTTCCAATGGGCTCATGATTATGATCCAATTATTTTAATAACAAATGATTAGTATGGATATTGGGTTTGGGGTGTGACAGAAGTAGTGGGAGCATGCATATGTTGACACAGGCTATTGACTGTGTGAGCAATATCTGGCCTAGTAAGACACAAGTATTGTAAGGCCCCAACTAGAGACCGATATTCAGTGGGATTAGAGAGAAAAGTAACAGTGGCATCGGTTGAGTCTCTGGGAATAGAGGGTGTTTTAGCAGGGTTGACATGAGTCATGTTGTCTTGAGAAAAAAGTTTCTCTATCTAGCTACTCTGATTGAGCTGAAAACCCCCAGGAATTGAAACGAGTTGCATACCAAGAAAATAGCTTAGAGCTCCAAGATCTTTAAGAGAAAAAACTGTACTTAATTTTGTAATGAAACTTTGAAGAAGGTGAGAGTGACTGCAAGTGATGAGAATGTCATCTACATATAATAATAAAAGAAGAATGCCAAAAGATGAATGGTAAATAAATAAAGAAGGATCTGCCTGACTACATACAAAACCATAATTAATAAGAAATGTACTAAATTTATCAAACCAAGCTCTTGGAGCCTGTTTAAGGCCATAAATGTCTTTTCGGAGTGCGCAAACATGAAGTGGATACAAAGGATGAATAAAACCAGGTGGTTGTTTCATGTAGACTTGTTCTTGCAAATTTCCATGTAAAAAGGCATTCTTTACATCTAATTGAATTATGCACCAACCATGTGTTATGGCGATAGAGAGAACAATGTGAATAGTAGTAGGTTTAATTACTGGACTAAAAGTGTCTGAAAAATCAATACCTTCTATTTGATTATATCCTTGAGCTACCAACCTGGCTTTATTTCTCTCAACACTTCCATCTGGTTTTAATTTTTTTTTATAAATCCATTTTGATACAATTAAATGCATATGTGGTTGTTTAGGTACAAGAGTCCAAGTGTGATTTTTGTTAAGAGCAGTAAGTTCTTCATGCATAGCCTGAACCCATTTGGGATCAGATAATGCTTCTTTTTAATGTGTAGGTTCAAGAGGGAGTGTAAGCATGGTGTGAAGAGGTGTAGTAGATGAGGGAGTTGAAGTTTGTGTGGCTTTGGCTCGAGTGAGCATGGGGTGTTTATTTTGAATGATATGAGGTTGGTCAATGTTTAAAGGAATAGTGAGTTTGATACCTTGTGGGTTATAAATTGTGGTAGGTGGAATTGTATGGGTAGATTTACTAGGTAAAAAATCGTGAGTGTGAGGACTGTTAAAAAAATGAGGTGATGTGGACAAGGATGAGGGTGGAGTGTAGCTTGGCAGAGTACAGTTTGGAGTAACTTCAAGAGGAGGCGCACAGTGGTCTTGGTGAGGGGCTGTAGGACTACCATTGGCAGGGGGATATAAAGTATGAATAGTGGGACTTGATATCATGTCAGGTGGACTAGGTAAGGCAACCCCATATCCAGTTGGTGTACCGCTAGTATCCACGGAAGGGACACTGGACAAAAAGTCAGGGTGCCCACTTGCTGATGGAATGGGGCGAGATGATGTTTGGTCTGTAACTTCAGCAGGTAAAGGATAAGTTTTATTGTCGCGTGTAGGAGTTTCCACACTCTTAGTTGTACTATTTAATTTTATTAATGGTGGAAAAATAGTATCATTGGACTTTGTTGCTGAGATTTGGTTTGTGTGAGAAGACGTTTCTTTATTCCCTACTTCTAAAAATTCAGAATAGGTCGTCCGGTGTTACATATGGCATTATAGTTTCATCAAAAACAACATGTCTTGACACATATACTCTCCTTGTAGAGGGATGATAACACCTATAGCCCTTATGTAAGGAGCTATAACCAATGAAGACACAAGGAAAAGACTTTGGGGAAAATTTATGTTGAGTTTTTCCTCTAATATATGGGGAGCATCTACAGGCAACCACCTTAAGAGATTCATAGCAAGGTAGCTTATGATACAACTTGAAAAGAGGAGTTTGTTTATTTAGTTTGGAAGATGGCAGTCTATTGATGATATATACATCAGTTAGAAAGGCATCAACCCACAGATATAAAGGTATTTTTGCATATAGCATAAGGGTGAGAGCAGTTTCAACAATATGTCTATGTTTTCTTTCGGCAACTCCATTTTGTTCCGGTGTGTCAGGACACGAAATTTGTCTAACAATTCCATGTTTATGTAAGTGTTCAATAAAAATATTACTTGAAAATTCTCCTCCACCATCACATTGAATTTTTTTTTATTTTCTTATCAAACTGTGTTTCAACCATATTTTGAAATTTGAGAAAAGTGTCATAAAAATCAGATTTATGTTTAAGAGGGAACAACCAAGTATATCGAGAATAGTCATCTACAAATACAGCATAATACTTCATATTTTGAGATGAACTAATGGGAGCAGGTCCGCATAAATCTGAATGAATTTTAGCTAGAGGTTCTAAAGAAATTTTATCATTCAAATTAAATAGTTGCTTACAACTTTTTCCCATTTGACAAGAGACCCAAACAGTAGAATTTTTATTCCAATGTGTAACATCAAGACACTTATTTCTAGATAATAATTTCAGAGTTTGACTACTAGGATGCCCTAATCTCATGTTCCAAACATCATCACTACTCTTGCTCCCTTCATTGGCAAATAAAGCTTGAATTTTTTTTCATCAAAGGCATATAGAGACCCTTGTTTAGTTCCTTTGGCCATCACTCGTTTGGTCTTCTTGTCCTTAACAACAAAATCATTGTCAGTAAATTCAAGGGTGCATTTATTTTCTTTAGCAAGTTGAAAAACAGAAATAAGTAAGTTTTTAAGTTTTGGGACAACAAGAACATCTTTAAGAGTGAGTCCACTTATTTTATTTTCACCTACGTGCGTTATGTCTAATTGAGATTCATCACCCATTACTACTTTATTATTACCAAAATATGGTTTTAAATTTGAAATGTTACCTGATGTGTTGGTCATATGAGTAGAGGCACCTGAGTCCACATACATGTTATGATAAAAGGGAAATTGTTGAGTTGCCACCATTGCTTGTGTGTTACCTGGAGAACCAACGGAGAAATCCCACCTATAGTAACATGTTAGTGCTTTGTGTTTGTTGGATCCACAAATTTGACACTCCACTCGTGTTGTGGAGTTTTCTTGTCTATGTTGTGCTTGAGTTGTGTTTCTGAAATTTATGCCTTCTGGATAAGGAGTCCTTGTGTTTTGTCCCCCACCTTGCATTGTGTCGGATTGTCGAAAATGATTGCCGCCATACCTGCCATTTTTATTAATGTTAGAAGTAGTGTTAGGATAATAACCCGCTGGTCGAAAACCACGACCTCTTGAATTGTAGTTTCCTCCAAAATTTCCTCCATAGTTGCCTCTGCCTCTACCTTGTCTTCCTCTTCCTCTACCATTTCCTTGATATCCTCCTCTTTGTGCTGTAAAAGCATAAGTGGGATCCGTAGTGGACGTATGTTCTTGTGAAGTGGGTGTTGCTTCCTTCTCTTCTCTCATATCAAAACCTCTTAAAGCAGTTATGAGTTGTCCAAGTGTTGGATACGGTGGTTTTCCAATCATAACAGTACGAAAGGTTTTATATTTAGCTCCCAACCCATGGACAAAACTGATAACTTTAAAATCTTCATCCAATGGTTTGTTATTGGCCATAAGTCGATCACAAATTTCTTTGAATGTTTTGACATAGTCATCAATGGTTTTTCCTTCCATTGATATATTACGCAATTGTTCTTTGAGAGAAAATTCTTTTTCCTTGGACACTTGAAGATATTGATCTTCTAGTGTTTGCCATATTTGTTTGGCAGTGTTTCAACCCACTATTAAATACATAGATTCGTCACTCATTGTGCTCGAAATCCAGCTTCTCAAAAGACAATATTTTTCATCCCAAACAGCACATGTAGATAGCTCTGTGCTCACTTCTTTGTTCTTGCCATTTATAGGACTAATAGGTGGCTCATCAAAAAGAAAATGAGTCACTTTTAAAGACTGAATTAATTGCAACATTTCAGTTCTCCAAATGAGATAATTTGAGGGTTTTAGATTCATGGGATAAATGGCTATTAACTGATGAAGAGAGCTCAAAGAGAGACTCAACCCAGATGAAGTCATTTGAGAAGCACCGCAATGCTCCGATAACATGATAATTTTATAAATAATAACAACACCTGAACAAAGTCAGGAAAACAGAACAAAATGAATCTTGCGTTATAGAATTATAGAGCTGTTAAATGAATAACAAAAGCTCGTTCCAAATACATAGAACTCACTGTGCTATTTATAATACATAGCCAGTATGATAGAATACAACGGGAAGATAAATAATTGCATGAGAATAGCAACAATACTTTGTATGTCTAACGTGTTTGAGTTAACTAAGATGCCAGCACAACTCCAACGTTATGAAGGCTGCCAACATAATATGTCCTGGTACACCAGCTATCTGTCGACATAACTAACTTCCTCAAATATAGGAGCACATGTGATAATGATAATTACGTGGGTAAAGGTATATTATATCATTTCACCGGTTTTTTCTTCTTTTTTTTTATTTGTTGAATCGAAACTGATTTGTTTTCATTTCTTTGTAACTTTAACTCGGGATTAGATTGTTCAATTTTATTAATAGATTTTGTAATTATTTTTTTAATCATTTACCCACATATTTGTTAATAAAAGACTCATCATTTAATGCAGATGTAATTACACACTGCAAGTTGATTATGCATTTGAATACGATTCAAAGCAGATGTACCTAGAATTAATAACATTTTAAGCTTTGGGTGGATTACCTCTAAGGCAGAATATTTCTAACTTGGAATTACAATATATGTGTTTATGTGTTTGTGTCAACCAAACCATTCATAATTATTTGTGTATATGTGTCCCAATAGATTAGTATCTATTACTTGCACTACAGGGTATAGTAGTCTATTTCTAAATAGCAAAAAGCATTGCACGATTAATAGTTGTTTTTAAAGGTCTTCATTTTTAAACAAGGAGTAACCGGATCTGCGAATATAATTTTTTCATAACAAGGGGTGGAATCAGATTGCCCAATTTTAATACAATTTTAAGACAGTTTTCGCCTAAAGGTGAAACAATTTTAACAATAGTTTAGCAAAAAAACAAATTTTAATAATAAAATAAACTTTTCATGAAATAAAAGAGCTTTTAATGAAAAAAAGTTTTTGTGAAAAATAGTGTTGAAACAATTTTTTTTAACACAAATCAGTTTTTAGCCCTTAAAAACTGTTATAACGAAAAATAAAAGCACTTCAAAACATTTTTTAACAAATTAAAAAAAATTTAATCAAGAAAAACAATTTTTAAAAAAATTAAAAAATTTATTGGGATGATAAATTTGTGGAAAAAATTTGTCATCCTAAATAGGTTAGAATTTTTTTTTCGTAACTCTTTTAAAAAAGATGATAAAATTTATGTGTTGACATGGTAGCCATGCATTTTTTTCTATAAAAAATAAAAGTTATCAAACACACAAAATAGTGAATAATATATTCGTTTGCAGCTATTTACCACTTTTGTCATTGTGTATCAAAAGGACCATAATTTTTCTTTATTTTGACTTGAAATGAAATGTGTATATGGGATTCTTTCAACAGCATCTTCCGGGAATACAAGCACTTCACGAATTCTGATTTTTTTCATTCAAATCATTAGCTGATTCTACCAACATGCAATCTTTCAGGATTCAAATTGTTATTTCACATGAGTATTGACATGGGTATTCATGTGGTTATTTCACATGACTATTTACATGGTTATTTCAATATTTTAATGGAAAGCAATTGTAAACGGGGTTAGATATTAAAAAATAATGGGGTACAAGTTTTTTCACTCAACTATCTTTCCTCTTAAATATTTGCAAATTTTTTCAGATACAAAACCGAGTTGCGCAGCTGAACCAAATAAAGGCCTAAAATACACTTCATATAAAAACTATTTTTGAAAAACAAAAACAAAGAAGAAATGACCCCTACAGCCTTAAGGCACAAAAAAATTTGTTGTTAGCCCCAAAAAACTGTTTTAACGAAAACGAAAAACCCTTCAAAACATTTTTTAACAAAATGAAAAAAAAATTAATCAAGAAAAACAAGTTTAAAGAAAACAACGAACTTTATTCGAATGACATGTTTGTGGAAAAACTTCGTCATCGTATATGAATTGCCTAATTTTTTACAAAAAGATGATAGAATTTATATGTGGACATGGCATCTATGCAATTTTTTTTTAATAAAAATAAAAGTTATCAAACACCCAAAATATTGACTAATATATTCGTCTGCTGCTATTTACCACTTTCGTCATTATGTATCAAAAGGACCATAATTTTTTTTCATTTTGACTTGAGATTAAATGTGTATTAGGGATTCTTTCTATTGCATCATCCAGGAATGCAAGCACTTCACGAAATCTGATTTTTTTATTCAAATGATTAGCTGATTCTACCCATTCTTGTAATATTTCAGGATTCACATTGTTATTTAACGTGAGTATTGACATGGGTATTCACGTGGTTATTTCAGATGAGTATTTACATGGGTATTTTCATATTTTAAGGGAAAAAAATTATCGTTGGGATTAGATATTAAAAATGCTACGTAATAGTTTATCAGATTTTAATTTCGGAAGCGACCGATTTGAAAAAGTTTTTATGCCGAAGGGAACTAAATATTCCTCAAGTGGTTCCTATAAATGAGGAGCTACATAACAGCAAGCCTATTTCTCACGTGGATAATTATATTCTCTTTTGCCCATTAGTCTGGGTTATACTTCATTTGGAGTTTATGTCCAATGCTTACAATGTGCGATAACTATCAGATGACGTACCTGGGGGATTCCTTTTGGGGCTTTTGTGATGTCGACAGTGCCGGTACCTCGGGGATGAGACGGTCTTGACATTGATCATTTTACCCCAAATAATATTGCCTACGTACTTGTATCCCGAAGGGAATATACGGGAGTTGCCATCGCATATTTATTGGAGATGTGACTGATGGTCAATGTATAGTCTAGGGTATGGTCGCCTATACGAATGGCGGGAAAACATATTGATTTACCCTATGTGAGTGATGGGGTCTTGCGTGTGGAAAATCATATGACTATACCTAGTATGCATATATAAATGTATCGGTCTTAGGTCTTAGGTGTGGGGCTGATATTTATCCGAGCCGAGTTATTTAGGTTGTTCGAATAATTCAACCACAATATATATATATATATATATATATATATATATATATATATATACGTAATTCAAAGAGATTGGGAGTTACAAAAGGGTTTCCATACTTAAACAAACTATGAAAACAGTGACTACCACTAATGATATTGTGAGAGTTACACATTGTATACTTTGTGTTTTTTTTTTAATAAATAGGTATAGATTGAAAAAAAAGAGGTATTCATACTCTCATCATCCAACACATTGTTACGTTGAGTTTCCCCATCACTATTTCCCTGAAAGAATGCGATTTGCCCTTAAGGGAACAATAGAATGACGAAACGAAAAACAAGATCAAACAAACAAATCAAACACTTATAATACTCATATTAATTAAATTAAAATAAAAACCTGCTACATTAATGAATTAAATAAAAGAATAAAAAAATCATAAACAATTTCAAGATGAATATGTGACAGTGCCCAAATGCTGCCAAATTACAGTTTTCTTCCCGTAATGCTTCTTCCAAATACCAAGCAATGCCTTATCAATGAGGTCGTTAAATGTAAATAGAAAGCAATGCCTTATCGTTAATTTTTAAAATCGGAGAAAACATAAATTTGAGATTTGATTATTTTTATTAATTAAATAACTTGGTTTTATTAGTAGAAGAGTGAAATTTCACGAGGAATTAATATCGGAGTCCAAATGAAAAAAAAAAATAACGATTCGGCGTATAAATTAAACTAGGCAAACGGGGAAGATTTGCCCTGGCCGAATCGATTCGGCATATTAGGCCGATGCAATTTGGGTCGGTAATTTTGTTTGAGTTTTAATGGGATTAGGATTCCTAATATCTATATAATGACTCTAAATAGTTGCGGGACTTTTATAAACACTTTTTACCAACACTAAAAAATAGAAAACATATTTTATTTCCTCCGCCTCTGTATTAAAACCGTAGCCCCATTTTCCCTTCACCATTCAACCTAAGATTTATAGGCCTATTTATGAATATTTCGTGCGGGAGCTAAAACGCGACTTGGCTATTATAGCGAGGGGAACGTGTTGTTGCAATCTAATTTTTGAGGAAGAATATATGGGATGATTCATGTGATGATTTTGAAGTATGGAACTTACACAATATTCTCCTAAATTCTTTTGAGAGTATTCCATTTGATCATGTGTAATTTGAACTCATGTTGAATTATGATATTCATTTGAAAATCCTAAAATAATTTCTGGAATCTTTGATGTTGATTCATTGATTAATTGAATTGTTGATTTGGGCATCGCGTCATGAGATTTTAATATGCAGGGAGAATGGGCACCCGCCAATTGCCCAAAATCCGATATATGGCTTGAGAATGCTTAGAGAAGGTGAGGTGAGGCCTAGTGACCCATTGATGTGTTATTGAGAAATTTATATTAATATAATGCAGGAGTTTTAAATTTGATTTATATATGCGGATTCGTATTGTTGCGACATACTCATTGTGCTATTTATTTTGAGCATCTATCCCTGTCATATTGTGTATGTCTCCGTATTTTCTTTTAATGGCAGGTTAGTGCGAATTGGGACGCTAAGGATTATTTCTAGGATTTTTGAACATGGAGATTCAAAGATTTATTATTTTGTTATATATATTGATGGTGTAATTTTTGTTGGAGAACTGTGTATTTTGAGAGAAACATTACCGAAATCATTATTGTGGAAGTGTAATAATTTATGGATTGGTTATATTTAAATTATGGAATATATTGTTAATGGTTTTTCATTAGTTTATCATAGTAGCACGCCGCGTGTTTCTTTTCAGGCGTGTGCGGTGTTGCATGTGAGTGATGTGTGTGTGTGTGTGTGTGTGTGTTTTGGTCTTAGATCATAGGTATCGAGCTGATATTTATCTAACCCGACTTATTTAGTTAGTTTGAATAATTTCACCACAATATATATACGTATTTCATAGAGATCGGGAATTGCTAAAGGATCTCAATAGTTTAAATAAAATGCAAAAAAAAAAATGACTACCACTAATGATATTGTCGAAGTTATAAAATGTATACATTGTGGTTTTTGTAATAAATAGGTATGCATTGAAAAAATAAGTGCTATTCATACTTTAATCCTCCACCACTTTGTTACGTTGAGTTCCCCCATCACTATTTCCCTTAAAGAATTCAATTGTCCCTTAATGGCACAATAGACTGACCGGAAGAAAAACATGATGAACAAAACAAATCAAATACTGATGAAAAACATATTAAAAATTTTGAAACAAAATACTTCTAATTTAGGAAATTAAATGAAACAATAAAAAAATCATATACAATTTCAAGACGAATATGTGACACATCCCCAACTTTGCCAAATTACAATTTTCGTCATGTAATGCTTATTCCAAATTCGAAACAATGCCTTATCCACGAGGTCGTTTTGATACACATTTAATCTCAAGTCAAAATACAAAAAAAATTATGGTCCTTTTGATACCCAGTGACGAAAGTGGTAAATAGCAGTAAACGAATATATTATTCATTATTTTGTGTGTTTGATAACTTTTATTTTTAATGAACTCCCCATATAAATTTTATCATGTTTTTGAAAAGAATTTGGAAAAATTTTTCTAACCTATATACGTTGACGAATTTTTTCACAAATTTATCATTCCAATTAAATTTGCTAATTTTTTTAAACTGGTTTTTCCTGATTAATTTTTTTATTTTGTTCAAAAATGTTTTGAAGTGTTTTTATTTTTCGTTAAAACAGTTTTTAAGGGCTAAAAACTGATTTGTGTTAAAAATATTTTCTTCAAGAGTATTTTTCACAAAATTTATTTTTCATTAAAAGTTGTTTTATTTTAATGAAAAGTATATTTTTATTGTTAAATTTCTTTTGTTAAACTAACGTTAAAATTGTTTCACCTTTAGGCATAAACTCTGTTAAAATTGTATTAAAACTTGGCAATCTGATACCACCCCTTGTTATAAAAAAATTCTATTCGCAGATCCAATTACTCCTTGTTTAAAAAATGACGACCTTTAAATACAAAGATTAACCGTTCATTATTTTTTTGTCGTTTAGAAATAGACTACTATACCTTGAAGAGAGAGAAAATATTGTAACAAATCATCTCGTATATCCTGAAATCAGGGAAGTAATTCGTTTATCAAGTAATTTGTTTTTTGTTTAGAAACTATTATTTTAAGAGTTTCTTATATCATTTTAAGTTGTTTTTATTTTTAAAATTTATTGTTTAGAAACTCTTTCTTAGTAACTATTTTTTCGGTTATAATTGTATTTTTTTTGTTAAAAATTATTTTTTAAATATCAGATTGTTTACATTTGTCAGTTTTTTGTATTAATTGTAGTAACCATGTCACTTTTGATAGTCGAAAAATTAATGTTATAAAACAACGGTAAATGTGAGATTTTAGGATTTGCATTGAAATTTTGTCATCCCATGTAAAAACTTTCCATCTACCATTTTCCCACTTTCGAATCAAATGGACCATTAGTGTAAAAAATAATTGTTTTCAAAATATATATTTTTTTAATATAGAAACTTTTTTTCAAAAATGTTTTCAATAAATAAAAAAGGCATTTTTTTTAAGTGTTATTAATACCAAAATAAAATTTTAATAAATATTTTAAATGTTTTTAACTATTTCAAATATTTCTTAGTTTTCAATGACACGAAATACCATTTTGCCCCTAAATTCAGTTAAAGTTAACCGTCAAAATGGATGTAATGAAAAATAGGACTTAATAGAAATAATTTATATATTTAGGGGTCACATAGGCAATTAACTCTTGCCACAATATATTTCATAATTTAAATATAAGCAATCCATAAATTGTTACACTTCCATAATAATGATTACAATAATGTTTCTTTCAAAATACAGAATTCTCCAACTATAATTACACCAACAATATGTGACACCCGCCTAATAAAATACCGGGTGATCAGTCCTATACCAAATTAAACAGGAATCTCGCCTGGCTCATTCTTAGCATCACTGTTGAAAAACTTTTTAATTACTAATCACCTAGTCTTAAATTAAGTTGATGCCAAATTTTATCTTATGAATTAAATAAAACTCAACCAACATACATGAACGAATATAAGAAGGAAACTAAACATGCCTCAAAGTAAGTACAAGAATTTGTCGAACAACATCGACTACAATCAATCCATAAAGTGTAGGTATAAAAGAATAGCGATACATGCCAAAAGTGAATATGAAAGGTACAAACTCAACAGTACAATTGAAAAAGTCCCTATCTAAAGATAAAATGAGAAAACTGTCTAAACAAAGATCCTGCAGCAATCCACATAAGCTGCAGCTGCGCACCTTATAAGAAGGATCAAGACTGACGCCGCTGTGGTAGGACACCTAAAAGGTTTTTGAAAATATTTTATAGCAAGGGTTAGAACCAAAAACATTTAACAATATTTAACAAGTGTATTTAAATGGAGAAAATTAAAATGAAAATTCTCTCCATATTTAAATTAGTGTCGTGCACACCCTTGAGTTTACGTCACCCCTCAACTAATGTGCACGCCAAATGAAACTATAAATGGCCCACCTATCTAACTACTCCTTAACTAGTCTTGTCACATAAACCCACCGACTTCCCACTACTAAAACTCTAGTGGTTTTAGTATTCTTTATAAGTTATCCATCACAATAACTTATTTTAATAATTTCTTAATAAATACCATATAACATTCCCACAAGTTATATTCCTTATACAATTTACATCACGTATACGAGTCATAAGTTAAATTTCACGCTAACTTATTTGTATCCATATCCAACTTGACACCATATAACCATTTCAAAAGTTATATTATCTGTACATTTCACAAGTTATATTATCTACACATTTCACACCATGTATATATATGTAAATTCTCGTACATAATTTTGTACTATGTATGTGTATCATATCTCAACATTCACACACATGTCGGATATAAATGCTATCACCGATGCTTAGGAGGCGACCATAGCTCCCTCCGAAGTGTCTGCTCCATACCGTAATGACCCTGCTTCTAATACGGACGCTATGGCCAAGGGAATATGCTCACCCTCCATTTGATAGTCAAAGGACTCACCCACATCGCGCGACCTCCTATGATAGCATTAATATTGGTATAGCTTTACTGTATATATTATTCACATAAATATAAATAAATCATATATGTAATACACATCGACATATATAAATAAATCCAGGCTATCGAAGTATTATGCCCATACCTAAACCTAAAATATTTAAGTCTATGGTCCGGCTTCATTTTAATTAGCTACACACTAATTAATTCCTATTATTTTGGCGTCACCCTTTCAAATATACCCGAACTCTTTATATCTCGGCCCGAAATTCAATAGTTTTAATTTTCCCTTCAATTTCATCTAATCAAGTGAAATTGCATAAACAACAAGATTACAATATGCTAAATAACAAACCTGCATCTTCAATTTCATGCATTCAGATATAATAACTTAAACAACGAGATTACGAAATGATAACTCATAAACTTACCTCTTGAATTTCATTAGTCCACTAATTAATTCAAGGTTAGGTATTCTAAATTTAAACCCTAATCAATACTCAATTTCATAATTCAGTTAGGGCAGGAACTAAAAATCTCCCACACAACATGTCTGAATGAGGGGAGATTAAGAAATTTGGGAATATAAGGGATGGTTCGAACGAAGAGCCCTTTCGTTCGAACGACAGTGGATCTCGTTCGTACGAAATACCATGTCGTTCGAATGACATTGGTATTTCTCCTCTCTATCCCTTTTTCTAAAAACCCAGTCCTCCATTACCAAGTTTCGACCTCTGTTCTGAACAGATTTCTGGATTCAAAACGCCCCCAAATTTATCCTAAGTCCATTCTTTTATTATAACAAATCTAGCCCTAACAATTTCATCAATTCAATAATCAATTTCATCAACTATCAAAACCTCTTACAGATTTAACTCTCATTAAAAAGAAATCCCACTTTTCTCAAGAACAAACCCTATAATTTAATTGAATTCCACTTCTTTTAGTATGAAAATGTAGATGCAAATTTATAATCACAATTGAAACCAGTTGCCTAAAAAAGGAAGATCTAGGGCTTCAATGAAGGGGACGAAATGGAATTGAAGCAATCTCTTCGAGATCCCCAAGTTCCTCTTCTCTTTGGCTCTCCCTATAGCTTTTTCCCTTTTTAGTCTTCTAATGTGATTTAATGTTGCTTAACCCTTACACATTTTGGGTTAAAAACCCTATTCACGTTTTTGGGCATAAGGACCTTATAAAAAGGGTCCATACCTTCTATATGGAGCTCAAACATGTCTAATTAGGCCGCGGCATCCAATATATGCATATGACTATTCATTTCGAGCTATTTCGACCCGAACGGACTCAACCGCGCGCTCAAAATCACCATCCGGAATAAATTTCTAAAATTAACAATCACACATTAATTTATTTGAATATATTCACTTTTAAATATTCCCTTTAATTAATTTTCATTAATTTACGACCCAAGTGAATTACTAATTACTGAATTAATTAAATAAAAATAATAACCCAGAAATTACTTGGTGTTACACAATATATATAATAAAACAATAAATCTTTGAATCCCCATGTTCTAAAATCCTCAAAATAATCCTTAGCGTTCGAAATCACGCTAACCTGCCACTAAAAGAAAATACGGGAAAGTACACAATATTAGAAGAATAGATGATCAAAATAAAAAGCATTATGAATAAGTCGCAACAGTACGATTCCACATATACAAATTAAATGCAAAACTCAAGCATTACATCAATATAAATTTTACTCTTCGAATATTAAAGCCAACATATTTAATTAATAAAAATAATTAAATCTCAATCTTTATTTTTCTCCGATTTTCAGAATTAACGATAATGCATTGCTTGGTATTTAGATTTAACAACCTCATGGATAAGGCATTGCGGGAAGAAAATTGTAATTTGGCAGTGTTTAGGGAGTGTCACATATTCATCTTGAAATTGTTTATGATTTTTTTTATTCTTTCATTTAATTCATTAAATTAGAAGTGTTTTGTTTGAATTTAATTAATATGTTTATTATACGTATTTGATTTGTTTGCTTGATCATGTTGTTCGTTTGGTCAGTCTATTTTGCCCTTAACGGCAAATCCTATTCTTTCAGGGAAATAATGGTGGTAAAACTCAATGAAACAATGTGGTGGAGGATGAAAGTATGAATACCTCTTGTTTTTTCAATCTATACCTATTTATTACAAAAAACACAATGTATACAATGTGTAACTCTCAAAATATCATTAGTGGTAGTCAATGTTTTCATAGTTTGATTAAACTATGGAGACCCTTTTGTAACTCCCAATCTCTTTGAATTACGTATATATATATTGTGTCAGAATTAAATTTTTTTAAAAGTCCGATAGGCATGCAATCAGTTCCCAATAATGCGAAAATTAGGTGTTTATTTTGTAATTTTTTTAAACGAATTTCCATTTTTTTTTTTGTTAAGGGAAGTATCCAAAAGCTCCCCCCAAAAGTATTTAACTCACATATGAACAACCAATATAAAACTTCCCCCAAAGCCTCCTAAACCACTAATTATCAATGGTAAATAGCTCTTAGTAAAACACTCACCGAAAATTGTAAGTGTAAACAAATTACATTCAGTTTACACTTTATCATAAGTTTTGTTAAGGAAACATCCAAAAACTAAATTTTGTACCCCAATTTATCATAAGTGTAAAGAAATTACATTTTGACTGTGATAATAAAACTTGCATTTGCATCATATAATATTAAAGGTGGATGGGGTCCACGTAGGACCCTATTGGCAATTTATCAGCTTGTACTATGACAATTCTTATGTATTCTTGTGCTATCAAGAAAATGCATCCCCTTACCTAAGGAGTTTCGAATAAATAAAAATATATCCTCAAAATTATTAAACAATGAGTATAACAAAAGCTATACATTTCATCGATAAATAAACAAAAAGAGTATGTCTTCATTGCACGTTTACGTAGGGACAACCTTAAACAAAAATAAACAAACAAACAGAAGATCATAATAAATTTTCATAATAAGCATCCATTTAAGCAAACAAACACACAACCGAGTCTTTCAAATTGATGAATTTGTCACACTCACCTTCTAACGGAGCGAGTCAAACACGCCAGTAGTATAGGGTGGTCTAAACAAATCACGCATAAATCTTGCAATGATTTAAACAAATTAATTCACGAACAAATAAATAAAAATTGGCCTCTTGAAATTGTTCATAAATAAATTTTATGTCGCTAGGTAGAGCCATACTTCATTTTTCACTCATGAAGTGGAAAAAATAAAATTGCCTATTTTACCTATTTTCTGGGGACTAAAAAAAAAGGCCAAAATTGCCAAGAAATCGCAGTAAATGGAGATCGATATTTACGAAAATGATATAATTTTATGAACAGTGTCAAACACATATTAGGTTGTTGGTTATGATAAAAATAGGCCAAAGTTTTATTTGCCCGAAAAGATCTGGGAAAAATATCCTTTACCGCCTTTCCCAAGAAAAACCCAAAATTTTCAATTTTAATTGGTCATGTTTGGGAGACCCTATCTCCATCAATACTTATCTAAAATTAGTGCATTATACGTTGTTTTTGAAACCTTTCGACATAAAACAATTATGAAAATGAAATTAAATCTTACTGGGTACAAGGCCTTCAAAATAACGTGCAAAGTTACGAAAAAAATATTGTTTAGCGTATAAACCCAGAATTTTCAGTTATTTGGACATTATCTCCACTTAGACATTCATATAATTTTGTTGTCGGACCGTCAATTCTCGACGCCATTGTTATATACACAAGAAGAGTTAGTAATTTTGTTTGGCCAACTTAAATTATGTTAGTAATAGGATAAACAAATGCATGATTTTCATTAATCAATAACATGAAATACATAGATGTAGATGGCCGTTGAACACTAGATTGAGCTTATTTCGTGCAAACTTACACACACATACACATAAATAAATATGTATATGTAGATGTCCCTGAGATACTAGTTGATTAATTTAAATGCCGGATCCACACAAGCACCAAAACCTTTTTTTCCGATGCAAACACAACCGTGTTGGCAGGGGCTCCATGGAGAACAAAATTTACCCAAGCAAACTGCAAGGGAACTAACAACGTTAAGGACATTGTTGGAGTCACACATTTTACCATTGTTATCAATCGAATTGGCAGTGGAGTTGACAATGGTGGCCATAAACACCTAGCTACCAACAGTGTCATCAAAAGAACTTTCTTCATTTCCATGTCTTTCTCTTATATGAGTGTTTGTTATATCCCAATGGCCCTTCCCCGTGTCCTATTTATAGAACTATTAAGTACGAATGATTTGGTTCACTTTTAATGGTAGTAGAACAAATAAAGTTGACATTGTAATTCTAAGTTAGAAAGATGCTTCTGTAGAGGTAATCCACGCCAAGCTTAAAATTCTACTAATTCTAGGTACATCTGTCAATCCCAAAGCAACAATTAGATCTGTATTAAATGAGAAGTTATTTTTTTAACAAATATGTGAGTAAATGATTAAAAAAATAACTACAGAGCCCATAAAAAAATTTAAACAATTTTATCTCGAGTTAAAGTTACAAAAAAATGAAAAGAAACCAGTTTCGATTAAACAAGTAAAAAACAGAAAAAACAAGTGAAAGACATGTGCATCATGTGTGAAAACAATATAAACTTATAAGGCTTGAGGTTTGTGGTTATTTACTAAAAATATTATTGAAAAACAGAATTGGGTGGAAAAACAACAATTTTTATTGGCGCCACAAAGTTGTAGGGGTCAGTTTTGTATCCGGAATTCTTTTCAAATAATTAAGAGGAGAGATAATTGAGTGAAAAAACTTGTATCCTACTATTTTTTAAGCTCTAATCCCAATGATAATTGTTTTCCCTTAAACTATGGAAATACCCATGTAAATAGTCATGTGAAATCACCGCATGAATACCTATGTCAATACTCACATGAAATAAAAATGTGAATCATGAAAGATTGCAAGTTGGTACTCACCTAATGATTTAAAAAAAAAATCAGATTTCATGAACTGCCTGTAATCCGGGATGATGCTGTTGAAAGCATCCCATATACATATTGCATTTCAAGTCAAAAAAATAAAAATAATGGCCCTTTTGATACATAATGACAAAAGTGGTAAATAAACGTATATATTATTCCTTATTTTGTGTGTTTGATAACTTTCATTTTTAATGAAAAAAACTTGCAAGGATACCATGTCAACATATAAATTTTATTATCTTTTAGAAAAAAAATTGGGCAAAACTTTTCTAACCTATATACGATGATGAAGTTTTTCCACAAATTTATCATCCCACTAAATTTGTTAATGTTTTTAATCTTTTTTTTATTAAATTTTTTATTTTGTTAAAAAATGTTTTGAAGTATTTTTATATTTGGCTAAAACAGTTTTTATGGGCTCAAAACTGATTTGTGTTAAAAACTTTTGTTTCAAAAGTATTTTTCACTAAAATATTTTGCATCAAAAGCTGTCTTATTTTTATCATATGTATATTTTTATTGTTAAAATTGTTTTTTGTTAAACTAACGTTAAAATTGTTTCACCTTTAGGTGAAAACCGTCTTAAAATTATATAAAAAGTGGGGAATCTGATACCACTCCTTTTTATAAAAAAATTATATTCGCAAAACTGGTTACTCATTGTTTAAAAAAAGACGACCTTTAAAAAAACTTATTAATCGTGCAATGTTTTTTTGTTGTTTACAAAGACTACTATCCTGAAATCATGCAAGTAATAGATACTTATCTATTAGGACACCGAAACACATAATAATCAATGGTTTTGGTTGACTTTATTAACCCAGCCGTATATAGCCCCGTCTATATCGGAACTAACACTTTGATTTATTCAAAGTTGTCTAACATGTTTCCTATTATTCATGTAACTGCTGTAACCGCTATCTCCCACTTCCTTATTCTTGTAACTGCTCTCTCCCAGTTTGTATATATTACAGCAGCCTGACTGTGTAAATCCATAATGAGAATTACAATGTAGTTTGTTAACAGACTTTTAATAGTAGTAGAACAAATAAACTTGACATTGTAATTCTAAGTTAGAAAGATGCTTTTGTAGAGGTAATCCACCCCAAGCTTAAAATGCTATTAATTCTAGGTACATCTGCGTTGAAATCGTATTCAAATGCAGAAGACACAAAGCCCTGCCGTCGTTAAATCAACTTCCAGTGTCCAACTGGTATCTCAAAGCAACAATTGGATCTTTATTAAATAAGAAGTATTTTTTTTAACAAATATGTGCGTAAATGATTAAAAAATAACTAAAAAACCTATTAAAAAATTGAATAATCTTATCTCGAGTTAAAGTTACAAAAAAATGAAATAAAATCAGTTTCGATTCAACAATGAAAAAATAAAAGAAAGAAAACACAAGCGAAAGACATATGCATCATGTGTGAACAAATATACAATGATAAGGCTTGAGGAAAATGGCTGAGTTTAGGGTTTGTGGTAATTTAATAAAAAAATTATTTAATAACAAAATTGGATGGAAAAACAATAATTTTTTCCCCCCACAAAGCCGTAGGGGTCATTTCTTTTTGTTTGTTTTGTCAAAATAGCTTATGTTTGAAGAGTATTTTAGGCCGTTATTATGGTCAGCTGCGCAACTCAGTTTTGTATCCGGAAAAATTTGCAAATATTTAAGAGGAAAGATAATTGAGTGGAAAAACCTGTATCCTAGCATTTTTTAATATCTAATCCCTATGATAAATGCTTTCCCTTAAAATATGGAAATACCCATGTAAATACTCATTTGAAATAACCACGAGAATACCCATGTCAATACTTACGTGAAATAACAATGTGATTCCTGAAAGATTGCAAGAGTCGGTAAAATCAGCTAACGATTTGAATAAAAACTCAGATTTTGTGAAGTGCTTGTATTCCTAGATGACGCCATTGAAAGCATCACATATACACATTTAATCTCAAGTCAAAATACAAAAAAATTATGGTCCTTTTGATAAACAATGACGAAAGTGGTAAATAGCAGCAAACAAATATATTATTCATTATTTTGTGTGTTTGATAACTTTTATTTTTAATAAAAAAACTTTCATGGATACCATGTTCACATATATATTTTATCATCTTTTCGAAAAAAATTAGGACAAATTTTTCTAACCGATCACGATTTTTTTCCACAAATTAATCATCCCAATGAAATTTATTAAATTTTTTTAAACTTGTTTTTCTTGATTAAATTTTTTATTTTCTTAAAAAATGTTTTGAAGTGTTTTTATTTTTCGTTAAAACAGTTTTAAGGGCTAAAAACTGATTTGTGTTAATAATATTTTCTTCAAGACTATTTTTCACTAATTTTTCATTCAAAGCTGTTTTATTTTTATGAAAAGTATATTTTTATTGTTAATTTTTTTTGTTAAACTAACGTTCAAATTGTTTCACCTTTAGGCGAAAACTGTGTTAAAATTGTATTAAAACAGGGCAATCTGATACCACCCCTTGTTATAAAAAAATTATATTCGCAGATCCGGTTACTCCTTGTTTAAAAAATGACGACCTTTAAATACAACTATTAACCATTCATTGTTTTTTTGTTGTTTATAAGTAGACTACTATAACTTGAAGAGAGAGAAAATATTGTAACAAATCATCCCGTATATCCTGAAATCAGGAGTGTAATTCGTTTATGAATTTGAGTATTGGCTTAGGTACTATTGTTCTAGGGTGATAAACACAATTGTGATAGATACTATGGTGATAGATCCTTATCTATTGGGATACATAAACACATATAATTATATGTTAGGTCATAAACACATGATTATTGATTGATAGGTACTAAACTCAACTGTTTTTTTTAAACCGTTTTTTGTTTAAAAACTATCATTTCAAGAATTTCTTATATCATTTCAAGTTGTTTATATTTATAAAATTGAGTTTTTGGAAAAATTTTCTTAGTTACTATTTTTTTTTGGTTAAAATTGAGTTTTTTTGGTTAAAAAATATTTTTTAAATATCAGATTGTTTACATTTGTCAGTTTTTTCATTAATCGTAACAACCATGTCACTTTTGCCAGTCGAAAAATTAATGTTATCAAATAACGGTAAATGTTAGATTTTAGGATTTGAATTGAAAGTTTGTCATTCCACGAAAAAATCTCCATCTAGGCCATTTTCCCACTTTCGAATAAAATGGACCATTAGTGTAAATAATAACTATTTTAAAAATAATATTTTTTTCTAAAATATAAACTTTTTTTCAAAATTTTTTTCTATAAATAGAAAAGCTAAAAAACTCTTCTTTTTTTTTTTAAAATGTTAGGGATGCAAAATTTTAATAAATATTGTAAATGTTTTTAACTATTTTAAATATTTCTTAGTTTTCAATAGCACGAAATACCATTTTGCCCGTAAATTCGGTTAAAGTTAACCCTCAAAATGGTTGAAAGGGCCAAACTGATTGTTTATGGGCTTAGTGTAATGAAAAATACTTTAAGGGCTTAATAAAAACAATTTATATACTTTTAGGGTCACATAGGCAATTAACTCTTTATTGTTTTTATGGATTGCAAAATTATTCAATGACATCGGGCATGACTATATGCAAGTGGTATTGGGGGAGGTATTACAGTGTGAGAATTGATAAGTGGGTTGAGTTACAATACGCATCAACGATCGTCTATTAGATTGCAACGATAATTTACATTTAACGACATCGTGGATAAGGCATTGTTTCGAATTTGGAAGAAGCATTACGTGAAGAAAATTGTAATTTGGCAACGTTGGAGATGTGTCACATATTCGTCTTCATATTGTATATGATTTTTTTATTCGTTCATTTAATTTATTAAATTAGAAGGTTTTTGTTTCAAATTATTTAATATGTTTATTATGAGTATTTGATTTGTTTGCTTGATCATGTTTTTGTTTTGGTTAATCTATTGTGCCCTTAAGGGCAAAGCACATTCTTTAAGGGAAATAGTGATGGCGGAACTCAATGTAACAAAGTGGTGGAGGATCAAAAGTATGAATAACTCCTATTTTTTCAATCCATACCTATTTATTACAAAAACAACAATGTATACATTTTATAACTCCGATAATATCATTAGTGGTAGTCACTTTTTTCGCAGTTTATTTAAATAATTGAGACCCCGTTGTAGTCCCGATCTCTATGAAATACATATACATATTGTGGTGAAATTATTCGAACTAACTAAATTACTCGGGTCAAATATTTACCTATGACATAAGACCCCTATATATATATATATGTGTGTGTGTGTGTGTGTGTGTGTGTGTGTGTGCGTATTAGGTATAGTCATAGGATTTTCCACACATAAGACCCCATCACTCACATGAAACATCCCGCATGCCCGAAAAGAGACACGTGGCGTGCTTCTACTATAAACTATTTTAAAACCATCCACAATATATTCCATAATTTAAATATAACCAATCCATAAATTGTTACACTTCCACAATAATGATTACAATAATGTTTCTCTCAAAATATGCAATTCTCCAACTATAATTACACAATCAATATATATAACAAAACAATAAATCTTCAAATATCCATGTTCTGAAATCCTCGAAATAATCCTTAGCGTCCCAAACCACGCTAACCTGCCACTAAAAGAAAATACGGGGAAGTAAACAATATGACATGAATAGATGCTAAAAAAATAGCACGATGAATAAGTACAATACGAATCCGCATATACAAATCAAATCCAAAACTCAAGCATTATATCAATATAAATTTCTCAACAATACATCAATGGGTCACCAGGCCTCACCTCACCTTCTCTAGGTAGTCTCAAGTCATATATCAGATTCTGGAGTATCAGAGAGTTCCCAATCTCCGTGACATATTACAATCTCATGACATGATACCCAAATCAACAATTCAATAACTCAATGAATCAACATAAAAGATTCCAACAATTATTTTAGGGTTTTCAAATGAATATCACATTTTTGTCTGCCTCTTCTACCTTTTTCCATCTGGAAGCAAACGAGGTTCATATTAGTTACAGATTCGTAAAGAATACAATGATTCCTAAACGTAGGGATCTATAGATCAAAGAACGCAAAGCGTAATGTAATGAACACAACAGAGATCCTAAGGACACTATAACTGGGATGCTCTGATACCAATCGTAACAATCCCCATTTTCTCACGTAAATGTTGACTAGACACGATACCCCAAAGATGGGGCTTCCTAGTCAATTTATATCATTTTTAATGAGCACTCACATTATAAACCACATATGAATTTAAAACTAGATTAAATTAAAAAAGAGGAAGAAATAATGAATTTAACATTCATGTCCAACAAAATAAAAACCAACATGAAGATAATTGTCTCGACAAATAAACCAAATGGCTTCGGGATTATGACCTTACAATAATTGAAAATAAATAAATATGGGAAGAAATAGAAACCTAAACTAGAATCAATAAATCGATCTTTGAGAGGCAACACGTTACAGCAAGTCTCGCTATCCTTGTCCAAGAAAATCGGGGGGGGGGGGGGGGATTTATAACTTCGATCAGCGCCCTAAAGAGTGCAAGAATTAACTTACTAAAATTAAAATGCAAGTTTACCGTTAATTTAAATAGGACTCTCCCAACGACACTCACATGCGAAACTCTGTCACCTCTCACCTAGGTGCAATTACTAATCGTATCCTATCCCCACCACCCAAATGTAATATGGATAACAAGGACTGAATGACGATGCCCTTAGCACTAAACTTGACCTGGACGACGAATGAAGAGCGCAGGCGATCATCAAGCAAGCCTAATACCAGCAGTAGTTGGAAAGGCAATACAATAAGGGGGTCTTTCCGATAATGTTTTAAGTAGGGGATTATATCCTTAGGGAAACTATCGACATCGCCGTAAGGCCATCAGACAGTAAGAGAGGGCCCAACTGGGAGGTAGCATTCAAAGTAATTTGAGATGATCTATAGGGAACCTATCACTTAGAAATAATGGAGGGCAAGGAGATACCAAGATCCTGTAATGCAAAAAACTTTAAGAAGTTTCACTTTTAGTTTTACTTTCCAGCCCTTAGTTTTTGCAAATTTTCATTTGAAAACTTATGTTGCTCGCAGTTAATTATTTTATTTATGAATAAAGGACATTCTTTCCTTATTTCTTTAAATCACTTAATTATTCGGTTTATTTATACTATTTCCAAAGCAACAGGCTCATAATTAGCATTCACCTTTGAAAGTGATAACCAGGCTTTAACTTAATTACAATAGCAACTTGGCTAATTACAATTAAAATTAAAGTCCTCGGGTACTTGTTACAATTAACACAGGTGATGTCATGACGTGATCATACAATATAAAAGCCTTATGGGAGATTCCTAGGCATCACACCAACTTTGATTGGTCGAATAAAATCGTGAACGGGATGATGGCCCATAAACCATGTGCATTTTTGCCAATGTCTCTTCTAGGCCTAAGGGAGTGTGATGACATGACCTAAAAGGTAATGAGGACAAATATAACACATTCAAGGCATAATGGAATGCATAAATGCAAAAAATATTTGTATTAACTTTATTATTTGTGAATTCCCGCTTATAAATAACACTATTTACAAAATAATTACAAAGATGAGGATCAAGTTTGCACTGGTCATCACTCTCGTGATCGTATAAGTTCTTTTTGATGAGTTAAAAGGGGATTACGTCTAAGGCGGCCCACGCTTCATCTCACCCTAAAGGATACCATCGATATGCAGGGTAGTAGACGTGGTACATGTACTAGAGCTAGGGATCCTAATGTTCCTTTGGAACCATGAGGGCATTCAACCAGCTGCTATTATTGGCTACTTCTTGATCTTCCTATAGCCACAGAAGGACATCTTTCCACCCCTCGTCATAACTAACTGTACAGGTTGCTCGAAGTCCCATCCTAAACAAGTATCTGAGCTTCTTAACTCCATAATTAAGCCTAATAATCATAACCTCGCTCCTATGGACTTTCTCATCAGACTCATTAAATCTATTTTTTAATTCATCATTTTTTAATAGGACTAGGGCGCCAACCTCTCCCATGTCCTTGGATTCAACAAGTTGGGCAATCAAGTCATTTATTTCATTATATATGGAAGAGAAAACATCTTCCAAGTCTTTGAGGTCGTTCTTTAGCTTGACGACCAAGGTGGACTGGTCCTTGTAAACCCTAGTCTTTTTCTTCAACACTTTCCAGGTAGCAAAAACTTCCCTGTGAGCTTGTGCACTTGCACCCCGACCAAGCACATTGTCTAAATTATTGGAGGGAATCTCCTCAACAACAGACTAGATAACCCAAATAAAAAAGGAAATGACTGAGAATAAATAAGTAAAATGGTACACGAAAGTGGAGAAAATACTATTTTCATTAATCATGTAGTTGGCAGAGCCATTACAGTGCAACAGAAGCAGAGAAAAATATAAAACAAGATGTAAAAATCCTACGACTAAGGGTATCATGTCTTCACTTGCTCCTCAACAATAACTTCCTTCCCCTTAGTTGCAACCTCCCTGGCCATCTCGATAGGGTTTCTAGCGAAACATTCCTCATCAACCTATAGAGGGGAACCATGATGATGCTTACCGAATAGCTCAGACTCAGTGGGAACTCTACATTTCACCAAGGCATGGTCCCGGGCTTTCTTAAAATAAGACATGCAAGCATAGTCTATCTACACCTTGGAATATACATATTCTTCATCATAGTCTTGCCCAAAGATGGCATCCTTCACTGTTGGAAAATCCTATGCCTCAGTGACTAGTCGAGGATTCTATATCTTCAAATGAGTTACCTCAACCTTCAATAACATTTTCATCCTCTTCAAGGAGGCAATAACCTTAATGGTCGACCTCCTCTCTCGATCGTAGGCATGTTGGGCCTTGGGAATAGAATTTTGAGACTTATTGAGAGCCTTAGTTAACTCATCCTTAATCCTAGCCTCATTTGAGTGACAATTCAGGATATTGGTAAACTCTACCACGAACTGCAAAATAAAAAAATAAGGGATAAATGTTAGACGAATTCATAAATAACAAATTGTGCCAATAAAAACATAAATGAGAAAGTCTTCACTAGTGATAAAGTTTGAGATGCGCGAGTATAAAGTTGGCCAAGTCCCAGGATCCTCAGATGCTTGCGATCACCAGCGATCAGGACCCCTCTTAGCAGGTCATACGCCAAGGAGGGGTTGTGGGCCATAGATGTAACCTAGTCAATTTTGGAGTCAAGTGGAGATATATCACTTATTTAAAAAGAAGGAGTGGCGATGTGGGACCTATTTTCTCCTTTTCCTCCTCCTTTATTTTCTCCTTAATGAACAAACCACGGTCATCGAATTTGGAGGATTTACCTTCAGTCCTCTTTTGGGACTTAATTCTGAAGGAGAGGAAGGAATCATCATCATCATCATCATCATCTTTGATAAGTAGGACCCTCTTCCTAGGGGGAGAAATTGGATCCTCTTCGTTTGGTTGGGAGGAATGTACGTCAAGGTACTCGAACGAAGAAGAAACTGACTCATCAAGAAGGGGAAGGTCAGGAATATCATTTACCGGGCGAGTAGTAAAGTTGTCGGTAGTGTTAGTGTGCCCCATAAGAAGAGTATCTGACCTGGGGTGTTCACCGTCCGAAAGGTATTATCTCAACCTCCAATTCTTCAACAAGTCATCAACATTTATATCCTATAAGGAATTCTCCTTGTACTTCTTGTGAGATGCTCAGAGACATAAAAATAAGAAGATATTTGAAACAATACGACAAAATAATGAGGAAACACAATCAAACAGAGGTTTAAGTATTAACCTATGTCACACCCTAGTATGGGCACCAAAATCATGTGTATTCTTCTCCCTCAGGGAGCGGTGGATGTTGCCAATTCCTTGCAATAAACTCCTAATCCCAATATCCCTTACTGGAATCATGAAGATTTATTACCAACACCCTATTGGCCTTACTCGACTTCAAGTAAACAAGGCCATTTGTTGTGCGAGACCAGGTATAGTAGTACCTAATCTCTAGGATACCAAGGTTAGTCCCATAAAGGTCGTTTATTCGATTTACCCCATTGATTACAGGCCAAGTATTAGGGGCGCATTTAGGTGGGACCACCCCAAAAATTTCAAAGACCTCCAAAAACAACCACAACGAGGGTGTTAATACAGTGTCCCCCATTGATGTCTTTAACATTTTTAGGTAGGGGCACCGTCGATTGTGACCCAAGAAGGAATAAAATATATTTTCCCAAACTCGTCTACACTCTTGCCATTAATAGAGTTTAACATTTTCAGAGGAACTCATCATTATTACTAAAGAGAATAGAAGAAAGAAAAGGAAATATATGAAAGTAATAAGTTGAGTATGGGGATGACTTACAACAAAAGCTGAAGAGTGAGAATGAGCAAGCTCTAGACTTTTTGACAGTAGAAGATTAAAAACAAAAGTGGCAGTTTTATAGAGAAGCAACTTAATTTCAAACGTCCTGAACAATCATAAGGTGAAGTACCCAAGGGGATTTTTGATGCTTTATTTGTTGGTACGCCGATCATACCCCTGCAAGTTTAACATGATTACAAGTCTGACCTATCGGTTCAAATTCCTTAAAATGGATAAAGAACATTGGGCCTCTCGTGGTGATAAAATCCACTAGTCTTGCATACTTGGGCAAATAATTTTTGGGGAAATTGTGTGTACCCAAATATAGATCAGACCCAACTCAAAATCAGCTGACCATGCCCAACAACCGTTGGGGAACACTTGACCAATCTTATTCATAATAATGATCACTTCCATCATTTCTCACGTGGATAATTAAGAACCTGTCAATAGTTGCAATCATCTCACTTCGGTTACCGAAAATTTTGGGTGAGATATTCAAAAAATTACCACACGAGCTTATATTAAGCCAAGGGAGTTCTTTGAGTTGTTCAATCATTATGGTTTTATACCACTAAAATTATAACCCACACCCTAGGGCCAAGGGGGATATAAATTATGTACTCTAAAAGTAACTGATAAAAATACAGTGATCTCTCCGTGAACGTAGGCAATTTAGCAAACTATATATATTTGTATGTTGTGTGATTGGCAACTTTATATTCATCTTTTGGTTGGTTTATTTGATGTTTTTATTGTGATTAATTTGCACTCACTGGTACTAGATGTAACATTCTGTATGTTTGGATGGAATTGTATGTTCATTTGTGTAATCAATCAACCTAAATGATGTACTAATCTTGCACGCTTGGACACAAAGAATATGGCATAGTTTATTCATAATCAGCAATGTTTTTAAATCATGCCAAATGTGGGTACGTTCCATTAAAACAAAAAAACTTAAAGTTTCAATCGGGTACCAATCTAAATCTAACCTAAGCTTCCAACATTCTCTCTCTCTCTCTCTCCCCAATCCATCATCCACGTACTCTCTCTCTGCTACCTCTCGCGCCTCCTCGATCCACGATATCTCTTTGTGACCTCCATCATTAACGCTCCTTATTCCTCCATCACCCATACAACTTTTGCATCCATCCTCCACCACTCTCACACAATCGAGAACCACTGACGAACCTCTGGGCCAGCTCCAAAATCTAATAAAACAAGTCCGAAATCTAACAAAACTAGGTATTTCATTTCAATTTCTAATTCAAATTCTTTTTTTGTTAGCCAAAATTGTGAGACTATAATATTCCGTTTGAGTTTTTTGTTAAATATTTAGTTTTAGTTCAAGATATATTTAATTGTGTGATATTTATATCTGAGTTTAGTGTAGTTGAATTTTAAAAAAAAAATGCTTAAGTAATGACATCTAAGTTTAAAAAAAATGCTTTAGTTTATTTATGTAATAGTCTCAAGTGCTGGCTCATGTGTCTAATGCAATCATATATCATCTTTAAAATTAAGTAATTTACTATTAAAAAGAGTATATGACCTCTTATTTTTACTTTTGTAGTATGATGTGCAATGTACTAATGGCGCATGATACGAAAAATATTATACCCCTTCCGTGGAACCCTTGGAAGGCATGCACCAAAGTCTTGTTGTCACGGCCTCAGATGTACATGTCGCAGCCTTACATATTACAGGGTGCGGAACCACCTAGTCTACTTAGCTTTTCGCGTCCCTCTCCTTCACAGCTGCACCACACTATGTTACGTGCTCAGGGCACATGACACATCATATACACCTCCAACAAATAGAGGTCCACACGTCAAGATAGGGAGTTTCGAATTCCAATTTGGCACTGATCCTTAGACATGAGACTACAACATTTTTGGCGGCCCTACTAAACTCTCTATAGACCCCCAATGCAGCTCCGGGGCCATTCATCTGCATTGTAGTCATCTCACAGGCTCTTCTGGAATTATTACCGACGTGTACTCTTATGTCTCATCTACATTGTACCACTATTATGGGATTGTATACTTATACTACAATGCATATATATTGAGAGTTGGGAAACAATGTGAACGCAGGCTCATTTTAATAGCCGAACCACTCTATATCTTGTGTTTTGTCTCTTTACTTGCTTTATATCTATTCTTTACTTCATATGGTGATAAGAGAATGACTTGTGTCCGATTTCTCGTATCAACATTATGGCTCCATCTACAGGAAATAAGGCATTTCAATCTTCTTTCTCTATATTTTGGGTTCTTAACACCTTATTTCATCCATGGGGATCCTTTGGGTCATCATCTCATGGGTGAATTTTGGTTACTGAACTCGTATTTTGTATACACACGCATAAATGGGTATTGCATATATTCAGATATGGCCATGGGTCTCATTTTTATGACCTTATATCTATTTTACATACCCCAATGATGTTACCTCACCTAGATAGTGCTGAAAAAGCAAAAGTCAATAGCCTCATAAAGGTGGGTTACTAGGGGTGAGTTTTATTTGCTCATTTGCTACTTTCTCAACCTATGATCCGGGATTTTCTACCATGATTGTGCCAGTTTTGGAGCACTTGAGGATTGATTTTCTACTTCTAGACCCTTGGCAAGTTTGTTTTTGATTGTTAGATGGCTTGAACCCAGCTTGGAGGGTCACTGGAATCACATCACGCAGCAAAAATCAGGATGCGACCTGGCTAGCAATGGCCGGAGTGCTGCAATGCTCATGGAGAACGCTGCATAGCTACATTTCATCACATGAAAGGACATTGAAAAACTATCCTTGGATTCAATTTAGGTACACTTAGAAGGGATCACGACTGTGACCTCACATGCCCAGCATGTCGCGGCCACAATAACATAACATGGAAATTTTTCAGTTTACCCCCTTGTTACTATATCTGGTTAATTTCTTTATACTTCTTATACTACTCACTCCTGGTAGTTTTGTCTCAGAATATATATATTTTAAACACTAACAAAGCATAAATGAAAGGAGTGTCCAGCCAAAGTGCAGAGATGAAGGATGAGATTGTGAAACTGTACAACCACCTTAACCACCTCTATGACAAACATACTTCACGATAGACTCAGGTCAATTTTCTGACGTAAAGGGTACTTATGGTAGAGACTACGACAACCAGGGTTTCTATTCCAACCGTTACTACCGCAGCCGAAGAAACTACAACCCCAGAGGTACCAAACAAGAACCAAAAGTGGGAGGTGGAGAAGGCAGAGAAAGCCTTTTAGTCCTACACCTAATTGCTCTATGAGGTTGAGGATATCTTTGAACTCATAAGATAAGACAAGTTGTTGACGTGGCCAGAAAAGATGAAGGCTCCTTACCACAAAAGGAATAGGGCTTATTGGTGCAAATTTCATCAACCATTGTCATGACACAAGAAAATGTTTTACGCTGCAAGATGAAATTGAAAGGCACATAAGGCAGGGAATGCTCCAGCGATTCCTAAACAATACATAAGGGATGCAGCCTAACCTGATAGACCACATACCTCACAATGCCTTTGTTTGTGTTTTCACTCTGTTTATGTTTTCTCTATGAAAAAATACATTTGAATAGTTCTTTTTAACTTTGTTTTGTCCTAACAAAGTCATGAATTTATGAATTTATTAAATTAGGCTTACTTTTCCATATCTTGATTCATTGATTTTATTATTCATTGTTGCATAAAAGAACTTTTGTATTAAACATATTTCGAATGGAGACAACATATCATCTAAGGAATCATTGTATGTATTGTCTCACAAAGCCCCTTATAATGACTAAGCATATCGAAGGACATGATATTTTCAATCATAGAGGCGACATCGAACACATTCAAAGATTCAAGGAGTTTCTATTAAACCACAGGGGCTGGTAATTCCCTCTCATAGATTTCGGGATACTTAAATTGGCTTAGGAAAACCTCACAATACCCAACCACGGATGGCTATTTATATATGTCCAACACTAGATGTGAGTGTCTTAATAACTTAACCTAGCTTGGGGAGGCTTGAAAATATCCCATATATTAAGTATGGGTGGCTTAATAAATTAACCCAGCCCAGGGATGCTTAAAAATATCCCGTGTATTATCTATGGGTGGATTAATAACTTAACCCAGCCTATGAAGGATTAAAAATATCCCATGTATTAGCTGTGGGTGTCTTAATAATTTAACCCAACCTGGGGAGGCTTGAAAATATCCCGTACATTAGATATGGGTGGCTCAATAACTTAACCCATCCTAGGGAGGCTTGAAAATGTCCCTTATGTCTATGGTAGTCCATTTTAGGGTGCTAAGGCCTAATGGACTCTGATCCCACTTCAGCAACAACATTTTTAATAAAGTGCAATTAACTTGAAAGACATCAATATGGTTGCAGCCATTAAGGATGCCATTCATTCATTCAAGGGTCAATGGAAAGGAAGCATTCAATTGAGTAATGTCTATTGATTGAAGCTACTATTTGTATAAAAGGTTCAAGTGGAAGAAACCACAGGCTTATTTGGAATTACATCAATGGTCATGATCACATACAAGATCAGTTCAAGTATTACAAATATAATCATCAAAAGTGAGCCACAAAAGATGTCCCACACAATTTAAGCGACTAAAGGTGTTGTGATACTAGCATCCTGAAGCATTTGAAAGCTACATGTGATAGATGGCTCTGAATTTCTCAAATTTTGCGACAGGCAAACAATCCAACCGCAGCCTCTGAATTGCTACCAAGACATGAAAAAATGGAAAGGGTATATAAGAGGACAAATAAGTTAAGCCGCAGCCCCAAAGACATTTTTCTTTGGCACCGCGTCTTGTGGGATGATAGGCACAAACGTGGAGTGAAATTTTTGAAAAATAACAAGGAAAATTATAATAGACTGTAGCTTGTTTTGAGGAACCCTTTATAAGGTATTGTCGCGGCCTTATGTCCAAATTATCATTAAGGAAGATCATTCTTACAAGTTGTTCATTCAAAGTAATCAAATACATACGGAGACAAAATCTAATCAAATATTAAAGTAGACAACAAAGGAATAAACAAAGGAGGAATTAAGAAAGAAAAAATTAGAGTAAAGGTCACAACCTTGCTTAAAGGTGAAAAATGCCAAGATCAAAGTACAAGTAAATGGCAGCAGCCTAAAATAAAGTTCAAATGCTAAAAGGCCACAACCATGTATACATTGCAAAAAAAGGAAAGAAAAAGTCCCAAGTCTAGGAATCAGCATCATCTTCAATGTCTCCATCTTCACCTTTTATGGTCATCTTCGTCTCCTCATCCTTTGCCGCAGCCTCCTCCAACAGCTTCCTGTTCATATCCTCTGTCGTAGCCCTCATTTTAGCCTCACAGGTGATGTGTTCAACATCACCAACATCCCGGGACATGATTTGGTCCTTGATATCTGGATTGTTTTTGGTGTCCTTATATCTCAACTCGTGGTAGCTGCAGATGTTGGCCTTATTATTGGTGAGGAAGAGGTCCCTTGAGTTTTTATATGCAGCCACAGCAGCTTTCACAGCCCGATTGAGGGTTGTAGAGTGCGACTCCTCCATCTGCTTCATGTCTGCAGCATGCTCAGTCTCCATCTACCTTTGTTTCTCCTGAACTTCCTTGAGCTGAGTCTCAAGACTAGATGCTTGTTTTGTGGCTTTCCTAACTTTATCTTTTTCAACTTGGAGAGATATTGCGGTCATTGTCAAATTACCATCACCATCATCTTTCGCCTTGATTGCACTATCGAGGTCCATTTGAGTTACTTGGAGGGCCACGACAGTAGACTGTTTGCCTGCCTGAGAATATGTATCCTTAGAATTATGCAGATTAGTCACATGCACCATTTTCGCGACCTCCTTCATTTGTATATGCCTTCATACTTTAGCTTCTGGGACATCAAAACATCCACGGTAGAGAAAAATGAGAACTACAACAAAGTGGTGAAAAGTCAAGTTCCCCTTACCCTCAGCAAGCTATGAATGGCATATTACTCCAAATTCTCATGGTCCTCATACACCAGACGATACATGTACATATTATCATGGACCCTTTGCATCCTATGGACCGCCCTCGCAGTTGCATCCTAGGAAGATTATGGGTTTGGATTCCGCAAATGAGTACATGGACGACCATCACGACCAACATTGGCACGACTTTGTGGAGGTGCTAGGTTGGCATTAAATTCCACTATTACTGGACGAGGGGGAGACTGGGAGGAGATAGATTAGGAAACACCACGGACATCTTGTATTTCGGAGATAGTGGGCATTAGGCATGTCGTGTCCAGATGGCTGTCGATATCATCATCAAATTGGCCCTCAGGCCTTTCTTGGGGGGTGGCCTCCTCCACTTGGACAGTTGGAGCCGATGGATTTTGGTGCTCTTCACTAGCTACAACAGGATGTTTTCCATTGGCCCACTTCCTCTTTCTTCCTTTTCTGGCAGTATTGTTAAGCGTTACAACGTCCTCATCAATTTCAGCTAATTGAGCTATCAAGATCTATCTTTCTATCTGCTCACCTGGAGAAGCAACAAGGTAAAATCAAGTCATGATTCAAAGGAAACTTCCGCGACTTAATTTAAATGAGTGGATTGTTACCTTTTATAACCATTGTTTTTGGTATGGATTTGTTGGGGAAGTAGCCTCCCTCAAAGATTGAATCTGAAGTCACTAAAGTGCTTAAGTTTTTATCCTTAGAACTTATAGCCACAGCCCTTCCTACTCTTATGTCCTGTCGCTCACTGAGGTGTAAATTATCAAGAGTTGCATAAGAGTTCAAAATTAGTGCAACACAATAAAATATAACAAGGCAAATGCAAACTACAAAACAAGACGCAACATGCTGTAAAAGGCTGTAGCCTTATATACCTACCTTTGATGGTCATCCCCACTGCCGCGACATCCTATGTGATTTCTCTCTGTCTCTGACTCTTTTGGATGAATCTCCCAACCTCCTCCGAAAATGTAAAAGTATTTTCCCTTCAAGTTCTTTATACTATAAGGTCTTCCAGTATACAACACCTCATCATTATTGCAAAGGGTGAGGTAGTAGTACCAGGCAAACTTAACGGAGTTCTCCCTTGGTCTATAAAAGTGGAAGAACTCTACGGGAGTTATATCCCTTTTGAACTTTTTCTCTCAAAGCACAAGAGATACAAGAATTTCCCTCGAACTATTGGGATCTAGTTGGGCTGGGGATAACTTCATTGCACTACAGATTTTTCTAATTGAGAATGGCATAGGCATCCGCAACACGTATACAAAAGAATGGAGGGGGAAGAAAACCCCATCATCAGCAATCATAGAGTTTGGCCTCTGCTTCGCGGAAGGTGTTGAGCAAATTACATTGTCTGGAAACTAAAACGCCACAGCAACTTGGTTGAACCATTCATTTATCATAATAATACGGACATTTAAGGATGCAGGGTCTCTCTCCACTCTATTAGATGGGCCTGCAAGTGCGTCCTTGGCCTCAGAAGGCCCAACTATCGTGGCCTCAATATCAATTGGGTTATTAGTGGATTTGATTTACTCTTCCATTGCCGCAGCCTTAGTATTTTCCCTACGAGCAGAATTCGCGGAGTGAGAGTATTGAATGATGCAGTTTGGGCAATCTTAGAGAAGGCAAGGTCCAAATGTCTTTAGAGGACGCACAAATGGGATTTTAGGAGGGGAGAGCCCGAAATGTGCATTCTAAAAATTCTTTAGAAATTCTTCGGGATTCCAACTCATATGGCTACAGCTTAACCTGAAAAGAAAAAAGAATTCGCTTTTAGGTGCCACATCTAATATGGTTAGATATGCCTCTTAGAGGTTGTGGCAGGAATAACATAACAACAAAGGTTTAGAAGCTAAAGTGGAAGTTTCAACCATTACAACCAACTACACGAAGTTTCAACCTTAGATCCTAAATGCCAAGCTACATGCCGCGACATGTTATTTTTCAGGAAAGGAAACATTAAGCATGCTCTTATATGCCGCAGTCCAGCAGTTTAATGGCAAAAGGGCTGCTAACAACCACCTTAAGGCTAAACCCTAAGGTCAAAGGAGAATTACTATCATTAAAGTATTGACATTTTGCCACAGCAAACTAGCACCAGATTAAGCTACCTATCATGGCCAGATTCGTAAATAAGTTAATAACAAAAGTTATATAGTCTAAAGATCGAAAAAATAGAATTTGAGGGGTCTGATCAAGAACACGAAGAATATCAAGCACATAGGTGGTATGTTTTCCATTTACGAGATTCTAAATCCAACAAATTTGGTTTAAGCCCTAGATCCAACACAAGTACAAGGGATTGAAGAAGCCTAAAAATCTAAACCTAAGACAACAAGTTTCATTTACTCAGTAAACATGGATGATTAAGAGTTTATTCCATTAATTAAAGATTAATTCGATTACTAACAAATTCTCTATTATGATCTAGAAAAATTAATGGATCCAAGTGAATTCATGTCATTATGGATTCTACATTATGGATTCTACTCAAAATCAGTTGTTTAATATGATCAGACAAATTAATGGACTAAAATGAATCCATGTCAGTATGGATTTAATAATATGGATTCTACTCAAAATGTGTGGTTTAATATGATCCAGCAAAAGAGTTGGATTCAAATAGTTCATTTCATAATAAATAGTCAAGAAGAACATTCAACAATAAGAGAATTGCAGATGCTATTGAAGAAGCTTTGATTGAATGTTACCTGGAAATCAACGAGAAAGGAGGACTTAGCAGTTGCTCAACCTTAAACCATCAATTTATCGATCGCAAACCATCAGGGTAACCACTGGAACCTCCTTAAACAGCCACTTGAATATAGTTGAAAAACTCAGAGGTTGGACTAGTATAACTTCACTCACGATTTGCTCTTAAGGTTTTGGGAAAAGTAATAAGGGACATGGACCTCTGTAATTTATATAAGAGGGAACAGGAAGTTGATGTGTCGTATTCTAATAGCCCCAGAAAGTATAGCACACCACGGTAGTCAATCATCAAGACGCAACACCAAGTCATCCCTTGGCACTACGACTTGGGGGCTTATTAATATGACAAATAATATAACCCTCTTGCAGAACCCTTGGAAGGCATGCACTGACGTCTTGTTTTCATGGCCTCAAATGTACATGCTACAGCCTTACATATTACAGGGTGCGACACCAGCTAGTCTACTTAGCTGGTCGCGTCCCTCTCATTCACATCTACACCACACTATGTCACGTGCTGAGGGAACGTGACATAGCATATACAACTCCTATAAATAGAGGTCCACAACTCAAGATAGGGGGTTTCTAATTCTAATTTGGCACTGATCCTTAGACACGAATCTACAACATTTTTGGCAGCCCTGCCACACTCTCTACAGACCCTCGATACAACTCTGGTGCTATTCATCTGCAACGTAGTCATCTATCCGGATCAACTGGAATCATTACAGACATGTACTCTTCTCTCTCGTCTACATTGTACGCCTATTACGACATTGTATACTGGTACTACAACGCATATATATTGAGAGTTGGACAACAAAGTGGACGTATGATCATTTTTAATAATCGAATCACTCTATATCTTGTGTTTTATCTCTTTACTTGATTTATATCTATTCTCTACTTGTTATGATGGTATGACAACAACTTGTGTCCAATTTCTCGTATCAACAGTGCACAATTTATAATTAGGCATTTGGGGTTAAATTCGACCCATTGATCTAATTTTAGGATAATTGGAGATTTTAGGTGTTTGTCTTAGTGTTTGAGTAATTTTGTCATTTTGAATGATTAATAATAATTGATTTAGGGTTTTCCATTGAAGTGTATATGTTGAGTTGTGACTTATATTCCATTGGCCTCAGGGCATTATTTATCCCATGCAAGAATAATATCTAAGGAGTAATAACATAAGATTTAGTTGATCATCCGTGTAAGTGATACAAACCATTCATTCTCATTTTGTTAGGGACTATTTGTTTGCTTAAATTTTTTAGTTATATAAATTAGTCAATCTGAAATGGAGTTAAATCCAATTTGTGCAGTGTTTGGAAAAGTAAAATGATGTTATTTAACTATTGATATATATTTGACTGGACTGATTATATATCGTGTTCAGTTCTAACTATGTTTGCTTCTTTTAGAGCCATTTTTATTTTAATTGGTTATTTCCTGCATTACTGAATTAAAGTTTGTGCTGAAATGGGTAGCCCCTAGGAATACAATTGGCGATGTTGCCCTAGATTTGCACAGGAAAGAACATATTAGAAGATGAGCTCCATTATTGTTGTAGTGTAAGAGCAACGATCATAATTGTAAGATAAATTCTTCAATAAGACCAAAGTAGAATTAAAATTATAACTAACTCAGCATGTCCTTGTATAGGATCCCTACATTTTATTTCCTTGGTTTATTCATTAATGGGAATTATCTTTCAGCTAGTATTCTTACGTTGAAATTTTAGTACAAAATAACTTGTTTATATTTTTTACTTATTTAGGGAATTGTTGAAACAGGTTGTTGATGCCTCTACCTCCAAAATAGGCAATCACAGACACGCCAAGTGTCAAAATTTTCAATTGATATTATCAATGGAAGAAGCTCGAAGTTAAAATCACATCATCCCAAAATTTTGATGAGAGTATTAATTTTGATCCTGGTCTTTTCTTACAAAGTTTTTACACCGTTTTATATATGATGCTTATATTGTGATGGGGTCTTCTTTTTAGATTCCTCTTGTCAATCGTATTTGTTGATTTATATTTCTGAAGAATGTTTTGTAAGTGATTATCTTACCAATTTTTTTTGTCTCCAATTCATCTTTCTGCCCGCATGGTCTAAATTGCCAATTGTTTTAGTACGAAAAGTCTAACTTTTGAAGTCATCTCTCAACCCATATTTATTATTTTTTAAGTCTCCTTTGTTTTCTCCACCCTAACATCAAACAATAAATCTTTGTCCGTTTAGAAGTTAAGCCTCGTGGTCTTTATTAGAACCTTGAGCCTCGAGGCTTTCTAGCTCAAGTTTTAGTAACCTAGGACCTCGAATTTGTCATCTCTCTTTTTTTTTTTAAATTTTTTAACCAAATACAAATATAAAATATGATCATTGTTGCACCCTGTGTGTGTGTAAATATATATACAGTCAGGCCTATCAACATACTGGATGAAAATACTCATTTTTTTAAATAATAAAAAAAAAAATTGAGATGATATTTTTTATACGAGTTCATGATATTTCAGCGTGCCTTTGTAAAAAAATCAATTGAAAATATTTTTTTTTTATTTTAAAAAATAGATAAAAAAATGAGAGTTTTTACACTATAAAATTGCCAACTTTTTGATATATTTCTTAAACATAACAAAAAAACCTATTTTGAATTGAATAGTTTTATAGGGCACACTGAAATATCATGAACCCACATAAAAAATATCAACTCAGTTTTTTTAATATTTTAAAAAATAGATATATTTAATGAAGTATGTTGGAGAGCCTCACTATATATATATATATATATATATATATATATATATATATATTGAGAGAGAGAGAGAGAGAGAGAGAGAGAGAGAGAGAGAGAGGCTCATGTGTGCACTAAGTTTACACACTAAGTTTGCACATCATTTTTTTTAAATAGTTAAAAAAATATTTTTGAGTTGATATTTTTGTGTGATATTTAAACATTTCAACGGACCCATCTAAAAAAAACTAGCCGAAAAAAAAAATATTTTTTGTTATTTTTAAAAAATCGGTCAAACTTTCGCTGCTTTTAAGCACTTTAAAAACTGCGAAAGTTTGACCGATTTTTTAAAAATAGAAAAAACAGTTTTTCTGAGATGATTTTTTTACATTGGCCCGCTCAAATGTTTAATTATCAGATAAAAAAGCAAGTCAAAAATATTTTTTTTAATGCTTTAAAAAAATTGGTGTGTCCCAACACTGTGCAAACTTAGTGTGCATAGGAGCCTGTCTCTCTCTCTCTCTCTCTCTCTCTCTCTCTCTCTCTCTCTCTATATATATATATATATATATATATATATATATATATATATATATATACATTTAAATCATACTTTTATATATATTTTAAATATGTTTTATAAATTATGCATGCTCTATAATTAATGTACTTGTAAATATACCCTGCAATTCATACACTACTGAACTATACTATGCAATTAATACATTGTAATGTACCTACATAGATTCACTATAATTATTTTATATACTCAATACTTCTACATGGTGCTTGGAGGTGCCATACCACATACGCGGTTGCCTATTGCTTCAATACACGCTTCGTGAAGCTCCCCTACCAATATTGAATACTTGTATGTTTGAACTTTTATGCATCATACCTTAGATTGATCAACTGTTTCTACCATTTGTAATGTGATAAACAATCAGTAATCATGCTTTTGCACTATCGAAGTGACAGCAGTGGCGGATCCAGGATTTTTAGTCAAGTGGGGCAAAAGTTTGAAGTGGTGCCGGGTGTTCGGAAGCGGGAGCCCCCGAGCCAATTTTTTTGGGGTTATTTCGAGTTTTTTTGGGCATTTTTTGGGGCATAATATTCATTTTCAACACTAAAAACCATTATCAAAATATCGTATGATAATTAAAACAACATAAATCAGTAATTTGGGCATAAAACTAATTTCTAACATATATTAATTAAGCTAATTAATCTAAGATAAATTAGTAATTTGGACATAAATATAACATATGTTCTACTTAAAAAAGTCTAATAAATTAATTAACCAAATACATTAAAGGTTAAACATGGTATACACATAAACAGGGTCTATACCTAAACATGTTAAAAAGTGTATATACATTCAAGGTTAATTAACGGAATAAACTAGTAAATATTAACATACAATAGGGCGGCTGAAAAATATTAAGTTTTAGAAATATAAAAGGCAACTTGCCTTGTTCTGGAATGAATGTCTTGAATGGAGGAGAACAGTTTGTTCTCGAATGGAAAAAACAGGGTCAGCTGGGTTGGTTAAGAAATGAGGAAAGAATCCCATTTTATATGAGGAATGATTTAAGTTTTAGAAATTACCATTTTTCACCTCAGCATTTAAGTTAATACACATAGGTATAAAAATTAATTCAGAAATAACCCTAATTTTTTTTTTTCAAATCTGAAGTGGAGCGATCGCCCCACCTGGTCCCAAGGTGGATCTTCCACTGAGTGACAGTTGTATTTCTTCAGCTTTGAGTTCCCAAGTATTTGTTATTATGATTACTGATAAGCATCCGATTTTTTCATTTATCGTAGGAACAATTGATATTTGTCAAGCATCACAAAGACTCAGCTCAACTTAACAGAGTAGTTGAACTCTGCTGCTCAGATTCTGTAATAGATATATCTTCCCTTCCTTGTTTTTGTAGAAGTAATTCACATATTTCATTTAGATATTTTTGATGCATGTGATGGATTGAGTACTTTAAGAAAGTTTATCACTTAGTTACTTTTCGAGAAATGTATGTAATAGATTTGACCATGTAGGTAGTCATTATTCATCTATGAGTATTGTTTTCGTGGTTGTTAAACTGAAATTTCTATTTAGACAAACAATATTGTTATATTTCGGTATTGTTTTCGTGTATTTAGATAAAATATGTGAAGTTGAGAATTTTTTTAAAAGTTTTTCCAGTGTTTTAAGGAGTAATTTTAGATGGATGAGACCAATGTTTAAGGATGACAACTCTTTGAACAATTTCTTTTCTTTTAATCTTTAAATTAATATATTTATAAGACATATATGCTTCATTGTAGAAATTTTTGGACAGTTTAACGGTGTTTAAAATTAGAATAAAATAGGGGCATTGTAAATTTAGAACCTATTGTAATATGTATTTTGGAAATAGGACAACAAATATTTTATTTATAGTTTTAATCCATTTTTTTAATAAAGCCGTTGGCGCGGACCCATATTCATAAAACGTCAACCAATTACAGCATGTCACGTGTCCCTCTAATTTGAAAATATGGATTAAAAATGAAAACGAAATGTTTTTTGTCCTATATCCATAATAAATATTATTTTAAGTCCTAAAAGTACATAATCTAAATAAAATATTGTATAGTAGAAATAAGGATGTTGAGATACATAATGATTGTATTACCAACTTTGTTCAACAGAATGGGGAAGCACATTTATATTTGAAACTATCGTATTTAAAGCATTATATACGAGAGAATCGCAAAACTTCACTTGTAATGATTATATGATGTTCACTAGTAAATTGCGGGCGTTGGTGAACAGGCGTTATGAAGACAATATATAAGGGCCTAGGACTACCCTTGAAATCTGAGCATAATTATCGTAATTATGAATTGAGAGTAATTTTGGGACTTTTTATAATGTTTGTTATAGGTCATTTCATTCTAATGTTATGCGGCATCGGATTCATTCTAATGATTTTGGGACTTTTTGTTAAACTTCTTTGCTTCATGTATAACAAACATTTGATACAACATGAATTGACTACATGTATGGATATGGCAGTAAAGCAACCCTTCAGAATGAACTGATAACAGTCCACATGCATTACCCAACAGCACTACCACTGCCAACAGTTATGCATAGTGAAGTTCTGTTATTTTCCGACAGTTGTATTTGAAAGTCGGTTAGGCTCTTTTAGTCAGTTGTATATGCTAGTGTCTAGTTTCTTTGATACACTTAGTTAAAGCGGTGGATCTAGGAATTTTAAATGGGTGGGACACCTCAAAGTAAAATACGGGGGTTCGGAGGCGGTAGCCCCCGAAATTTGTTTTTGAGGGCTATTCATATATCGAAATAAAAATAAATATTCACACATCAATAGTAATAAAATTGAACAAACCAAACCATAATACTTCACTGCTAAAAGGAGCATCCAAAATATGAATTCGTCATTACAAATACTAATTAAAATAAAAAGAGCATCCAAACGAGCAAATTACAATATTACTCTACGATTTTTCATCTTTTGGAATCGATCCACAATTGCGTCATTGGAAATATAATCAAAGACATCTTTTTCGATATACGTCACGCAAGAGTCACTTAGCCAACTATCCCCCATACGATTTTAAAGATCGGTTTTCACGATGTTCATAGTAGAAAATAACCTCTCAATTGTAGCTGTGGAAACTAGAAGAATTAATGGCAAAGCAGTTTAAGGACGGAGCAGGGGAGGTATTATTGGGTTCCGTTTTATGGTTTGGACAGGATGAGGACAAGGGAATAGGGGAGAGTGGTGAGCGGGTGAGGTGTCTAGGTTATTTTGGGCGTGCTTAGCTGTGTGTGTTTAGTTTTGTTATTTTTTTTGTATAAATGTTGAGAGATGCACGTTCTACACTATGTCCGCCCCTGCTCAGTTGCATAGTTTAGTGGGGGCAGTTTTCCCACGTCTTCATGCATGGGAGTTTCTCTCACGTTGTATCCTAATGTAATAACTGTACATAACAATGTTGTATAAATTCAATACATAAGGCAACCTCAATTAAAAAAGGACTTTGTATCACATTTTCTATACCAGCGAGTTTACATGGTATCAGAGCTGATGGCTTGCACTAAATTCTCTCTTTCCATGAACTCGCTTCATCATCTAATTATCATATGTTCTGTGAAACTCAAACGTTCGAACTATCTAGTTTAGAGGACCCAAATGCTACAATTTATGCAGTCAATGATAGTGACTCATCTTACTTATGATGAGCCACCAAAACATTCTGAAATGGATAAATATAGGGATGAATATGAAGATTGGGAAGATAAGGATGCTCTTTTACGATGTTGGATTGCATGAACTGTGACAGAAGAATCTATGTATTTGATCGGTGGATGCAGCACGACCAAAGAAACATAGAAAACACTAGAAGAACAATATCTTCAAGTATCCAAAGACAAGGAGTTTGCGTTGAAGGAAGAAATAAGGGCCATTTCAATCAAAGGAAAGAGTATTGATGAATATGTGAAAGTTTTCAAGGAGATTTGTGATGGCCTCATCGCCATTAACAAACCTCTTGATGAAGACTCGAAGGTGATTAGTTTTTTTCGAGGACTTGGGGCAAAATACAAAACCTTCCGAACAGTTATGATTGAAAAATCCCTATACCCAAGTCTTGGACAACTAATTTCACCACTAAGGGGGTTTGACATGAGAGAAGAGAAAGAACCACCACCAAGTGTCAATATGCAACCCACTCAACTTGACCACTATATGGCCTTTGTAGGGCAACGAACACCATTTTAAGGCTATAATAGAGGACGTGGAAGGATGTATCAAGGAAGAAGCAACTTCGGAGGAAATTATGGAAATTTTGGTTGTTTTAACTCTCGAGGATGTGGTTTTCGACCAGGCAGTTATCATCACTATAACAGGCAACCAAACTGGAACCAAGGAGGTCGGGGAAACAATTCCAACGCCTTCAAAAACTCTCAACCTACCCAGAATATATCAAAAAATACAAACTTGGTGTCGGATTTTGGGAGTCAAAATGGAAAAAATGGAAACACAACATCTCAGGGGGAATGTCAAATTTGTGATTCCAACAAACATAAGGCTCTCACATGCTTTTATCAATGGGACTTCTCAGTTCAACCAAAAGGAGGTAATCACATAGCTATAATGGACTCACCGTCTCAACCTCTTGTTGACACAAACATGTACATGGATTCAGGTGCATCCATACACATGACTAACACAAGAGGTACTCTTCATAAACTAAAACCTTACTGTGGAACTAATAAGGTCTTAGTAGGAGATGGGTCACGTTTAGACATTACACACACTGGACACACGGTTGTAAACAGGGTGAAAATAAATGATGTCCTTATAGTACCTAAACTAAAGAAATCCCTTGTGCCAGTATCCCAACTTGCAAAAGGAAATGAATGTACTCTAGAATTTACTGATGCTGATTTTGTTGTTAAGGACAAGCGGACCAAGTAGGTGATGGCCAAAGGAACTAAGAAAGGACCTTTATATGCTTTTGATGATGAGGTTGAAGCCTTGATAACAGTTTGTGAAGACAAAGAGAGTGACTCTATTTGGCATAAGATATTAGGTCATCCTAGCAATGTAACTTTGAAGTTACTAGATAGAAACAAATGTTTGCATGTAAGAAATTGGAGTAAAAGACATTCCGTGTGTGTTAGTTGTCAAGTGGGCAAAAGTTGTAAGCTACCATTTAATTTTAATTCAAAACTTTCATAAGAACCATTTGATAAGATTCACTCTGACTTATGGGGCCCTGTACCTATTCTATCCTCACAACACATTAAATATTATGCACTGTTTATTGATGATTGTACTAGATATACTTGGCTATACCCATTGAAACAAAAATCATATTTTTTCCAGATATTTATTGAGTTTCAAAGAATATTGCAGACACAATTTTCAAAGGCAATTAAAAAATTTCAGTGTGATGGTAGAGGTGAAAATTCTAACAGTGAATTCATAAACCATTTGAACAAATGTGGCATCATAAGAAAAATCTCATACCCACGCGCACCGGAGAAAAATGGAGTAGTCGAAAGGAAGCACCGACATATTATGGAAACAACACTTACCTTGATGTTATATGCAAAGATACCTTTATTCTTATGGGTTGATGCATTTCTAACATATGTGTACCTCATCAATAAATTTCCTTCATCCAAACTAAAGAAAGAAACCCCTTTCTTTAAGCTCTTTAATCACCACCCTAACAATGGAAATTTAAAACTATTTGGGTTTAGGTGTTTTCTTTATCTCAAAACTAAAACTCAAACCATGTTCACTCCTAAATCCTACCCTTGTGTTTTTATTGGCTGTAGTCCCCACCATAAGGGATATAGATGCTACCATCCACCCATTAGAAAGTATATGTTTCAAGAAATATTGTTTTTGATGAAAATATGTTCCTATATGTAACACCAGATCGATATAAGAATTTGTGTGATCAGTCAACGGACCAGTTAACCTATCAAGATTTTCTTGCAATACATCCTAACACCCAACGGTCGCTGCATGGTGTTGAGGATATTATCCGTACCAACTCAACCGATTTCCCAAAAGCTACAGGACCAACTATCATGGACAACAACTCAGTAAATTTCCCAGCAGTTAATCGTATTTTTCCACTCACTGAGATGCTACAGTTACCTAAAATTATACTAAACATGGAAGAGAAATTTTTAGATCTCCATCCAACCCCTACTGCGGCTAGAGCTGTTGACATGGACGAGACATTTCCCTATTTCCATCACACCCCTACTAATGATAGAGCTAGTCAAACATTAGCTCCGTCTACAGATGTAGTTTTGTACCAAGTGAAGCGTTCACCATCTACTAATATATCTGCTCCACCAGCACTGATGGATAGCATCCCATCTTCTCAGGATTTACCTCACACCAGTCCTATTTCCTCTCCACATAGTCGTCCCTTGTTACAGCCTGTAACCCGCCACCTGGGTCTGCACCCTACAACTCAGATGTCCCCTCCTATTCATTATATAACTCACAACCTTAAACCACTACCACCCATATACCATCCACATGGCCTTTCCTTAACTTACCTTTACCTATACATCATTTCCCTCCCTCACCCAACAGTTTACCTTCCTCACCAAATAGCACGTTCAGTCATACCAATCTCCAATTATTGTCTAACCCTATCAACCACCACCCTATGACCACTCGATCCCAATCCCCACACCTACACTCCTCCACTCCTCCCACTCTGCGTGAAGCTCTCCTCGTTTCCCCAACAACCTATGTCTCCTACAATGAACCTAAAAACTACAAAGAAGCACTTACTCAGCTTCATTGGGTGTACACCATGCATGAGGAACTCAGAGCTATCCACCACAATAAAACCTGGTCCTTAGTCCATCCCCAACCACAAATTCACCTCATTCGGTCCAAGCGGATTTTCAAAACAAAACTCAACCCGGATGGTTCTCTAGATCGCTACAAGGCGTGTCTCCTTGAGCAAGGCTATAACAAAATTCCCAGTCTTGATTGTGGAGACACATTTTGTCCGGTCTTCAAACCCGCTACTATTCCTATCATTCTTGCTCTTGCCCGCAATTACAATTTGACCATTCTCCAACTCGATGTCAAAAATGCCTTCTTAATTAGGTGTCTCTAGGAAGAAGTATATATGAAACAACCACATGGGTTTGTCCATCCACTTTGTCCTCACCATGCCTTCTCCTTACACAAGTCTATCTATGGAATCAAAGAAGCACCCCGCGCGTGGTTCGACTGTTTCAGCTCCTTTCTTTGTACTCCAGGGTTTCTCTGTAGCCGCGCCGACTCGTCTTAATTTTTTTACAAGAATTCCAAGTTTACTATTCTTCTTCTCGTCTATGTTGATGATATCATCATTACGGGCACCAACTCCTCCCCCATTTCTCATATTATCACTCGCGTCAGATCCGAATTCTCTCTCAAGGAACTTGGTCCCCTTCACTATTTCCTTGGGATGGAACTTGTTCCTATTCCTTGGGGGTTTTACTCTCTCAATCTTCTTATGGTTACTACCCACATAAAATAATAATAGGTGGCCATCCCTGTACTAAAATAATCAGGAATCTCAAGTGGATCATTCTCAGCATCTACTGATGATACTAAAACAAAAATAGCTAACTACCGATTACTATAGAAAGAGGGTGCCAATTTTTTTAAAACATACAAAGTGATGATGCCGAGATTTAGCACCACCGGATGAGTGATAGTGAGCTCAAACAGTAGTAGCCATGGCAGCCATTGAGATGTATAAGTGTATAAGTATGTAGAAGGGGATGAGTATAAGAGGAAATAAGACAATAATGTATAGTGGTTTAGCCAATTTGGCCTACATCCACTGTGAGTGTGTGATCCACTAAGTATAGGCACTAATGGCCTTGGATACAATGCACATAACCCTCTCTCTCTCTCTCTACTGTGTGTACAAGCAGAGTTTTGGCTAGGACTACAGTAAATGGATCCCTCCCTGTAGGGTTATAAGTGACAAGTATATATAGGTCTTGGGGGGTGTAGTATACCCCCCAAGTATGCATGGTGCATGTGAATCATGATCTAACCAGTCCCCTGTGGGCACCTGTAGATGCCAAATGATGACATAATATTCCCTCACGTGAGGGTGTGATTTTGTTATAATGGTTTCCCCTGTGCCATGTCAGCCTCACGCGCACTGTTCCACGCGTCTCCCAAACCACGCGCTGTGATGACGTCACCCTCGGCCTATGGGCCGAGGCCGAGGGCAAAGTTCCCTCTGGTGTTGTCTAGTCCAATTCTGGCCTCGTACTGTCGGCCCCTCGTAGGGTCGTCTGGAGGGTGGTGAAGGGTCGGCCCCTCGTAGGGTCAGCTGGAGTCTGGCGAAGGGTCGGCCCCTTTGAGGGGTCGGCCCCTCGTAGGGTCGTCTGGAACATGATGAAGGGTCGGCTCCTCTGAGGGGTCGTCTTGAGCCTGATGAAGGGTCGGCCCCTGAGGGGTCGTCCATTTGGTGGTAATCCTCAGCCAAGCCGAGGATATAAACGGGTATATCAATCACCCCCCAGCCTTTATTCCATAGGTGCCATTGAGATGGCTGAGGGATAGTGTTTTAAATGAGATGCATGTATGATCAGTTAGGTGAGTGACACCTGGGCAGACACTCATTGCTGTTCAAGTTTCCAAGGCATGGCGGCTTCACACTTTCCTTGGGGCTTTGTGCCCTAATGATGCCTTTCTTGGTAAATGGGTCCACTCATTACCAAAGTATTTAAGAGATTTTTAAACTCTCTCTCTTCCTTCTTCTTCTTCGCGCCTAAGCATTCTCTCTCTAGAAACTTATCAGCTTCCCTCGCCATTTGCAGAGTTCGATTATTTAAGTCTTAGCAAGGTTTTTGCTCTCTTTATAAGGTATTCTCTTTCACCCAGCGCTTTCCTTTGCCTTCATTCCTATTTGTTAAATTTTTCTAGGGTTGTGGGGTTGCGTTCTCTTTAGATTGTGCCATAACCTTTTTCGGCGCCTTCTCCGGTAACTGGTTCTTGGTTCTTCTTGACAAAAACCATTGAGTTCCTTTGTTTAATCCGACAGTCAAACCTGGTCAATTTGCCACCTGTTTGTAGTAAGTTAGCTAGGTTTAGTGTAATTTCTCTAAGTGTAGAGTCTTACCTTTAATGCTTAGGTGGCTTTACAGCTTAGTGTCTGAATTCCCATCTTTGAGAGAGAAACTCTTTGCCAAGATCAGACGAATAGAGGGAGAGGAAGAGAGGAGACGAGGGGACGACCCTAATTGGGTACGACCCATCTTTCCCGTTCCTCTTGCCACTATAAAACCATTCGAACCGTCTGAGTCTTGTGGGTCGTCTGCTCGTCCAGCCGAGATTCATTCGAGTGAGATGGACGAGAGAGTATCCTCGCCAACTGGCGCTGGACCTTCTGGTAGGAGGGAGACATCCGACCTAAGCCCAGGCTGAGAGGCCAAGGGTACGGTCCCCTCTGATGTCGTTCGTGTGACAACCCTATCCCCCAATGCCTTCCAAGTGGCTTTTCCCCAGGGTCCTCCTACAGGTGATGAGGGGGAAGGGGATGAGGACGGGGACGATGATACAGATGATGAGGTTGATACCTCCCACGCCTCGTCCTTTATCTCGTCGGTTAGGGATTGTGACCTCCTTAAATGGAGGCATGCCTATGAGGTGCCCTCCAGCATAACTATGAGGGTTCCCTCTGACTCTGAGAGGGTTTTTGATTGTGGAGAGGGCGAGGTTGAAGTTTACGAACAAATGCTCAAGGTCGGAGTCAGATTCCCTCTGCACACAGCCATCGTAGATATCTTGTCTGTCCTCGGAGTTGCCCCCTCTCAACTTCCCCCCAACTCTTGGAGGACGATCCTGGGCTATATTTCCTTGTGGAAGAATGCCTTCACCGACGAGCCCTCGGCTGACCTATTTCTGGGCTGCTACAACATCACCTCCTCGTCCAAACAGCCTGGATATTATCACCTGGGGGCAAGTAGGTCTGAGAAGAAACTCCTCCAAGTGACATAAACTTCCAACCATGATTGGAAGAAGAGTTTTTTCTTTATCTCCGGGGAGTGGGAGCCCGTTGCCGATAGTCAAAGGATCCCAGGATGTGGTCTAACCCCTCCATGAAGGCCATATCAGACCCTGGGCTTAGCCTGGAGGAGAAGGACATTGTTGATTACCTTAGAGGACGAGGGAGAGAGGGTGACCTTGCAAAATTCGAAGACTTGATGACCCCTCGGTTCCTCAAAGAAGCTCGTCTGAGGGTCGACCCTTTGACAGAATTATGTGAGTTATACTGAATATTTTCCATTCTTATTTTTGAAGTGTTCTCTCTTTATCTCTGAATTTTTCTGACATGTCGTCCTCTTCCAAGGTCGTCCTGCAGGCGTATCGGATTATCTTTGTGAAATGACGGCTCCCAGCTTACTATCTGGCCTGGCCAAGAAGAAGGGGAAGGAGCCTCAGCAGGTTCCGAGGAAGACAAGGGCCGCTGGGCCGACGGTGGTGGAGCCGACCATCGATAGTAATAAAAGGAAGGAGCTTGAGGCCCCAATTGACCCTCAGCCAGATTCACGGACGAGGGCTAGGGTCGAAGCCTCTGAGGGGACGACCTCTTCGTCCAGTATGGGGGCCTTCTGGTCTCAGAACCTGGTGCATCTGAGAGCCGAGCCCTCGTCGCTCATTGCCAATCTAAAGGCAACCAAGGCCTCCATGTTCTCTGCACCCTCGGCTGCTGACTACGACTTCTTGTCAAAGATGCCTCCAGCCAAAGTGTACGACTATGGTCTGCACTCCCTTGCACAGGTATTGGTTCTGACCCACATCTTAAATTTCATTTTTTCAATAAACTGTTCCCTCGGCCCCTCTTGATATTTGTTCATTTTTTGTGCAGTCTGTTTGTGCCCTCACCTTAGCCACCAAATGGATGGCCGAGAATCAGATGAAGTTCCATGAGGCCGAAAGGGCTATTCAGCATGAGGCTGACTTGCAGACAGAGCTCCAGACTGCAAGGGCTGAACTGGAGAGTGCTAGGACTGAGCATGCCAGGATCCTAGACGAGCTGACGAGGCAGCATGATGCCGATCAGCAGGCCAAGGACTTGCTGATAAAGGAGAGGGATGAGGCCTTACTCAACATGGAGGTCAAGCACAAGACTGATCTCAAAGAAGCTGTCAGAAAAGCCGAGGCCGATGCTGTTGAGGCCTACAAGGCTTCTGATGAGTTTCAGGGTTTCGGCCTTGAGTACCTGGAGAGGGGGATCAGGACGGTCTGTCGATGGGTCGCCCTCCGATTCGGCAACGTCGTCTCCTCAGTCCGTCCTTCTATTGAAGCAGTCAGTCTGGACGACCCAATAATTGCCGAGGCCCTGACTTATGTTGAATCTCAAGTGTAGGCTGAGGGGGTCGGTACATCTGAGGATCAGCCGGTCGTGATTGTGGAAGAGACTTCTCTGGTAGATGTTGAAGCTTTGCCCGCCGATGTTATCCCTTAGGGTGGCTGTCTGTACCCCGTACCCTCATAATGTATTTACCATTTTTGTGCTCTGTATTGTAAAACACTTGAATATTTTCTCTTTTGTCAATACCATCGTCTCTTCTTCTACTGTCTTCCATAATTACTATCTTCCATATTTAATTTTTTTATGGTTTACTGTCTTCGTTAATGCTACTAACCCCTCCCTCGTCTTTTTTAAGGACCAATGTGGGGTCGTCCCCCCATGTGGCCTCATCATAGCCGAGGGTCATAATAACCAAACATGGTTTTTTTTAAATCAAGTGGCCCCTCGCCTTTCTTGAGGATCATGGTGGGGTCGTCCCCTCCACCGACCCTCATTATAGCCGAGGGACCAACTTACCAACTTAATGGTTTTTAATAAAGTCTACCCTCGTCTTTTTTGAGAACAGTGGTGGGGTCGTCCCCGCCACTGGTCCTCATTATAGACGAGGGTTTACCAAATTAATGGTTTTTTAATGAAGTCTACCCTCGTCTTTCTTGAGAACAGTGGTGGGGTCGTCCCCTCCACTGGTGCTCATTATAGCCGAGGGTTCAACTTACCAAATTAATGGTTTTAATAAAGTTTTCCCTCGTCTTTCTTGATGACAGTGGTGGGGTCGTCCCCTCTACTGGCCCTCATTATAGCCGAGGGATCAACTTACCAAATTAATGGTTTTTAATAAAGTCTACCCTCGTCTTTTTTGATAACAGTGGAGGGGTCGTCCCCTCCACTGGTCCTCATTATAGCCGAGGGTTTACCAAATTAATGGTTTTAAATTTAGTCTACCCTCGTCTTTCTTGAGAACAGTGGTGGGGTCGTCCCCTCCACTGGTCCTCATTATAGCCGAGGGTTCAACCTACCAAATTAATGGTTTTGATAAAGTTTTCCCTCGTCTTTCTTGAGGACAGTGGTGGGGTCGTCCCCTCCACTGGCCCTCATTATAGCCGAGGGATCAACTTACCAAATTAATGGTTTTCTGTAGATGCTTCCATGCATACTGGAACTGATAAATAGGGTGAGGGGAAACACATTTCTCATTAATTTTTAAGTGTCCTGTTGGAGCAACTCTTATTACAACTATGGTCTATCAAGATCTTACAACACTACTGGTAGTATTTCTTCAAGTGATCGGCATTCCAGGGGTTGGAAAATGGTTCCCCTTCTAGGTTTTCTAGTCTATAGGTCCCAGGGACAACTTCATCGATGACCCTATAGGGGCCGTGCCAATTAGGATGGAGTTTGTTGGGCTTTTGCCAAGTCTTCTTGAGAACCAAGTCTCCTACTGCTATAGGTCTCTGTTTCACCCTCCGATTATAAAATCTTGCGGTCCTCTGCTGGTAGGAAGCCTGCCTTATCTCAGCGTCCTCCCTCCTTTCCTCAATCAGGTCCAAGTCAAGTCTCCTTTCTTCCGCGTTTCCCTGGGGGTCGTACATTTGGACCCTATGAGTAGGAAACTCGACTTCGGTGGGGATGACGTCTTCTGATCCATAAGCTAACATGAATGGGGTCTCCCCGGTAGAGGTCCTCACTGTCGTCATGTATGCCCACAACACGCCATATAACTCCTCGACCCATCTTCCTTTTGCCTCTTCAAGCCTCTTCTTAATCCCATCTAGGATTGTCCTGTTCGTAACATCGGTTTGCCCATTAGCCTGAGGTCGGCCTGGGGTAGGGAAAAATTGTTTGATACTTACCCTCTCACAGTACTTCTGCAGAAAGTCATTCTTGAACTGAGTCCCGTTATCCGAGATGAGGGTGTTGGGTAGACCGTATCTGCATATAACGTTTTACCAGATGAACTGAAAGGTCTTCTACTCTGTAATCGTGATCATTGGTTCGGCCTCTACCCACTTTGAAAAGTAGTCAATCTCTACAATGAGGAACCGATAGTTATTGACTGTCCTCGGTAAGGGTCCTACCAGGTCAATCCCCCACACTGTGAACGACCATGGGGATGTAATGGAGGTAAGAGGCTGATGGGGCTGGTGAGGGATGGTGGCAAATCTTTGGCATTTATCACATTTCTTTACATATGCTGCAGCATCTTTCCCCAAGGTCGGCCACCAGTAGCCCTGGGTGATCACCCTCTTCGCTAAGGATATTCCCCCAATGTGTCTTGAGCACGACCCTTCATGCACATCTTGCAAAATGGAAGGGACTTCTGAGGGATGCACACACCTAAGTAAGGGGAGCAAAAACCCCTTTTTGTACAAGGTGTGTCCAAAGACAGTGAATTTTGCAGCCCTGTACCTCAGCTTCTTCCTTTCCTGCCTTGCTTCTGGCATCTCACCCTCTTTAATGTATCTGATTAGGGGGTCCATCCACGAATCTTCTTGAGAAACATTTAGGCAATTACTGAGTGTTCCCTCAGCGCCCTCAATAGTTGGCTGAAGCAAAATTTCCACTGGGACCGTCCTCCTGATGTCTGTCGTAGCAGCCGAGGCCAATCTCGCAAGGGCATCATCACGGCCGTTATCTAGCCTAGGTATCCTCTTTAATTTTACTTCTCTGAAGACTTTCAGTAGTGACCTCACCTTCTCGAGGTATCTAGCCATTCTCTCGTCCTTAGCCTCGTAGGCCCCCAGTATCTGATTCACCACTAGCCTTGAATCACTATGGACCAGAATCTAGCCGACACTAAGAGACTTGGCCAAGGAGAGGCCTGCTACTAAGGCCTCATATTCATCCTCGTTGTTGGAGGCTTTGAAGTTGAACCTCAGGACGTATTCGACGTCTGTGCCATCGGGTGCTGATAGTATCAATCCAGCCCCACGTCCACTGTCACAGGAGGACCCGTCAACGAAGAGGCTCCACAGAGTCTTTCCCTCTGAAAAATTTCCCTCAGAGAGGGACCCCTTTCTAAAGATGTATTTTCCCTCTTCGTTTTCAGTCGCTTTCTTTCTAGCAGTGCTTGTCTCGGCCCTATCTGCGGGTGTACCAGCGGGTCTGTCTTCTGTATTCGTCATCCCAAGGGTCTCACCTTCGACCTCATCATCTTCCCAAGTGAACTCAGCCACGAAGTCTGCCAATGCCTGCCCCTTAATGGCAGTCCTAGGTTGATGCACAATGTCAAACTCCCCCAGCTCTATAGCCCAGGCCATCAACCTACCTGATTTTTCTGGCTTGTCTAGCACCTGCCTAAGAGGAGAGTAGGTGAGGATGATCATTGTATGGGACTGAAAGTACGGCTTCATCTTCATCTTCCTCGAGATCCTCGGGTATCTTTTCTCTGCCCCCTGGAGTGCCTTGCTGTTAAAGTACACAGGCTTCTGTATTCCGTCTTCGTCTCTCACAATGGCTGCGCTGATGGCCGACTCTGAGACGGCGAGGTACACGTAAAGTCGTTCACCCAACACGGGTCGTGACAGCACCAAGGGAGACCGTAAGTATGATTTTAGCTCCATGAAAGCCTCATCACACTCTTCACTCCATTCAAAGGCCTTCCTGAGGATGTTGAAGAATGGTAAACACCTGTCTGTGGCCCTTGACACAAATCTGTTCAGGGCAGCCACTCTCCCTGTAAGCCCTTGAACGTCTTTAATGGATTTGGGGGTCTTCATCTCAATGAGGGCCTTTATCTTTTCAGGATTGGCCTCGATGCCTCTTTGGTTGACAATGAATCCCAAGAACTTCCCCGCTCCGACCCCGAAGACACACTTGGCCGGATTAAGCTTCATCTGGTACTTGTCCATCGTATTAAAGGTCCTCTCCAGGTCTGCCACATAATCCTCTGCCTTCAAACTCTTGGTCAGCATGTCATCCACGTAGACCTCCATGGACTTCCCAATTTGGTCTTCGAACATTTTATTTACGAGGCGCTGGTACGTTGCCCCCGCATTTTTTAGACCAAAGGGCATGACCCTATAACAGTATGTCCCCTTATCAGTGATGAAGGCAGTCCCCTCCGAGTCTTCAGGGTTCATGAAGATCTGGTTGTACCCTGAGTAGGCATCCATAAAACTCATGAGCTCATGGCCTACTGTAGCGTCTACCATTTGGTCAATGCGGGGGAGAGGGAAGCTGTCATTGGGGCAGTGCTTGTTGAGATCTGTGAAGTCCACACACATTCGCCACTTCCCGTTGGCCTTTGGGACAATGACTGCATTGGACAACCATTCAGGGTAGATGACCTCTCTGATAAATTGAGCATCTTCTAATTTTTTGACTTCATGCCTGATGAACTCGTACTTCTCTCTAGAGTAAATCCTCCTTTTCTGCTTTACCGGCTTCACTCCCTCTACCACATTGAGCTTGTGGCACATGATTTCAGGGTCGATCCCCAACATATCTACATGACTCCACGCGAAGATGCTTCGTCCTCTCCTTAACAGTTTGATGAGGTCTTCCTTGATATTGGGCTTCAGAGACTTGCCAACTTGGAAGGTTTTTCCCGGATCATCCTCATCGAGGATGATGGGTTCTACCTCCTCGGCGACCTCTCCTTTTTTAAGCTTCGTCTCGTCCCTGGGGTCTAGGGTATCAATGTTGTAAGTGGCTGTAGCCCTCTTGTGTGCCTCCCTTTCTTCAGCGGTGTTGTAGTAACAATCTCTCGCTGCCGTCTGGTCTCCCTGAACTTCCCTTACAAGGGGTTGGAAATTTGATCATCTTATGGACCATAGAGGGCACGGCTTCAAACCCCTTGAGGGCCACACGCCCCAGTATGATGTTGTAGGCCAAAAACACCTGCTCATCCATCACAAAGAAACTGACCTTCTTGGTGAGCCATCTCGGCCACTCGTCCCCCATACTCACATCGGCCTCATATACCCCAAGGGGGTGAACCTTTTCCCCACTGAACCCAATCAATGGATGATGGTAGGGGACGAGTCTAGCACGGATGAGACCCAAGTCTTTGAAGCATGGCCAAAACATCACATCTGGAGAACTACCCCCATCTACCAAGATCCTCGGCACTTCACATCCGTGTACCCTGGTAGTGATGACGAGAGGGTCATCGTGTGGGGCCAAGAGGTATTTGAAGTCCATTCTTGAAAATCCCACTATCAGTGTGTCCATATCAACCTTCTTCCTTTTTTCTGACTTGACCTCCAGGGAAGTCACGTGTACCGTCTTCGTCACTGCCTTGGCCTTATCCACATGGGCCTTCCTATTGGCGACCTCAGACCCTCCTCCTGCAAGACCCCCGGAGATCATTCCCACTCCGAGCGAGATCATATTAATCCTCTTGATAGGGCCGCGGTCGTCTCTCGACGGGAGGTCAGGGTCGTCCTCATCATCAGAAGGGTCGTCCCTTCTTTTTTGAGGACCTTATCTGCATGCATCGCCTCGCTTCTTTCTGGGGTCGTCCTCTCGGCCCCTCTTGAAGGAATCTTTGTCGACGTACTTTCTGAGCTTCCCTTCTTTCAGCATCTTCTAAATCACGTCTTTCACAGCAAAGCATTTGTCCATTACGTGGCGGTGGTCTTGGTGAAACTCACACCACAGGTTCTTATTCCTCTTGCCGGGGGCTGCCCTCAGCTTCTCAGGCCACTTCAAGGATCGGTCACTCTTAATCTCATTGAGAATCTATTCACAGCTGACCGTCAGAGGGGTGTACCCCGCGAACTTTTCATCCGAGGACCTCTTCTTCCCCTCTTTGTTCTTCTTAGGGTATTTACTCGCACTAGCCCCTCCTCTTTCGTCTTCATATTTTGAGGCCATCGCCTCTTCGGCGTTCATCACCTTTCCTGCCGTTGACAACAGTTCAGCCATCATCCTCGGAGGGTCTTCAACAAGCTTCCATAACAGCTTCCCCTTTTGGAGTCCTCCAATCACGACTGTCATAGATATGCTCTCCTCATAGTCTTCCACCTCTAGCTTCTCCTTATTGAATCTGGCTATATAGTCCCTCAGACTCTCACTCTTCCCCTGCTTGACATAGAGAAGGTGGGTGGTCTTCTTTTGTGGCCTCACCCCAAAGCAGAAATTATGGATGAACAGGTCTGCCAACTACTTAAAGTTTCCAATGGAATTTTTTGGAAGAGACGTGTACAAGACATACGCAGCCCCTATCAAGATACCAGAGAAGGCACGACACCTCATCTCATCTGAGATAGAGTATATGTCTGCCGCCGACTGATACATCTCCACGTGGTGGACGGGGTTGGTGCTCCCGTCATACCTTGGGGTGACCATAGGTGGCTTGAACTTTGACGGCGTGGGGAAGTTGACTATCTTTGCCATGAAGGGTGAGCCTATGGTGTATCCCCTCTGAAGAGGGTCTCAGCTCTTCAATATATCACCAATCTTATCCTCTAACCGCTAGATTGAGTCATTCCAGGCCCTCATAGAGTCGGCCTGGCCGATGTTATCCCCTGTCGCCTCTCCGAGGTGGACGGAGGGTTATGTTGCAGCAAGCCTGTGTCGACTGTTCACTTCCCTTTGGCCGTCATCTCGTCCTCGGGGCCGGCCATCTTCTGCCTCCCCCCTGGATCTCGCGGCGCTTCTTGGCCTAGACAACTGTTCCCGCAGGTCATTTACTGGGCCTAGCCTCTCAAAGGCCGACCCCCTGCTCAAGCGGTCAAAAGCAGACCCTCTTGGGCGATCATCAGGGTTTGGTCTCCCGCACTTTCCCCTACTGTCCTGGAGGGGTCGCACAGTGTTGTTGGAGACCTCGTAAGGTTCCCAGCACTCTATAGGAGCCTCCTCTCCCTCCAGATCTCCATACCTATCCTCAAGGCAAGGGTTTTCTTGCCTCCCCAGTCGTAGACACCGGGGGTCAGCAACATCCCTACGCCGCTGAGGGGGTGGCAGGTCTTTGCGTGGTGCCTGGGGTGGTCCCCTGGCCTCATGCTGCTCTGGAGCTGCTGCCGGAGTAATCATCTGAGGTGAAACCCCTGGTGCTCTTAGTATGTTCTGGCTTAGAGCTGTGAACTGCTCTTGCATCATCCGCTGGCTTGCTGCCAGAGACTTTAGGGCTGCCGCCACGTCAGCCATCTCAGACTGAGGCGGCGGCTGACTGGAACAGGGTCTTCCCCCTCATCCGGTGGGGGAAGTGGTGGCAGTGGCATCTCAGGTGCCATGTGCTTGAGCTATGAAAAGTTGAATTGAAGAAAATACTGGTGAGCCTGGGAACCTTAGTGGGTCTCTTTCAATGGTGAAACACCTCCTCTGAGGGGGAGTGTTGGTTCACCACCAGTGTGCCCAGTGAGGTCAAGCTGTACGAAGGAAGATATGCCTTCTCGTTTCCACAGACGGCGCCAAACCGATGCTATATAAAAAGAACACACACATGCTATAAAAAAAGAAGAGTACAACCAAAAATACAAAAAAAGAAATACCCGAATATGCTGTCCGGGTACAGACAATACAACAATCTAAAAAAGGATAAATATAAACAAAAAGCTACAACCACAACTCTTGGGTGTAAACCCGATACACAAATTGAATCCTAATCTAGATGCACAGAAGAGAGGAAACGACTGCATCAAAATTCAGCAACAAACCGCATCTGCTACTGCTCCAGGAGTACTCTGAGCAGAAGACATCAATGTCGTCCTTGTGGGGGAACACCTAATATAATACAATATATATAGGAATATGAAAATAAAAATGGGTCAGAGCCTGAGGTGTAAAAATATTTTTAGCAAGTGCATGAAAATGCTTATTAATTATTCATGCATTATGACACGATTAAAGTGGAGTCGCACTCTCCATAAAATCCAACTCACCTCTCATCTAAAGCACCTAAATGTATGCACATGATCCTCAAATAACTGCCAAACACTATCAAGGGGAAAAATAATCTAACCTACACTGCGAAATTTATACTCATAATAACTTCATTCTAAATCATAACCATCACTTCCAATTCTACCATAAACCCCCAAATGTGCGTCAACTTACTTAACATATAAATATACATAAACATATACTCTGACTAGAATTTCTCGGATTCTAGTTATTTACATAAATGATTTAATAGCATCTAAATGCGAAGGACTAAACTTCTCCCAATTCTCAATACTGCACTGTGTTTCGTGCATGTGACGTCTCGCAAACGAAATCCAAACAAGGAACCCCTCCAATACACTACTCCTTGATAGTATTGATTATCGAGATTTACTATGACCTCAATGCACGATGCATATAACCCCAATTACTTAATTAATATATATAATTTAACTATTCCTAACTCTCAACAGTGCACAGCATTTCGTGCGTGGGACATCTCGCAAGCGAAATCCAAACAAGGAACCCCCCCCCCCCCCCCAATACACTACTCCTAGGCACTGTGGTTTTCAAGATTTACCAATATATAAAACTGAGTACTAAGGACTAAAATTCTCCCCACTCCCAACATTGCACTGCATTTTGTGCGTGGGATGTCTCTCAAGAGAAATACTAACAAGGAACCCCCCCGATACACTACTCCTTGACAATGTTGGTCGTTGAGGTCCATTATTCCCTCGGTACCCACAAAATATATATACTCATATAAATCTTTTACGTATTATATTCACTTTAATATGCTCATCATAATCTACATCCGGATAAAATATACCGGAATGAGATTCAATCATTATACTCATATCTCTTTACTCAAAAGACAAATATACGATATCTCAAAATCAGATAAAAATAATATACAATTCACACAAGTATAATAATTACCTTGCCAGCAAGCTATAACTCGAGAACGCAGTTTCTCAACGCTATCATCTACCAGGGAATCGCTCACATATCATCCTGGGTACCAACGATCGGAATCTCACTTGACCTTGGTAAAAACATTATCACAACATATGGGAAGCGGTCATAGTTCCTCCCCGAAAATGAGACGAAACATACCCACCACGTCTCACCCCTAATAAAAAAATTGCATAATAATATTGGACGCTATGACCTGAGGACTATACGCTCCCTGCTCCTCAAGCCTAGGGCCTCACCCACATCGCGCAACTTCCCATGATAGGAAAGAGGGGGTATGCTTCACATATATATATATATATATATATATATATCATTCACACTAGATATACATATACCATCACATCATATAAATGTATACCATCACACAAGGTATATATATATCACGCCATATAAATATACATACTCTTTTTATGCTTGTATGCGTAAATGAAATAATGTCATTTATAAGTATATTACTCTTGATATACTATTCGTCGCTAACTCAAATACATTCCCCACTTAGTATATACGATACGATTTCTCACTTGAAACTCACCCACCACTTTTATCATTTCGATTAATCTCCTAATTAAATTATAGTTGAGGATATTCTATGTATCCGTATGCACATCGATAACCATTCATTATTCCTCAAATATTAACCTTGACACTAATAGGATTTACCACTAAATGATACGATAACTTAAATTCACTCTCTCTCGAAATCAATTACTAAAATCCCAACATTTACATTCAATGATCTATTTATTTTTGCTCTCATTTCCTTAACATCTTCTCAGTTTTCTAAGATCCTTAATCCCCTTACATAATCACTTACCCTCTAAGATACTACAATTGACAAGGTCCATTAATATAAACCCAAAGGAAAGGGGATAAACTTGAAATCCCACACTTGAACCCAAAACAGAGACTCAGTCGATGGGTCCCCTAACCTCGGACGATCGCGATTTCCATTTTTGACTAAAATTGAAGACATGATGCTTTTCCCTCGAGGCACGGTCGACCGGCCCCCTGGTCGTGGTTGACTGACCCTACTAGTAACCTCTGCCAAATTCCCTTTTTAAGGAACTACAACTTCTCATAAACCTCAAAATGCCAACTTCTATTCATCAATGTTTAACCCAATCATATTATTAACCTTAATACACATCAAATAACTCAGCTCAACTAATTTACAACCTCGAATTCATCTTAAACACATCAAATGTAAGATTTAACCCAAAATCTAGGTTTTAACAATTTTAACCCAAAATCCATAAATTTATCCACAAATCATGAAATAAAAGATGCACAATAATTATTTAGCAAGGCTAATCACTTGCCTCAAAGTTGTAGAGTTTGAATCTTCCTCGAAATCGCAAATTTACCAGAATTCCTAAGCTTTTCTTCTCTTTTCTCTCTTCCTTTATTCTTCTCTCTCTTTCTTTCTAGGGCTTTCTCTTTCTCTCAAATGAGAATGGCTTCTCACGTAGGCTTTTAAGCCTTATCTTCAAAATACTCAACTTTAAATGATAATACACACTTTAAATGACTCGGTTATTACAATTCGAGTCAAACGAACTTAAAATATTTTGGAACCCAAATAAGACCCAAGTACAGTCATTTCGACTATCTCGACCCTTCTGGAATCAATCGCATACTCAGAATCGCCATTCGAACTACTTTCTAACATTTTCAAATTTTGATCTCAATTGTCAATTTAATTATTCTCCAATTAAAATAATATTATTTCTCCAAAAAATAATTAATTTATTATCCCAAAAATCCCGGGGTATTACAAACTTCCCCATTTTCAACAATTTCGCCCTCGAAATTAAGGTAAGCGTAATACTCCAAACATCAACTAGTTCCTATGACACCTATCCTCACGAACACTATACCTATTCCTCCGACTTCTCACGACGAATCATTTTAATTTATAAAATTAAATATGCCAACTAGGACGCCCATACACCCCATATTCGAGATTTACTCGTATAAACATAACCCGACTTCACTTAGCCTTAAATCGTACCATAACTCGAAACAAATTAATCTATAATAACATACTAATGATATAAAAAATTTGAAATGTTCAAAGATTTAACTCTTCTGAGTTCTTGACGTTCGCTACTTTCATGCGGGGGAGGTCTCGCAAGCGAAATCCAAACAAGGAACCCTCCCAATACACTACTATATTGCAATGTCAGGGATTGAGATTAGTTAGATCGGGACTAGAGTTTAAAAATATTTTTGTGAAAATCATTTTTGATATTGCCCAAAGGCCTATAAATTTTTTATTTTGAAAATAATTAATGTCCTTCGACATTCAAATTAAATACCTTATGCCCAAGACACAAGGTGATAAATTTATCATACTCTTATTAACATATAGTTCTCAAAACTAGCAAAACTATGAGCTAAATCCATCGCTCAGCAATAATCCACTATTCTTTGAATCTTTTCAGTAACAATAATCCCTTACCTCATAATAAAATATTTCCATTCACTAGGCCCTTCCATAATTGGAATATAACAATTATATAAGTCTAGCACAATTATAATACAATTAGCTTTACCTTTACTACACAACACATTTCAACAATTTCTATGTTCTAAACAAAATGATATCTCTCTACTAGCATAACATAAAACAATCTATTCTCCCAAATAAGATATTATCTAAGATCCTTACTTACTCAATCTACCCTTTCGGGTCATTCCATACATAATAGGGTTATAACACTAACCACTCATTTCAATCTTATATATGATACTCCCAAAGCCTCATAAAGCACAATCCTGATCACAAATGAAAGATAGTTTACATCATACCTCTCTAGTTAGACTGTATCTCTTCATCGATGGGTTCCCACTCAAAGTTCACCGACCTAAAATGGCCTCAAACCTTCTGTAGGGGTTTCACCTTCAAAACTTCCTCAAAATGTGGTCCTCTATCTCTTTCAGGACAATCTCTCTTCCTATGGCCTAATTCTTTACAAAAGAAACATCTACCCGTAAATCCTCTCTGCTCATCCTGAGGAACAAAACGCTGTCGTGACCCCCGATAATCCTGTTCATACCCTTTTGCTTTACTAGCATTTTTCTCTCCAGACTTACTTGATGAACCCGAATCTCCAAAGTTCTTACCCCCTTACTGACAAAGATGATATTCCTGACACTATAAGAATACCGCATTCAATACCTTGGCAAAAGTCACTAACGCTGGGTTCCCAAACAAATGCTGTCAAATTCGCCAATCTAAACCTACCATGAACTTCGCTATACGCTTATCCTCCGAATTTACCTCATCAGGCACTAAATTCACCATTCGAGTAAATTCCTCTTCGTGCTCGGCCACCGTTCGATCACCCTGAAACACATCTAACAATTTCCTTTTGGACCGCGGAAGGAAAATACTTTTGGTCTAAGAGTTCCCAAAAGTCAGATATGGGCAATGCATCTCTCTGCTCCGATGTAGTGATTGACTCCCACCTTTGGAGAGTTATTCCCGTTAAATTAAAGGTGACGAGAAATTGCTTCTGCACCTCATTACATTCAACCATACGAAGGCGCCTTTGCATACTATTCTTCCAACGACTTGAAGTCATCGCATCAGCTCCTCCTGAAAATTCGAGAGGATACCCCATTCAAAAATCTTCCCGTACTCTTTCCTACATAGACAACCCTGGGTGGGCTTGGGCTTCTTGAACTGCAGGTTGATGTGCCATTGCAGAAATGGCAGCAATTACTGCTTGTGCCACAATATTGGCAGCTTCAATTGTGGTCATAGTCCCTTGAGGCATTTGGGGCTCCATACTCTTATCCCTTTTATTTGTCTTGCCTGTATGACCTCCCTTCGATGGTATCTGAAACAAAAACAAATGTATCAGAAAGCCATTAAAATGATTTCTCATTGCTAAGGAAAGTATAGACGTGTGAACGCAACAATCCTAATAATAGGACCTTATATCAAGAATGCTCACGGAAGATCGCAGAAAACCCATACAGATCCTAAATACACTAGAACATGATGCTCTGATACACCTCTGACACCCCACATAAAATAATAACGAGTGTCCATCCCTATACTAAAATAATCAAGAATCTCAAGTGGATCATTCTCAGAATCTACTGACGATACTAAAACAAACACAAATAACTACCCATTACTACAGAAAGAGGGTGGCAATTTTTTTTAAAACATAAAAAGAAATAAAAAAACTAACATCATAACACCTACTGGAATGATAAATAACACACACATGCTATATAAAAAGAAGAGTACAACCAAAAATACAAAAAAAGAAATACCCGAATATGCTATCGGGTAAAAAACAATACAACAGTCTAAAGAAGGATAAATATATACAAAAAGCTACAACCACAACTCTTGGATGTAAACCCGATATATAAATTGAATCCTAATCTAGATGCACAAAAGATAGGAAATGACTACATCAAAATACAGCAACAGTACGCGTCTGCTACTGCTCCAGGAGTACTCTGAAAAGAAGACAACAATGACGTCCTTGCGACAGAACACCTAATATATTACAATATATATAGCAAGAAGAAAATAAAAACGGGTCACAGCCCGAGGTCTAAAATTTTTTTTATCAAGTGCATTAAAATGCTTAATAATTATAGATGCAATATGACATGATTAAAGTGGAGTCGCACTCTCCAGAAAATCCAACTCACCTCTCATCTAAAGCGCGCACCTAAACGTATACACATGATCATCAAATAACTTCCCAACACTATCTAGGGGAAATATAATCTAACCTACACCCTGAAATTTAAACTCATAATAACTTCCATCTAAATCGTAACCATCACTTCTAATTCTACCATAAACCCCTAAATGTGCGTCAACTTACTTAACTTATAAATATACATAAACATATACTGTAACTAGAATTTCTGGGATTCTAGTTATTTACATGAATGAGTTAATAGCATGCAAATGCTAAGGACTAAACTTCTCCCAATTCTGAATACAACACTGTGTTTCGTGCGTGGGACGTCTCGCAAGCGAAATACAAACAAGGAACCCCCCAATACACTACTCCTTGACAGTATAGATTATTGAGATTCACTATGCCCTCAATGCATGATGCATATAACCCCAATTACTTAATTAATATATATAATTTAATTATTCCCAACTCTCAACAGTGCACCGCTTCTCGTGCGTGGGACGTCTCGAAGAGAAATCCAAACAAGTAACCCCACCTAGATACACTACTCCTGGGAACTGTCGATAGTCGAGATTTATTAACATATAAAACTGAGTACTAAGGACTAAACTTCTCTCCACTCCCCACATTGCACTGCATTTCGTGCGTGGGATGTCACGCAAGAGAAATCTAAACAAGGAACCTCCCCGATACACTACTCCTTGACAATGTTGGTCATTGAGGTCCATTATGCCCTTGGTACCCACGTAATATATATACTCATATAATTCTTTTACGTATCATATTCACTTTAATATGCTCATCACAATTTACGTCCCGATAAAATCTCCCGGAATGACAGTCAATCATTATACACATATCTCTTTACTCTAAAGAACAATATATGATATCTCATAATCATATACAAATAATATACTATTAGCACAAGTATAATAATAGCCATCCCAGTGAGCTATAACTCGAGGACTCAGTTTCACAATGTTATCATCTACCAGGGAATTGCTCACATATCATCCTGGGTACCAACGGTCGGAATCTCACACCGCCTTGGTAAAAATAATATCACAACGTATGTGAAGCGATCATAGTTCCTCCCCGAAAATGAGACGAAACATACCCACCACGTCTCACCCGTAATAAAAAATCGCACAATAATAATGGACGCTATGAACTGGGGGTATGCTTCGCATAAATGCACATGTATCATTCTTGATCCTCAAGCAAGGGGCCTCACCCACATTGCGTAACTTCCTATGATAGCAAAGAGGGGGTGTGCTTCATATAAATGCACATGTATCATTCACACTAGATATACATATACCATCACATCATATAAATGTATACCATCAGACAAGGTATATGTATATCACGCCATATAAATATACACACTCTTTTTATGCTCGTACGCGTAAATGAAATAATTTCATTTAGAACTATATTACTATCGATATACTATTCATCGCTAACTCAAATAACTTCCCCACTTAGTAAATACGATACGATTTCTCACTTGAAACTCACCCATCACTTTTATCATTTCGATTAATCTCCTAATTTAAATAAAGTTGATGATATTCTCTGTATCCGTATGCACATCGATCAACATTCATTATTCCTTAAATATTAACCTCGACACTAAGAGGATTTACCAGTAAATGATACGATAACTTAGATTTTCACACTCTCAAAATCAATTGTTAAAATCCCAACATTTACACCCAATCATCTATTTATTTTTTCTCGCATTTCCTTAATGAGAGAGAAAATAAGCACACAATTTCATTTTGATATAAACCCCAAACATCTTCTCACTTTTCTAAGATCCTTAATCCCCTTACATAATCAGTTAACCCTCTAAGATAATACAATTGAGAAGGTCCATTAATATAAACCCAAAGGAAAGGGTATAAACTTCAAATCCCACACTTGAACCTAAAACCGAGTCCCGGTCGACCGGTCCTCTAATCGTGGTCGACCGCAGTTTTCAATTTTGCCTAAAATCGAAGACAATATGCTTTTCCCTTGAGGCGCGGTCGACCGGCCCCCTGGTCACGGTCCACCGACCCTACTAGTAACCTCGGTTAACTTCCATTTTTAAGGAACTCCAACTTCCCATAAACCTCAAAATACCAACTTCTATTCATCAATCTCCAGCCCAATCATATTATTAATGTTATAGACATCAAATAACTCAACCCAACTAATTTACAACCGCATATTCATCATAAACAGATAAAATGTAATATGTAACCCAAAATCTAGGTATTGCCAATTTTAACCCAAAATCCATAAATTTATCCACAAATCATGAAATAAAAGATGCACAAGAATTATTTAGCAAGTCTAATTACTTTCCTCAAAGTTGTAGAGTTTGAATCTTCCTCGAAATCGCGGATTTGCCGGAATTCCTAAGATTTTCTTCTCGTTTCTCTCTTCCTTTCTTCTTCTCTCTCTTTATCTCTTTCTTTCTAGGGCTTTCTCTTTCTCTCAAATGAGAATGTCTTCTCACGTAGGCTTTTAAGCATTCTCTCCAAAATACTCAGCTTTAAATTATAATACACACTTTAAATGACTTAATTACTCCAATTCAAGTCAAACGAACATAAAATATTTCTGAACCTAAATAAGACCCAAGTACAGTCATTTCGACTATCTCGACCATTTCAAAATCAACCGCACACTCAGAATCGCCATTCGAACTACTTTTTAACATCTTCAAATTTTGACCTCAAATGCCTATTTAATTATTCTCCAATTAAAATAATATTATTTCTCCCAAAAATAAGTAATTTATTATCCCAAAAATCTCAGGGTATTACACCTATATTAAAAAAAATCCTCTCCCGCACCAACCTCCTCTTCTCCCACTCTTGTTCCACCCCTCTCAGCATTAAAGTTTACCACCCCTCCACTACTACACCCGTTACCAATCCCGCTAAATCTCGTTCTGTTGTTGGTTCCCTTCGATATGCTACTCTTACTCGGCCCGATATCACCTAAGCTATCAATAAGATTTCTTAATTCTTGCATGCCCCAACTCTCTATCATATGTCTCTTGTAAAACATCTTTTTCGCTATCTTAAAGGGACCTCATCTTTTGGCTTAAAGTTTTTATCCACCTCCTCTCTTAATCTCTATGGGTTTTCTGATGCTGAATGGGCGGGCTATCCTAATACATGTCGTTTCACAACCAGCCATTGTATCTTTTTGGGTGCTAATTGTGTTTCTTGGTCGTCCAAACCCTAACCCACTGTCTCCCGCTCTAGTTGTGAAGCTGAGTATCGTGCACTTGCCGCTTCTACTGCTAAATTAACTTGGGTTTCCTACATCCTCCGTGATATTGGCCTTGTCCACTCTCCTTCCCTGACCTTATTTTATGATAATATTAACGCTTTATACATGTTTGTCAACCTGGTGTTGCATGGTCGTACAAAACACGTGGAGTTGGACTATCAATTTGTTCGGGAAAAACTAGCTCAAGGAAAATTAATGACGTAATATGTTCCCTCTTGGTTTCAACTTGTCAATATTTTTACGAAGGCACTTCCGGTTGCATCTTTCCAGTCTCTACATCGCAATCTTGGCTTTTGGTGTCCACCCACACCATGCGTGAGCGGGAATGATAACAGTCCACCTGCATTACCCAATAGCACTACCACTACCCACAGTTATGCATAGTCAAGTTCTGTTATTTTTCGACAGTTTTATTTGATAGTGGGTAAGGCTCTTTTTGTCAGTTGTATATGCTAGTGGGTAGTTTCTTTGATGCACTCAGTTACATAGTTTTGTGGGGAAGTTATCCCATGTCTTAGTTTCTCTCACGTTGTATCCTAATGTAATAATTGTACAGAATAATGTCGTATAAATTCAATACATAAGGCAGCTCAATTAAAAAAGGATTGCGTATTACATTTTCTATGCCGACAAGTTTACATGTACCAACTTAGATGTTGAGGGTAATGAAAATTACAAAAGGGGAATGGTGTTTCCCTTCTAGACTCTATCACTTCCATTTGATCATGTGAATTAATATGTCAATATGCCACTTGTAAGTTATTTATTCAGAATTCTGAAGCATACATACGGGTGATAATTTTAGGACATTTTAAATGAAATGAAGAAATGTAAAAGAACATAAGTATGACCCCTAAGAATTCGTCAAAATTTGTTAAATGATTTCTCGATAAATGCAAATAGACTACAATGATGACTACTTGAGTATAGCCTATTATTGTATTTTAATTAGCAAGTAGAAAAATGTGTGTGTGTGTGTGGGGTGGGGGGGTGGGGGGGTGGTATGGGGATGGAAGAGGAAGAAGTTATCTCACTAAGAGAAAACATTCTAGTTAAAATAGAGAGAAGGTTTGGATGCATTCAAAATTCAAAGATGATAAAATATCAAACAATGAGAACAAACCTGTCTGAGAATCATTTTCCAACCAAAACCCCTCTTTCGATAACTATTACATGGAGAAAGGGGTAGTTACTTTGAAAGACTGGGACATTTTTTTGAATTTCTTAGTAAACCTTTTCTAGTTGCTGTTAGAATCAATTTGAGTAGAAAGTTCTACGCGGACATTCGATCAAAGTCGGCGAATGACTTTATGAAATCACTTAATTATGAGGATACAAGAGCGAATTAAGTGAATCCTATAAGAACACTGGCTTGGTTCCCATAGAATCTTGTTTGGAATTAAATTTTTCTCAAATTCATCTAAGAAAGAACCAACCACCAATTTTTAAAACTATAAAATGAAATCGGGAACATTACTGCTGAGGAACATTACGGCTGAGGAAGAACCAATCATGGTACCTCCATTGTTCCTCGATGTACGTTCGGATAATTTTGTTCTTGGTATATGCGCAGCTCGAGGTTCAAAAACATTTTAATTACTTGAGATGATACACCTGTCAACTCCACCAGGACCATTACATAGTGGAATGGTTATAGCAAATGATGTTGATGTCAAAAGATGCAATCTAGTTATCCACCAAACAAAGAGAAATTACACAAACAACTTGATTGTCACAATTCATGAAGGACAACATATCCCTAGCTTCATTTAAAAAGAATCACCGAAATGACTCCGAGACTAAAGTTAAAAAGGAACCGAGCTGCCTAGGTTACTAATCTAAAAAAAGTTCATGAAGGATTTACTACATATCAAAGTTCGTGAAGGATGTGCTTGAATTGAATTTGCTAGGTGGACAACAACTTAAGAAAACTTCCATTGGCCTCAATATGTTTGCAGGACAAAAGTCAAAACAAGGCATTTGTTAGGTGCCCAACTAGTGTTGAGGATGCTATACTGAAAGTGGATGATACTGCAAAACTGTACATGGAAATAATTTCATTACCGCCAATAATTGGTTGAAGTAACATCTTTTCGCAATCCATTGATATGTATTATATCTTTTGTTGTTAAATTATTCTTGGATTTTGTCACCTATTCATCTTTTCAATTTTTTTCTTTACGTTTCAGATCAAAATAAGATCTTGTTAATTAGAACATTGGAGTGACATGTATACATAAGTCATAATTGCATACATCAATCTGTAATTTTATAAATCAGTTTCCTATAGTTACTAAAGTAGTTTAGACATCATTTAGTAGTAGTAAAAAAATCTGTTATAATGCAGCGGTATATATATATATATATATATATATATATATATATATATATATAATGAAATAATTAGAGTGGAGATCATTTTTCTATAGACGTCATGGAATTGGATAAATAATCAGTTTGTAGTTTTAGAACTTAGTTTTCCATAGTTATCGAAATAATTTAGATATAATTTTTCATTAGTTTGCTCATGGATAATGAATTTGTTTCATCTCAAACGGATGTCTACAATTGAAAGGTCAAATTAGATATACTTACCCCTAAAAATGAGGATAAGTGTACGTAATTTATCTAGTTGAATACAACTTTTTATACAATATTTGATCACTGATATTATCTCTCTTTTATATCCTATTTTTTTGCAGGTTAATGTTATATTAGGTTAGCTTTTATCTACATGGAATACACGAAAAAGTTGTTGAGATCTGGGATTGTTGTTTTTTATTTGTTATGGTTGGGGAGGCTAATATGATTTCCTTGTTTAATTTATGCCCTTGGGGGATTTTGTAATTTTATTGTTAAATTTTATGGTCGTGCAAACGTCATATTAAAGTATGTTTTAAATTAACAGGTTTCAGAGTATCCAAAAAACAGAGGAAAATTTTTCCCATTTTTGGGTGTGTGAAATATTAAGACTTGTTATTTTTTGAAGTTTAATATGAACATTAGTTTATTAACAACGTGCCTGATTCGCAATTTTTGGAAATAATAAATATTTTTTTGCCAGATTTGCAATTTTTTTATTCTTCTCATTTGTTTGCCAATAATTTTTGTATATTTATTGAAAAATTTGGCATGGTTTAAAATTGGGCCAAAATCATGTTAGAAAATGAAAATGTGGCACGACTTTAAACCATGCCAAAAGTGTGCCAGATTAAATATTTGGAACATTTTTACACTGTGCCAAAATCATGCTAGATTAAAATTTTGTAATGTTTAAAACTGTGTCATAAGCGTTTCAGATTGTGAAATTTGGCATAGTTTTAAACCGTGCCAGAAAATCTGGCACAGTTTAAAATTGTGCTAGATTGGGTTTATCATGGTTTAAAACCATGCCATATTGCTTTGTTTGGTGTAGTGTAAGTCATGGGGGCCCTAATCATACAGTAAGCTATATATATGAACCATTAGAGTGAATTTTTGGGTTGAAATTAGGAAATTCGTATTTGAGAACCATAGTAGTTTTGGGCTTTTGCCTAGGTGCAAATTGATTTGAACTTTTGAGGAGAATCGATTTTGTCGGAGCGAATCGATTTGTCCCCACAAGGTAAATCAATTCGTCTCCTTGGTCAGGTAAGGTTGGGATCGAGGATGGGTTCAGAGTATGTTTAGGAATTGATGCGAGTTGGTGGGAGGTCACCTAAGTGGACTGTTATTTTATTAAAAAAGTTTTCGTGGAACTACTGTTAAATGGGGAATTTATAATTAACTAGATTGTAAATATCATTAGTAAAGAAGGAAAACTTTCAATTAACAAGTGGATTAATTATAAATGTGACAATTATTTATGGATGATTATATGGGACATCTTTGGGTAATTATAGAGTAATTAATTAAGGTTTTAGAGGTATTCTGTGAAGTGACAAGGAGGAGATGCTTTTGGATTTTACTAAATCTGGAGGTAGTTGCACAAATTCGTTAGCTGAGCTCAGTGATCTTAGTGTGAGGATAAATCTATGTATTGACCTTCAAATTAAATAGATCTAAATAGGGGGTGATTCTTTGTTTGTGGTGAATTTGATTACTAGGGATTGAAAACCACGTTATATATTGAAGTTTTTCATTAAAGATATCAAGGAAAATATATCTCTAATCAATTTCACATTATCTCGTTGCTATAGGGAGTTTTATATGGTTGCAAATGATTTAGAAAATTATGGTATTTTTTTAATCATCATTGAAGGTTTGTAGGAATTCAATGAAGTTTCCTTCTATGGTTAGAGGTGTTTATAGCCTTAATAAGATGGGTTGCTACTACATTAGATTTTTCTTTTATTAATTTCAATGTGTTTCTTTTTTTAGTTTTCCTTTGCTTGTAAGCTATTTTGAAGTGGCTATTTCTCCTTGAATAAATTTACGAGTGTGGGTGTGATCACTCTTTAAAAACAATTATAGAGTAACTAGATACACATATTGTATAATAAAAATATGCATTTGTTTAATTGTGTGGACATACCTATTACGCGTTTCGAGACCGTATCACACGTCGACAGAGGTGGGCTAGGCGTTGTACATGTCATTAGTTTAGGTACTACGTAGAAGCGCCACCAATGAGAGATAGGTGTAGACGCTGGGATCCATTATCACCATTGGTTATACACGTTGGAATGGTCTACTGCATTGGGACCACCCCACTTGTATGTTTTGTGATGTCCATTTGGATGAGGGATTCCTTTGAACATACTAATCAAGCACAAACATGACACTAATTGTAGATGCTTTTTTAAGTGTCGTATATATGTAAGAAGACACACACACACACATGAAAATATATATGCATAATCATATAAATTAAAGGAGATTAATTATTTATTCTAATGATGTAGACAATCAATCACAGACTCAATACTACATAGTATGCAGAATAGATGATTATGTTATTATTGCAGGTAATTTGACCGGGGTATTCTAGAAAATGGTAATATGGTTGTAGACAATTATATTTCAGCATGTGATTTATTCTAGATGCATCATATATTAAATAATGATATATTTACCAGTCATTACAAAGTGGACTTGGGATGATATATGTATAGTATTGGACGTAGACGCGGGGTGAGATACTTAACGCGTGTGAGTGTCGATGGGGAGTATATAACATCCTGTATTTTTTGAGAATATGGAAATTAATTAAATTAGTTATTTAGCAATGTATTTAGTTTGGAAAAATTAGTTAATTCGGTGGTTTAAATTTAATTAATCCAGTTTATGTTTAATTTCACACGTGTTATACTTTGAGGTGGAAATAAGATAATTATATAAAGTATCTTGGATGGTGATTTTGAGGTCACAATTGGTTCTATAAGGCTCAAAATAGTGAAAAAAGTGTACTCGGGTGTGCTGCTTGGGTACCGGGGCAATTTTAGACCATTCCGGTACCGGGTAAGGGCATTTTGGTCATTTGGGAGGTTGAGGTATAAGGGACTCCGAAAATTGTAGGTTTATATCTGGCCATTTGATAGAGGGGCTAGGTTTAACTCAATTCTAAAGGGAGAGAGGCCATAGGAGAGGAAGAGGAGGAGATAACCAAGCTTCCTACACCGTTTTTCACCCCAAACGCGATGGAATAGAGTTCAGAGCGGGGGGAGAACAACCATATCATCATACCAACGAAAATCATCCCTACTATAAAAGGCAAATGTTTAAATTGCATTTATTTTAAGCATGTTATAAAACCCATTTAGAATAGGATTTGATTTCATATTTTTGGAAGACTTAGTATGAATTGGGTGGGTGTAATCCATGAATGGAAATAGGAATTGGATGTAGATATATTCCTTGATATTGGTAATACACAATCACAGGGTTTGATATGATTAAAACTAAAGTAATATGGGTTTCTTGATGAATACACTTAAAGAACACATAAACAAAGGTTTTATGGGACTTTTTTTTACAGATAATCGGATTTTAAATTGAATTCGTGATGAATTTACGATGATTTTACATTGAAAGTCATTCTTATACGTTTATATAATGATTAGACACGTGGGTTGAAATTTTGTGATGTTTCATGAAAATTGGAGAAAGATACCAATGGGAGTTTATTGGAGACCTATAAACCTATGAAATTGACATGTTCCCAAGCACGATAAAATCAGAAGATAAAGTGGTAGCACTTAAATCCAAGGCCAGGGAGAGTGAAGGGTCAAAGAAATGTGAGTCATCTAAGAAAATAGAGGAAGAGATTTATGATTCTGATTTTGATTTTGACTTAAATAATTCGGTCCTTTTTGCTAAAAATTTCAAGAAATTTCTCAAATTAAAGAAAAATAAAAATTTTAAAGATAAAAAGAATTATTAGAAAATTAAATCTGAAAAGAAATTTGAGAAAGATAAAAAGGACACCTCTAAGAAAGAAAGTTAAAGTCGTTTTGAGTGTGGCGGTGGAGGTCATAGGGGGTTTGAGTGTGCAACTAGGTTAAAATGCCAAGAACAATCTAAATCTACGTTAAACACCACCCTCAGTGTCGATAGTGAGGTCGAGTCGGTGGACTCTAGAGACGAGTCATCTCATGAATGTAACTTCACCGCATTCATGGCTAGTCATATGAGTATTGACAGTGATCCTCACGATGATGAGGATGCAAGCTCATAAGGACACCTCGACAGTGATAGTACTGTGAGCGAGGGGGAGGAAGAAGAAAGTGAGATCGATAGTGATCTTAGATGCGCGTACACTGATTTATATGCCGATACTTTCAAAACCAAAAGGTGTAACAAACCGTTAGCTCTTAGGATATCAGCTCTAGAGAAGGAATTAAGAGAGATGTGTGTGTGTGTGTGTGTGTGTGTGTGTGTGAGAGAGAGAGATAGAGAGAGAGACCTCCATGTCCATTGTATTGAGAGAGATAGAGACCGTCTGTGTTGAGAGAGAGAAAGTTTTTGAAGTGAGAGAAAGTGTTTTTGAGAAAGAAAAAGGGGACTTGACTAAGCAAGTGGCTGATCTGATGAGTGAGCTCCATTCCTCCCTGGACACTCGAAAGAAAATGGAAGCCCTTGTAGCCTAACTCACTCAGGACCTTGGGAGAGCCGAAGAAGTCAAAGTAAGAATTGAGGACCGACCAGGTAAGATGGGAAAGATGCTCTTTTCCACTCCTTTGGTTTTACGTGAGAGGCCGGGAATAGGTTTTGATGGCGCTTCCACATCCCATACGACATTGGAACCGATTACCGAGTTTATTACAAATCCTTATGCCCACCCACGTAGAAATCAGAGGAGAGTTCAGCCAAGAAAAGCAAACCGAAGTTGGCCTAAGTCTACATATTTTTGTACTTACTGCAAAAGAAATGGCCATCTTCATGAGTATTGTTATAGTGTGGGTCGAACATGACGTACTTTTTCTCTACCACATTCCACTACTGATTTTGAGAGTCTTAGAGAGTGAGTTGAGTTTCTAGTCTCCACATCTTAGAGTATAGTGGAAGAGTTCCAACGAATTTCTATGCCGTCAGTGGACACTTATAAAATCCCGACTACAGTTAGCAATGACAATGGAAAACATAAGATTACCATATCTTGGGTGCCTAAACACAATGAAAAACCCCTTGTTGTTCATGTTCGTTTTAAAGAACATAATTCTCTACAGTGGTACTTCGATAGTGGGTGCTCCAGGCACATGACTAGTGGCGTCTCTCTATTTACCTTCCTCGAGGATCATAAGGAAGGTAAAGTCAATTTTGGAGATGGGAGAAAGTCTAGCATAGTAGGATGAGGTATAGTAGAGTTACTGGGATTTCCTAAGCTAGAGAATGTGTTGTGCGTCAAGGGATTGAAAGAAAATTTACTTAGCATTAACCAGCTATACGATGCTAACTTTACAGTAAAGGTTAATAGGAATAAATGCTACATCTATGATAAAAAAGATAAAATTATATTTCAAGGGGTGAGGACTAAAGACAACTGTTATGGGATCATGCCTGAGTCCTCATTTATCTGCAACAGCGCCAGAATCACTACTACGGATCTGTGGCACCCACGTCTAGGTCATGTGAAATTTTGAGATTTGGAAAATTTAGTCAAAAAGGACCTAGTACATGGCTTACCATCACTTGGAAAGACAACTTCCATAATTTGTGGACACTGCCAATTCAAAAAGCAAATTCGTATCCACCATCGGAAGTTGAATTCCATTACCATCTCTTGCGTCCTTGAGTAGATACATATGGATCTTATGGGTCCTACTCGTACTGAGAGTTTCGGTGGTAAGAGGTAAATTCTTGTGATGGTAGATGATTTGTCACTCTACTCGATTGTAGGAATTCTGCGAGAGAAATTTGATGCTGTGGATTTTCTTATGACCAAGTGTCGTGTCCTACAAAATCAACACGGCGTCACTATCAATAGAATACGTAGTGACAATGGCACTGAGTTTAAAGAAGAAAAGGTAGATCTTTTCGGTGATAGCCTAAAGATCAAACATGAATTTTTGTCCATTAAGACTCCTCAGTAAAATGGGATTATTGAGAGGAAGAATCAGAAAATTTAGGAGATGGCTAGATCTATGCTTTTGGGTCGTAAAGTTGTAAGAAGATTTTGGGCAGAGGCGGTGTCTATCGCGTGCCATACGGTGAATAGGGTATATCTTCATCCACACGCTCTTATAACGCCCGACGAATTATGAACTGGAAAGAAGACCAACCTTTAATGTTTTTGTGTCTTTGGGAGCAAATGATACATCGTACGGGATAGAGAGGAATTAGGAAAGTTCAACTACGGGAGAGACGAGGGGATATTTTTAGGTTATTCATCATCTAGTAGAGCTTATCGGGTGTATAACCTGAATATCTCTAAGGTTATGGAGTCAATAAACGTCATTGTGCAAGATGATGAACCACCGAGGCTATTGACTCCAACCTTTTGGGTAAGGGTGACACACTTTTTACTGATGATCCCGTCGTGCCACCCATACCCAGAGTAGATCCCATTCCTAAATTAGGGGATACTCAAACTTGGGTTCATAAGAGTCATGCTCCTTTTACTATTATAGGAGATCCCACTCTAGGGGTCAAGACCCATGCTCAGCCAGAGAAAATTGTTAAACATATATTATACACGTCCAAAGTCGAGCTAAGAACTTTAAGGAAGCACTCAAAGATGAACACTGAATATGTGCTATGCAGGATAAGTTGCTTCAGTTTAGAAAGAATGATGATTGAGAACTGGGCCCCCAACCTAGTGAGACCAGTGTAATAGGTAAGAAGTAGATCTTCGAGAATAAGGTGTATGAGACTGGTACCATTATAAAAAATAAGGCTAGAATACCATTATCAACTTCCGAAGCGACGAGGGGATATTTTTAGGTCATTCATCATCTAGTAGAGCTTATCGGGTGTATAACCTGAATATCTCTAAGGTTATGGAGTCAATAAATGTCATTGTGCAAGATGATGAACCACTGAGGCTATTGATTCCAACCTTTTGGGTAAGGGTGACACATTTTTTACTGATGATCCCGTTGTGCCACCCATAACCATTGTGTATCCCATTCCTAAATTAGGGGACACTCAAGCGTGGGTTCGTAAGAGTCATGCTCCTTTTACTATTATAGGAGATCCCTCTCTAGGGGTCAAGACTCGTACTCAGCCAGAGAACATTGTTAAACATATATTATACACGTTCAAAGTCGAGCTAAGAACTTTAAGGAAGCACTCAAAGATGAACACTGAATATGTGCTATGCAGGATAAGTTGCTTCAGTTTAGAAAGAATGATGTCTAAGAACTGGTCCCCAAACCTAGTGAGACCAATGTGATAGGTACGAAGTAGATCTTCAAGAATAAGGTGTGTGAGACTGGTACCATTATCCAAAATAAGTCTAGGTTAGTCGTTCAAGGCTACACACGGATTATGGTGTAGACTTTGACGAGACATTCTCTCTTGTTGTGAGGATTAACTCCGTCTCCTTACTACTCACCATCGCATGACGTCTGCGCTTCAAGTTATATCAGCTGGATGTCAAGAGTTCCTTTATGAATGGCATTCTATAGGAGGAGGTTTACGTTGAACAACTAAAAGGATTTGAAGATCCTAAGATCCTTGATCACGTCTACTATATGAGGTAAACCTTATATGGTTTGAAGAAAGCACCCCGTGCTTGGTACGAAGGCTTACGTCCTATCTCTTAGCCCGTGGCTTCAAGAAAGGGGATGTTGATAAGACATTATTCATCAAGAGAGATGATGGTGCTATTTTAGTTGCCCAGGTCTATGTGGGCGACATAGTCTTTAGATCCACATGCTCCCACCATACTCAACACTTTGACGACGAGATAAAGAGTGAGTTTGAGATGAACATGGTTAGTGAGCTTACTTTCTGCCTTCGTCTCCCGATTCGTTAGCTATATGATGGTGTGTTCATCTCCCAATCCATGTAGCTAGAGACCTTGTGAAGAAATTTTGTCTAGACTTCACTAAGAATGTAGGTATACTGATGAGTACCTTAACTAAGAATATAAATAACACTTCAGGCAAGGATGTAGAGAAAACCTTGTATCGAAGTATGATAGGTAGTCTTCTATTCTTGATTGCCAGTCATCGTATCATTCCTCCCCGAAAGAGTCATATTTACTCTTTCTTAAACGTATTATTAAATATGTTAGTGGGACTCTCTCACTTGGCATTTGGTATTCATTTGATTCCAGTGACCATTTATCCGCCCGTTCGGATGCCGATTGGGTCGGGGATTTAGATGGATGTAGGAGCACTTTTGGTGTTTTTTTTATTTGGTTCTTCTTTTGTCTCTTAGTTGAGTAAGAAGTAAAACTCCATATCTTTGTCCACTGTGCAGGTTGAGTACATAGCTACCAGGATTTTTTGCACGCAACTTCTATGGATGAAGATGATGTTAGACAGTTATGGGATATCACAAGACACCGAGACTATTTCCTGTGATAACACGAGTGCGATAAACATATATCATAATCCATTCCAGCATTCGCGCACAAAACACATTAGGATACATAAGCACTTTATCTATGAGCTTGTAGAGGAAAAGGTCGTATCCTTGAGTTTTGTATCTACCAACATCATGTTAACCAATATCTTCATGAAACCTTTAGATGCCCTTAGATTCGAGAGTCTTAGGAAGTATTTAGGAATTTGCACACTTGACTGAGGGGTGGTCACTAGGTCTAGAGTAGGATACATTTTTCCTTGATCACATAATTTGATTCCTATCTCTAGATTGTATTGTTTGTATATTTATTTGTTTGATTTTTATTTTATTAAAAATTGCAAATTCCAAAAAGATTTTCTTTTAATAAAAATTCCAAATTCCAAAAAGATTTTCTTTTAATAAAATTTTTTGAAATACAAAAAAAGAGTTTTGTATTTTGTTTGCATCGTTTATGGATGAACATTTAAGATACCCAATGTCACAACTTCATTCCATATTCCTCATGATTGTTTGATAGTGATTTGAGATGCTACATCATTTCATCCATGTGTTTTACACTGATTGGACTCTTTGAGATGTGATTACTGATATCTTCTACATGATTGGCTCCTTATCTCCTTTATTTTCCACATGCACGGTATTATTTGAGTATTGTACTTGTCTATCACATATTGGCTTGAGTGTTTCCATCTCAATTCTGTCCATACGACAACCAAAATGCGATAAAACATGACAAGATAGTAGTGCATGTAAAAACTGTTTACAGTGAGGAATTAATTGCAAAAAAATATGTTCCGTGAATCACAGGAAAGGTCTACGAGAGTTTAAAAATTAACTCGTTGAGAAAGCAATCGTTTCAAAAAGTGCTAGAAAAAATTAAATGGAAATAAAACGAATCTCATGCCAACTCAAATGGGCAATAGCTTTCAGTTTCATCACCTCAAAAGAAAAACATAGTGATAATTATATATTAGGGTGTTTGGATGGATAGAAATTAAAAAAGGGTTTACACATCCTTGAAATTTATGAAAAAGTGTTTCACACGTTTTAGACGTTATTGTTCTGGAAATCACTTAGCGATTTGATTTGCTGATTTAATTGAGTCAATTTATTTTAATTCAACATTTTTTTTACACCTAAGCAAGTTGTTGATTTTATTCGTTAAAAATAACCAACATTCATCTTTCACATGTGTCATGGTTGTATGTATTGATTTTCCTATTGAATTTGGTCACATCGCAAAATTTCTTCTATCATTGACTTAATTGTTTTGGCGTTCTTTCATGGTCTGATTTTGTTTGATTTAAAAAATTTTGAAAAATTCAAAAAGATAAAGTTTATTTCCATGTGACATTCTCTATTTGCATTGCTTATATTCTTCAGATATGTCTATTTGGGGATATCATAAAAATGGGGACAACGAATTATAGGGGAGAATTGCTTGTTTGTTTATATAATGATTTTCTTGCTCATAATTGATATTTATTTCTGCTTATCAATATATATCAAACTGTCACACCTCATGTCTCATGTGTGTAGATATCAAATTGGAGAATCATTTTCTCCATACCCTGGTGATGACAAAGAAAGTTGGAAAGAGTTGAAGATTTAAAGATGATCGAATTTGTGAAGACACACATTTAGTATTTCTAGTTTTCGGGTTTAATGGGGATATTAGATTGTATGTCAGTTTGTTTATTTTGGGAAACATAATTAGGATATTTTTATGTATGTACCGGCATAGACATAGGGGGATATTTGGAAGGACATATTTTATAAAAGTCCGGGGTAGAATCTAGGAATTTTCCAAGTGTCCTAGATCAGTATGTATGATACAGCTACATTCGTCACGACTCCACGATCAACCTCGATGGCCTTGATTTAAACTCATGCATCCATCATCTTCGTACGTGCATCATGGCTAAAACAACGTACTCGTCAGTACTTCCCACTACTCCACGTATTTATGGTAAAAATAGTTTTAATTGGAGTGTTTATTTTTTTTTTGCATAAATCGTTGGGAATATTTTTTAAATAAAATTTTGAAGTATGGAAGTTGATAAACACGCAAGATCTTTTTAAGGAGTTTTTTTTAGACATGGCACTGATGTTGTTCGAACAACATCGTATCGCGTTCGAACGAGATGCCATCTCGCTCAAATGACATCGCTTGTCGCCCGAACGATGCACCGCCTCAAGATTCCTATTTAAACAGTGTTCGTGCTACACGTTTTTCTTAAGTCTGAATACCTCCATTTCTCCAAAACAGTACCAATTTCCAGACTTCATATTTTTAAGGTTTTAATACCCTTTGGATTCACAAATAATTTTTAATCCTTTATGTGAACTCTCTAAACCCCAAGGAAGATTATACTACTCATCTGGAGTAGACTTGTGGAGAGGACAAAGCTTTTCCATTGCTGACCTTCTGGAGCTCTTGTGGGAAATCTAGCCGACGACATCGTAACTAACGCCTGCGGGTATTTCATATGTCAATACTTGTATTTTCATTCTAATCCACGTAAACTGTTCTTTACAAATTATAGTAAAAATGAGGTGGTTTTGCCCCTATGGGGGATTTTTTCCTCAACTGTGATTGTCTTGCATGCGTAGATTATTTCATTATTCAATCACTTTTGTTTGCAAGAGTTAAGACTTGTTGGGACTAAAATTTGAATTTAATTAAATAAGTTTGACATTGATTGCTGGAGCACTCTCACACTTGCCTCAATTTTTAGAACAAATACTTTTTATGAAGATGTTAGATTGAATTCGAGGATCTCCTCTTGTTCTTGAATAAATCTACCAAAATCTCCAACTTCTCTTCTAACAGCTCTCCTCTTAAGCTCTCCCCAATTTTAGTCTTCTAAAATGACTTTAAGTTGCCTTACCCTCTCACAACTAGGGTTATAAACCTCAATCCCGTTTTGGAGTTATGGGACTTCTAACATGGGCCCAAACACATATTTTAGAGTTCAATTGTGTTTAAAAAGGTCACGAAACCCAATATATACTTATGGCCATTCATTTCCAACTATTTCGATCCATCCGGACTCAACCGTGCACTACGAATTTCCATCTGAATTAATCTAAAACATTCTACAAAATCAACCTCAAAGCTCGACACAAAATGTCCAAAATGATAAATCCTCAATTCACTAAATTAATAAATTCCTCAAATTTAGAAATTTCCCAAATCATTAATTTAATTTCTCCCAATACAATAATTTTTTTTTTCTCCTAAATAATTTAATTGAAGGTCCTTGAATTTATACAGAGACCTGATACATTTCGAATCGATTCAACCTCCTGGGCAAATCGACTCGGTTGCCCAGAAAACCTCAACTTTGCCTTTTCATCTATATATCCCCACGAATTGAATTACGAAGAACTTTGACATTAGTTTAGTAATTATGTCGAGAATTAGGGGAGTTCAACAGGCATGAGTTTAAGGTTTGATTTATATTGTTAAGGTTATGTTGGGATTATTAGCTGATAGTAGTAAATAGAGTAAATTGTACGCTGGAAAAATTAGGATTTGGATTACGGGAAGGGTGGACCATAATCTAAGTATATAACCAATAGGGTATAAGTTTAGTAACGACTGAATTAATATCAGGGGTAACTGTGGCCCCTTCGGGTAGAGGATAATAGTCGGGAATACTCAATAATGAGTTAATATTATGAATAAATGATATGGTGAATATTCAAGAGATAAATACTACGCACGAATGATTATTATTGGTTGATCATACACCTATATGGTTTTATTATTATAGGTTGTGTGCGTGCCTATACTTTTTTTTAGGAATAGGGATGAGATCCCCTGAAGCTTATTGATTAGGAGAAAAAGCATCTCCTAGATGGCTTAAATAATTTGAAGGAACATAAACAAAGATAGACTCTCAAAAAACCAATGAATGAAATAAAAGACATAAAGAAAGAAGGAAATACAAGTAATTCCTTTTAAAAAAGAAGAAAAAGAAGACATAAATTATGAAACAACTCTGATTGAGGGAAGGCCTAGCTTATCAATCTTCAGACAGCCCTTGGTGATACTTGGAAGTTGATGGAATGATGGAAAAATAGAAGAATTCACGGTATAAGATACCTTATTTTCCAAAGAATAAGCTACAAAGTTTCTTTCTCGGAAAATATGTTGAATAGTGTAATGGATAATCTTGGAGCAATAATCAATGATCTTGTTTAACTTCCAAGGAGATAACCATGAGTTTGTCACCATATGAAAAAGGGACTCATAATCTGTTTCTATCAAGATATCTTTGATATTCAAATGCACGCATAGATCCAGACCTATTCTAAGACCTTCAGCTTCAGCATATAAACTTGATTGAAATCCCACGAACTGAGAAAAACCTGAAATAAAGTTCCCTTTATCATCTCTAATTATACCACCACAGAACTAGCCCTTAGATTGCCAAGGGAAGAACCATATACATTAAGCTTGAAAAAACTTTGAGGAGGCTTGATCCAAGAAATAGCTAACAAAGATGGATATTTGAACTGAGTCTTCAGGACAAAGAGAGAAATAATATAAGACTCCTCTTAATTTGGAATAATGTTAAAAATAGTACCTGCAATCAAAAGTCTGAAATATGAAATAACGTTAGTGATAATGGTCTGATGGTTCATGGAAAAACCATCAAACAGTCTTTTATTTCTTGCATTCTAGATTTCCTAGAAGATAATCATTGGAAGATGTTGAGAAATGGACTGAATATGGACAGGAAACTTCTTAAACCACTCAGAGACAAACATAGAGTTTATCTTGCCAAGGAATTTCAGTTTAATCCTCATAAGGTTTCTGAAGTAACACAAGACCTGATGCACAACTGGACCAGAAAGAAAAGTATGGGCAATAGATTCTTCTTGATCAAAGCAACATTGACATCTAGAAGCCAAGGGGATGTTTATCTTTTTAATCTGAGAATCTACAGGAATAGCATATTTCATAAGCTTCCAGGAGAAAATAGATAATTTGAGATGGAAATTGGAGGACCAACGATATTTCCATACAAAAGAGGATGGATAAAGTGTGATGCTCTATCATAGGCTGATTTAAAAACAAAACTACCATCTTTAGAAATGGACCAAATAGGATGATCCCTATCATCTTTAGAAATGATATTGATCATGAACAATGATGTCTTCTAAACAACTATACACAACTCTGATTCTTTTAAGAACATGCGATCCTTGATTTCTAGAAAACAAAGAAGCTTCGTATTTTTCCTCAAGAATGAAACCCACATTCTTTGAGAAGAGTATAAGGACTAGCCCAATTTTAAACTCATAGACTTGACTATTATTAGAAATGCTTCTAATATTCAAACCACCCTGAGCAAAAGGTTGAGAGATTTGATTCCAGTTTGTCCAATGATACTTTGCTTTATCATTTTGAGAGGAACCCCAAAAGAAATTGGCTAACAGAGCTTCTATTCTTCTTATGATGGTTTTTAGAAGTTGAATAGCATACACTGTATGCAAGGGTATTGAACAAACAACATGATTTATAAGGATTAATCTACCTCAAGTAGAAATATATTTCAGCTTCCAACTAGCTCTGGATCTGATTTTATCAATAAAGTTTGAGAAGTAGCATAACTTCAATCTCCCTTTATAGAGAGGGCATTCGAGATACTTTAAAGGCAGAGGCTTGTGAGGTAGCCCAAGATTAGAAGATATCTCATTTATTCTATCTATATGATTTTGCTACCAGTTATGAAAGAGATTTTCTGCATATTTATCTTCTGACCAGAGAAAGATTCATAATCATCGAGAAATTTCATCAAAATTTGAGTACTTATTTTATTTCCATTTATAAACATGATTAAGTCACCAGCATAAGACAAGTGGGAAATAATGTTAGTACTAGGAGGGTGCTTGTAAGGCTTGATTTTTTTGTATCTAAAATGAGTTTATCTAAGCCTCTAGATAAAACTACTGCTGCAATTATAAAAAAAGATGGAGAGAGGGTCACCTTACTTTAGACCCCTACTTGACTTTAAAAAACCTACAGGGTGTCCTTTACGATAACTGAGAACCAATTATTTGAAAGCAGTCTCCAAATCATGTCTATGAAAACTTCAATAAACCCAAAATTTCTCAAAACTCATAGCAAAAACATCTATGAAACTAAGTCATAAGCCTTTTCCATATCCATCTTAAGAATAATAATTGGAACCATGAATCTTCTTGTCGAGGTCAGTATTGAGATCTTGAGCCAAAAGAATATTTTTAGTAATACTGCTACCTCTAATGAACCCACACTGATTGGGAGAGATTATGAGAGGAAGGATCTTTGAAATTCTAGTATTGAGGATTTTTGAGATGATTTTCAAAGAGAAGTTAGAAAGGTTAATTGGTCTAAAATTAGAGCAGGAGGAAACTTGGCTAGCTGTTGGGATAAGAGAAATAAAGTTTGAGTACCAACTGGAGGGAATTTGGGAACCATCCCAACAAGAAATAATACAATCCCAATAAGAAATAAAACATTTACCATAAAAATCATCCGGACGAGGAGCTGCATCCGAGTTTAAGTTTTGAATAGCATCAAAGACTTCTATATCTAAAGGATAAGAAACAAGAGATTCATTAAAATCGGGAGAAACGAGATTAGGAATAACATCAAGAAGATCTGGCAAGTTGGAAGTGGACTCATAAGATAGAAGATTTTGAAAACGATTGATGAATTCAAGCTCAATATCTTGCTGAGTTGACAACCATTATTGACCCGAAGAAAGAATTTTTTGAATACATAACTTTTTCCAACTAGCATTGACTGTAGAATGGAAAAACTTAGTATTTGGATCACCCTTATTCAACCATCTAATATTTTATTTATGCTTCAAAAAGATCTCTTCAACTTTAAGAGCATGATTAAGATTAGCTTTGGTATCTTGCATTGCCATTCTAGGCTCCGAAGTTGGATTTTGCTCAAAAGCAATGTCATCTGTAACAAGAGAATAGTCCAAATCTTTAACATTTTAGAAAATGTCCTTGAAAGTATATTTATTACACAATTTCATAGATGTTTTGAGCCTTTTTAACTTATAAGAGAACAACCTCATATGGGCAGCTTGAATTGAGTATTCCAAGAAACATGAACCAAATCCTTAAAATTTGAGTGTGAAGTTCACATCTTTTGGAATTTGAAAGTCCTAGGGAAAGAATCCGAATCTGATTTGATAGATACCAGAATAGGAGAATGATCAGAATAATTTTTTTTCAAATCTTAAACAGATGTTGAAGGGAAGACTTATTACCACTTGAGACTAGCCAATTATCTATCCATCCTAGCCAGAATAACCCCATCATCTTCTCTATTATTACACCAAGTGAACTTCGATCCATTATAAACAAGATCAGTCATTCCACATGAAGATATACAATCTTTTAAGTCTTGAGTTGAATGAAAATCTATTAGGTTACCCCCAACTTTTTTAGCTTGAGAAGATACCACATTAAATTCCCCAATTATTAAATGAGGATAATTTCAAATTTGGGAAGAAATACTATCCAGCTTAGCCCATAAATTCATTCTTTTAGTTATGGAGCATTTAGCATAGACTATAGAAACAAAAATAGAGGATACAAAGGATTCACCCTCTATTTTTAAAGTAAGGGACTGCCCTTCATTTACGACTATATCTACCACTAATCCAAACTTCCAAAAAAACCAGATTTTGGAAAAGGTATTTGACAAACACCCTTCAAAATTCAATCTCAACTTGAAACTCTCAATAGCAGAAACATCTTATTTAAGCTGAATTAAAGCAATCGCAGGAATATGGTGCAATCTGATTAGCTTTTTCACTCTTCTGATATAGGGTTTATTAGACACACATCTTATATTCCACAAATGAAGTTAATCGTTTAGATTATGGAATAAGAATGGATGAGTTTTCCTTAGAACCTGACCTGGTTATTCGCTTAAACATGGGATCCTTCATGAGCTAAGCCTTTGAATTTATGGGAATACCTACTGATAGAGTTTTTTGAGGATGATCCTCCAAGTGTGCCTTCACTTTCTTGTTTCTTATAGCTTTGACCTCCTAATAGTTCTTCCATTCAATGTATAGTTGGTTTGCAAACATAGACAACTCTTCTTGTAAAGGGATGAATTACTTTGGTCTTGAATCCAAATCAGACGCATATTCTTTCTCATGAGCTGGATGAACCTCTTGTTGTCGCATTTCAGCATCTAAGCACGAAAATTTGTTAATTCTACTAATTTCACCAGTATTTAGAACCTGGGCCACATGGGTAGTTTTCTCAAAGGTCTTCATCTGAATTTCTTGAGGTTGGATGGGAGGCTGAACTGAGACCACAGGGGCTAACATAGATGGTTCTTTAGGAGGTTCTGGGTGGGTAAGATTCACTTGAGAAGCATCTTTATTAGATTTGATGATCCAAGTGGCTGGTGGGTTAGATTGGTTGGGTTCTTTGGTGGCTTTCTTTTTGCAAGGGTTCTTGAAAATACAATTTTCTATGCAGTGGCCTTTTTTAGAGCAGTAAGAGCCATAACTTGGACATTCTTTATATGTAACCTCCTTCCAAAAGCCTTGTTCCCCCGTACCTATCCATATTCGATCAATCATCCCTTTTGTGAGGTTCAATTCAACACAATCACGTGTAAGACTAGGCCTTGACATACACATAGTTGAAGCATCCAGTTTAAGAGGTTTTCCAATGAGCTGGGAGATGGAATAGAAGGGTGATTTGGTAAAAAAATGTATTGGGAGATTTGGGAAATTAGTCTAAACAGGTGTGAGAGGGCTTTCAACATCAGGTTTGAAAGAGGGAGTCCATCTAAACGTTCTCATAGGGAATTTACTTATGTACCATTGGTCGTTTGCCCATAGCTATACGAAATCCTCCTCACAATTCAAATGGAATAGAATATGCTTAGAATCCAAAAGCCCTATATTGTATGCTATTTTCAAAGAGAAAGAGATAAAGCTTTTACGAATAAATTCCATCGAGGGCCTCCCACGAGAAAACTTACCCACGAATGCATATTTGAATGGAGCTGCCAATGTAGAAATATCTTCATGGGGAATAATGACAGCAGGAGCTCCTTTATACGTGGAAGGAGTTTTTAGATGAATATCTGAAGAGGAAGAGGATGAAAGAACACTTGCAAAGGAAAGTTTCCAAATATTAATTAGATTAGGTGGTTTTGGAGAAGGGGGAAGAATATCAGGAAGGTCTACCATGCTACTTATGCTACTTTCTATCACGGAGGTCCCGCACAGTGGAAGATACCACCTTGACGATTACAGTGAGGTTTGGATTTATGCCCGAGAACGGAATGATGATAGTGTAAAATGAAAAAAAAATCATTTCCCAACAAAATAATATTTTACACTTCTTGCATCGTCGCACGATGAAACTTTTCAAAGTACGTAATTGCAAAAAAACAAAATTTTTCAAAGTACGTGATTGTAAAATGGCAAAAATTTGGTTCACCGACAAAAGAAAGTGTAATTTAAAAAATTGTCCATAACCTTCATTTTTTAAAGAACTATACACCCTATTTAACAAATAACAAATAGTCCACGATAATTTAAATAGTCTAAATTCATCAAAAACAATTCACATTTAACGTGAAATATACATTCGAATCCACATTCTACCCCAAATGAACAAAGTATCATTTTTTAAAAAACAAATAGGACATAATCTCCCTCATATATTGCACTATAAACCTTGCTTATGGCATAACAAACAATTCAATAATATTGAAAAAGCCTAAATTCATCTAACAAATACTTCAATGAAATATACTTCTTAAAAAATCACCTATATATCAATTGAGGTTGTCCCACATGTTCCACTACTTTGATTGTTCATAGCTTCTAAAATTGACATGATGCAAAACATAACAATATAATTGTAAGGACATATTTTCATAGGTCCGTTATCAATTTATTATGTCATATACCTCTACACCGTCGAAGAGCATTCAAGAGGCATCTACATCAAAGACGGATCCGAATTACTCAAGTTCTTCATCATTCGAGACTCCTCGAAGTCTAATTTCGTAAGGTTATGTTTTAAATACCTTAAATTTTCACATAGAGCTTTTCGGATATTTTTACAAAATATTTTTCTAAAGATTTTGTTCTCGGACACCTTTTCGTAGAAAAATCATAACTAATTCATAAAAAAATCAGAAAGATACGAAACTGGTGGCCACGCGTTCGTATCGAAATTTTCTAGAGGCCAATGTGGAATCTCGTTTGATTGGTCATTCAAACGACCTTCTTTTGTCATTGAAATGACATAGTATCTTGTTAGATCTCGTTCGAACGACATTTGTCCTTCGTTCGAGCGACTTACTGATCTCGTTCGAATGATTTCTGTTTTCGAGGCAGCATGATTTTCTATAATCTAGTTCCATTTTCATTAAGAAGTCACAGCGTTTTGAAGAACAGAAAAACTGCGAAAGCAGAATCCTTTTTGGCTTCTTCCTTTAGGGTTTTAATCCCTTTTTGTTTTCAATTCAGAAAACTCCCATATGCTTTAGTGAATTGTTTTGGTGTTCAAGAACACAACTTTTCCCTTGTTTATTCTTTGTGGGGAGAGCTCTACAACCGAAAACTGCGTGCTATTGTGGAGGGAGTCCTTATAAACTTCACATCTTGTGAACATGTCATTTCTCTTCTTCACTGTTGCCCTCCTGGAAAGGGAAAGTTTCAGCCGAGACATCAGAATTGACACCTGTGGGTATTTTGTATATCACCTTATTTCATTATAATCCGTGTAAGCCGTTTTCTTATAATTTATTGTGAAATAAAAGGTTTTTCCCCTTTGGGGAATTTTTCCTTAAGCTTGTGTCGCATACTTTATTTATTTTATGGTTTGACACACGCACACACGTAGTTGAATGATTTGGGGATAATTTATTTTGGTTTTAAAAATAGACGCTAATTAAATAAGTGTGCCAACGTAGAAAGTTGCGAATTTAATCAATTATCACACAGTCACGTGTTTTACAATAATTAGTCAATTGAAAAAGATAGTCAAATATTATATTTAACAATGCTAAATATTTATTATATAGCAAATACACCATGTCGCTAAAGAGTTCTTAGAAGGGGGACTTGGTAACAAAATGCAGAGTTTATTGTCGTTCGTTATGAAAAATTCATACTTACTCGTGCCGATGGCATGCTTGTGCTTTTATTCCATGTGTTATCATTCATAAACAAATGTCACGGTCGTGCATTGTCTACATGCAAAAATTTATTAAATTTTGAAGCTAACAATTACTCGTACACTTGTTATGGTCATGCGGATGACATGATCATAATTTTATCCCATGTAAGGCATTTTTGTCACAAAGCCAGTCCATTAAATGTTCTCAAACACGTGACATGCCAAAAGACATTAGGTTTTTAAGACTTCAAAATATATTGTATTACAAGATATTTAGAGGACTAAATGCTTTTTTTCCAATATCTTATTTCGGGGTGAATTTAAATTATAGACAAAAGTAGACCACATTAACACCAACTACTATATGTAGCCAAGAATACAATGCAAAAACCAATAACATGAAGACATCTTTCAATAACGTTTACATCCTTAAAGCATCATTTTCAATGGAGTATCTCCAAAACAACCTTAAAATCACAGCCCCCACAATCGCGTGGACCCAACACTTTTGTGATCGTTCTCGACCACGTTGGTGTCTTTGAGCCACAACCCAGTCAAAAATGGCTGGGAATCCTTGTTTTGTTAAAGAAAAGTTCAAAAATTACAACATCTACATTGTAATTCCCATCAACACTGATAATGCACAGAAATGGGAAAAATTACCACTCAAGGAGCAACAATTGTATGCCACGATAGAACAGGAAGAAAAAATAATTGGCAAGAGATGAAGTTGCTACAGAAATAATCAATCAACAATCACATGCTCAATGTCATTTTTATCACGTGTTTTGTAATACATTCCATAACCCAATTGGAATAAATAGAAGAGTAAATAATACAATAAATCATAAAGTTTACGTGTAACCATACCAAATATCCCAAGGTCCATTTTCTAAAATTATAATGGGGAAGTACCTTCTTTTTATGGCTTCATAATATATTGATACCGAATAGAATATGCATACATTACACATAATAGACATACATTACCATCATAGAATAAACATACATTACATTTATGAGCAAAACAACTTTCCAAAATATATTACAAAATGAAGCCGTCAACTACAAACAATGGAATCGCAGTAAAAATAAAAGGATACTTAGAATAATATTATGGCCATCCCCGGATATATCCCCCCTCGCGGCGCAGCGGGAGGGGATTCCTCTAGGTCTTGCGCATCCTGCTCGGGAGAGCTTCAGCTGGCATCGGTGAATGAGGTGAAAATGTAGAGAGATAGAGTCACTAGTCTATTTTACTCAAAACATACAAAATAAAAAGGGAGCCACCTGAAGGACAACATCCAAAGACATACTGATACATATGAAATCAAAATGATTCGAAAATGGTCCGGAGGCTAAGTTACGAAATGCGAAGGTGTTAAGCACCGATTCCGCCCTTACTATCTCTCATGGGTTGTTATTGTTTTCCTTTATTTTCCCCATGATATGTGTGCATGTGTATAAGTAATGGAGATAGAAATCATCGATTTGTATCATGGAAGAGATAAAGAGAGTCATCCATAAGTATGTTCCTAAAAGTAATATTAGAAAATAGGATTTATACGATTATCCTAGCATCGATCATTATAGAGGAATAATAACGCATGTGGAATAATACGCCATTGAGAACAAATATATATATGTAAATACATAAAATTTTGGTGAATTAAGTCTAAAGAACATAGAAAAATGGGAAAGGAGTAGAAAAAGGACTCGAATCTCAAGTTTTACCCCAAGACGCCTTCGTAGCCTATAGAGCCATCAAAGTCCACGTAGTTCATAAGCAAAATGTGGGGTGGGACTTATCCCATAAATCCAACCAGGGCTTCTCTTATATGTGTGTGTGTGTGTGTGTCAAAAAGTGTTTTAGTTATGAGAAAAATGTGAGAATTTCCGTTTGAAATTTATGAGCAATTCCTCTTGTTCTTATTTTTTTTGAGTTTTTATTTATATAAAAATAAGAGATGTGCAATAATACTAGATACAAATTATATTAAGATATGTGATGAGAGAATAAAAGTGCTAAGTAATAAAACAAGTTAATGAGAATTTATGAGAATTTAAGGAGAGAGAGTTGAAAGAGTTGGACCTTCTTGGAGATCTTGAGCATGATCTTGGATGTTGGAGAGCAGTCCTTACACTTGGATGATGATGGAGGGTACTTAATTCACCAAGTTTGATGAAAAGGATTATGAAAAGTGAAGGTTGGAAAGGGATTTGGATGTGGAAATCACGCTGACTTTGAGAGAGGTTTTCTGGATTCGTTGAGAGTGTCAGATCTGGGCTCCCCTTTGTAATGAGGTCAAGAATAAATTTTTATAGGTCAAGGGCATTGTCAAATTGGCATAGACCTGTTCCTACCAATCAACAGGTGCATTTAGGCACACTGCTGATAGGCCGGGTCTGGGACCTGCCGTTTGGTAGTCTCTTTCAGGCTCCTTTGAAAAATCGACTGCTGAGTGCAAACCGTTGATCTGAATCAAGCACGGGGTGAACCATTGGAAAGGTAATTCAATGATCTTAGAAAGTCCTTTGGACTGCTCCCAAGTTTAGGATTTGACTTTTGGTCAAATATGGCTCAGAAGTGCTCATCGGTCCTTTGGACGGGAAACTTCGGACGTAAACGGATCTTTCGTCCGTATGGTAAGTCAGAGTCATGCACGGGGCCGACTGTTGGAAAGGTTAGGAGATGTAATTCGAAATTCCAAAGAGTTTAACCCAGTTTGGGGAGTTAGCTTTGGTCAACCGGGTCCTGAAAGCATTCGATGACCTCTCGGAGTAACACAGATCGTTCGTCCGTACCGTAAGTCAGAATTGCGCACGGGGCAGACCGTTACAAAGTAGTTTCCATTACCTTCAAATATTTATTCAGTCTCGATCGAGATAAAGAGTTGACTTTGGTCAAATGGGGGTTGGGATCACCCGATGGCCTCCTGATCCGATTTCGAGGGAAAATGGGTCGTTCATCCGCGTGGTAAGTCAGAATCACGCACATGGCGGACTATTGGAAAGGGGTTTTAGTTCACTTAGAAGATTCATTCAGTCTCAATCGAGCTTAAGAGTTTGATTTTTGGTCAAACGGAGCTTGGTAGTGCACGATGGCCTTTAGGTCAGTACCCGGGGTATGACTTGGGTTTGCAATGATAAAGGGAGGTGCTGGGGACCTTAGGAGAGGTTAGGGGTATTAGAATGGTATGTCTATAGAGACCCTCAATGGGTGAGTTTGGAACAAATGATAGCCATCTAATAGACACCACATGATGCCTTTCAAAGAGGATGATCGGAGGTTCGAGGTCGATTCCGGGGGCCTAAGGATGAGGATGACCGATTCTGTGGGTCAAAACATATTTAGAGGGATTAAAGGTAAGGGTGACCGATTCTGTGGGTTGAAGACAATTATGTTGGATTGAAGGAACATGATGGGGATGGTCTTAAAGGAAAGATTTAGGTCAATTTCGAGGACTTACAGCAATGATGGGGGTGACCAATTCTGCGGGACGAATCTAATTCTGTGGGATTAGGGTGAGATGACCAATTCTGTGGGCTTTAGGTGAGATGACCAACTATGAAGGTCGAAGCCAATTCTGTGGGCTTAAGTTGGGGATGACCAATTCTGTGGGTCGAAGCCAAAACTGCGGGCTTAAGTTTGAGATGACCAATTCTGAGGGTCAAAGCCAATTCTGCGGGCTTAAGTTTGAGATGACCAATTCTGTAGGTCAAAGCTAATTCTGTGGGCTTAAGGTGAGATGACTAGTTCTGTGGGTCGAAGCCAATTCTGCGAGCTTAAGGTGAGATGATCAATTCTGTTGGTCGAAGCCAATTCTTCCGGCTTAAGTGGAGATGACCAATTATGCGGGCCAAAGCCAATTCTGCGGGCTTAAGGTGAGATGACCAATTTTGTGGGTCGAAGCCAATTATGCAGGCTTTAGGTTAGATGACCAATTCTGTGTGTCGAAGTCAATTATGCGTGCCTAAGTTGAGATGACAAATTCTGTAGGTCAAAGAGAATTCTGCGGACTGAAGTCTGAGATGACCAATTCTATGGGTCAAAGCCAATTCTGTAGACTTAAGGTAATGATTTAAGATCGAGGTCAATTATGACCTAACTATGGTGCACATTTTCTTCGGGAAAAATAGGGATTTGCTGGGGATAAAGATTAGATTTTGGGTTTCATTGGGGAATAGCGAATGAGCTGGGGAAAATTTAGAGCATCCTTTGGAGACATTGATGGGGAGAATAATTCTCTAGAATTCCTCTGGGGAAATTAACTCACGATTCTGATTTGAGCTTGGGAGCCAATTGCTGGGGAAATCCTTGTGATTTTTTGGAGACTGTACCTGGGGAACAACCAATCTGATATTGGGGAAATGATTAGGTGGTCCAGGGTTTGGACGTACTTCTCAGGGAAAATTAAGACCTTTGGGAAACAGGATATGATCCTGTAGGTTTGCATATTTTGGAGGTCCTCTTGGGACATTATCGGGGAGAGATTCTCTTGGATTTTTAAGAATTCCGCAGTGGAAAAAGTCATTTCCCTTAAGGGAGAGTGAAATTTTCTTGGTGAAAATGTTCTAAATCCTTCCTGGGGTTTTTAGGAATTTTTTGAGGATTTTTTAGGGTTTCTTGATATTTTTGGGGAATTTTTGTACAAAATTTTAAGGGGCGTGCCGGTCGGCATGGTGTAAACGGTGTCACTCGGTAGTGGCACGGACTTTTGGACTGCCTCAGGAAGGTAAACTTGATGCATTCAGCCATTTCTAACGATAGACTTTTACAGGATCCATGTATCTCCTTGAGGTATTCTTTAATTTGTGCATTTTCCTTTCATGCATTCGCAAGTTCCTTATGCATCTCTTTTCTTATTGAAAGTTATTGTCCTTGGCAGACATGGTTCTTTGAGGTGATTAACTGTAATACCCAGCTAATCGCTGTGAAGGATGAGACTGTTGGTGACTTCTGTCGGTTGTATCGATGGCGGAAGGCCAATCGATAGTCGAGGGGATCTCTTTCTCTGGAGGCAGTGCGTCAGGTCTTGAATGGCTTGACTAATGGCAGGGTAATACTTTTCCTTCTTCAGTTCTATTCTTTGTAGGATCTGATTCCATATTTTCTCATGTCTCTTGGGGATTTTTCAGGTGACTTTTTACCCTTGGGGGATTACTATTCAGGACACGGGGTTGACTGGGGTGAACACACAGTTGCGGCACTTACTGGCGCATTAGTTTGGCCACTCTTGGTATCTCGGGGAGAGGGTGGTTTGACTGATCACTGAGGAGGAGGTGCTGGTTCCACCTGTGCGGCCTTATATGTCTATGAGGCGTAACAGGATACTTCTGGAGGATGTGAGGATCGCGGCGATGATCGACGAGTCCTACCTGATGTACACTAATACAATTGCATCGTATGATTACATAGACTTTGTGACGAGTTGTCTGATGACGCCTAGCATATATGATGCCTTGCCTTTCCCTCCTGCAGGTTCGAGTCGGCCTGTGGGGTCCTCCCACAGCGGTGGTGGTCGTCGATGTCTGTGGCAGTGGAGACTTTGAAGGTTCCCTTTATGTCGTTGCATACCCCTTCAAATAATATCCAATGGGCTGATGGACGGATGGTGCCTATGTTGTATCATCCTCATGCGATGGATCCAGAGGAGTTGGGCTTGATAAAGTAGGTCCTTCGTCCTGAGGTATACCTTTATGTTCCTCTCTTTCTTTCTTTTTAATTTATTTTCTGCTTTAATATCGATTCTGCCTTTTCTTGAAGCAAGTCCGGGTGTCGACCACTTGGCTGAGGGATATCACAGACTGGATATCATCGACGACTGTCCATATTCAGGATGCAGTCCCGCTTCCTTATTGCTTGGTGTCGTATACTTCATCTATGGAGGAGTCTAGCTCGAGTAGTAGTGGTACATGATCTCATCGCTGGGGAAAGAGAGTACGTCGCAGGGGTGAAGTTTAGGTTAGAGGGAGAGAGAGAGATAGAATGTGGTGTCGGGTTGTGTCCTGTTGTTTTTACTTTTCTTTATTTCCTGCAAAATTTGATGTAACACAAAAAAACATATATATGAAATGCAATGGGATTTTTTTATTATCTTCTGTTAATGATGAATGAATGCATGCACCGTAAAAAGAGATATTTTTGGGATTTTGAAGGAAAGTTTTAAAGGAGAGAAATTATACGAGGGATTTTTGAAATTCTGTTGAGAATATCAATTTATTTTTAATGAGTTTATAATTTTGACAAAAGAGGAAAAAGGAAAATTTTCAAAAATAGGGGGTTGCCGATCGATAAGATCCTTGTCCAGCCTATCAGAAATCATGTCCAGTCCCATCAATTCAAAGTTTGGATGGGCATCCCCTTCATCCTTTTGTACTTTATGGGGAAGGATTTCCTCTGATTTTCGCAGGGGCTATGTCTTTTTAGAGGGTTTGCAAGTATAAAGAAGGGGTAAGGGTAGAGTGTTTTCCTCACACCTTCACATTCCTACTTTCCTATTCTGTGAGATTGCTCTCCCTGGTAGTGTTGAGTTTGCCAAATACCTCGAGACTTTGGAGGCGATGTGCTCCTATAACATCAAATATGATGCTTACAAAATGAGTTGAGTTTCTTTATAGCGTACTTGGCACATAGAGTGGAACATGATGATGGTGGAAGTACAATTCGGGTACCCTGAAGACCATGTATTTCTCTTTGGCATGGAAGAAATTTGTCCAACCTACGAGGAATTTTCTGCCATGTTGGGGATAAATCCCGATGTTACTACGTATTTGACTGAGTTTTCGCATTCTCCCCTGGAGTGGTAGGCTAGAATTATCCACGTCGCACCCTCGACGGGTATATCCTTGGTTACTGGAGGAATGATTTGTCTTCGAGTGGTGTTACAATCCGTGCATTTGTAAGAGGTTAGTGATGCTGGATACGTCGGAGCTGACAAGAAGGTGCATCCACAACATGCAGTCATTACTTCATGGATGTCATACCATTGCAATCCTACGGCAGTGATACTGGCAGAGACTCTGAATGGCCTGGATGCCTGACAAGAAGGTCATTCTTACTTTCTGAGGGGTAGCCCTGTGATGCTGTTCATGTGGTTGTCTGAAAGATTTAGCCTAGTTATTCCGCCAAATTACCATTTGTCGGCTATACCCAACTTCTTTTCGCACCATTTCATCAGTATTGTCTTGGATATTGAGAGCGCAAAGAACTGGTTTTTCGAGCATGGGGCTCTAAATTTGTACTGGTTAGTGCCTGGGTGGGGATAGTTGCTTCCTATTCTGGAGCTTGGAGAATAACCGTACATTCTGTTGGTTGGTCTCAGATAAACCTCTTTCTATTTCTCTTGGCATCTTTTATGCCAATTTGGCTGGGAGCAGATCGTGCCACCTCAGACACTAGATTTCATTATAGTAGAAGATTTGATAGAGCGTCTGCGCATGCGGCTTGGCTCTTTGTGGGAGAGTCGACGTCCGTCGTCCCATCCCTCTCAGTCTACTGGGAGGGTTTGGCACATCCATGGGGATTATATGAAGTGGTTGTGGAGGAGAGTGGTCAGTAAGATGTTTGAAGTGGAGAGTAGACAAAGGTGGCTTGTTTTAGCTTATACCATTGAGGGAGGTGTGGTAGTTTTTTCGAAGCTTGTTCGAGATTATCGTTCCATGGAGCGTCTGCGGCACTGTATTTAGGTAGGGGAAGCTTGGGGACCCCAGGATGTAGATGACGATGATGGAACAGGCTCCTCTGGTAGTTGTGGGTAGGACTCTTGGAGAGTTTGTTTTGTAATGGGGGATAAATTTTGGAATTTATTTCGGTTTTTAAGAACGTAGAAGGGAAGGGAGTTATCCATTTCTTTTCTTTGAAATAAACAAGTTTTTGATCATCGGGCTGTGCCTTTTGATGAAATTTGTATTTTGAATTATCTATACCGATCGCTAAGGCATGCATAATCCTTTTGTTCAAGTATATGTTAAAGTGAACTGTCATTCTTGGAGATAAGAAAATAATAGTTTTTTTTAAAAAGAAGGGGTCGTGCTCATGTAAGACGTATGAGCTTCCTACGTACCTCTGGAGGTTTTTAAAATTTTTAATTTTTCTAAAAATGGTTTGGGAGAGGATCAGGCCCATTTAGTCCTGGATAGAGGGAGATGGACATTTTTTTTTAGAATAGAAGGGAGATGAGAAGAGTCGTAGGGCGCCGAGATTTTGGACTAGGGGTAGAATTTCTTGAGACGGTCCAAGTTGACTGGACGAACCATCTCTTCTCTATCTAAATGAGTGAGCATGGTGGCACCGCCGGACAAGATCTTCTTGAGAATGTATGGGCCGCTCCAATTGGGCTTGAATTTCCCTCGGGGGTCCTAGATGGGTTCTATTATTTCTTTGAGGGATAAATCCCCCTCTCATACATCGCGGTCCTTCACTCTCTTATTGAATGATCGGGTTATTCGGCGATGGTATCCTTGTATGTCGTATAACGCCTTCATCCTCCTTTCGTCCAAGAGTGACAACCCGTCGAGGCATATTTGATGCCAGTCTTCCTCACTGACCTTGCTTTCAAGCATGATGCGTAACGAGGGTATTTCTAACTCCACGGGTAGGACTACTTCCATGAAGTACACTAGAGAGTAAGGGGTGTCCCCAGCAGAGGTTTAAATTGAGGTCTGGTAGACCCAGAGGGCATAAGTGATTCGATCGGCCCAATCTCGATAGCTTTCGGTCATCTTGCTTGTAAGGAAATTTTTATCATGTTGATATCTTACATTTATGTATGCCGTACGCCGCTAAATTCGTCATGTCTCATACGATGACCTCAATTTGAATTCCGAGAATTAAGCATTCAATATCTCCATCATGTGTCCCACATCTTCCCCAACGACTTCACGTTCCATGATTTTAGGGACTTTATTAAAGTGGTACGCAAGAGAAGTCAAAACAGTGAAAGAAGGCAAGATATGAAAGTTCAAGGTCATTTTCGTAATTTTATAGCTAGTATCTGGAGGTCCAATCAACTAGAAAGTTAAAGAGCTCGACGTAACGAAGATACTGGAAGAAACAGAACCTCAATCCGAGCTACGGTGAAGAAGTTATGGCCTTTTGCAAATGGAGAAATATTTCAAGAAAAATCGTTGAAAAAATGCTAAGTGTTTAAGGCCCAAGTTCCAGCGAATTTTTGCGAATCGAAGGCAAAACCGGTTTGGGGGGCAAATCGGTTCGCGATACACCCAAACCAGTTTGGGGTACCAGACACTGGGAAGAGTTCTAGAATTTTAAAACTTTTTTTGGTTTCCTTATAAAAGCCAACTTCGGGGGAGTTATTTTTTTAGACTTTGAGAGACGTTTTTGAGAGTCCAAATACATCTAGTCTTTATATTTTTGAGTTCCAAGACTCATGTTTTGATTCACACATCCTTGCCAAACCTTTGTGAATCTTTTTATAAACCCATAGAACACTTTGCTTTTGTTCAACTTTTGTGGAGTGCATCTCTACACTGTATGGTTACATGTCATTGAGGATCTTACTGCATGAAGATACTTTGCTGAAGATTGGGCTACGAGTACTTGGAGAGTGCTGCGTGTATTCTCTTGCTGAGTTCAAGATTCCGTGTCTTTGCGGGTTGGCTGCACATTGATCCATTGCATATTTTCTATGTAATTGTAAGTTACGATTTACGATTTATGTCTCAACATATTTACTGTGTCGCATGCTTTATATTTGATGGGTTGATTTAGATGCATGATTAAGGGCTGAATTTATTTTATTTAAAAGTAGACTCTAATTAAATAAGGTTTACATGGAAACTTGTGGATTTGATCAATTATCACACCATCATACTTTTCATTGCTGATGATAGCTTTGAGGTTCTTATTGGTGGCTTCGACTTTACCATTGGTTTGAGGTCGGTAGGTAGAAGATTTCTGTCTCTGGATCCGATACTCATTGACCACTTTTGTGACTTCTGCCTCGAAATGCAACCCGTTATCTGACACTATTTCTTGCGGGACTCCATATCGGCAAATGATGTTTTTCTTGATGAATTTGGTCACTTTCTTGGCATTCAACACTGCGTATGACTCATCTTCAACCCATTTGGTGAAGTGATCAATGGCATCTAGGATGAGCTCCTTCCCATTAGAAGCCTTCGATGTAACCTTCCCTATGATTTTGAGACCCCAGGTGGAGAACGGCTAGAGAGAAGTCATGTTATATAATTCACGAGGAGGTAGATACTGAAGGTTGGAGAACTGTTGGAATTTGAGGCATCTCTAGACATAGGTGGTGCAATCCTGGATCATGGTGGTCCAGTAGTAGCCTTATCGTATGATCTTCTTAGCAAGTATATGTCCATTCATGTGGGGTCTACATTCCCCGCTATGGATTCTTTGTATCACCTCTTCAATTTTAGCCCCTGCGATGCAGTGTAGATGGGTTCCATCGAAGTTTCTTCTGAATAGTGCTTTGTGATAGATGATGTATTGGGCAAACAGCCTTTGGAGGGTTGCTCGATCTTTCTTGTTAGAACCCTCGGGATACTTACCATGCTTGAGGTGGTTCCATATATCATAATACCAACACTTGTCTAGCATGGGATCTTCTTTGGTGATGAGCTCAATGTGGTAGCAGGGGGTTGGTTTATCTTGCTTTTGGACTAGGAAGGGGTCCACTGTTATTCCATCAGGTATGTCAATCATGGAGGCTAAGGTAGTAAGGGCATCGGCTAGATTATTCTTTGCTCGAGGTAGGTACTTCAAGGTGATATCTTGCAATTGGGAGGCTAGTTCTTTTAAGTGGGTATGGAAGGGTTGGAGTTTCTCGTCCTTAACTTTCCATTTTCCAAGCACTTGACCAATGATGAGGTAAGAATCCCCATATACATATAGGCATTGAATTCCTTTCTTGAGAGCAACTTTGAGTACTACGATAAATGCCTCATATTCATTCATGTTGTTAGGGTAGAGGAAATCTAACTTGATGGCGATAGGAGTGTGAGAGTCATCTGGATGATCAGAAGTATCCCAATGCCATATCCCTTTTTGTGGCTGCACCGTAAAACAACATTTGCCACTAGAGATTGTCCTGGGTAGTGCAGAGGATGTTTTCATTTGGGAATTCAGAGATTTAGACATCAACTTCGTCCATGGGGTAATCAGCGAGGTAGTTAGAGATGGCACTTCCTTTCATGGATTTCAGCGTGACGTAGACGATGTTGAACTCGGCTAGGAGCATCAACCACCAATCCATTCAGTTGGATAAGGCGAGTTTCTTAAGCAAGTATTTGATGGGGTCCATTCGGGACACAAGTTTAATGGGGAAGGCGAGCAAGTAGTGGTGCAACTTTTGGGTGAACCAGACAAGCGCGATACATGCCTTTTCTAAAGTAGTGTAGTTAACTTTGTATTCAGCCAATTTGTGACTGGCGTAATAAATGGCTCTTTCTTTATGGAAATATTCACGGTATTGGTCTAGCAAAGCCCTAACTACAATGTCGATTATGGTTAGATATAAGAGCAAAAGGAGACCAGGATGTGGTGGCATGAGTACCGGGGGTTGGGTCAGATATTGCTTTATTTGATCAAAAGCTTCCTGGCAGGCCTCACTCCAAACCTTTGTTAAATCCTTTCGGAGTAGTTTGAAAATGGATTTTCAGATGGAAGTTAACTGGCTGATGAACCGACCGATGTATTGCAATTTCCCATGGAAACCTTAGACTTCTTTCTCCATTCGGGGAGGTGTCATATCAAGTATGGATTTTAGTTTGGCAGGATCCGCTTCAATCCCTTTCTCACTGATCATCAATCCCAAGAGTTTTTCCTTTTTAACCCCGAAGATGCATTTTTGCGGATTAAATATCATTTGATACTGTTGGAGTCATTCAAAGAACTTTCGAAGAGCGGGGACATGTCGTTATCTACTCTTGTATTTAATAATCATATCATCCACACAGACCTCAACTTATTTATTAATCACATCATGCAGGATGGTTGTGGTAACCCCGTGGTGGGTAGCCTTAGCATTCTTGAGACCAAATGGCATTATAGTGTAGCAAAAGATTCCCCATGGGGAGATGAACGCGGCTTTTTCTTAGTGATATCCGATAAACCCGTCAACGAATGACTTGAGAGCATGACTGGTCGTATTGTCCACGATCATGTCGATATTGGGTAGCGAATAATCATCTTTTGGTGAGGCTTTGTTCAAATTCTGGTAGTCTTCACACATCCGAACCTTCCCTCTTGATTTTGGCACAGGCACTACGTTAGGAAGCCTTGTGGGATATTTGATCACACGAATAAAGCCTACGTTCTATTATTTGACAATCTCTTCTTTAGCTTTGAGCAACCATTCGGTTTAGAGCTTTCTCAACCTTTGTTCAACCGACTTATAATCTAGAAGAGTGGGGATCTCATGTTGAGCTATTTCAAGGTCAATGTTGGGCATATCGTCATAGGACCATGCGAAGATATCCATAAATTCCTTCAATAATTCTTCAAGTTGTGCACGCCCATGATCGTCAAGGGTAGCCCCTATCCTAATCTCGCGCTATTGGCTACTAGAACCGAGGTTAATAATAACAGTCTCTTCTTCATTAGCTTTAATGAGGTTACTTTTATTTTTATTAACCTTATTTAGATCAGTTAAGAATTGTTCATTTGCAAAAACATCATCATTAAAAGTTTGATTAGAATCTAAACAGTTAATGTAAGGCACATCAAGATATTCAAAATCTTCGTTTATTTCATTGATAGGAAAAAGAGTATTGAGAACCTCATCAAAGGAGTACTTGATTACATTTGAGAAAGGATAGACAACAGAAGAAGAAATAGGGTAAACATTAGGATTATGTGGGTTTCCAAGAGGTAGAACCAGTGCAGCATGCCAGTTGAGGAGTGGTGTATCAGCAGCTTTAATCAATCGGGATGGATCCAGTGATGTAGTACTTGAATGAACCATGCAGAGTGTGAGCCCTAGTGTATGTAAGTTGAACGAGTCCTTTGAGTCGCTTTCCTCAGTCTCTTTGGTATCTGTGATGAGCAGTTATACATGGTGTTGGGAACTTTTGGCCTATGGGTAGCTGTCTTGGAGGAAGATCTTTATTCTAGGCTTCATCTTCTTGTCTGTATGGTAATACCATGGTTCTGGAAAATCGCAAAAGGGGAAATCATCGCCTTCTTTGATGATTCATCCATTCAAGGAGTCACCTGGGATACTCTGAATGCAGTCAAGTCTTCTCTTTGGTCGAGATTGGTGGATCATTCAGAGCTCTTGTTCTGATGGTTGATACCCCCAAACAACAATGAGGGAAAGCTTTCTTCAGTTCAATGGGCTCAAGTATCCATTGTTGTCTTTGTTTTAGCCCTAGTCCGGGCTTGAAGTGTATGTTTTTGAACATCTGAATCATATTGACGTTGCCATGAGGGTCATATTCTGGATAAACCCTTTCATTGAAATCGTCCTCTACCGGGAGTAGGAGTGGATCAACTCAAAATCCTGATAAGAGCATATCATTTGACCCGTTTTGTATCTCAAAGATTGGATTGCTGGTATTTGCACCCTCGATATCATCCTCGTCGCCCAAAATGGTAATGACTCATCCGTCGGCGAAGAACTTCAATTTCTGATGGAGTGAGGAAGACACACCCTTAATACTGTGGAGCCAATATCGTCAGAGAAACTGTTTGAAACAAGCTGGTATGTCAATAACTTGGAATTCAATGACAAGGTTTATAGGGCCAGCCCCTATTACAAACTTTGTGGATCCCATCACCTCCCGATGGGTATAATCATAGGCACGTACAGCAGCGGAGGTTGGAATGAGGTCAATTTCCTTCTATCCTAAGCATTTGAAGGTTCTTAATGGAAAAACATTCAAGGTGGATCCTTTATCGATAAGAGAGAGTGGTACGATTTTCCCCTTAACTTTGACGTAGATGTTGAGTACATGATTATGGTTTAGCCCAATTTTGGGGATTTCTTCTTTGAAAATGGATAGCATTCGGGTAGAGGTCAAGGATCTGACCAAAATTATTTCTTCCTCAGGTGTAGTAGAGGGAGGAACTGTGGGTCCAGTGAGCAACTTGATCAAAGGATTTTTATGCTTCTGAGAAGGCATAAAAAGCCCACATATAATGATGTTATCTTAAGTTTTCTTCAGTTGATCAAGGAACTTGCTCTCCTCGAGGGTCATCTCTATCATAGAAAGGTTTTCAAGGCCCTTCCCCTTGTCATTGGCTGGTAGTGAGCTTCGGATCTGGTAATGCCTCCCTGATCTGGTCATGTGATTTACAGAAGAAGGGAAGAATATGAACCCTGTTTCTTCTTCGATCTCGGGTTATTCTTCCATCTTGTTCACTTCTTCGAGGATCTCCTCAAATGATATCATCCCACACATGTGGGCTACTGGGCGAGTTTTCTCGAAAGCTTGTACTTCTTTCAAATCTTCAAATTCTTCCCGCCATTCGATGGCAATAATTTTGTATTTCCATGTAAAGTCTATGTATTCCACAACTTCAATGTCTTCGTCATATAGGTCTTCCCATTCTGTGGGGATATGTAAGGGTGAGGGGACCAGGTGACCTTGTAATTTTAGAATATCAAGTAACTCAATCATACTGCATATGTCGTTAGTTTGCGTGAATAATTTTGTCATAATCTGGATGACATCATCTAGGCTGACTTCATCGATCGGTACTACCCAACTGTCTGATTCTTGATCCTATTTTCGTGCTTCTAAGAACAATGTGCTGAACCTCTATCAATCAAAGATCATTTGTGAGGGCAATTTCAGCCCAAATTCTAGGAGTTTGACACTTACGATAATTCCATACTTCAATTTTTGGAACGGGTATGGATAGTGGTGCATGCTCTGGTAAGGAGTGACAACGCCTAATCAGCAAGGCTAGAAGGGTGTAAGAAGAAATATGGGCAGGTTTGGAGATGTTTGAGAGAGTGTATGGATGTGATTTGAGTTGAGGGATCAAAATATGGGTTTTCCCCTAAGAAGATGGCATTGGAATGATTTTGGAGTGGGTTGTGAGTGGTTTTTATCTTATGATTGGCTAGTGGGGCAATGGTACCCCGATCAATTAGACCTTAGATTACATTTCAAAGGTGGAAGCATTGGTCGGTGGTGTGACCAGCGGCTTGGTGAATGACGCAATGGGCATCTGCCTTGAAGTTTGTTGGGAGTGGATTTGGAAATGGATGGGGATCTAAGGGTTTGATAATGTTTCGGCTTAACAGAGATAGATAAACTTTGGAGAGGGGAGCATGGAGCTCGGTGTATTCCTTTCGGACTAGGACAAGGTGACTTTATGGTGCCCATGAAGTGGTTGGTTGAGAGATATTGTTGATGGTTGAGACTGCAGCACAGGAAGGTTTGTCATATTTTCTGGGGATGAACTGTCCGGACATCTTCTTTGGTTCAACCTCTGTTTTAGCAAGACCTTCCTCGATTTTTACTCCTGCTTCCCTAAGATCTCGAAAGTGGGGATAGTATTATCCCCCCATGGTTGCTCAGACATGGTGCAAGAAGTTCTTCTTCATTATGCTGACTTGTTCTTCCTCGGAAGTACGATTAGTCATGATATCTACTTTTTGCCTCCATCGGGCTATGAAGTTAGTGACTGATTCCCCATAGTTCAGTTTGAGTAGCTTTAAATCACTACGGGTGACCTCAAGCTCTTCGTTATATTTGTACTGCGACATGAATTCACGGTCAACATCCTCCCAGCTATGGATTCTGGACTCCTCGAGAGACAAAAACCATCGGAGGGCGCTATCCTTCAAAGTTTGCTGAAACAATTGGGCCATCACCTCTTCAGAATCCCCTAGGAGAGTCATGGCATGATGATAACTGCGAAGATGGATGATCAGGGGTCCATTTCAATCGAATTTCTCGATATTCGACATCTTGAATTTCTCGGATAAGCTTGCCTTAGGATAAGGATATATGTTGGTGTAGCTCATGTAATTTCCAGATATTCAGACTTGGTCGAACTTGTTAGTTAGAATCTTTAGATTTTCTTTGACTTTATTCAACTCCTCCCCTTTCGGATCACCGATCGTAGGCAAATTAGCCCCAGGTTGGGCAAGGTTCGTTATAGGAAGATGGGCAGGCGGTGCCCTATTAACCGGAGGGACACGGGGAGCATGATGATACTCTTTGGAAACCCAGATAGGCTCGGGTGGACTCATAGCGTGAGGGAATAGGGCCTCAGGATCTTGAGGAATAGGAGCTTGGTTTCGTTGCATTTCCCAGACCTCAGTCTGAATGTTGTCAATCTTGGACACGAGATGAGCTAAAACTACGATCAGATCTTGTTGCACAACTCGTGCTTGATCTGTGTTCTCTATGGAAAGCGGATGGATACCGGACTCGAAGGCAGTAATAGGGGAATGAGCAAAACTCCGAGGTGATTTGACTGAAGACCGAAGCCAATAAGGAGCCAGGCTAAGGGCGTGCGATCGACTTGAGGAGGCGTAAAATGAGATTTATTTTTTTGAAAAGGAGTGGGAATATTTATGAACCATTTTTTATTTCTTTTTAAGATTCAAAGACAAAATATTTTTGTATTTTTTATAAAGAAGGGATAAATGTTTTTGTATTTTTTATAAAGAAGGGAGAAATGTTTTTGGATTTTTGATAAAGAAGGGAGAAATGTTTTTGGGTTTTGGATTTTTGATAAACCAAGGAGGAATGTTTTTGGATTTTTGATAATGAAAGGAGAAATGTTTTTTTGTTGGATTTTTGATAAAGAAAGGAGGAATGTTTTTGGATTTTTGATAAATAAAGTATTTTTGATAAAGAGGTGAGGAACTTAAGGGAGTGTTCGCAACCTAACATGTGTATTTAGTTAGTGATCATTTAAATTGCAATTTAAATGCTTGCAAAATATTTGGAGAAAAACTTGGGCTTTGACCCATACTTGCAAAACTTTTTCAAAAACTTTTAGGCATCCATCAATAGGGCAGCCAAGAAGGATAATCTATTCCAGGGATGCATAACTACAACACTTGTGGATGCTTGCATGATTTGGACTTAGTCGCTTCAGTTACTTCATTCCCAGTGTAGGGTGAAATTCAGTATTTCATTCGAGTATGTTGCCTCAGTTACTTCATTTACATCACTCAGACTGTGTATTCATATTTTTATGTTCGACTTTTATATTAAATAGGAAACCGATTGTTTATTCGGTGACATTATTTTATTTCAGTTCTTATTTATCTTGCAAATTCTTCAAATTCATTATTACTGCATGGATGGTTTAACGCCTAGTTTCCACATGTTGTGATTGTTAAATAAAAAGATAAACTTTGGCCCCGAATTTTTTGAATACTAGGTGGTTAGCAAAAGTTTTATAATGTTTTCGACAGTGATGCTAAGAATGATCCAAATGGGAATCTTGTTTTAATTTAATAAAGGTTTGATCACCCTGTATTTAATTAGGTGGGGTGTCACAAAGTACATACCTTGAATTACATGTATTACTTCATTTTAATTCTCGCCAGTTAATTCTTACAACTCCACGACGCTAACCCAAATAATAAATATGTTCTCCCCTTAGGTGTGCATAGATAGGGTTAATAGGATTGGCGAGATATCGGTCATCCGAACTCACGTTGCTTATCAGAGACCAGCTAATTGATTATCATAGATCAGCTAATTGATCCAAATGGGTCCATTTCACTCTTTTATTTTTGGATAATTATATGGGCATAAACCCGGCGTTTATTTTTATTCAGTCAGTAATGAGAGTCATATTTATGTTCTGATTTTATCTTATTTGGATGTTCATGTTGGACTTTTTTTTTGGTTATTAATTAAATTATGTTTTATTCCATACATGGCTTCAAAATACATATGTTTTATTTTGGGCTGATGCTGAGAATGATAAAAATTGATGGACGAGCTCCATCTTCGACATATTTTGTTTGGCCAACCTTTACGTGAAAAATGGGGTTCTTTTATAGTTGTTCTTATATATATACTTAACATATACATTGTACTTTTGTTTGCGGGGTAGGTGCGTGTAGGACTGAGTGTATGGGCACACAATCGTGATATTTTATGGATAGACGTATGTGACACTTATTTTATTTGCATGAGTTTATCTTTTACATTCATCGTTCATTAAATTTCGAGGATGAAATTCCTATATTAGTGGGGGATAATGTAATACCCCATGATTTTGGAGTGTAAATATATTTTTATAAGTTAAGAATCAAAAATAAAAAAAATATTTTTGTTCATTTAATTATTTTTAGTATTTAAAAATGTTGGATTTGATATATAAGAAAAAAGGTTATAATCAGATTCAAAATCGGGAACAAAATCATATTCTTTTAACTTTCCTTCTTTGTCGGCTAAACAGGGGGGAATATATTTGGCCTATGGGGAATCTATTCAGAAAGGGGGGAATCAATTCTTCCTTAGGGGGAATCGATTCAGTGTGGGAAGAATTTGGTGAATTGGCTTCTTTTTAGGTGTTTGTGTTGCTTTCAAACTCTTTTGTTTTCCTATATTAAAAATTCTCAGGGTTTAGACTTTTTCGAACACTTTTAACTCATCTGAAAAAGAAGTATCCTCCCAAATTATTCACTCCTCCAGTTTGTCAAACCTAAACCACATTATAAATAAGTTACAGCTCATGTTTTGAAGATTCAAATCAAGTTTTCTGAAGATCGACCATGAGCTGGTCTTCTCTATTTTTGTAAGATGATTGCCACCGTATATTCATAATTTCTAAGTGACTTCTTATTAGGCATGAATATCTCTATTGTTACCCTCAAGTATTGTATGTTTTAAATATCTCCTGAACCTTAATTAATCACGTTTTCTTAAAACTAAATAGGAAGATTAATTAGGGAAAGTGAAAGCAAAAATCGGGGTTGTTTGTATTAAATCTAGAAATGAGGTTTATGACTTGAAACAATTGCAATATTAGATCAAAGGTTTGGATAATGGTAGATTTGTGGGACGATTCACATGTTAGAATTCAAAATATGAACTTGGAATAATATTTGGACTGGTAAAATTTCAATATTGATGTGTATGTTATATAACGGAATTTTTGTTGTGCATCGTTGTTAATACGGATGTTAGAATGGAATTATATGTTAAATGGTAAAATGTCACTTGTATTAAAATTATATAATTTGACAACTTGTGTGACTTTTTGGTAGAATTTGATTATTATAAGATTAAATGGATGTGTTTTGGATGTAATTGGAATCGCAAGATTAATTAGATGATTTCAGTGTCAAATTAAAATATAATTTATGTACAAATTATTTGTGTTAATATTTCAACATCGTGGGAACGTTGAGTTTTTGGGAGTAGTTTTCCTTTCACCCATTGTAAAAGGTTTCTTTCTAGGTATGATTCTAGTGAGTAGACATTGTTATTGTTGCTGATACGTTCTAGGCATGTGACTAGTGAGTGTATGATTTTATAGTTGGGTATTTTCCAAGGTGTGGTTACGTAGTATGCCGTATGTTATTCCTTTACCCTGGTGCGAGACTAGGTGATGATTTTTGGCAAATATTCTTCCTAGGTGATGGACAATGTAATACATATGGTTTGGTAATCTCTATACATGGTACTAAGGGTGGTTTTAGGTTGTAATACCCATATTAAGGTTGAAACTAATTGAGAATAAAAAGAACCTAATTAAAAAATAATAATTAATGCCTAAGATAATAAATGAATAATAAAATGAATTTGGTTCCCGAGTATGTTCAGGGTAAATGATAATTGAGTTGACTGTTTGTTGTGATGTGAGTTTGTGTTGGCATCATGAGTATGTGCAGGGCTAACGAAATTGGACAAATTGGATATAGGGATGTGTCGTGCGTGAAACCTGACAAGTATGTGCAGTGTTAACGAAATTGGACACTCTCGCTATAGTGTGGAGAATGTATATAGTGAAATTTGTTAGCGCGCTAGGAGTATGAGGAAGACCAATAGAAAGGTAAATAGGATATACTGGTACCGCATTAATAAGATCAGTTTCATTAATTTAATTTATAGTTAAAATTAAAATTTAATGTTGTAATAACATAATTGGACTTGAATAATGAAGAGGCTTAACTATGTGGGTAATTAGTGTTATTTTACCTTACTCGGATGTTCTTATATTGCATAATTTAAAATACTTGGCTGTAATATATATTTCATATGATGCTTATGTCTGAGGAGTAGTTGGTGTTCGTGCGGTGGGCTCTGACTCATTGCATCGACTAACATTTTGGATATAGTTAAAAGAGTTGTTGCATAGGATTGGATTGATGATTCGTAGAGCGTAGCTGGAGTTCTGTTTAATTTTTTTCGTAGTTTAGATTTCTTTCATTCCATCATTAAATTTATGTCAAAATTATTTATGAATTTGGTGTTCGTTCGGTTCCACGCTTGTTTATGGTGTTTATGTTAGAGTTAGAGTTGGATTATTTCATTTATGTATTAATTTATCTTTCTAATACCCCATATTTTTTTAACAATAAATAAAATTATATTTTTGTAATATTTGTGAAAATTTAATTAAATCTGTGAATTTATTTTATTAATTGCGAACAAGTAGTTTGTTATTATGTCATAATCATGTGTGGTTGATTTTTATGTTAATAATTATAATGGAAAATAATTTCATGTATAGTAGAAAATTTATAAACGATGTGTAACATGATTATAAATGTAAGTGTGAATAAAAATAAAATTTACGCATTCTTGGAAGTCTAAAAGGCTCGTTTTGGTATTTTAAACATTTAGAAATGGTCCCGTGGTATGAGTATAAAAGTTGGGAGACTTTGGGGCTAGTCTAATTATGGGTTCGGGCCCATTTGGGGGTCCAAAATTAGGGAAATAAATCCAACTCGGAATTTGGGACTACTATAAGATTAAGGGTAAGATTAACACTCACCGCACTTAATCAAATACCTAACCTTGACAACCCCACCTCAAGAGAGAAGAGAACAGAGGCCAAGAAGAAGAAGGAAAAATTAATTCAAAGGCAAATTCATCCACCGCATACCCAGTGAAGAATTTAATTGCTTAATTTAACGTTCAATGTGATTCTTGATTCATCGCAGTACATCCCATGTGATTTCTGGGGTTTAGTTTGTGATTTGGTGATTAAATGTAAGGGATTAATATCATGCATGTAGAGGACTAATTGGAACATAGGTTGTTAAGCCAGAAATCTTGGATAATCGACATCTTGAATTCGATGATAGATGCAATAGGGTTTGTTGGGATAAATTTGGAAAATTAGATTCACATGCAAAGGTTTTTGATGCATGTTTATGATCTATAAATTACTGACTTTGAATAAATGTTATATGCCCCGAATCTGATTTGTATATAGGTGGAAATATGATAGAAAATCAGGGGTAGGGGTCTTAATTTATTCACCTGAATTCTAGGATTTGGGGAAAGAATTTAATGTTAATACACAAAATTTATTATTCTAAGATGAGTAACTAAGTAATAGAGACCTTATCATATTATTATAAAAAATAATTAATAATTGGAAGAAATCTTGGAAAGGAATTAAGAAATCCCGTAATAGAAAATGTAGCAGATTTGGGCTTCTACCCAGGTCCGAATCAATTTGGTTATGAATCTGAATCGATTTAGTTGGGCGAATCGATTCTGCCTAGAAGGCAAATTGATTCGGCCCCTGGGGAAGAGGTTGAGTTAGGACCGGGGATGGATCCGGGGTATTTTTAGAAAACCATACGAGTTGGTGGGACGGTGTTCGGGTCAACGATGAATTTATTAGAAATACAAATGGGGAACATATATTATTTGGGAAATTATATTTAACTAGATGGTTAAATAATCGTTTAAACAAGAAAGAATTAATAATTAACTAGACGTTCAATTATTAATGGGTGAATAATTATGGATATCATGTGGTATGCCTTAGGTAATTATAGAGAAGTTACCTACACATATTATATTGGAATAATAATATGTGTTTATTTTTATCTATGTGGACATACCAATGTTCCTGGACAGTCCTATCGATTTCGGAATACGGGCATTTGGGATCGTAGCACAAGTCAACACAGGTGGGCTAGATGTCCTCATTGACTTTCATTTGCCCGAATACCTAGGGGAGAATATGGATATATAAGGGTGAGGGGGAAATGCAATGAGACGGATGGGTTGATTTGAGGTAGGATGCTTAAATGATGGATGGATGGTAGATGAGTGATGTATTTGCGAGAAAAATGTATGATACTTGAAGAAAAAATGTCTTTATTTTAGAAAAACTAACTACAAATTTTCATTTTTTTTCTATTTTTCTATTTTTTTCTCTTTTATACTCTCAACTCTGAAGACATTTTACATTTGAAAAACACACTTTTTCTCAAAAAATGACGGAAGATATATAAATGGGGTGGGGAATGTGTATGGATGGTGAGGGGAATAAATGGGTATTCGGAAGAAAATGGGAAGGTAATGGGTGAAGTGAATGGGTGAAAATCTAGTGATTGGGACAAACTTCAAGACACGGGTTTCTTACAACTCGAAAAAGATGTCGTTCTTAGTGATCAAGACAAAATTTTATGAAAAATAATGAGATCATACAAAGATTTAAAGTGAGGACCCAAACGAGGTTGAATCAACTTGTGACTCGGAGATTGCATAAAACTCTCTGAAAGGTGAAAGGCGCGAATCTCACAAGCTAAAGTCTCTACTAGTGATCCTTAAGGTTCTCTTGAGAATTGTAGTACTCTTAAACTCTAAACCATAGTGACGTGATATGTGCACAAATTTTTACTGAGTCTAGAAATTCATGGTGCAAAATGCCTTGTTAAGTATTACATAAGCTATTTATAAAAAGATAAATCCTCTAGCTTGACTCCTAGACTTAAACGATGGATAATACAAGATTCACCTCAGTGAGTGAGATGAAAGAAACTGAATGAAATTTAAAAAACCAGGTTTTGAAATAAAAAAATTTCAAAGGAGTTACAATTTTGATAAAATTCCGCTACCCCCAAACAAAAAGGAACATCGTCCTCGATGTAAGGTAAAATGATTTTGAAAAGTGAGAGCATAAGGTCGGAAAGAGATTACTAGAATCAACCGCTAATGAAGTGGACAAATGAAGGAAAGAAGAAACCTGAATGAGTGATAAGAAAAAAAATGTGTACAAGTCTATAAACATGGGAAGCATAGGGTGATGTGAAACAACACCCCCAAACAGGATGAGACTCATACAAGAACCACAAGATGCTTTCTGGTAGGACTAAGTTTAATGTCTGAAGACAGACCGATGGAATATCACCATACATATAAGATCTATTGAAAGCACAGGGCGTAAGAAAAAATTGGGTTATGAGAATCGACCCCAAAAAAGACTGAAGTGTTAGTCTTGTTGGATAAAAGCTAAAAGGGTCAATGCACTTATATGGAAAAGTGCATCACATGATGCAAAACATCGGTGGACCATGGGTGGGTGGGTATTAGCATAGAAGTGAGAAAGGTATGGGCGATTAAGGATTAATTATGGTCCTTATTGCCCAAAGGTGAGGGCAACAAGGGCCCTATAAGAATGGTGCTCAATTTGGTGAGGAAGGTGAAAAGGTTTGAAAAATGGAATGGAGTGGGGATCATATAAATAACACGACCATTATATAAATGGGTGACAATAATGGTCGCGCCGTGACATGCAAGGGACCTGTCGATGGGAAAAATCAATAGCACAAGAGAGTGGCGGGCATAGGGTAATAGGATTGGTGTCGCGAAATTGGAGAGTAGCACCGTAAGTACTCTCGTGAATGGTGGGTGATTTTAGGTGAGGATCTAAAAGTGTAGATGTAAACTTGGACTGTGTAAAATCAGAATCCAAACCAGGTGGTGGGGTGGAAGTGACAATCGGTGGGTCGGGTGGGATAAATGGTGGAAGAAGATGATCCAACTCAAGAGTAGGGGACACACATTCCTCCTGAGGCACGGAATGATCCTCAAGGGTACTCGGAAGAGGAAGTGTGTAAACAAACGGGTGAGTGATCAACATATCCACCATTATGGAACTGGTGAATGGGGTGGTTGTTTTAAATGAGGCAAAAAAATCGGAGATAGAGGAATCACTAGAAATAATAGGCTCAAGATGAGTCAAGCTTGGTGGAACATGATCCATATCCGGAGAGGTAGAAATAATCTCATATTCAATCTCGAGAAATTGGTGAGCACTCGTAGACGGAGCTAACCTAGGATGAAGTGGTTCCTCGTTAACAGACATGGTGGGCTCAATAGGTGTAGACTCGAGCATTTTTTTGGATTTATCGGGAAAGGGAATGGGAACCCCAAAGTGGGGCTCATGAGGACATGGTGGGATTTGATCAGACTCACTATCAATGGATAAGTCAGCACAATTGTCAACTTGAGGCCCGGGCCAAAGAATGGTCTCAACTTCGAGGTTCTTGGGAGGATAGGGTTGATCACACTCAAAGTCAGTGGAACAAGACGACGCATCATCAATCCACGTAGGGGGCAACAATTGGTTGAATTGGGGTGAAGTCCGACTGTCGGTCACACTCAATTTCATTTAAACTTTGTTCAAGATGTTGGAGGGATTCATTTGGAATTTGAGTGGCTTACGCTTGCTCGAGTATGAACTTTTGCAAGAGTCTTTCGAGAGTGGAGGTGGATGATGGCGGTTAAGTGACCGGTGGTGGTGGTGGTTAAGGAGGACACAACTCACTATTAACATGACAATATGGATAATACTCAAATGAAGTATGTGGAACGGTGTCATGTTGGTCATACATGGGAGAAGCATATCCGTGAGAGACAAATGGCTTATAATCATATGGTGCGTGGTGAGGGAACTGATCGGGACAGGGTGGAATATATTGCCATGACGATTGTTGGAACCTGTAAGGATCCACAACAATTGGTTGGGATCCATATTGTGGGGGAGGGTGATCAGGCCTCCACGAATAAGTAGGCTACTCACACAACTCGAGACTGGATATATCGTGATAATAGACAGAGGTGGGTTCCGGAATAGTGTCACATGGATATAAATGTTCCATTGTGGGTCAATCGGGATATGAAAAGTATGGGTACTCATGGGATAAGTCATCGGCATAAGAACAATGGGTGCACAACAAAGTATGCGACACATGGACACTAGACACTGAGGGTGATGGAATAGGAGGTGCCTTCATATATGGGTCAATAGTATCAATAGTACTTGTGAGAGAGGTGAGACCACTAAGGATATCATAAAGAGACAGCTCGAGATCACTCCCACACGTGTCGCGTGACAATGGAAAATGACCCAAGTAGTCTCGTAAGGGATGTTGTTCGGCCATGTGGAGAGAAATATTTTGTTTGGATTTTTAAAATTGTTTCAAAAGGAACGAAAATATTTTTGGATTAAAAAAAAAGGATGAAAATACTTTTGGATTTTCTGAAAAAAATAAGGAAGAAAATGTTTTTGGATTTTTAAAAAAAAAAATAAAGTGAGAAACATTTTTGGATGTTTAGAAAAATAAAGTAAGATAATATTTTGCATTTTTTTGGAAGAAAAGAGGGGCGAAAAATGGACTCTTAAATTTGGGACGAACTCACTAAAATCGACTACCGAAAAATGTATTGGACAAACACAAGTCAAGGATAAATTATAACTAGCACATAGCCAATTTTTATCTTCAAGATTTAGTGAAAGGGTAGTAAAATTTTAATTATGTCCGCGGGTGATAAAAATCAAGGAATTTATCTCATCTAAGTGATCGCCTTTGCAAAAATGTTCTCCGAGTGGGCTACCTAGTTGATTGATTTTAAATTTAATTATGGCTAGGGTCGTACAAAATCGTAAGCGAGTGAGTCGGGTGATGAAATCCCTTCTCGTGGATGGTGAGTGTAGGTCTTAATTGATAAATTCATCTCACTGATTTAAAAACAAATGCGAGAACAAAATCAAATAAGAGCACGTAACCACACACAAAAATTAACTCGCTGATAGGAGAGACGCGAGGGTTTTAGAAATATACCTCCCATGGATTTTATGTTGTGTGGTTCTGAACTATTTAAGTCGATCGGGTGGAGATCGCGCCTATCTCAATGGGCCCCGGGAGTCTGACCGACCCAAATTAGAGAGGCTTCATTTCTTGTCCTTCGGACGCCCTCTTTCTGCCTTGTATGGTTTCCCTATCACGCTTTTCTTCGATTATTACAAATTTAAATGAAAAATAAATGGTGTCTCCAAGCACCGCAATACAAGCAAAGGAATAAAATAAACCTAATATAATACTTCTGAAATAAAAAAATGGTGCGAAAAAGTAAAAATAAATGGAATACAAATGAATCACAATGGAAATCCTCTCCAATGCTTCAAGCTCCAAAGAACGACAATGGCTCCATTTGATAGAGATGACTTTTTGTGCATTTTTCGCCGTTGTTTGCAAATCCTCTAATCAAAACCTTTCATGCCTACAAAAATATAATAATACTAGAGTGTAGAGATAAGTAAGGGAACCAATTCAAATCTAAGGGAGAAACATACAAAAGAGGCATGCAATTCATTTGTTTATTATTCTCTTTTTTTATTTTTGCATTTTATATTTTTTTTTAGTTTTTTCAAATATTAAAACAATTTTGAGAGGATGTGAATTTAAACGAAATCAAAGATGTAAATAAAAGTAAGTGAAGATACTAATTAAATCTAACAAATAAAAATCTAAAATATGAGAAAGGTGAGGTAAAAAAAGTGAGTGAAAATACTAATTAAATCCCAAGTAAATATTAAAATCCAAAATCAACTCTCGTTGCAAATGTAATTTTGACAATAGCATTTTAGAAAATTAAATTTAACACTCCTACAACTCTTGAAATGTAGATCCAAACATCAACTAACAAATCCCCCGCTAGAATTGATTTATTAAACTAGTTTAAATCACAAAAGTAGGCGTAAAGTTGAAATTAAAGGAATAATACCACACTTGAGAAACCCCTATCTCTACTTCAATTCTAAAATGAGAATTATAACTAGAATTTTGATTTTCTCCCGAGAATCATTTACCCTCGCTTGAGGCGTAAATTAAAATGTAAGAGTGAAAAATTAATCATCAAATGGACATTTAATTTAAGTTAATTAATTAAATTAGAATTAACATCAAATAATGGGTCACCCCACCCCTTGAAAGGGGTTTTAGCCTAACATGATATCAAACATGATAACCAAACATTTAATACGCATATAAAATTAAAGAGTAGAGAAGGAGAATGAATCTTCAACATGTCTCCTTGAAATTGTCAATTTGAACTCGATCTTCTTCAATACAAATAAAATTACTTACAATTCTAAAAAAAATAAAAATAAAAATATAACTATTTAGAAAATATTTTACTCCCTAATTTATTTTCTACGCTAAACTCTCTCTCTATCTAGCCTAACAATTCTATTATTTATTTGGGTCTTCTTCTTCTTTAAATAGTAGGCATGGAGCTAGGGTAATTAAGGAAAATACACAGTAATGTGCATGAGGGGTGTTAGGATACTTGGGTTAGGGTAATTAAGGTAATGGGCACACATGTGTTATGGGTGAGGTCATGTGGAAGAAGTGGAGAAATAAGGTAGGGAATAAGTTGGGGGTATTTTCGGTAAAGGGGTTAAGTTGGTTTAAAAGACATGGGTTTAGAATATGTGGGGACATAAGGGTTGTTTATTTGGTTTTTATTATTTTTGATTTTGTTTAGCTTTGCAGGTAGAAAAAACGAATTGGGTTTTTAGAAGGAAATGGGTTTTAAAAGGGGTATTCAATTTGTGGAGGTTGGAGCTATGGAAGAGGGCTGGTGGTTTTGGTGGAGCTATGAGGTGGTTCAGGTCGTTGCTTGGGATTGCCGATGGGTTTGGCCTCGGATTGTGTAGCCGGAGGAATGTGCGGGTTTGGGGGGTTTCGGTGGTGGTTATTGGGTAATGAGCGCCGACCGACTTGGGTTGCAGGTTAAATAGTTTTTGGGTTGATCAGATTTGGGGGTAAGGGTAGGTCGCGGGTCAGAGATCGTCGGAATGGGCAGGTCTCAGGTTCGACATGGGTTCGAGTTTTCCAAGCCGCGGGTTTTGTTTCGGGTTGAGTTAGTTGTGGGTGAGGTGGTTTTTATGGCGGTGATAGGAGGGTCAATGGTGGATGAAATGGGTGCGGGGTTTGGAAGAGGAGTTGTGCGAGGAGAAAGAAGTCGAGGTTGAAGATGGTGAATAATAAATGGGTTGTTTAGGTGTGAGTAAGGTGTAGGGCATGGGTGTGTGGGTGAGGGCTTAGTTATGTCTACGTGAGTGTGTATGTAGGATTTGTATAAGTGAGTGTGTTGTTTGGGTATTACGTGTGCTTAACTTGTGACCCCATGAAAATAAAATAAGAAAAAAAATACACCTAAAAAAAACAAGTGAAATAAAAATAAAAACTAAATTTAACCAAAATAAAAATCAACAAAAAATAAAACACACTAAAAGAAATAAAAATAACATGACACACAATACAAACTCTAGAAACGAAACACTCTTCAAATAAAAACTAATAAAGTAAAAAGGAAACAAAACATAACAATAATAATAAACTAATGAAAAACTAAAAACAAACAAAAATAAAGGAAAACAATGCTCGACGCACTAAGATAAATAAATCCCCTAAAAATAAATGTAATCTATTGAAAATAGAACTCAAATAATAAAAATAAAAGCTACAAAAGAAGTAAAAATAAAACTGAAAGTCCTAAGTATATAAAATCTAGCGAGTTAATTTAAATAAATATAAAATAAAAATTATATATAAAAATATAAAATAAATTCTAGAAAATTCTAAATAAATCTAAAATAAATGCTAAAAATAAAAACGACTCAAACTAAAAATCTAAAAAAAATCTAAAAAGCACGAACTAAACACACACGAGGTTCGGTGTAGGTTTAGGCTCGGTCTGGGATACGGTTTGGTACGGGACCGGAGAATTAGCTCCATAAATTACACTTTTGCCTTGAAATAAGTGTCGAACTTCCGCAAAGGACGATCAACCCTGCACATCAGACAATTAAGCTCATAAGACCTAATTTGTTGAGAATTAGTAATTAAAATACGTTTATTCGGGGTATAAAATGTACACTTTTGGTTGCTTATCATCAAATATTGCAACTCTAGGGCACCGACACAAATTGAAATGTTTTCTCCCTCAGGTAAACCTAGACAGGGATAGCAAGATTGTTGACGTATCAGCCTTGCGATCCCCTTTTGCTCATCAGACTTTCCAGACTTCTTGATTCTAACTATTTTGACCATTTATTTCCAACTATTTTGACTTATCTGGATTCAACCGTGCTCTCAAACTTTCCATACGAATTAATTTATAACATCTTCCAACTTTAAGACCTCAAAATATGACATAAAATAATCCAAAATAATTAATCCTCAATTCACCAAATTAATAAATTCCACAATTTTAGAATTTCTCAAATCATGAATTTAATTCTACAGATAAAATAAATTCTTTTTCTCCATATATCTTATTTAATTAAAGGTCCTCTAATTTATGGGGTGTTACATACTTCCCTCCTTACAATGGAATTTCCCCCTTGAAATTTGGATAAGCCTAGTACTTCCAATATTGACTAGCTCCCAAGTCGCCTACCCTTAAGATCCTACACTCATCTCCCCACTTTTAATTGTGAATTATTTGTAACAATCAGATTTATTAGCCAGAGCGCCCGTACACCTTATACCTATGCTTAACCGCACGAAATGAAACTCGACTTTTACTAACACTTGAACCGTAATATAACTTCAATCCCCCAGTTATAACATTACAAATACCCCTCTCTCAGCATAAAATTATAAGTATCCACTATTATGTAAAAAGACAACACATAGTACCGCGCCCTTATTATTACAAGTTTCCTTGCGCAAAAGTAAAACCCGATCTATATCTCCCTCCTCGATAATAACTCCAACCACTCTGAATCACATCATAAATGTTCCTAATCCCCGGGATTTCAGTTTAACAATATTGGTACATTAACATGTAACACATTTTAACATGCATTATCGTATATATACACTAGGCCTTATCTTAGGTGAAACTTGTTAACGATAATTCATACCTTGGTACCGCTAACACCCAGACTTACTATAGCTATTCACTATACCCCCAACTATAGTTACACCGTTTAAACTTGGAAAAACGTCCACACTACTCCCATAATCCTCGAAAGTAGAAATTTCTCGTATATGGCAACCATTCTCTTACTGCACCCCCCCCCCCACTCTCACGTGGTTAACGCCAAAGAACCCCGCTATTCCATGGTACTTATATATATATATATATATATATCTATATATGTATATATATATATATATATATATGTATATATGTATATATATATATATATATGTATATATGTATATACATATATATATACATATATACATATATATATATATATATATATATATATATATATACATATATATATATATATATATATATATATATATATATATATATATATATATTATGTCAATTACAGACAACACATCCACTAATATCCTTCTCACTCACGAATGCTAGTGATAACAAAGCGCAGGTTGTGACGCACTCACTGTTACTTCCAAACACACACATGCTTAATCATTCCATAATTCGGGGGAGAACTTATTCCCATTCCTCCGGAATATACCCAAAATTATTTTCTTTGCATCTTCTCCCCGAATCTCCTAAGTATCTGCATAGTAGGGGCTTTGTCTCCTCCCAGGGTGCCCATGCACCCTATATCTCATGCATAATAGCACAAATCTCCGATCATCACTTACGTAATCATATTTATCTCAATTTCGGCCCCTGCATTCTCGTCTTGGCAATAACTTCAAATATTTTTGATGAACTTACTCATTACCATTCGATTCTCCCCGATACTACCCCAGCTTTATTATCGATGTGATATCCTTAAAATAACCCCCCCCCCCCTTAGTTCCATACCTAAGTGTCCATGTGATGGCAAAAGTGGCTAAAATAAATCACACAAAACACATATCAATATGCACAACATAGAAACTTGTGGTGCCAAAATTTCGCAGTGTTTCTTTCGCAATAATTTGTAGCGCCACTAGCCCTATCTTTTAGTGGCTTTCTGCTCAACGTATTATCTCCACACGTTGACCAATTATCGTTAAATCCAATGACCTGTAATCCATTGTCGTCTTCACACATTCAACATTTTATTAAGGCTTATGCGTATAACACTTCCTAAGAAAGTTACAAACAACTTTCCCTAGTGCATTATTCCTCAGCATTGTTGCTCCTTAATTTGCATAGAACCCAAAGCTTACCCCCGAGACTCTCAAACCTTGCCCTATACTCACAAGTCTATCATAGACTCCCGCGTCACTAAAGTAGTCATATACTACTTTGCTCGTACTATCACTAAGCCCTCCATGCTAAATATTAATAATGAGCTAAATTTCTCAGATCCACGACAACCCTACATCCTTTTAATCTCATCAGTAAAAGTTGTACTCACTGGTATCCAATATAACTAGACAACTCCACTCTATGAAGTCTACATAACAAGATATTATAGTGGCTCAACCCTCTTCAAGGTGTGACATCTCAAAAAGAATATACATGCAGCACGTAAAAAACGAGCACGACAACTGTGCTATGATCATCCACTATTACAAACCCGTTCGTACCCAAGATAGAACCATGCCTCGAATATCACCTCTCACAGGAGCTAGTCCTTAAGAAATACATCATCTCAATGTACACACCCATTCCTTTTAGGTGGAACCGAAGAGTACCCCGCTGATCTATGGTAAGAATACACATACTAGTGATATTAATGATACTTCCACTAAATCCATTTCTCACGCGAATCAAGTAATAATAAATTACTTTTTCTAGCTTGGATCACACAAAACATACCCCAATCATCTCATAATGAAACTTTTAATTTTAGTTGCCACAACACTACCGGATCAATGGTCATTAGACATAACAACCTCGTCCTAACCAAATAAAAAACTTATCCAACAGATGCCCCTACTGAGCATCTAGCTCCTGTCCCCTGACTGGATGCGGATAAAATTCACCCATGTGTTTCCACTCTTTTATACATAAGACACTGATCTGTGTCCTTCCCCTTTCTTTGGCTCCAACGGTCTTGTCAGTGTTGTCCTTTTCATGGGCCGAGTATCCTTGATCCTGATTGCTACTCCAAATGTCCCTTTGGATTCGCTGATCCAATAAACTTGTTGCTGGCTCTGATGGCCCTAAGTAAACCCACCGTCACTTGGTAGAGGTTTCATTGACCTCGATCATTAGTTTGGGTCCCCTACTGTTTCTTCCTTCCCTTGGAACCTTACTTGTACTAAAAATCCAAACTTACTCTTCGATAGATTCTCCAACTCTATTAGCTCACCTCTGTCAAGAGAATTGATACGAATTGTAATTGTAAAACTTTGACGATAATGACACCAATCATCATAGGCGAATCTCCTATCCATTCTTGTACATTCTACCCAACGGGTCTAATCTCAACTTACAAACCCTTTTTGATTCTAAGTATCCCGCTCATTAGTTATGACCTTTGTGAATTGCATCAAATTTCCTTCCTATCCGGCCATTGTTTGACCCTTTTGGAAGATTACTAAAATTTTCCTTGTTTCACAATTTAACCTCTAGTGAGAGTTTTCCTAATAATCCACACTCTACATGCTTCATTCTTCACTATACCTCCCCATGGATGTGGTGACTAGCTCCCATCACCCCATACTGCTTCTAATAGCTATCTTCCTTGCTCGAAATTTTGACATGAGTGATACTCCCCCCACATATGATCCTAATTGGATGTTCTCTACCCACTAGTAAATCACTCTTCCGCGCCTCACTGGAATCCTAGCGGATTGTTATTCTAAAATAAAATTTTCTTCGGCCCTCACCCCTTATCATAAACACTTGGGGTATTAACTCTGCACCATCGTCCTTCCCGAAGATTCTTAGGGAAACTACTTTCCAACTCCAATTATTACAACAATTATCACGGTGACTCCTATCGCGTCACAATTTCTAAAATATCCCATGATTCTATTGAGCCCTCCCTCCTACAATTATTCTAACGTCCCACGTTGGTTGTTCTACAATGTTCGATCTACCATGCTCGATCGAAACCATATATGAATCACATGAACTATACCCAATAGCAAGAGAACGTAAATCACGTACGTGTAGGAATACAACAATCCTATAATAAGGCTTTATATCGAAGAACGCTACAATGAAACGTGAAAATTTTCACAAATCCTAAGGACACTAGAACCTGATTCTCTGAAACCATCTGTGACACCTCGACTAATAAAATACTAGGTGATCAATCCTATATCAAATTAAACATGAATCTTACCTGGTTCATTCTTAGCATCACTGTCGAATTTGTTTTAAAAATTACTAACCACTTAGTATTTAAAAGACATGGTGCCAAATTTTATCTTTTTCATTAAAATGCCAACCATAACATGCGAAATAATATACAACTAACCATTCACACAACCATTGAAATGAACAATACTAGACAAGAATAAATATAATCCATGTCGAGACAACCATCATCTACAAATCAAATAACAAAAAGAAACCACAAGAAGAATAACTGAATACATCATCTAACTGAAATAAAATGGACAACTAGAGCGACATGCCCAAGTAAAATACTGACTGCATCCTACTCTAGGAATGAAATGGCGAAAACGACTAAGTCAAAGACCTGCAACATCCACATCTTTCGCAATTGCGAAAACCTAGAATAGAACAATTCTGGCATCCATGTGGCTGGACACCTAAAAGGTTTTAAAAATATTTTATAGCAAGGGTTAGAACCCAAGACATTTTGAAAATATTTTGCAAGTGAATTTAAATGAAGTAAATTAAAATTCAAGTATTCTCTCCATATTTAAGTTAGTGTCACACACACTCTTGAGGACACCTAACCCATCCACTAATGTGCACGCCTAACATACTATATTTGACCCATATAGCTAACCACCCCGTAACTAGTCTTGTCAAATTTATCCCATGATTTTCCACTAGTTTTCACTAGTGGGTTTAGTATCCTTTATAAGTTATTAATTTCATTAACTTAATGAAGTCATTTCTCACTTAATGCCACATAACATTCTCACGAGTTATACCACTTATATAATTCACATCACGTATATTAGTTATAGGTTATTATTCGCACTAACTTAAATCTATTCCTATTGCATACTATATAGACGTTTCACAAGTTATATTAATTATACAATTATCATCCTATATTATCCCGTATAAAATTATACCATATATATACGTACTAATCTTACAACATTCACATATACATGTCATAGATAGATATTATCCGCCAAGTAGGCACTCATTGGCTGTTCTCTAGATGCTATCATAATCTGGTATTCTAATCCACTGGAAACCCTGACATGGTTAGCTCCCTGTTTTAGAAAATACACAAACGCTGTGGAGGTGGCCATAGTTTCCCACGGTAACGTGACCGAATCATACCCAAAGCATCTCATTCCTGGACTCAAAAGCTATGACATGGGGATTATACTCATCCTGCATTCACTAGCGAGGGGATTCACCCACATCGCGCAACCTCCCCTGATAGCACTAGAAAGGGTATTCTTTACTATAAATATTATTTACACAATAATTTATCGATCATATATATACTACACGTCACTGTACGTATCTAGAAATCCAGGCTACCTATGTACTATGCCCATGCACAAGCCTAAAACATATAAGTCTATGGTATGAATTTATTCCAATTAATTATATACTAATTAATTTATCATTATTTTGGTGTCACTCTACCAATTATGTCCGTACTCTCTCTCTCTCGGCCCGAAATTCAATATTCTCAATTCCATGTTCAATTTCATCCAATTAAGTTTCCCCCACTCAATTAACAAAGTTTTAATCACTCAATCATACACCTTAATCTCTCTAATTTAATTAATCCTCTAATTAATCCAATGGTAATTAGTCACACCTATAAATATAGGCAATCACCAATGGAATAATAACTAAAAAAATATTTCTTAAAATTTGCCACACGAATCTGCCAAGAATTTTAAAATGTCATTTTGGGGGATTTTGGTGCTATTTTTGGAGAAAATGTATCAGTGAACAAAAGTTAGAAAATGCGATTTTCTAAATATTTCTTCATCAAAACTTTCCAAGATTCATAAAAAATCCACCCGTTTATCATATTAAATCTAACCCTAACAATTACATCAATTAGAGGATCAAATCAACCAAATCTTGTCATCTCTTATAGATTTATAACTCCCAACAGTGAAAATCCCCAATTTCTAATGAAACACGAACCTTAACATATTAATTGATTTCACCTCCTTTAATATGAATAGGTAAATGAAAATTAACAATTGCAAATTAAACCACTAGATTATATTTGTAGATCAAAACCTTTGGATGAGAAGGTTGGATTGAATAGAAGGATCTCCTTTTGTTCTTGAAGTTATCTCCCCAAATTCCCAACTTGTCTTCTTATAGCTTTCCTCTTATTCTCATCCTAATTTTAGTCTTCTAAAATGACTTTAAGTTGCCTCACCCTTAGACACTTAGGGTTAAAATCTCAATTCCCTTTTTTTGGGTCTATGGGCATCCTAAAAAGGGTCCAAACTGTTTATTTGAAGCTCAATTATGTCTAATTGAGTTTGAGACCCAATATAGAAATATGGCCACTCATTTCCCACTACTTTGATCCATCCGGATTTAACCGTGCACTCCAAACTTCCATACAAATTAATTTATAACATCTTTCAACTTTAAGACCTCAAAATAAGCAAAAAATAATCCAAAATAATTAATCCTCAATTAGGAAAATAATAAATTCCTCAATTTAAAAATTTCTCAAATCATGAATTTAATTCTCCAAATAAAATTAATTCCATTGCTCCAAATACTTTATTTAATTAAAGGTACTTGAATTTACGGGGTGTTATACATAGGCTTTATGCGTTGAAAACACCAGACCATACAAATATAGTTAGACCCAATTATTTGACTGTCTGCCACCCCAACCTAACCCAAATTGATTATAGAAAAAGAGAATATTAATAAGGATCACCGGTGGTTCACTTTTGTACTCACCAAACCGTTATTTATGGGTTCCCTGAACGACATCTCAATAGTAATTTTATCACATAATCGAGCTTCCTCCAGTTGCTTCACCATTCCGTCAAGCTGTACAAATTAAAACGGGTAGATTTAGTTTGGACCTGTAGCATTATATTGTTATGTCTACTATTTATAAATAACAATTGTACATAATTATGAATTATTAATATAATTACAGAATTACAGAAATGAAACACTTACTTGAATTTGCAGAAATAATAAAAGAATTAAAGATAAATCTGAGCCCTGTTACGAACAGTCTCCTTAAGACAATTTATTCCCTCCAATGTGCTCCGAGGTTGATGAATATTGTCTCCCAAGATAGAACAAATTTTCTAAATAATTATGTAGCACAACAATAATTAATTACAACGAACTCAAATTATGTGGCTTTTACTCAACAACCAATTCAAGATATGTTATGCAGGAAAAATAATTTTTGGAACAGATATGACAGGAATTTTCTGGGAAAAAAATGACAGCAATTCTGTAGGAGGGAAATTTTACATTGTTTTAAAAATGGAGGGAGGCATTTGTATTTATAGCAAAGTAGTTGACAGTTGGCACAACTTTCAAAAACAGTTAAACGAATTAACTGTTGACTGTTGGCAATAACTGCCAATATTTTATTAATTAATTAATTAATTTCGTAATTGATTAATAATTAAAGCCCAAAAAGTTAAATAAATTCGGCAAAAAAAAATGTAGAAGATTTTTATAAGCCCAAGCCCGACCCGAACTGAGCCGAGCCGAGTCGGCCGGCTGGACGGACGCGCGTGTGTGGACTTTTGACCGAAAGTCAACCCGTGCATAGCTTAGGTCATCTCCCCTTCAAAGAGTTGGGATACCCCCAAGGCATCCAAGCCTTAGTCCCTACTTGGGGTGTTATTAACTCATCAAAATTCCACTACTCTTCCAATGTGGGACAAGAGTTAAAACACACCCAATTCATTAAATTTCATTGCTTTGTGAGTCACTTTGGGGACATATTTATGATTCATAACTTATTAAAATTGGACGTATGAATATACTACGTTAATCTCCTTGCAGAGGTGAACGCGTTCGTATATGGTCCCACGATTTTTGTAGTGTGGGTCCGACCAAAATTTGAGCTCAAAGTTACTCAAAATTCTGTCCAGAAAATTCTGGACAGCTTTTTTAAAACCCAATTCAAGTCCAATTTTCCAACAATCCCCCACATGAATGATATATCGCTATAAATAAAACAAAACAGATGCTATTGCAGATGCAGACACAAGTTGAGTAAAACTGAAGACTTATTGCATCGGGAGAAGTAGTCTAGTAGCCTTGAACTTTCCTTAGTGATATACTATCGGATTTACGTAGTTAATCAGTAGACTTCACGTCCTTGAACCGTCAACCGTTTTTGTAAACCTAGACAATGGTATTCACACAATAATTCTTCAACACAGTTGGTGCTCACGTTTGTGTTCATTTTGGTCGTGAACACCACTTGGTTCCGTAAGTATTTTAGAGAATATTCCTTTCATTATTCTCATAGAAGTGGCCCCCTTCTAACTCACGTAGGTGACTTCCATAAAGAGTATTCTGCAATACTCCACTTAGACGTACTAAGATATATATGTCATTAAAAGCATAACTTATCCTAATTTCGCGGCAGATATGCACTGTCTCATCTTTGGAATGGATAGGATTAAATAACTTCTAGTGCTTACTGAATACAATGTAGTTCGGTTTGCCCATTGAACCTAGATCTTGGGATCTCCAGTCAGCTAGGTTGGGTTGCCACTATATTGATTCTTATTTATTTATAGGCTTTAGACCCATTCCTCTCGATGATCTTTCAACTTGCTCTCGGTTTAAACCTTTCGTTAGTGGATCCGATATATTATATTTTGACTTTACATAGTCAATTGAGATAATTCCGTTTGAGAGAAGTTGTCTAACGATATTATGTGGACGATGAATATGTCGTGACTTTTCGTTATACATGTGATTTTGTGCCCTTCTAATCGCTGATTCGCTATCGCAATGTGTACATATTGCGGGCACAGGTTTAGACCAATTTGGAACATCCTCTAAGAAATTTCGAAGCCATTCAGCTTCTTCTCCAGGTTTGTCTAGTGCAATGAATTCAGATTCCAATGTCGATCTAGCAATGCACGTTTGTTTTGAGGATTTCCAAGATACGGCTGCACCTCCGAGGGTAAACACATACCCACTCGTAGACTTAGAGTCTTTTGTATCGGATATCCAATTTTCATCGCAATGTCCTTCAAGAACAGCTGGATATTTTGAGTAGTGCAGTCCATAGTTTTGAGTATATTTTAAATAACCCAAAACTCTCAATATAGCTTTCTAGTGATCTCTTCCGGGATTACTCGTAAATCGACATAGCTTACTTATTGAGTACGCTACGTCCGATCGCATACAGTTCATGATATACATTAAACTGTCGATAATATGAGAATATTCTAGTTGAGATATGCTTTCACCATTATTTCTTGCTAGATGTAAATTTACATCTACAGGTGTCTTGGTAGGACTAATATCATACTTCTTGAATTTTTCAAGTATTTCTCTATGTAATGAGATTGAGATAATATAAGTCCATGAAATGTTATAGAAATTTTAATTCCTAATATAACATCGGCAATTCCCAAATCTTTCATGTCAAATCTACTACTCAACATTTGTTTTGTAGTTTTGACAATTTCCAAGTTACTACCCATGATAAGCATATCATCAACGTAGAGGCATACAATGACATATCCATTTTGAATGTATTTAAAGTAAACACATTTATCGCATTCATTAATTTTGAAACCATTTGATAACATTGCATTATCAAAATTTTCATTCCATTGCTTAGGTGCTTGTTTTAATCCATATAGTGATTTAATAAGCTTACATACTTTTCCTTCTTGTCCGGGAGCTTTGAACCCTTCAGGTTTCTCCATATAAATTTCCTCGTCTAGTTCACCATTTAAGAATGCAGTTTTTACATCCATTTGAAGTATTTCAAGTCTATTAATAGTAGTTATTGCTATTAACATCCGAATGGACGTTATTCTTGTTACCGGTGAATATGTGTCGAAGTAATCAAAACCTTCCTTTTGCCTATAGCCTTTAGCTACAAGTCTAGCTTTATATTTATCAATTGATCCATCGACCTTCAATTTCTTTTTGAAGATCCATTTATAACCTAACGATTTTGAACCTGGTGGAAGATCCACTAGTTCCCATGTATGATTTTGTAATATGGATTCAATTTCACTATTAATTGCTTCTTTTCAATTGGAAGCATCGGGTAAGGATATAACTTCTTCATACGATTGTTGTTCATTTTCTAACAAATATGTTAGAAAATTTGGACTGAAAGAAGTCGAGATTTTTCCTCTTTTACTACGTCTTGGTTCATCCTCTATTGATTCAATAGGTTGATGAGTACCACTTTTAGTATCTTGATTTGTCCTTTTAGAAGGACCAGATTCTCGGGCCATGTTATACGGGAATTCATTTTCAAAAAATGAAGCATCCCTCGATTCAATAATCGTAATTACATGAATATCCGAAATCTCCAATTTACAAACTAGAAATCGATACACACTGCTATTAATAGCATATCCGATGAATACACAATCCACGGTTTTTGGACCTGTTCTTACCTTTTTAGGTTTAGGAACCATTACTTTGGCTAAGCACCCCCACACTCATAAATATTTATAAGAAGGTCTTCGACCTTTCCATAATTCATAAGGAGTCTTATAAGTCTTTTTGTGAGGTACTTTATTGAGAATGTAATTAGAAGAAAGTAAGGCTTCCCCCCACAAATTTTGTGGATCTCCTGAACTTAATAACATTGGGTACATCATCTCTTTCAAAGTACGGTTTTTGCGTTCAGCAACACCATTCGATTGAGGAGAATAAGGAGCGGTTGTTTGATGAATAATCCCATTTTCAGAACAAAATTCCTCCAATGGATATTCATATTCACCTCCTCTATCACTCCTAATTGCCTTTATCGTTTTGCTTAATTGATTCTCAACTTCATTCTTATATTGCTTAAATGCATTAATAGCCTCATCTTTACTAAGTAACAAATATACATAGCAATATTTTGTGCAATCGTCAATAAAAGTAATAAAATCCTTTTTCCCACCTCTTGTTTGAATAAATTTTAAATCACAAATATCGGTGTGAATTAAATCTAAAGGTTCAGTTATCCTATCAATAGAATGGAAAGGTAATCATGCTAATTTAGATTCCACACAAATTTCACATTTATGATTTTTATCAATATTAAATTTTGGCAAAAATTCCAAGTTAATTAATCTACGCAATGTATCAAAATTAACATGTCGGAATATCACATGCCAAATATTAGATGACTCAACCAAGTAAGAAGAACTAGCAATTTCATTCATTGAAACAAATATTTTTGGGGTTACAGTAAGAACGTTAAGTTTAAAGAGCCACTCATTTAGGTAGCCCTTTCCTACATACATGTCAGTTTTAGACAACACAAAAAGATCAGACACAAACATAAGCTTCAAACCATTTTTAGTGAGGAGAGATCCAGAAATCCGATTCTTTCGGATATCAGGCACGTGAAGAACATTGTTGAGAGTAAGTTCCTTTCCATAAGTCATTTTCAGAGTTATCTTTACTTGTCCCACCACTTTCGAAGTGGAAGAATTTCCCATAAAGAGATTTTCTTCATTTTCCAAAGGCTTATAGGTGGTGAACATCCATTTGTTTGAACAAATGTGTCGTGTGGCTCCAGTTTCCACCCACCATTCCTTGGTATTTCCAACCAAGTTACATTCAGAAACCATGGCAGAAAGATTCATATCCGCCAAATCATCGACGATATTCACACCCTCAGTTACATTTGATTGAGGATTGTTTCGATTTTGCTTCTTCGTCTTACGACACTCGCTTGAGCGGTGTCCAGGTTTACCAAAATTATAGCATTTGCCTTTGAACTTTTTCATGTTATGTTTGGAAGTGCCTTCCTCATCATACTTTCGTTTGTTCTTCTTAGGACCTTTAACGACATGGACCTTTGTTTCCATCAGATTCTTCCCATTTTTCTTTTAAGACTCACGGTTGTCTTCTTCGATTCTTAGCCTGACCACCAACTCCTCCACATTCATCTCCTTACGCTTGTGATTGAGATAGTTTTTGAATAAAGTCCAAGATGGTGGCAACTTTTCAACAATTGCAGCAACTTGGAAAGTTTCACTAATTGACATTCCTTCAGCATGAATGTCATGGAGGATCAGTTGGAGTTCTTGCACTTGCGAGATTACAGATTTAGAATCAACCATTTTGAAGTCCAGAAAACGCCCGACGATAAATTTCTTCATCCCAACATCTTCCGTTTTGTACTTCTTTTCCAAATAATTCCATGATTCCTTGGATGTTTTGATAGTGCAATAGACTTGGTACAAAGTCTTGTCCAAGTAGGCCAACATATAATTTCGGCATAGGTAGTCCGAGTGCTTCCAAGCATCGACATCAGCAACCTTTTCAGCGTCATCTCCCTCTTGAACAGAGGGACAATCTTCATATATAAACCTGCCCAGTTGGCAGGTAGTGAGATAGAAGTACATTTTTCCTTGCCAACGTTTGAAGTCATCCCTAATGAACTTTTCTAATTTCTCCCCGTGTGGCATAGATACGGGTGGAGTCACATTTGTGTTGGTGACAGTCACTTTAGTAGGAGTAGTGTTCGTACTTTGTGATTCCATTTCTGTTACAAAAATAAAATTTTTATCAATGATAAAATTCACATATGATGAATTAATCAAAACAGAATACAAAATTATGTGCACCAATTTTCTCCAAATATAATTCACAATAAATGAATTTCAAAAGAATTCCAAATAAAATTCAGAATTAAACTATAATATAAACATAATTCTGTACAGAACAGAATTAAATATAAAATCTGTGTCACACAAATTTTTAATAATAAAAAGAATTCTGTACAAAACAAAATTATAATTTAATGATTAAAATTTTTTCATAAACAGATTTTAATAAGAATACACAAATAAAATTTTATTTTGTAAAACAGAATATAAAAACAGTATAGAAATTAATTTCTGTCCCAAAACTGTTTTTACTAATTTCTACAATAAAGCAATAATTTAATTCATTTTATTTTGTCAAAACAAATTTACAAATAAATTTCTGTAATAAAATAAATTTTGTACACTAAAAACAGTAGAACTTTATTAAATTGTCTTGAGATTGTTATGTCTACTATTTATAAATAACAATTGTACAGAATTATGAATTATTAATATAATTACAGAATTAAAACAGAATTACAGAAATGAAACACTTACTTGAATTGGCAGAAATAATAAAAGAATTAAAGATAAATCTGAGCCCTGTTATGAACAGTCTCCTTAAGATAATTTATTCCCTCCAATGTGCTCCGAGGTTGATGAATATTGTCTCCTAAGATAGAACGGATTTTCTAATTAATTATGTAGCACGACAATAATTAATTACAACGAACTCAAATTCTGTGGCTTTTACTCAACAACCAATGCAAGATATGTTATGCAGGAAAAAGATTTTTTTGAACAAATATGACAGGAATTCTCTGGGAAAAAAATGACAGCAATTCTGGAGGAGGGAAATTTTTCATTGTTTTAAAAATTGAGGGAGGCATCTGTATTTATAGCAAAGTAGTTGACGGTTGGCACAGCTGTCAAAAATAGTTAAACGAATTAACTGTTGACTATTGGCAATAACTACCAATATTTTATTAATTAATTAATTAATTTCGTAATTAATTAATAATTAAATCCCAGAAAGTTAAATAAATTCGGCGAAAAAAAATGTAGGAGATTTTTATAAGCCCAAGCCCGAACCGAACTGAGCCGAGACGAGCCAAGCCGCGCCGAGCCGGCCAGCTGGACGGACGCGCGTGTGTGGACTTTTGACCAAAAGTCAACCCGTGCATAGCTTAGGTCATCTCCCCTTCAAAGAGTTGGGATACCCCCAAGGCATCCAAGCCTTAGTCCATACTTAGGGTGTTATTAACTCATCAAAATTCCACTACTCTTCCAATGTGGGACAAGAGTTAAAACACACCAAATTCATTAAATTTCATTGCTTTGTGAGTCACTTTGGGGACATATTTATCATTCATAACTTATTTAAATTGGACGTATGAATATACTACGTTAATCTCCTTGCGGAGGTGAACGCGTTCGTATATGGTCCCACGATTTTTGTAGTGTGGGTCCGACCAAAATTTGAGCTCAAAGTTACTCAAAATTCTGTCCAGAAAATTCTGGACAGCTTTTTTAAAACCCAATTCAAGTCCAATTTTCCAACAATCCCCCACATGAATGATATATCGCTATAAATAAAACAAAACAGATGCTATTGCAGATGTAGACACAAGTTGAGTAAAACTGAAGACTTATTGCATCGGGAGAAGTAGTCTAGTGGCCTTGAAGTTTCCTTAGTGATATACTATCGGATTTACTTGGTTAATCAGTAGACTTCACGTCCTTGAACCGTCAACTGTTTTTGTAAACCTAGACAATGGTATTCACACAATAATTCTTCAACACAGTTGGTTCTCACGTTTGTGTTCATTTTGGTTGTGAACACCACTTGGTTCCGTAAGTATTTTAGAGAATATGCCTTTCATTATTCTCATAGAAGTGGCCCCCTTCTAACTCACGTAGGTGACTTCCATAAAGAGTATTCTGCAATACTCCACTTAGACGTACTAAGATATATATGTCATTAAAAGCATATCTTATCCTAATTTCGCGGCAGATATGCACTGTCTTATCTTTGGAATGGATAGGATTAAATAACTTCTAGTGCTTACTGAATACAATGTAGTTCGGTTTGCCCATTGAACCTAGATCTTGGGATCTCCTGTCAGCTAGGTTGGGTTGCCACTATATTGATTCTTATTTATTTATAGGCTTTAGACCCATTCCTCTCGATGATCTTTCAACTTGCTCTCGGTTTAAACCTTTCGTTAGTGGATCTGATATATTATCTTTTGACTTTACATAGTCAATTGAGATAATTCCGTTTGAGAGAAGTTGTCTAACGATATTATGTCGACGATGAATATGTCGTGACTTTCCGTTATACATGTGATTTTGTGCCCTTCTAATCGCTGATTCGCTATCGCAATGTGTACATATTGCGGGCACAAGTTTAGACCAATTTGGAACATCCTCTAAGAAATTTCGAAGCCATTCAGCTTCTTCTCCAGGTTTGTCTAGTGCAATGAATTCAGATTCCAATGTCGATCTAGCAATGCACGTTTGTTTTGAGGATTTCCAAGATACGGCTGCACGTCCGAGGGTAAACACATACCCACTCGTAGACTTAGAGTCTTTTGTATCGGATATCCAATTTTCATCGCAATGTCCTTCAAGAACAGCTGGATATTTTGAGTAGTGCAGTCCATAGTTTTGAGTATATTTTAAATAACCCAAAACTCTCAATATAGCTTTCTAGTGATCTCTTCCGGGATTACTCGTAGATCGACATAGCTTACTTATTGAGTACGCTATGTCCGATCGCGTACAATTCATGATATACATTAAACTGTCGATAATACGAGAATATTGTAGTTGAGATATGCTTTCACCATTATTTCTTGCTAGATGTAAATTTACATCTACAGGTGTCTTGGTAGGACTAATATCATACTTCTTGAATTTTTCAAGTATTTCTCTATGTAATGAGATTGAGATAATATAAGTCCTTCAAATGTTCTAGAAATTTTAATTCCTAATATAACATCGGCGATTCCCAAATCTTTCATGTCAAATCTACTACTAAACATTTGTTTTGTAGTTTTGACAATTTCCAAGTTACTACCCATGGTAAGCATATCATCAACGTAGAGGCATACAATGACATATCCATTTTGAATGTATTTAAAGTAAACACATTTATCGTATTCATTAATTTTGAAACCATTTGATAACATTGCATTATCAAAATTTTCATTCCATTGCTTAGGTGCTTGTTTTAATCCATATAGTGTTTTAACAAGCTTACATACTTTTCCTTCTTATCCGGGAGCTTTGAACCCTTCAGGTTTCTCCATATAAATTTCCTCGTCTAGTTCACCATTTAAGAATGCAGTTTTTACATCCAGTTGAAGTATTTCAAGTCTATTAATAGTAGCTATTGCTATTAACATCCGAATGGACGTTATTCTTGTTACCGGTGAATATGTGTCAAAGTAATCAAACCCTTCCTTTTGCCTATAGCCTTTAGCTACAAGTCTAGCTTTATATTTATCAATTGATCCATCGGCCTTCAATTTCTTTTTGAAGATCCATTTATAACCTAACGATTTTGAACTTGGTGGAAGATCCACTAGTTCCCATGTATGATTTTGTAATATGGATTCAATTTCACTATTAATTGCTTCTTTTCAATTGGAAGCATCGGGTAAGGATATAACTTCTTCATACGGTTGTTGTTCATTTTCTCACAAATATGATAGAAAATTTGGACCGAAAGAAGTCGAGGTTTTTCCTCTTTTACTACGTCTTGGTTCATCCTCTATTGATTCAATAGGTTGATGAGTACCACTTGTAGTAGCTTGATTTGTCCTTTTAGAAGGACCAGATTCTCGGGCCATATTATACGGGAATTCATTTTCAAAAAATGAAGCATCCCTCGATTCAATAATCGTAATTACATGAATATCCGAAATCTCCAATTTACAAACCAGAAATCGATATGCACTGCTATTAATAGCATATCCGATGAATACACAATCCACGGTTTTTGGACCTGTTCTTACCTTTTTAGGTTTAGGAACCATTACTTTGGCTAAGCACCCCCACAGTCATAAATATTTATAGGAAGGTCTTCGACCTTTCCATAATTCATAAGGAGTCTTATAAGTCTTTTTGTGAGGTACTTTATTGAGAATGTAATTAGAAGAAATTAAGGCTTCCCCCCACAAATTTTGTGGATCTCCTGAACTTAATAACATTGGGTACATCATCTCTTTGAAAGTACGGTTTTTGCGTTCAGCAACACCATTCGATTGAGGAGAATAAGGAGCGGTTGTTTGATGAATAATCCCATTTTCAGAACAAAATTCCTCCAATGGATATTCATATTCACCTCCTCTATCACTCCTAATTGCCTTTAACGTTTTTCTTAATTGATTCTCAACATCATTCTTATATTGCTTAAATGCATTAATAGCCTCATCTTTACTAAGTAACAAATATACATAGCAATATTTTGTGCAATCGTCAATAAAAGTAATAAAATCCTTTTTCCCACCTCTTGTTTGAATAAATTTTAAATCACAAATATCGGTGTGAATTAAATCTAAAGGTTCAGTTATCCTATCAATAGAATGGAAAGGTAATCATGCTAATTTAGATTCCACACAAATTTCACATTTATGATTTTTATCAATATTAAATTTTGGCAAAAATTCCAAGTTAATTAATCTACGCAATGTATCAAAATTAACATGTCATAATATCGCATGCCAAATATTAGATGACTCAACCAAGTAAGAAGAACTAGCAATTTCATTCATTGAAACAGATATTTTTGGGGTTACAGTAAGAACATTAAGTTTAAAGAGCCACTCATTTAGGTAGCCCTTTCCTACATACATGTCAGTTTTAGACAACACAAAAAGATCAGACACAAACACAAGCTTGAAACCATTTTTAGTGAGGAGAGATCCAGAAATCCGATTCTTTCGGATATCAGGCACGTGAAGAACATTGTTGAGAGTAAGTTCCTTTCCAGAAGTCATTTTTAGAGTTATCTTTACTTGTCCCACCACTTTCGAAGTGGAAGAATTTCCCATAAAGAGATTTTCTTCATTTTCCAAAGGTTTATAGGTGGTGAACATCCATTTGTTTGAACAAATGTGTCGTGTGGCTCCAGTTTCCACCGACCATTCCTTGGTATTTCCGACCAAGTTACATTCAGAGACCATGGAAGAAAGATTCATATCCGCCAAATCATCGACGATATTCACACCCTCAGTTACATTTGATTGAGGATTGTTTCGATTTTGCTTCTTCGTCTTACGACACTCGCTTGAGCGGTGTCCGGGTTTACCAAAATTATAGCATTTGCCTTTGAACTTTTTCATGTTATGTTTGGAAGTGCCTTCCTCATCATACTTTCGTTTGTTCTTCTTAGGACCTTCAACGACATGGACCTTTGTTTCCATCAGATTCTTCCCATTTTTCTTTTAAGACTCACGGTTGTCTTCTTCGATTCTTAGCATGACCACCAACTCCTCCACATACATCTCCTTACGCTTGTGCTTGAGATAGTTTTTGAATAAAGTCCAAGATGGTGGCAACTTTTCAATAATTGCAGCAACTTGGAAAGTATCACTAATTGACATTCCTTCAGCATGAATGTCATGGAGGATCAGTTAGAGTTCTTGCACTTGCGAGATTACAGATTTAAAATCAACCATTTTGAAGTCCAGAAAACGCCCGACGATAAATTTCTTCATCCCAACATCTTCCGTTTTGTACTTCTTTTCCAAATAATTCCATAATTCCTTGGATGTTTTGATAGTGCAATAGACATGGTACAAAGTCTTGTCCAAGTAGGACAAAATATAATTTCGGCATAGGTAGTCCGAGTGCTTCCAAGCATCGACAGCAGCAACCTTTTCAGCGTCATCTCCCTCTTGAATAGATAGACAATCTTCATATATAAACCTGCCCAGTTGGCAGGTAGTGAGATAGAAGTACATTTTTCCTTGCCAACGTTTGAAGTCAGCCCTAATGAACTTTTCTAATTTCTCCCCGTGTGGCATAGATACGGGTGCAGTCACATTTGTGTTGGTGACAGTCACTTTAGTAGGAGTAGTGTTCGTACTTTGTGATTCCATTTCTGTTACAAAAATAGAATTTTTATCAATGATAAAATTCACATATAATGAATTAATCAAAACAGAATACAAAATTCTGTGCACCAATTTCCTCCAAATGTAATTCACAATAAATGAATTTCAAAAGAATTCCAAATAAAATTCAGAATTAAACTATAATATAAACAGAATTCTGTACAGAACAAAATTAAATATAAAATCTGTGTCACACAAATTTTTAATAATAAAAAGAATTCTGTACAAAACAAAATTATAATTTAATGATTAAAATTTTTTCATAAACAGATTTTAATAAGAATACACAAATAAAATTTTATTTTGTAAAACATAATATAAAAACAGTATAGAAATTAATTTCTGTCCCAAAACTGTTTTTACTAATTTCTACAATATAGCAATAATTTAATTCATTTTATTTTGTCAAAACAAATTTACAAATAAATTTATGTAATAAAATAAATTTTGTACACTAAAAACAGTAGAACTTTATTAAATTGTCTTAAGATTGTTATGTCTACTATTTATAAATAACAATTGTACAGAATTATGAATTATTAATATAATTACAGAATTAAAACAGAATTACAGAAATGAAACACTTACTTGAATTTGTAGAAATAATAAAAGAATTAAAGATAAATCCGAGCCCTGTTATGAACAGTCTCCTTAAGATAGTTTATTCCCTCCAATGTGCTTCGAGGTTGATGAATATATTCTCCTAAGATAGAACGGATTTTCTAATTATTTATGTAGCACGACAATAATTAATTACAACGAACTCAAATTCTGTGGCTTTTACTCAACAACCAATGCAAGATATGTTATGCAGGAAAAAGATTTTTTTGAACAAATATGACAGGAATTCTCTGGGAAAAAAATGACAACAATTCTGGAGGAGGGAAATTTTTCATTGTTTTAAAAATTGAGGGAGGCATCTGTATTTATAGCAAAGTAGTTGACGGTTGGCACAGCTGTCAAAAATAGTTAAACGAATTAACTGTTGACTATTGGCAATAACTACCAATATTTTATTAATTAATTAATTAATTAATTTCGTAATTAATTAGTAATTAAAGCCCAGAAAGTTAAATAAATTCGGCGAAAAAAAATGTAGGAGATTTTTATAAGCCCAAGCCCGAACCGAACTTAGCCGAGACGAGCCAAGCCGAGCCGAGCCGGCCGGACGGACAGACGAGCGCGTGTGGACTTTTGATCGAAAGTCAACTCGTGCATAGCTTAGGTAATCTCCCCTTCAAAGAGTTGGGATACCCCCAAGGCATCCATGCCTTAGTCCATATTTGGGGTGCTATTAACTCATCAAAATTCCACTATGCTTCCAATGTGGGACAAGAGTTAAAACACACCCAGTTCATTAACTTTCATTTCTTTGTGAGTCACTTTGGGGACATATTTATCATTTATAATTTATTAAAACTGGACGTATGAATATACTACGTTAATCTCCTTGCGGAGGTGAACGCGTTCGTATATGGTCCCACGATTTTTGTACGATGGGACCCACCTAAATTTGAGCTAAAGTTGGTCAAAATTCTGTCCAGAAAATTCTGGACAGCTTTTTTAAAACCCAATTCAAGTCCAATTTTCCAACAATCCCCCACATGAATGATATATCGCTATAAATAAAACAAAACAGATGCTAATGCAGATGTAGACACAAGTTGAGTAAAACTGAAGACTTATTACATCGGGAGAAGTAGTCTAGTGGCCTTGAACATTCCTTAGTGATATACTATCGAATTTACTTGGTTAATCAGTAGACTTCACGTCCTTGAACCGTCAACCATTTTTGTAAACCTAGACAATAGTATTCACACAACAATTCTTCAACACAGTTGGTTCTCATGTTTTTGTTCATTTTGGCCGTGAACACCACTTGGTTCCGTAAGTATTTTAGAGAATATGCCTTTCATTATTCTCATAGAAGTGGCCCCCTTCTTACACACGTAGGTGACTTCCATAAAGAGTATTCTGCAATACTCCACTTAGACGTACTTAGATATAGATGTCATTAAAAGTATAACTTATCCTAATTTCGCGGCAGATATGCACTGTCTCATCTTTGGAATGGATAGGATTAAATATCTTCCAGTGCTTACTGAATACAATGTAGTTCGGTTTGCCCATTGAACCTAAATCTTGGGATCTCTAGTCAGCTAGGTTGGGTTGCCACTATATTGATTCTTGTTTATTTATAGGCTTTAGACCCATTCCTCTCAATGATCTTTCAACTTGCTCTCGGTTTAAACCTTTCATTAGTGGATCCGATATATTATCTTTTGACTTTACATAGTCTATTGAGGTAATTTCGTTTGAGAGAAGTTGTCTAACGACTTTAGACCTATTCCTCTCGATAATTCCACATGACAATGGTAAGTGGAGGATGTGTGTAGACTTCACTGACCTGAACTAATCTTATGTCAAGGATAACTTTCATCTCCCTCGAATTGATCAGATGGTAGATACGATGGCAGGTCACAAGCTAATGTGCTTCATGGATGCTTACTATAGTTATACCCAAATATTTGTGGACCCATTCGACTCCAAGAAAATAAACTTCATCGCAAACAAGGCAACATGTTGTTACAAGGTTATGCCATTTGGCATGAAGAACGTTGGGGCCACGTATCAACGTATGGTAAATTAGATGTTCGACGATCAAACTAGAAAGTCCATGGAGGTTTATGTTCGTGACAGGCTGATGAAGAGTCTGAAGGCCGACACTCATGTGGCCGACCTTGAGAGGACCTTCTATACGATGGACGAGTACAAAATGAAACTTAACCCAACTAAATGCATTTTGGGTGTCGAAGATGGAAAGTTCTCGAGTTTTATTGCCAATCAAAGAGGTATGGAGGATAATCAAAAGAAGATGAAATCTTTACTAGAGATTAAGATGCCCAAGACCATCAAATATATTCATAGGCTTACTAGAAGAGTGGCTTCCCTAAATAGGCTTATCTCCAGAACCATAGATTAGTGTCTTTCATTTTTCAAAATTCTTAAAAAAGATTTTGAATGGAGTGAGGAGTGTTACAAGGCTTGTAGAGAGATGAAGTCCTACCTCGACTTTCACTTACTCTTATAACGGCCAATCCAAGTTGAAAAATTATATGTGTACCTAGTCAGCTATTAGTGCTCCTATTGTGAGAGAAGAGGATGGGGTAGAAAAGCCAGTTTATTTCAACAACAAAGGACTCCAAGGATCTGAGCAAAGGTATCCTAGGATGGATAAGTTAGCTTATGCTTTGATCAACACTTCTAAAATTTATGAAACCGCACTTCGAGGCTCACTCAATGGTCTTCCTCACAGACTCACCACTCACACAGGTCATCCATAAACCTGAGAAATCATGGAGACTAATGGCTCGGGCAATTGAGCTAGGAGAGTTTGACATTGTCTTCCAGTAGAGGGTGGCAATAAAAGGACTGACATTAGCAGACTTTGTGGTTGAGTTCACTTGGGGTGAGGCCAAGGCTGAAAATGAGAATTTCGAGAAGGCAGATAGTTTGTAAAGAAGACATCCCAACCCAGCTTTGGACGATGCCAAGACAAGAACAACAAGAGGGAAAGTGTCTAAAAATGAAGAGGGGATATATCTCTTCAAATAAGAATAACTGTCGGAGGGAAACTTCTCAAAGGCTGATGCTATATGGAACCTCTTTGTCGATGGGTCGTCTTACGAGAATGGAAGTGGTGCTAGATTGACAATTTCTGGTGTCTTTAAGACCTTACAGCGTATGTTCAAAGATGCGATAAGTGTCAAAGGTTTGATACTATCCCTCACCAACCTCATCAACCTCTAACCTCCAACACCTCCCCTTGGTCGTTTGCGATACGGGGGATCGACCTAGTAGGACCTTTACCTAGGGTACTAAACAACTCTCGGTACCTGCTTCTAGCGATATAATATTTTTCTAAGTGGGTAGAGGCTAAGTGGATGATCACTATTACAGAATATAAGACTTTCTAGTTCGTCTAGAAAAACATCATCTGTAGGTATGGTCTCACAAATACCTTAATCTCATAAAATGGAACTCAATTTAAGAATGTATCTTTTGATAAATATTGTGAAAGAGTTAGCATCAAACAATTCTTCTCTAACCCTGGACAACCCCAGGCTGATGGGCAGAATCGAGGTTACAAATCGAACAATTCTTGATGGGATCAAGAAGAAATAAGAAGAGGCAAAGGGAAGATGGAACGAAGAAGTGTAGACTGTACTATTGTCACCCCCTAACCCCACTTGGATGTAATTAACTAAATTGTTTACAAACCACAATTATAATTTATTTATTATTTAGGTAATACATAGTGAAACAACTTCAAGGTTAAAATGCGAAATATAAAAAAAACATACGTTTTAAGGAGACATAATTTCAACAAAACTCATATATCAATTAACTTAATTACACCTAGTTCAGTACATAAAAAAACTAACAAGACCCTACTTCTATGTACTCAACCTCCTAGACCTGGCAGTGGCAGCTGGAAAACCTGAAAATGTAAACATATAAAACCATGAGTTTAAAAACTCAGTGAATGTACTACATCTCTATTTATTAAAAGTACTATATTAACATCTTAACATATTAATATATAAATCTTTGTGCCAAATTAGGCCATATACATATCCGAAGTTAATAAACCCCACATCTCCTGCCCGTTGGCAATAATCATATCCATAGGTTTTAAAAACCTAACATCTCCTGAATTGCATAGCAACTCAACGTATCCTAACTTTGATAAAGCCATAACATCTCAACATCTCTTGGCTTTTTAATAAGCCATAACATCTCAACATATAATACATATACATCATATCCAAAATGAACTCAGTAAGTACACTCACCTTTTGTTGTCAACTATGTATTCACGTTTCCCTCAGGTGGAGCTGAACTTGGTTGATTTGACCTTACACCTGTTAATCCAACTAAATCAGTACTAAAGCTCAATAATAAGTATTATTTTAATATAATTATGTAACTTTAAATGAGTACACAACCGCAATATGATTCTACTCAAGTCATATTCCATGAAACATATGTAAAGACGAAATGATGGTATATATGTTGATAAGGTCATGAACATTCAACCCTAGAAGCTACCTCATAAATAATTTATAACTAAACTCAAGTAAACAAAAAAGTATACTGCTGAATATATATACACATGAAACATGTGTAATACCCCATATTTCTGAGGATATTTAATTAAATTAAATTGGTGATCTAGGATTTAATTAAATCGATGATTTGGAATTTATTTAATTCGGTGATTTGGAATTTATTTAATTTAGAGAAATTAAATAATTCAGTGATTGAGAGTAAATCAGTTCAATTTAAGTTTAATTTAACGCCTTCGATATTTTGAGGTGGAATTAAAATAATTTTTTTAAAAGTGACTCGGATGGTGATTTTGAGGTTACGGTTGGTTCCGAAAGGGTCAAAATAGTCGAAAAAGTGTACTCGAGTGTACAGTTTGTGTCCCGGGATGATTTTGGACCAACCCGGCATCGTTTAAGGGTATTTCGGTCATTCGGGAGTTGGAGGTTTAGAGAACTCCGAAAATATAAAGTGTATATCTTCCATTAGAGATAAGGGACTAGCTTTAACACAATCACAATAGAAGAGAGGCCATTGAAGAGAAAGAGGAAGAGAAAGCCAAAGCTTCCTACATAGTTTTTCGCCCCGAACGCATCGAGATCGAAGCGAGGGGAGAACAACCACACCATCATATTAATAAAATTCAGACCTTTTATTGAGAGGCAAGTATTTAAATAGCAATTTATATTAATCATGTTATACTACCCATGTAGATTAGGGTTTGATTTCATGCTTTTGGAAGTTTTATATGAATTTGGGAGGGTTTAATTCATAAACCAGAGTGGGAATGCATGTAGAGATGTTCCTTAATGATGATAATATGAAATTAATGGGTTTGGGTTGATTAATAAGAGTGAAATCTTAGTTCTTGATTTATAAAGTTGATGAATATGAGAAAAAAATTGGGGTTTTATGTTAATTAAAGGAGAATTTGATTCTTGGGTTGAATCTTTGATGTTTTGTTTAAATTTTCATTGGAGATTTATCTCTATACAAAAGATAAACTGATATTAGTGTATATTTGATGATTAATATTGAATCTTGATGGGTTCTTGATTGAAGAACATGAATCTTGAAAGACTTAGGGTTTAATTGATCAACACAAGATGTCAATCTGCCAGAATTTTTTATGTAACTTTAAACGTATGAGATTTTAGTTTTACTTAGAATTAAAGTGATATACATAAATATTTGGAAAGGTATATGTGTTGTCTTTCTAATGAGCTTTGAATCAGGTCGATCGGAGTCCAGTAGAGGGAAACATCGATGTTTTACTATAGGGTGTTTGATCTGCTAGCATAGTAACTGCCAGAATTTTGGACGTGACTTTAAACGTATTCCATTTAAATTATACTTAGAATTAGAGTGAGATCCATACATTCATGGAAATATCTATGTCTTATCTTTCAAATGAGCTTTGAATCAGGTCAATCGTAGTTCTGTAGAGGGAGTAATCGATATTTTACTACACGGTGTTTAATCTGCCAAAAAAATTTCTAATAGATTCGGTTGCTCAGTTTTGGCTCAAAAATTTCCTTTTATTTAGGACCTTTGGAAATTGTTTGGAATGAATTTGTGGGATTTAATTTCTAATATAAGGGAATTATATTGAAACACCAGTAGGCCTAGTTTGGGTTTTCGGCATGGCCTACGAGGGAAGTTTGAGGTCTAAATTAATTTGGATTAATAGAGAGCAAAAATCTAAATTGAAGGATAGTTCGATTTAAGAGAATTCGAGAGGAACACATACTTAGACCATTAGGGGGTATAGAGTTTACCTTCCGATATTGTATGTGGAATAAAGGATACCCTTCGAGTGGTGAGAAATACTCGGGAATGTATGGTAATAAACGAAGTTATAAATTATGGAATACATAGAATATTCGGGATATAAATATACTATATATGAGGCTTGTGATATGGGATGTGTGTGTGCCATATTGTTATTATAAATATATATATAGGTGTAGTGAATACCTATCGTTATTATATGGTTGTGTGAATACCTCGCTGATGTTATATTTATATAAAGGGAATGTGTACCTATATTGTTTATTATGTGTATGACATACCTACCATACTTGCTATCACGGGAGGTTGGCGTTCGAAAGAGGACAATCTTATCCTGTGTTGCCTTCGGGGGGGTTTTAGATTTGGTACCTCGAGAACATAGGACTGTGAATGGCTTATTTGTGAGTCGATAAGTCTGCTAACTGTGGGAGCGTAGGTATGTGCGTGACCCATGGATATGTGAACTATGTTCGCCGCCAATATGTCCGATTTGATATATATGGTTCGTGAGAGAAGACGAACAAATAGTCCCTTGTACAACGAGAGATGTACCCAGACATGATAGCAGAGTATGCGTGCACCGCAGCTGTGCCTAGGGGTGGCTTACTAGTATTGATATAATGGATGATAAATATATATACCTTTGAGATGTTTTACAGTATGCACCGCAGCTAGGTCTGGGAGGTGCCGTGTTATATGTATAGGTTAAAAAGTGTGCATATATATATATACTTGTTATGTTATCTACTGTGTAAAATTAATGGATGAGAAAGATAGTGAAATCTTATTTGACTTAAGTATGTGAACACTAAATCCTAAAATTTTAAAAGCCTTGCTCATATTAAAGAGAAATGGATAAATATTTAATAAATGTATTTCCATGGAAATACGGGTAGAGGCTATGACTTATGGGTAGCAGACTTATGATTTCAAACCAGCTAGTTGTGTGTATCTAAACTAAAAGTAATATAAATATTGGGGTCGAGGTAACATTCCGAACCAATACATATGAAATAACTATTGGGGTCGGGGTAACATTACGAACCAATAGCCCTTGATGTGTGATACAAGGATGTAATAGCAGAGCGTGTACTTACATTATATATGGTGTGTAAAATATATATACTACAAAAATAATCTAATTATGTGTGCTAGTAGAGAGACGAGATAGTATGTATCTAAAGAACGATTAATCCACTAAAGAGTAATTAGTAGGGAGCTTAGATCGGGTATATCTATATAATGATCAAGCTACTAATGTGTGAATAGTAGGAAGATAGTTAGTGAATATCTAAAATAAAGTTTAAGTAGAGAAACTTAAATGGTAAAGTTTGAACAATAACCTACGTAGAAAGGGTAACTGGGGTTTAATAATAACATAAGAGAGATGCTAATTATTAAGGATATTCGATAGCGTACTGTATGGGAGGTACGGAGGAGCTATATTGATTTGGGTTTATTAGATAATGGTTGCCTAGTTAGATTGGCTAGAATTGACTAGGTGGGGTTAAGTATCAAACGTTAGGTGTGCATTATAGATGAGAGATGAGGAACTCAAGGGAGTGTTCACAACCTAACATGGGTATCTAATAACTGTTCATTTAAACTGTTATTTAAGTACTTGCTAAATGTTTTTTAAATGATTTTTACTTGGGCTCTGACCCGTACTTGCAAAACCTTTTTCCAAAACCTTTTAGGTGTCCAGCCAGAGGGATGCCAAGTAGGATGATCTATTCTAGGGATGCGTAGCTGCAGCTCTTGTGGATGCTTGCAGGATTTTGACTTAGACGATTCAGTTACTTCACTCCTAGTGTAGGGTGAAGGGTAGTACTTTATTCGGGCATGTTGCCCACAATTATTTCATTTATGACAGTCAGACCTTGTATTCAGATTATTCCGGCATGTTGCCCACAGTTATTTCATTTAGGACAGTCAGACCTTGTATTCAGACTCTTATTCAGGTTGGACTTTATGTTGGATTTTGTAACTGATGGTTTATTCGGTATTATTTCATTCCAGTCTTTTATATTGTGGGTGGATTTATATTACTTTTTCATGGGATGTATTTATGTAATAATGTTTTGTTGTTGATTTTTTAATAAAAAGATTAAAATTTTGACATCGGCTTTTTGAATACTAGGTGGTTAGTAATGTTTTAAAAAGTTTTCGACAGTGATGCTAAGAATGAGCCAAATGAGAAACATGTTTTAATTGGATATAGGACTGATCACCCGGTATTAAATTAGGAAGGGTGTCACAGATGGTATCAGAGCATCAGGTTCTAGTGTCCTTAGGATCTGTGCGGCTTTTCACGTTTCAGCATAGCGTTCTTTGATATAGAGCCTTATGATAGGATTGTTGTATTTCTTGACGTATGAGATTACGTTCTCCTGCTATTATATATAGTTGATGTGATTCGTATACGAGCTCGGTTGGGCTTCATACACCGAACATTATAAGACGACTAGTGAGGGCCGTTAAAAGGACTGCAGGAGGAGAGGCTTAGCAGACAGACCTATAGTATTCTGGGAACGGTGATTGAGATGGAAGTCATTATGATTATTGTTCAGGGTGGTGACAATAGGAAAATCACTCAGGAGGAGAAGTTTCCCAAGAACTTTTATAGATAATTTTTGTGCAAATTTTAGACTCGTCAGTGTTGTCGATAAGAGGTGGGGGAAAAATAGAGGGACTCTTTGGGAGAGTCATCTATAAAAAAAAGGGGAGATTAATAGGTCAATGGAAGGATAAAACCCAAAGGCAATTGTGTAGGGAGGAGTGTAGCAACACCCGAGATTAAAATTTCGAGCGGAAAGTTTTGAGCTCTTAGGGGCAGTATAAAGTGACGAGAGTTAGTCACCACATATAAGGAGTATATGGGATTAAACGAGAAATTTGAGTGAAATTTGATTGATAGATATTCCATCTTCTATTTGAACATAGATGAGAATTAAGTTTTAAAACTTATCACAAGTGAGCGAGTTATAGGCCGATTGTGAGAAAGGAGCTGACTTTTAAGGGAACTTTACTCGACGAACGGGAATAGGAAGAAAATAAAGGTTCTTTATGTTGATAATGAACTCATGAGTAGAATACAAAAGCATGGATGAGAAATTCCGTTAAGATTAATAGTTTTGAGGTCGTCAAAAGTCGTACGTTTTTGAGTTTCCATTAACGCTTCCATGAGAAGGGAGCTAAGAGGGTTAGAGAATCTACATGAAGAGTAAGATTGGATTTAATGGTGATATTGAAACACCATAGGAGGGTACACCCATTAGGGGACCCATTTATATGATTCGGATTTGCTGAATTCTTGCTAAGTGACGGTGGATTCCATTAGGCATTTCAAGGCTAGCAATGAGTCTATAGGGCCAGCGGAGCTAAATGGACTACGGGGGTAGAAAATAAGAATAAGATTATCAGGTTGGAGAGAAGGACACACCGCCATGGTCAGTGGTGCTAGAGATAGGGTATTGTATAGAAAGGTGTCCTATGTGTGAATAGTTGGACCACCTATATTGAACTTGTCCATAGTGAGAAAGTGATACTACTCGGACTAGAAAAGTATATAGGATTGGTGTTAGTAAGGCACAAAAATCGTCTGAGGAGAGAGATTTTCGATAGAGGAATTGGGCTAAGAGAATGCACTAAGAGGACATTTATATTATGTATTAGTTTATTGCTTTTGAGAGTTATGAAAATAGGGTAGACTACTTATGAGAGTTGACTGGTTAGCAATGGGTTGAGCGATCATAGATTGTGATAGTGAGATCTCGTTTTCGCTGTCCCAGAGTATGATTTATTTTATGGGGTATCACCTGAAAGAGGGTTGATCCAATATATATGCGTATATATATTATATATATTATGTATTTGACCTTTGTGTGTATGTTGTCTAGTCATAATTAATCCCGCTGCGCAGGGACTATTACTGATGCGATTCAGGGTAGAAAGGCTTATTGTCGAGCGGAGAGATATAGCTCGTGACTTTTTAGCACTAAAAAACTAGTGATAGTAAAGGCATCGTGATATATGTTATCTTGTGTATTATGCGAGCGGACGATTATACTTTTATTTCAAAAGACGGACATTTGAGGTTACGTAATATGGACTGAGGGATTAACAGATCTCAATGACCGACAATGCTAGGTAGTAGTGTATCGGGAGGGTTCCTTGTTTGGATTTCACTTTGCGAGACGTCCCACGCATGAAGCTTAGCACAATGTTGGGACGTGGGGAGACGATTAGCCACTAAGACATGGGTTTAGTACCTTGAGTATTTTTTTATTTATAAAATTATATCTAAAGGATAGTAACTATACGATAATGAGAGGCTAGTGGAGCCAGGTAGCATCGATGAAGTTATGCATATTTATAGGTTACTTGGGCGCCCTGGTTGGTGGAGATGTTTATATAACCATCAATTTGGAGGGGTAGAGATATATGTAGTGATCTTTAGAGTCTCTGTTTAAGGTAGTGTCGAAACCTAGGAGTTGTAGACTTATTCGAATTTCGAGGATGAAATTCCTTTGTAAGGGGGAAAGTATGTAATACCTCATATTTTTGAGGATATTTAATTAAACTAAATTGGTGATCTAGGATTTAATTAAATCGATGATTTGGAATTTATTTGATTCGGTGATTTGGAATTTATTTAATTTAGAGAAATTATATAATTCAGTGATTAAGAGTAAATCAGTTTAATTTAAGTTTAATTTCACGCGTTCGATATTTTGAGGTGGAATTAAAAAAAAAAAATTAAAGTGACTCGGATGGTGATTTTGAGGTTACGGTTGGTTCCGAAAGGGTCAACATAGTTGGAAAAGTGTATTCGGGTGTACAGTTTTGGTCCCGGGATGATTTTGGACCATCCCGGCATCGTTTAAGGGTATTTCAATCATTCGGGAGTTGGAGGTTTAGAGAACTCCGAAAATATTAAGTTTATATATTCCATTAGAGATAAGGGACTAGGTTTAACACAATCACAATAGAAGAGAGGCCATTGAAGAGAAAGAGGAAGAGCAAGCCAAAGCTTCCTACACCGTTTTTCGCCCCGAACACAACGGAATCGAGATCGATGCGAGGGGAGAACAACCACACCATCATATTAATAAAATTCAGACCTGCGATTGAGAGGCAAGTATTTAAATAGCAATTTATATTAAGCATGTTATACTACCCATGTAGATTAGGGTTTGATTTCATGCTTTTGGAAGTTTTATATGAATTTGGGAGGGTATAATTCATAAACTAGAGTGGGAATGCATGTAGAGATGTTCCTTAATGATGATAATATGAAATTAGTGGGTTTGGGTTGATTAATAAGAGAGAAATCTGAGTTCTTGATTTACAAAGTTGATGAATATGAGAAAAAAATTGGGGTTTTATAATAATTAAAGGAGAATTTGATTCTTGGGTTGAATCTTTGATGTTTTGTTTAAATTTTCGTTGGAAATTTATCTCTATACGAAGATAAACTGATATTAGATTATATTTGATGATTAATATTGAATCTTTATAGATTCTTGATTGAAGAACATGAATCTTGAACGACTTAGGGTTTAATTGATGAACACAAGATGTCAATAGTCTAGAATTTTTTATGGAACTTTAAACGTATGAAATTTTAGTTTTACTTAGAATTAAAGTGAGATACATAAATATTTAGAATTTTCTATGTCTTGTCTTTCTAATGAGATTTGGATCAAGTCAATCGGAGTCCCGTAGAGGGAGATATTGATGTTTTACTGTAGGGTGTTTGATCTGCCAGCATAGTAACTGCCAGAATTTTTGACATTACTTTAAACGTATGCCATTTAAATTATACTTAGAATTAGAGTTATATACATACATTAATGGAAATATATATGTCTTAAATTTCAAATGAGATTTGAATTAGGTCAATCGGAGTTCTGTAGATGGAGTAATTGATATTTTACTACAGGGTGTTTAATCTGCCAGAAATTTTCTAATAGATTCGGTTGCTCAGTTTTGGCCAAATATTTCCTTTTCTTGAGGACCTTTGGAAATTGTTTGGAATTAATTTGTGGGATTTTATTTCTAATATAAGGGAATTATATTGAAATACCAGTAGGCCTAGTTTGGGTTTTAGGCGTGGCCTACGAGGGAAGTTTAAGGGCTAAATTAATTTCGATTAATAGAGAGAAAAAATCTAAATTGAAGGATAGTTCGAGTTAAGAAAATTCGAGAGGAACAGAGACTTAGACCATTAGGGTGTAGAGATTTTACCTTCCAATATTGTATGTGGAATAAACGACACCCTTCGAGTGGTGAGAAATACTCGGGAATGTATGGTAATAAACGAAGTTATAAATTGTGCAATACATAGAATATTCGGGATATAAATATACTATATATGAGGCTTTTATATGGGATGTGTGTGTTCCCTATTGTTATTATAAATATATATATAGGTGTAGTGAATACCTATCGTTATTATATGGTTGTGTGAATACCTCGCTGATGTTATATTTATATAAGTGGAATGTGTACCTATATTGTTTATTATGTGTATGACATACCTATCATACTTGCTATCACGGGAGGTTAGCGTTCGAAAGAGGACAATCTTATCCTGTGTTGCCTTCGGGGAAATTTTAGATTTGGTACCTCAAGAACATAGGACTGTGAATGGCTTATCTGTGAGTCGATAATTCTGCTGACTGTGGGAGCGTAGGTATGTGCGTAACCCATGGATATGTGAACTATGTTCGCCTCCAATATGTGTGATTTGATATATATGGTTCGTGAGAGAAGATGAACCAATAGTCCCTTGTACAGCGAGAGATATTCCCGGACATGAAAGCAGAGTATGCATGCAACGCAGCTGTGCATAGGGGTGCCTTACTAGTATTGATATAATGGATGATAAATATATATACCTTTGAGATGTTTTACAACATGCACCACAGCTAAGTCTGGGAGGTTCCGTGTTATATATATATATATTAAAAAGTGTGCATATATATATATACTTGTTATGTTATCTACTGTGTAAAATTAATGGATGAGAAATACAGTGAAATCTTATTTGACTTAAGTATGTGAACACTAAATCCTAAAATTTGAAAAGCCTTGCTCAATTTAAAGAGAAATGGATATATATTAAATAAATGTATTTGCATGGAAATACAAGTAGACACTATGACTTATGGGTAGCATACTTATGATTTCAAACCAGTTAGTTGTGTGTATCTAAACTAAAAGTAATCTGAATATTAGGGTCGAGGCAACATTCCGGACCAATATATATGGAATAACTATTGGGGTCGGGGTAACATTACAAACCAATTGCCCTTGATGTGTGATACAAGGATATAATAGAAGAGCGTGTACTTACCTTATATATGGTGTGTAAAATATATATACTACACAAATAATCTACTTATGTGTGCTAGTAGAGAGACGAGATAGTATGTATCTAAAGAACGATTAATCTACTAAAGAGTAATTAGTAGGGAGCTTAGATTGGGTATATCTATATAATGATGAAGCTGTTAATGTGTGAATAGTAGGAAGATAGTTAGTGAATATCTAAAATAAATTTTAAGTAGAGAAACTTAAATGGTAATGTTTGAACAATAACCTACGTAGAAAGGGTAACTGGGGTTTAATAATAACATAAGAGAGATGCTAATTATTAAGGATATTCGATAGAGTACTGTATGGGCGGTACGGAGGAGCTATATTGATTTGGGTTTATTAGATAACGGTTTCCTAGTTAGATTGGCTAGAATTCACTAGGTGGGGTTAAGTAGCAAACGTTAGGTGCGCATTATAGATGAGAGATGAGGAACTCAAGGGAGTGTTCATAACCTAACATGTGTATCTAATAACTATTCATTTAAACTGTTATTTAAGTACTTGCTAAATGTTTTTTAAATGATTTTTACTTGGGCTCTGACCCGTACTTGCAAAACCTTTTTCCAAAACCTTTTAGGTGTCCACCCACAGGGATGCCAAGAAGGATGATCTATTCTAGGGATGCGTAGCTGTAGTACTTGTGGATGCTTGCAGGATTTCGACTTAGACGATTTAGTTACTTCACTCCTAGTGTAGGGTGCTGGGTAGTACTTTATTCAGGCATGTTGCCCACAGTTATTTCATGTATGACAGTCAGACCTTGTATTCAGATTATTCGGGCATGTTTCCCACAATTATTTCTTTTATGACAGTCACACCTTGTATTCAGACTCTTATTCAGGTTGGACTTTATGTTGGATTTTGTAACGATGGTTTATTCGGTATTATTTCATTCCAGTCTTTTATATTGTGGATGGATTTATATTACTTTTGCATGGGATGTATTTGTGTAATAATGTTTTGTTGTTGATTGTTTAATAAAAAGATTAAAATTTTGACATCGGCTTTTTGAATACTAGGTGGTTATTAATGTTTTAAAAAGTTTTCGACAGTGATGCTAAGAATGAGCCAAATGAGAAACATGTTTTAATTGGATATAGGACTGATCACCCGATATTAAATTAGGCAGGGTGTCACAACATGTACTCAAAATACCCTTGGGAAAGAGAAGATAAAAACATTCTTTCATGGAGTATCCAACATGGCCTCAAATTGTTGTCCTCCATACTTAACCATCCCATATTCATAAATAGTAGACATATAGGTGTCCAAGCTTATCAATCTGAAAACATATCTTAATATAATTTCCATTACAAGTGACGGTTTAATTTTTGAAACTTCCTAGGGCAAGTTATGGCCATTTCTTTACAACATTAGAAATCTTCCCTACACACTCCTCTATTGTTCCTTCGACTTCCAAGAATTTTCATAATTTTTCTACAGCATAACTTTCCATGATTTTCAACAAACTTTTAGTAGACATACTTAATAGTACAGAATTATAGTTTCATAATATTTGGACCTCATTTGCTATCTCAAAAGCTTGACCAAACTCATGGCATTCTGAAAATGATATATACAAACAACAACTATATACCAACTTACAACCATCACTAAGACCTAACCATAATACCGAATAAACCAACTATTTGGAATTGGTTTCCTAGATTTTCCTTGTAACCCTTTCTTCCTTAACTTCTACCCCTCTTTCCTCAAGCTAATAACACCTCAAACTGAACCTAGGGACTTATTTTCTGAAGAAATAAGGTTAAGGGAGAGTTTTAAGTCGTCCAAGGCTTCCTCACAATCCATCCAATCGAATTAAAACATTTGGTTTAATAAAAGACATTACCACTTAAGGGAATTGATAGGTTTGTCCCTTGTTCGTAATTTCGGCCTAACTTCTTACTCGAACATCCGTTTGATGCACCGTTTGTTGTGTTATAACCCTAACTCACATGTATACAACTATGTAGTTTTCACCTCAAGTCAATTGTAATGTTATAAGGGTCAAAACTAGTCTTAAACAGGAACATTTCTATCGAAAATAACCAAATCTTGTGTTTGTAAATACTTCGACATTTCATGATTTATGAAAGTAGAATTATACTAACCATAATCACTTAACATTAGATATAATAATAACACATAATTCATATCACATAAGATAAGTATGTTTTAAATATAATTTATCATAATTATATACGGGTTGTCACAACCTCCCCCCCCCCCCCCCCCCCCTCCCAGAAAATTTCGTCCCCAAAATTTAATACGAATGTCACTTACCAAACAAATGGGGATAATGTTTCTTCATGCTATCCTCTGTTTCCCAAGTCGCTTATTTAATTCCATGGCTCATCCACATAACTTTAACTAAGGGAACAACTTTATTCCTCAATACTTTCTCCTTACGATCAAGAATTTCCACCGCTTCCTCGATGTACGACAAGTCTTCTTTCAGTTCAATAGGTTGGGTTTTCAGTTGATGAGATGAATCTGCCAAATACTTAGGAATCATCGATACATGGAACAGGTCATGTAAACGAGATAACTGTGGAGGTAATGCTAATCTATATGCCAGGGTTCCAATTCTTTACAACACTTCATATTGTCCAATGTATCTTGGACTTAGTTTCCCCTTCTTTCCAAATCTCATAACGCCTTTCCACGGTGAAATACGTAGGAATACAAAATCCCCCTTATAAAATTCCAATGGATACTTCCTCTTATCTGCATAAAATTTCTTCCTGCTTTGCGCTATCTTTATCCGTTCCCGAATCATTTTGATCTTCTCAGTTGTCATATCTATCAATTCAGGGCCCAAAAGTTTCCTTTCACCTACTTCATCCCAATACAAAGGTGTTTTACATCTCCTCCCATATAAAGCTTCATACGGAGCCATACCAATGGTGGACTGATAACTATTATTATATGAGAATTCCATCAATGGTAAATGATCATCCCAAGTACCCTTGAAGTCAAATACACAAGCTCGTAACATGTCTTCCAATATTTGAATCGCCCTTTCAGATTGCCCATCGGTTTGTGGATGAAATGCAGTGCTGAACTTCAAACTTGTTCCCATGGCATTCTGTAAACGAGGCCAAAACTTAGAAGTGAATGTTGGATCTCTATATGATACAATTGACACTGGTTCCCCTTGTAAATGGATAATCTCATCAACGTACATACGTGCATACTTGTCAACCGTGTAGGTGGTCTTAACTGGAAGAAAATGGGTCGACTTTGTCAATCGATCTACAATCACCCAAATATAATCATTCCCCTTTTGTGACCATGGTAGTCCTGTAACATAATCCATCGTTATATGCTCCCACTTCCATTTCGGAATAGGCAATGACTGTAATAATCCTGTCGGCTTCTGATGCTCCGCTTTAACTTGCTGACATATTAAACATTTAGCTACAAATTCTGCAATCTCATGTTTCATATTGTTCCACCAGTAATACTCTTTCAAATCTCTGTACATTTTTGTACCTCCCGGATGCATAGAATAAATAGAACTATGTGCCTCTTCCAATATATCCTTCTTTAAGGGTGGATCATTCGGTACACAAATCCTGTTTTTATAACACAACGATTTATCATTCTTAATTTCGAAGTCACTCTTTTTACCCTCTAAGACATCTTGTTTCTTCTTCTCAAGAAATGGATCACTGACCTGCAAATTTCTTATGCGTTCTGCCAATAAAGGTCTCACTATAACATGTGCTAATAAGCCTCCCCTTTTTGAAAAACTTAATTCAATTCCCATCGATGCCAAGTCAAGGATATTTCCCACATGTGCACACTGTATGCAACCTAGAATCCCCGATGATTTCTGACTCAAAGCATGTTCCACTACATTGGCCTTTCCTGGATAATGATGAATGGTACAGTCATAGTCTTTAATTAACTCCATTCAGCGTCTTTGTCTCAAATTCAAGTCTCTCTGTGTAAATAAATACTTCAAACTTTGATGGTCAGTGAAAATTTCACACGTCTCTCCATACAAATGATGTCTCCATAATTTCAAGGCAAAAATAATAGCCGCAAGTTTTAAGTCATGTGTAGGATAATTACGTTCATGCGTCTTCAACTGTCTATATGCATAAGAAATTACCTTTCCATGTTTCATGAAAACACAACCCATGCCCTGATGTGAAGCGTCAGTATAAATCACAAAACCTTCTCCACTGGATGGAACAGTGAGAACTGGAGCTGATACTAGCCTATTTTTCAACATTTCAAAGTTGTGCTGATATTCATCACTCCACACAAATTTCACTTCCATTTGGGTCAATTAAGTCAATGGCAAGGCTATAGATGAAAACCCCTTTATGAATCTTCTATAACATCCAGCCAATCCTAGGAAACTCCTTATCTCCGTTATAATCCTCGGTCTTTCCCATTGCACAATTGCCTCTAACTTCTCAGGGTCAACATAAATTCCATCTCCCAAAACAAAATCCCCAGAAATACTACCTGATTTAACCAAAACTCACAATTGCTAAACTTCGCAAACAATTGACTATCTCGCAAAACTTGCAATATAACTCGTAGATGCTTCTCATGTTCCTCTTGGCTAGATGAGTATATCAAAACATTATCGATAAAGACAATCACAAACAAATCTATGAAAGGATGAAATACTCGATTCATTAAATCCATAAACACCGCAGGAGCATTTGTTAACCCAAATGACATTACCAAAAATTCATAATGACCATAGCGAGAACGAAAAGCTGTCTTAGAAATGTCACAATTTCTCACCCTTAATTGATGATAACACGATCTCAAATAAATTTTTGAAAACACTTTAGCACCCTGTAATAGATCAAAAAAATCATCAATACGAGGCAATGGATATTTATTTCGAATAGTCACCTTGTTCAATTGTCGATAATCAATGCAGAGTCGCATGGTTCCATCTTTCTTCTTCACAAATAATATTGGAGCGCCCCATGGTGATACACTGGGTCGAATAAAACCTCTATCTAGCAAATCTTGCAGTTGAACCTTTAACTCCTTTAGTTCCATAGGTGCCATTCTATATCGAGAAATAGAAACTGGAGTTGTACCAGGCACTAAATCGATAGTAAACTCTACCTCTCCGCTAGGTGGCAATCCTGGTAATTCATCTGGGAACACATCTGTAAAATCCTTAACGACTGGTATATCTTCTAATTTTTGCAATTTTCTGTTTGTATCCACAATACATGCTAAAAAGCCTTGACAACCCTTATTTAACAATTTCCTCGCCGGAAGGGCTGAAATAAGACAGTTTGAAACCACATTTCTTTCCCCCGTATATTTGAATTCTTCCTCCCCCGGCATATTAAATGTAAACTCCTTACGAAAATAATCAATTGATGCATGGTAGGAAGATAGCGAGTCCATACCCAAGATAATATCAAAATCTCGAATATCTAGGGGAATTAAATCAATGGTCCACTCCCTCTCCCCCATATACAATACATAATTTTTATACACAAGCTGCCCTAACATCGCATCCCCCATAGGTGTAGAAATATATAAACCACAATCTAGATAAGAACATGGTCTACCCAAATGCATGGTAAATGACAGTGCTACAAAGGAATGAGTAGAACCTGGATCAATAAGCACCTAAGCATGTTTGTTCATGACATAAAATGTACCTGTCACCACCTCTGGAGTAGCCTGAGCATCCTGTAAAGTCATAGCAAGTATCCTTCTCGGAGCCCTGGATCCACTTGCCTGTCCTCTACCTCCTCCTCTCCCTGTGCCTCCAGGTGATGAGCCTTGGCTAATAGTAGCTGATTGAATCCCTCCTAGTAGCATAGGACAGTACTTTTTGGTATGACCAATTTCATGCCAATGATAACACTCTACCCCCATTAACATGGGACAATCTGGACTAATATGGCCCTCAGCTTTGCAAAAATAGCATGTAACAAGCTTGGACTACCTATTGTCATTCTCCTGCTACCTATTATGTTGGACCATCGATCCTGCACCCCTAAAACTACTTGGTGTCCTATTCTGAACGTAATTTCCAGTCCCTCTACCACGCTGAAATCTTTGACTCCCTTATTTTCATTATTCTACATTGCCTTTCTTTTGCCGAGACGAATCAAATCTACTCTTCTTTCCCCTTTGTTCCCAATTCTTTATTGCATCGTTAACATCTCCTTCAACCATCCTAGCTTTGTTAACTAAGGAAGAATAATCTACCATCTCAAGTGTAGTGAGTCTAAACTTGATACCGAAATTCAATCCATCCTAAAATCTGGTGCATTTATCCTCCTCATCACGTAAGAAATGTAATGAAAATAGAGACAAATATGTGAATTTAGTTTCATACTCCCTGACCGACATATTCCCCTGAGTCAATGATAAAAATTCTCTCTCCTTTTGCTTCCGCTACATGCGAGGAAAATACTTTTCATATAAGACTTTAATAAAGGAATCCCAAGTAATTACCTCACCTCCCTCCGTAGTAAGCAATAAATGTTTGGGAGACTCCCACCAATATTTAGCTTCTCCCTTTAACATGAAAGTAGCCAAAATCACCTTCTGCGCGCCAGGTACATTCATCACCCCGTAGATAGTTTCCATGTCTCTAACCCAAGCCTCAACTTCTAAAGGATCTACAGAACCTAAGATGGTGGGGGGTTCAATTTGATAAAATTCTCGTACATCGTATTCTTCTCCTCTCATTGTATTTCCCTTTCTCTTCTTGCCAAAGTCTTCTCCTCCAAGTACTTGGATTGTTGTTCTGCTATTTGCATCATAAACATGTTTTGTTGTTCTTCCATTAAAGTCGTGGCACGAGCCATCTTTTGCATATCTGTAAGTTGTTAAGGAGCACCCTCTACATTATTTCAATTTTGTTGGTTTACTGTATTTGAAGACTCCTCATTTACCCTCTCATGAACATTTTCTCCTTCCATAGCTTACTATAAGTCATAAACAACAATTATAGAAAGAAGAATACAACATTTATTTCAAACATAATGGTTAGTATTTCTCACAAATTAATATAAATGACCCACACAACGCTTTTTATGCCACTGCCATATCTAGACTCTCTAACCCCAGAATATAAAAACTTATATCTTTGATACCAAGTTGTCACCCCCTAACCCCACTAGGATATAATTAACTAAATAGTTTACAAACCACAATTATAATTTATTTATTATTTAGGTAATACATAGTGAAACAACTTCAAGGTTAAAATGCGGAATATTAAAAAAATCCAATAGTTTTAAGGAGACATAATTTCAATAGAACTCATATATCATTTAACTTAATTACAACTAGTGCAGTATATAAAACAAACCAACAAGACCCTACTTCTATGTACTCAACCTCCTAGACTTGGCAGTGGCAGCTGGAAAACCTGAAAATGTAAACATATAAAACCATGAGTTTAAAAACTCAGTGAATGTACTACATCTCTATTTAGTAAAAGTACTATATTAAAATCTTAACATATTAATATATACATCTTTGTGCCAAATTAGGCCATATACATATCCGGAGTTAATAAACCCCACATCTCCTACCCGTAGGCAATAAATATATCCATAGGTTTTAAAAACCTAACATCTCCTGAATTGCATAGCAACTCAACGTATCTTGACTTTTATAAAGCCATAACATCTCAACATCTCTTGGATTTTAATTAAGCCATAACATCTCAACATCTCTTGGCTTTTAAATAAGCCATAACATCTCAACATATAATACATATACATTATATCCAAAATCAACTCAGTATGTACACTCACCTTATGTTGTCAACTATGTATTAACGTTTCCCTCAGGTTGAGCTGAACTTGGCTGATTTGAACTTACACCTGTTAATCCAACTAAATCAGTACTAAAGATCAATCATAAGTATTATTTTAGTATAATTATTTAACTTTAAATGAGTACACAACCACAATATGATTCTACTCATGTCATATTCCATGAAACATATGTAAAGAAGAAACGATGGTATATATGTTGATAAGGTCATGAGCATTCAACCCTAGAAACTACCTCGTAAAGAATTTTTAACTAAACTCAGGTAAACATAAAATAATACTTCTGAATATATATACACATGAAACATGTACTCAAAATACCCTTGGGAAAGAGAAGATAAAAACATTCTTTCATGGAGTATCCAATATGACCTCAAATTATTGTCCTCCATACTTAACCATCCCATATTCATAAATAGTAGACATACAGGTGTACAAAATTATCAATCTGAAAATATATCTGAATATACTTTCCGTTACAAGTGAGGGTGTAATTTTTGAAGCTTCCTAGGGCAAGTTATGGCCATTTCTTTACAACACAAGAAATCTTCCCTACACACTCCTCTATTGTTCCTTCGACTTCCAAGAATTTTCATAATTTTTATAGAGTATAACTTTCCATGATTTTCAACAAACTTTCAGTAGACATATTAATAGTACAGAAGTTTAATAATATTTGGACTTCATTTGCTATCTCAAAAGCTTGACCAAACTCAGGGCATTCTGAAAATGATATATTCAAACAACAACTATATACCAACTTACAACCATCACTAAGACCTAACCATAAGGAGTTAAATTATGATTTTCGTATATGGTATGAATATATGAGTATATTTTCATTTCCAATTGGAATTTCTTAATTCCAGTAAGCACACAAAGAAATATGCAAGTTTGAATACAAAGGGTTTCAATACAAAGCAATATGACCTCTAACACCACTTATCTCACATGTGAACCAATACATATTATCACAAAGGAGGATGGAATTTGGATCAATACTTCATGATTTATATACTTTGAAATAAGAAAAATAGAAGATTAAAACAATATTAACACATAATCTTACCTTGGAAACACCTTAAGGATTTTCTTGGAATTGTTTTCCTAGATTTTCCTTGATACCCCTTCTCCCTTAACTTATACCTCTCTTTCCTCAAGCTAATAACACCTCAAAATGAACCTAGGGACTTATTTGCTTAGGAAATAAGGTTAAGGGAGAGTTTTAAGTATCCATCCAATCAAATCAAAACATTTGGTTTAATAAAAGACAATTTACCACTTAAGGGAATTGACAGGTTTGCCCCTTGTTCGTAATTTCAGCCTATCTTCTTACTCGAACATCCATTTGATGCACCGTTTATTGTGTTAAAACCCTAACTCACATGTATACAACTATGTAGTTTTCACCTCAAGTCAATTGTAATGTTATAAGGGTCAAAACTAGTCTTAAACAGGAACATTTCTATCGAAAATAACCAAATCTTTTGTTTGTAAATAATTTGACATTTCATGATTTATGAAAGTAGAATTATACTAACCATAATCACTTAACATTAGATATAATAATAACACATTATTCATATCACATAAGATAAGTATGATTTAAATATAATTTATCATAATTAAATACGGGTTGTCACAACTATGGGCTTATAGGATGACAATCAAAACTCCTGGAAGGGAAACCCCATTCATATTGGCTTATGGTTAAGAGGATGTCATACCTACCGATATTTGTCTTCCTCCTCATTGAATTCAAATGTATGACTCTCAAGGAATTGCGATAGAAAGAAGGCTTGATCTTGATCTGATCGATGAAAGTAGAGAAGATGCTGAGGTGAGGCAAGTAGCCTACTAGGAAAGGGCTGGTAGATTTTATAATTAGAGGGTAAAAGAGAGGTTGATAGTTGTGGGAGACATATCTCTCAAGAAGAAATGGAAAAAACTTAACAAGCTCCATCGAAGTCGGCATGGACCTTATAGGGTGATCGATGAAGTCGTACCAGGAACCTATCGGCTCGAGAACCTCGAAGAAGAGACTTTCTCAAACCCTTGGAATGCTGATCATCTGAAGAAGTATTATCAATGAGCTTAAATTTTTTTTCCTCCACCCTATTGTTATACATGTATCAGACTCAGGAGAGTGAATATCAATGAGAATATCAATTCTTCCCTCATATTATTGTCTGTCTATGCAGAAATTTGTTGTTTTACTTTATACTAAGGTACTAAACCTCATTAATTTAATAAGTCACGAGATGAAACATCATTAATTTGGTGATATCAGACCCTAAAATCATTAATTTGGTGAATTATGCGATGAAAGATCATTAATTTTGTGATATCAGACCCTAAACATCATTAATTTAACGAGTCACGAGATGAAACATCATTAATTTAGTGATATCAGACCCTAAACATCATTAATTTGCTAAATTCTGAGATGAAACATCATTAATTTGGTGATCTCACACCCTAAACATCATTAATTTGGTGATCTCAAGCCCTAAACATCATTAGTTTGGTGAATTTTGAGATAAAACACCATTTAATTTGTGATCTTAGTCTATAAACATCCATAATTTGGTGAATTATGAGACTAAACACCATATAATTGGTGATCTCATACCGTAAACATCATTAAGTTGGGGAATTATGGGACTAAATTCCATTTAATTGGCGATCTCAGGCCCTAAAGATCATTAATTTGGTGATCTCAGACCCTAAACATCATTAATTTAATGAGTCACGAGATGAAACATCATTAATCTGGTGATCTCAGTCCCTAAACGTCATTAATTTGGTGAATTATGAGATGAAACATCATTAATTTGATGTTCTTAGACCCCAAACATCATTAACTTAGTGAGTCATGAGATGAACCATCCTTAATTTGGTGATTTCAGACCCTAAACATCATTAATTTGGTGAATTATGAGACTAAACACCAATTAATTTGTGATCTCAGACCCTAAACACCATTAATTTTGTGAATTATGAGACTAAACACCATTTAATTGGTTATCCCAGACCCTAAACGTCATTAATTTGGGGAATTATTAAACTAAACACCATTTAATTGTTGATCTGAGACCATAAACATGATTAATTTGGTACTTTATGAGACTAGACACAAGTTAATTGGTGATCACAGACACTAATTATTATTAATTTGAGGAATTATGAGACTAAACACAATTTAATTTGTGATCTCAGAACTAAAACATCATTAAGTTGGTGAATTATTAGACTAAACACCATTTAATTAGGGATCTCAGTCCCTAAACGTCATTAAGTTGGTAAATTTTGTGACTAAACACCATGTAATTGGTGATTCCAGACCCTAAACATACGGTTCTCTCTATTACCACTTTATCTTTGGGGTGAACAAGTGGAACATCTTAGAGGAATAAAATATCAGGATGGAAAAGCAATAGAAACAAGGAATAATGGGATTCCATTTCATTCATGACAGATGACGTTATGAAAGTTTGCATCCAAAAAGACCAATATATTACAACCACAGTTCGTAGAAGGAAGAGTTACAATTAGCTTCACAGAATAAGAACTAAGTAGAAAGAGGACCTCGGGGCTGAATTAGTCCGTCGACTGGAGCCAACAAATCACTGGTTAGGGCGATCTTGTCAAGTCTAGCATCAGTGACTTCGACCCCGTCTTCAAGGATAACAACGTCTGCGGTCTCAGTGATAATGAAAAGGCTCATCTCTCTGGGAGTAACCCTATCATCCTCCACTTCCTTCAGAGCTTGGGCAAGACGAGGGTCAACAAAGCCAGGACGAATGAAGTCATCTAGAGAGAAGCTTCCAGACTCCCCATGCTTAAGATTAGCCCATCATCCAGCTGCCCTGATACCCCTCTCGAGATACTTAAAGTCCAAACCTACAAATTCATCAAAAGATTTGTAGTCAGCAATAATTCTCTCCTCATCATCGCCTAGTGTAGACTTGACAACTCCATTAATATTTCCTTCAAGGCTCTCATCTTTGACCTTCAAAACCTTATCATGGTCCTCCTTAAGATGAGTATGTTGTTCCCTCTCTTGCTTCATGTACCCTTGTGCTATCTGAAGGTCGATCTTTAGGGCATCATTTTGAAGGTCCATGTCTTCTTAGCATCTCTTTCCTTATGGATTAAGGGCATCATTTTTAAGGTCCAGTCAGCCAAACGGTGAGGGCAAATCACTCCCTAAGGAATGTCATATGAGTAGTGATGATTCAAATAATTCAGAGACAACACAATAAGAAAATATTAAATCACCAAATTACTCGAACCGTCCTATGAAGGGAAAACCAACCAGCAAGGGAACATCCAAAGATTGATGAAAATATTTGTCTTCCTTAGTCATGATCCCGCCGATAGCATCAGCGTCCTGGAGACTTTGGTCAATCACTCTATCACTCATCTTTAGCTGAGACAGATGAGAAGAAAAAGCATCATCGATGGAGATGGGGATGCCATGGTTTGTATTATGAGCTTTTGGTCGCCTAGTTGAAACAGGGTCTGCTCGATCTTTCCTCTTCTTGTTATCAACATCGACCTTGTATGTTTTGACACCCTTTTTTATTTGACTTGTCGAGGGATAGTCTTGATGCCTCGTGTATCGATGATCTTGGAAAGATTGGGGGCCAACATCCCCTAAAGGTCATCAAAGATATCGTCTCGTCGTTTTGCAAAGGATAAGGCTCGTAGTTAGCAGATGAGATAAATAAAAAATAAGAGACATAACTTGGTAATAAAATTTTGAAACTTACGAACCTCTCCCAAGGGACCAACCCCTAAACCTGCCTGAGAAAGGTAATAAGGAGTCATCAGATGCTCATACCAGACAAGACGACCATTCTCACTTTTGGTACGAAGGTCTTTGATGGCTTTGGTGTTGTCAAGACTTAAGCTAGGGTCGTCCTTAGCCGACAAAGAGGCTTTTTACCATCTTTGAGGTGTCCTCATTTGAGAGGATCCACATTCCTAGTTTGGACCAAATTCCCAGGTAGCCAACACAAAGAAGTATTGGGGTTTCCAGTTGTGCTTTGAAGTCTAAGTGAGTAAGAGCATTTTCTTTTCAAATTTTATGTCTACAAAGTGGTAGTAGCCTGGTTGGTTCTTAGCAGATGACGGAGTATAACAACCTATAAAGACTCTAATTAGAAGGTCGGTATGATAAACAACCTTCCGTAGGATGATAGCTCCTATCATCACCCTCCACACGTTGGGAAATAGTTGGGAAGGGGTAATAATTATGTGTGAAAGTATGGCTCGGATGGTGGGATGAATGGGTAAGCGAAAACCCAACATGAACATGTGCTCATAGACGTAGATCTCACCCTCTTAGCCATCAAAAGCGCTCTCATCTTTCAGAGGCCTCCTCAATAAGATTAAAGAAGGAATGCAATACAAATGTCTGAAGACTAAAATGTCGTACTCTGATATAGAGATTACATTCTCGGTATCTATAGAGGTGTCAAATTCATTATCCTCACCATCGTCTTCTATAACACCCTCTGCCTGAGCATTAGGGGGTATACCACTTGGAAACCTCTTTGCCAACTCAGCCCCTATGGAAGCTAATAGAGGAATGGCATTAATTAGGGGAGGAAAGGTGGTGTTAGGCTCTAGAATTTCTACAGAGGCAGAGCGTCATGAGGGACCAATGTCCATAGAAGACGAGGAATGGGAACAAACTCCCTCCACCTCAGACCCTCCATTTCATTTTGGGGAATAGTCCATAGTCTCTTGAAAATAGTCCACACTCTCGACAGTAAACGACTCCGACATAGGGTCAAATACCTCAACAGGCTCAGGGTGTAAGACAACTAAAGGAGGTGGAAAGATAGGTCGTAAAGGGAAAGCCTCGTCCTTATGAAACTCGACATGGGTTAACTCTATTTATCGAATTTTTTCTTAACACTTATGTCTTAAGGTTGCAAACTCCTCTACAACTTTATACAGATGCTGTAACATTCGATTTAAGAGACTACACTTCGAATAAAAGACAAAAAGGCAAACAGGTAAACCCCTCCTAACACCTAAGTAAAAGGATCAAAGCCTAAAATTCGAAAGTGTTTTTTATGAAGAACACCAAGAACAATGATGAAGCAGCACGCCGGAGATGGGGGCGGAGTGTCACCGAAGAACACAGAAATGGGAGATTTCAACCTAAACCAACCTTTAAATAGCTAAAGGTGGCCTAAGGGTCACCAAACAACCAGTGTCCTAACCATAAAACCACCAAACAGTGGTTGAAACATTCACCAAAAGGAAAGAACACTCATCGAAAAATCCAAATACAGAAGACAAAAGCCAACAATGGAAATCAAAGGCAGAGGGAACTACCTAAGTGGAAATAGACGTTAGAAGAAGAAGGTTTAAGGAAGAAGAGCTTGGGTTTGCAAGAGTGTTGTAAGGTGGGTTGTAGAGGATTAGAGGTTTTTGCAGAAAAACACAAGTGGAAAAACAAATTTGTCGAAAAAGTGAGGAAGAAAGAGAAAATCCATTAAATATCAATGCAATGATTATGCACGAAGTCCAAGGAACCTCATCCTTTTTCATTGAAACCCTAATTATGTAGCCACATCATTCATTACTTTGGGGCTGACACCAACTAGTTCCAAGAATGACATGTGTCCTAATGACAATCCCCGTACCATCAAATACTTAGAAGTTTCCATTCATCAGCCGATCATATATACCCCTCAGCCACATATTCACATAGAAGGCTAAGGGCTTGGGGTAATTAATATGACCAAAGTGCACCTTCGTACTTTGAGTATCAACGTCATCCTATCTCATGGCCCACTATTCATGAATAAGGTTGTCCCTAACGAGGTCCACCTCATAATCACCAACTCGACTACTGCCCAACCGAGACCAACAATAGCTTTATGGGTTCAGCTTGAACCAGTCTCATACTATTCTTAGGCTAATAGAACAAATAAGACCAGTTACTTAACCTCGACTGGACTACCCGACCGAGGTTATACCTGTGGTTGGAGGATCAGTGGTCCTATCGGATTCATCAATTTCGTACCCACCTAGGCCGTGGTTATAGTGGATGACATCACCAGTCCGAGCATATGCAAGTACAAAGAGGCCTAGAATACGTGGACAAAACTTTTATAACGTGATTATTCCCCCCACATGAGGGAATATTGGGTCATTATGATCTACATTTCGCACAACCAGGTGTCCATATGAGATTGGCAAGATCATCCTATACAAGCTAATTGAATGCTTAGGGGGCACACAACACCCCCTAAGTACTATATATACCCTTTATATTCTTCCTTAAAGGAGGGGCACATGAGAAACCCTAGCGAAAGCTCTATAAAAGTATACAGTAGATAGAGAGTGTGAGTATTGAATCACAAGGCCATTAGTGCCCTTCTTTTATAGTGAAGATCACTCACCTGTATAGTGGATGTAGGCCTAGACAGGCTGAACCACTTATATTGATATCTTTATCCTCTTCCCCTCATCTCATTCTATATTTATATTGCTTATGTGTTGCCATTGTTATACCTGTTTGAGCTCTCCAACACTTTGATATGGTGGTGCTATTTCCAGCATCATTAATAAGTTCAAATAAATTCAGAGTTTAAATAATTTTATGATGTTTACAAATCTACCTTTTCAATACAAAATCTTAATATCTTAATTTTGGGGTAAATACAATATAAGTTTTTTTCCTTTTTAATTTACCTCTTAGTTCTCTTTAATTATTGCAGATATTTTTTTCCTAAACAAAACCACATGACAAAATTTTTGGGGTCCTTGTAGTTTTAGTCTTTTTGTGAAGAGAAAAAAAATCATGTACTTAGGTCACCATGTGTATGTTCTCAACACCTTTAAACACACGACATGGTTATGATACGTGTTTTGCCTGTCTCCCATTATACATAAAATATTTGTAGATATATAAACGTATTGTATCTTTAATGATGTTGAAAACATACACGTAGTACCCTAAACACATCATATTTTTTACTCTTTTGTGAAAGAATTCATTTCATGTCAATTACAACACTTTCGACAAAAGCATCAAAATCTCTCCCCTCTCATTTAACACTCAACTACCACAGTAATTGTGTGTTTAATACGCAACATTTACAATAGGATAGAAAGAAAAAGACGTGTCTAAAGAATTGGCAATGGATTGTTTAACAAGGAAGTGAGCTATCTTTCAAACTTTGTTGTGGGTAGGATTGTGCTTTTGGGATTGGGCCTATTTTCTGGGCCTATTATTATGTGATATGCTATTTTTGTTGGGATTGTTGTTTATCCTTTGGGTCTCTTGTTGTTTTAGATAAGATTTCGCCTGAGAATATTCAGTTGTAATATTTTTCTGATTAATAAACTTATTTTTCATCCCTCCCCTCCCCCCCCCCCCCCCCCAAATAAAAAATAAAAAATAACAGTTAATCAACAATGATGAGACTATTTTGTAGTTAAAATAAAACGAACAAAAAAATTAAGTATATAAGATTTAAAAACACATATTTAGTTTATTGAACCGATCTAGTAAACAAAATATATATACTAGTGAAATGCCCGTGCCTGAAGGCACGGCAAAAATTTCGAAAGAACGTAATCGTGAAATGACGAAAATTTTCAAAATACGTAATTATAAAACGACAAAAATATCTTTCCCCAACAAAATGAAATAAAAGTGTAATTTAAAAAAATTGGTCATAATCTCCCTTACTTATAGGACTATCTACCCTTCTTAAGAAATAACAAATTGACAAACACCATTCAAATTACCTAAATTCATCAAACAAAATCACATACAACATGAAATATATAATATCCATCAACTGAATTCTCATTGTGTCTCAAAAAAATATAGTGTCAGTTTTAAAAAAATTGGGCAGAATATCCTTTGTTTATTGGAGGCACGGAGGAAAATTTCCAAAATATTGAATAATGTATAATTGAAGTCAAAAAGTTTATTTTGTAACAGAAATAAGTGTAATTTGGACAAAACTACCTTTATTTATATGCCTATCCAACTTGTTTAAGACAAAAAAATACTACAATAATACTAATAATATGACCAATATATAGTAGACAAATACTACACCTTGATTGCCCGTGCCTGAAAGTATGGATAAAAAATTTCAACGTATTAAATCGAATATTTTTAGCGTCAAAAAGTTTTTATAACACAAACAATTGTAAACAATTTAAAAAAATTAGTTATAATTTCATTTGTTTATAATATTATCCATCCTATTTAAGAAATAAAAAATACTCCAACAACGATCGTAATTTTACCCGAGTGCATTCGTGCTAGTAACATATTCATAATCTTACCCCATTGCACATGTGCAACCGACTCTATCATTACCAACAGATCACTATAAATCAATTGGTTAAGGTGTATTTGTTTCTATTGAAAATAGTTCTTGGTCACGTGATATGTGTCGACTTGACACCACATGCCGTGTGTAATCAATGATCTTTTTAACAATTTTTTTTCTTTCAGTTTGAATAAAGGAAAATTTGATGGAAAACTTTATATGTACCACATAAGGGTACCGCCTGGCGACCGCATTGCACTTTCCTTTTTTTTTTGTTTTGTTATTCTTTGGCTTTTAGCAATTAATATAAAAATAATTTTTATATTAAAAAAAAAACTTTTTATCAGTTTCTTATTCTTATGTTTTTAATAATTAATATAAAAAAAGTTTTTTATATAACAAAAAAAAATGTTTTTCTATTAGTATAAAAAAATAGTTTTTTTTCAAGTAAACAATTTTTATTAAAATTAAAAACTTATTTTTCCATAAATAAAAAAATATATGTTTGTTGACATGATATCGTGACTGATTAGTGCCGCAGGCGCGGATCCGCATTCTCGAACCCACATCATTTGTTGAATGTGGGTCCGCTCCAGCGGCACTAATTAATCGCGATATTTTTAATAAAATATCGCGATTAATTAGTATCGCTGGGGGCGACCGACATTCCGAGCGGCACTAATTAAAAAAATTATTTACTATAAAAAATTGTTTATAAATTAAAAAATGTTAAAAAAAATTATTTTTTTAATTTAAAAAACTCTTTTTATAACATTTTTTTATAACAAAAGAATAAGAAACGAAACAAAAAAAAATTGTGAAATGCGGTTGCCAGGTGGGCCATGTAGAACCGCTCAAATTTGATTGCGAATGGAAATTATTATCCTTAAAATCTTTTTGGCAGATTATTTTTGGAAAGAAAAATTTGTTTCTAATGTTCACACACACACACACATTGTTATATATTCTTCAACTCCCCATCATTATTATACAAATATTTTACTATTATATATACTTCATTTCCTCATGAGTTGGTTTTTTCTTATATATCCATTCAATGATGGTTGTCCTTTTATGTGTATAAGCTGTCATCGTAATATCTTGTTTCTCTTGATTATTTATAATTTGCAAGGACAACTTTTTTCCTTTCTCTGTGACCCACATTACGTTATTAAATCTTTAGACAAATCTATATATACCATTTCGGCAGTTGGGTGTAAGATCCTTGAGCCATGCGCCACCCTGTTGGTGCTTTGTCCGGTTTTAACATATTTTGACAACATTATGTTGAGTCCAATCAGTTCCTTTTTATCCGTACTTACGCAACGGATACTACAAGTTTTTTAAATATTAAAATAAAAATAATAATTTATTAATATCAAATTTTAGTTTTTTACCAAAAATACTGATTTTCTATATATATATATATATATATATATATATATATATTTGGTTTTGTTCAACACCTCGGGCCCCACATCTCATCTTGGGCAGTGGCTTGTACCTCGGGCGCCGGACCTGAGATTTGATTTGTCCGTTATCTTTTGTTATTATTTTTGTGCATCAGAGATTTGATTTGTTATAAAATCTTTTATTTGACTTCAACCTTACATTCTACACATCCCTATGTATATATTAATGTTTCTATTTTTTTAGGTGCAGAAGACCTTAATTGTTAGTGCCTACCCGTATAATTTTCATTTACAAATTACACATATATTATCATATCCCTTAGACAAAAAAAATTATCCTAAATAAAAAGGATCCATAACTAAATAATGACTCAAGTATTTTTTAATACACATTTAAAAAAAATAATTTGTTTCAAAAGTCTATCAAAAACGTATTTCGTCCGTATCCTCTTGTTTTTAAAGATACGCATTAGTGGCACACATTGAATATTTTTAAGTGCTAAAAACTTTTTGAAATAAAATAAAAATAATTTGACTAAACGTGTAGTAAAAAAATAATTAAGGGACTATTTAGTACATATCTCAAAAATGAAACTAATTAATTTATATATTATCACAATCCCTTTATTGTTATATACAAATTATTTTTATATATAAATTTTTTGGATCTATAAAATTATATGAGTAACTCGAACCCCTAAAGTTATTTATAAAAAAAAATTTCCTATAAGAAATTATTTTTCATCAAATTTTTATGTATATGAAAAATATTATAAAAGTAACTATTTTTTAACTGTTTAACTGTTTTCATATATATAAAAAACTATTTTTTAAATGATAAAAAATTTGTTTTGTATTTTTAAAAAATAGTGAAATTAAAGTGAATAATACGTAGACAGTAAAGAGTCTCTATAGAACACCTTGACAATACCGTATTCAGTTATGAAAAAAAATCTTGAGATGAAACCAAAAAAAACTTACCAGCTCATCTCCATCTCACTCCTTCTCTACACCGCCCTAGGACCCAAATTATGGAACAACAACGAAACACAAAAAAAACACATTATTTCTACACAATGGTAACAAAAAGAAAATAAGTTCCAAACAATGGTAATAATAAAGGGTTCCATCTACTTCATATTTGCTTTTCACCAATAAAAGGGTTCCCATCAACTTTTATTTCTCAACGTCCGTTGGAGTCATAAAAAAGAAACAAAGGTTGGAGACTTCAACAGTTTATTTCTACAAATCCCTTAAAAATGGTTGAAGGCTTTAAAAGAAGCAAAGGTTGGAGAAGGCCATGGCCGGAGACACGAATTTGACTCAGAATAGAGACTTCATAAACCATCAACACTCGCTTGAAACCGTGCCGAAGTTCGACCCTTGGTAAAAAGTAAGCATGGAAACCCTTTTGAGATCTACAAAACAAAATGAAAACATAAGAAATCAATCCAAATCCGATTAACATCAGAACTCAGAATAAACTTTAAAAGGTAAAATTCATAACCCAAAAATCTCAAAAATATTTTAAACAACCCTCATAGGTAAACGAAGACATGTTCATAATAAAAAAAACTTAAAAACAAACCAATGCTTTTACTTCAGCTTCTGCTATTTCTTGAAGCAAGATGACGGCCGAGGTGCAGATCTTCCCTATATCTTGAATACCTTTTTTTGGATTTTCCATATACAAACATAAACAACGGAAAAAAACATCAAAGCTACCTATATTATGAATAAAGGGGATTATTTTGAATAAAAAAAACAACACAATGAGGCTCGAGGTGTTACCTGGTTATATATGCTGAGGAGAGGAGTGTCTACTTGTGAAGGTGGAGTATATGATTGAGGTTAGAGAGGGAGATTTACTTCCACAATATTACAAGAGCGGGAGGAAGATAAAAAATCGAGAGAGGGTGAGGTGATCGTGATATGTTGAGTTTAAAGGTTGTGGGGGTATGGTAACATGGTAAGGCCTTGATTGATCATGACATGATTGTTGGGAGAGTATGGCTTTTTACAAAAATACCCACTAAAGTGATAGTGAAAATGGAAAAAGTGGAGAAAATCATGTCATTTTACCTCCAAAAAATGTGAACCATTGGATTCATTTCCCCCCCCCCCCCCCCCCCCATTCAATCCTAGACTCTAATTAAGTTGTCAACTTATTGAATAGTAAAGACATCCTACTCCTTATTATATAGATATATATGTTTCTATGACACCCCGCCTATTAAAATAATAAATGGTCATCCCACTATTAAAATAAAACGTTGGTCTTATATCGATCATTCTTAGCATCACTGTCGAGACATTATCAATTACTAACCACCTCACTTCTTTAACATACAGTGTCAATTTTTATCTTTCATTAACATACAACAATATAAACAAGCCCATAATAATCCCATACACAATAATCAATTTAAATCAAACCACCAAATAAAATCTAAGGTGAAAAATTCAATACATTAAATCCAAATTAAATACATATTCTTTTGAAGAAAGGGGCTAACATGCCCAATAATACTAGAGTAGAGAACTACATCTAGAATCTTAAATAACAGAATTGACTACTCAGAAATCCTGCAAGCGTCAACATCAACTTAGTTATGTGTACCTATAAATAACTGTAATCCTTGTTATCCCTGTGGTTTCGACACCTAAATGTTTTGAAAATAAATTTGATACAGGTTAGATCCCAAAACCTTTTATAAATATTTGGAAGTAATTTAGATGTAGTAAAAAAATATGATGTTAAACTTTTCGTAATTAATCAAGTATCACACTCTCGTGAGATTATCCCATACCTCTCAACTATTGTGCATGCCTAGCACCTACATCTTAACCCACATAGTTGCATTATTGTGACACCCTGCCTATTTAATTACCGGGTGATCAGTCCTTCATAAAAATTAAACAAGAATCTAATTTGATTCATTCTCATCATCACTAACGAAATTTTTTAAATTACTAACCACCTACGTTTTAAATAAACCGGTGCTAAATTTTATCTTTCATTAAACAAGAACATGCAGCAAAATACAATTACCAACCCATCCACACAGTAATAATATGAATCAATCAACAAGATAAATAACTGAATAAAATAATACCGAATAAACCATCAGTTTCCAAGTCTAATATAACGTGCAACCGACAAATATACGTCTGAGTACACAACCAGAATTGAAAGAAAAGTAATAACTAAAGGGGCAACACACCCAAATGAAATAACTGACGTGCACCCTACTCTATGAATTGAGTAACTAAGGCGTCTAATCCAAATCCTGCAAGCATCCATAAGTACTATAGATACGCATCCCTATAATAGATCATCAAGCTGGGCGTCCCTGTGGCTGGACCCCTAAAAGGTTTGAAAATATTTTGCACATGGGTTAGAGACCAAGAAAACCTTTTGAAAATATTTTGCAAGTATTTAAATCAAAATTTATAAGCAGTTTATTGATTACACATGTTAGTCCGCGTACACTCTCTAGAGTTTCTCACCTTTCATATATTGTTCACACCTAACGTCTCCTATATATTCCACCTATTTATGCTACCCAGCCTAACTAGACCTCATAAGTATCAAACTAATCACAATTCTAGTTTAGGTCACCCGTACCGCCCATACATCACTCTATAATATACCTTTAATTATCATTAAATCCTTAGTCAAATTTCTCTTTAACTCCCCCTGTACAACCTATACATTTGCTATCGTAACGCTAATAATTAATATTACATGTATGTTATTATTAAACCATAATTAACATTTCACATATATTATACTTGAATCATTTCATTAAGTTAATCTACTTAAATCTTCTTTAGATATACACTATCTAACTTTACTACTTTCACGCACTAAGTAAATTACCTCATAATTGAATCACTTTCAGATATACACTATCTATCCTTCCTACATTACACACACGTAGGATAAATCACTTAAGTATGTATATATATATATATATATATATATCCCGTACTGCCACTGCGATTCACACTTGCATACTCTCCTATCAATTCCATGTACCTCTCGTACCAAATCAAGGACTACCGGTTCAGTTATTACCCTCCAACCACAATCAAATCAACAGATATTGGAGGTGAACATAGTTCCAAGCCTATGGGTCACACATACACCTAATGTACCCAAATCATAGTCAGTAGTGTCGTACACTCAGATAGTCATCGTACATAGGTTCTATGCTCTAGGGCACAAATCCAGACCTCATTAGAATCGTAAAGGTGATATCACCCTCTCCGTGGGACCTCCGTATTAGTAGGCAATGTAGGCATGTTCACACGTAAGAAAGGACATAAGAAGTATACACATAACCTATCCATATGTCGCATATAGGCATACACGCAACCTATAAATATAATTTGTATAAGTATATAGTCAACCTATAATATAGTTCATATATGTATACATATAACCTATAAATATAATCCGTATAGGTATACACTTAACCTATATACATTTTTAATCAGTACGTATACACACAACCAATTTATGTTAACCTGTACGTAGTATATATCTCTCGCATACTCAACGTACTATCGAGATACGATTAAAACTCTCTATTGCATTTTCTCGAGTATTATTCTCTACCTGAAGGACCCAAGTTATACCTTAAGTTATCTCAGTAGTTAATTTACTCTTACACTACTGGTCTAGATCATAGGTTCACTCATTCTCTCTACGATCCGTTCTCATTCTTTCGAATTCACTATTTCAAAATTCATGCCCGATTAATCTTAGCCTTATTTCTTCTCATTTATGTCTAAGTCCCAATCCTACCGAGGCCTACTCTAACTCGGAATATTCCTCATTATATTTTAAAGATTCCCCAATAGTTCTCCCGATAAGTATTCACAAATTCATGGCATATATAAGGAAAATTTGGTAATTATGAGTAACCGAATCAAGTCGTAAATTTTCTGGCAGATTATACATCCTATAGTAAAAATTCGATTTCTCCCTCTAGAGAATTCCAAATGACCTCAATAAAAGCTCATTGAAAAGATAAGGCGTAGAAATTTTGATACATCTATGGCTTGTGTTCTAATTCTAACCACAATTAAATTGGCACACATTTAATGTACCGTAAAAAATTCAGGTCGATTAGTATGCTGACAGATGATACACACTATAGTAAATTGTCAATTACTCCCCTTACAGAAGTCCAAATGACCTGATTCAAAGCTCATTGGAAATCTAAGACATACAATTTTATAGAAATCTATTGATGGCACTATAATTATAAGTATAATTGAAATGACATACGTTTAGAATCACGTAAAAAATTATGGCAGATTAACATCTTACGTTCATCAATTAAACCCCAAGTCATTCAAGAGCCATGTTATTCAACCAAGAACCCATTAATATTCCATATTAGTCATCACATATATTATAATTTCATTTTATCTTCATATAGGGATTCATTTTACATGCAATACTATACCGAATCGTGAATTATATTTATCTAAATCCCAAGAACAAAATTGAAATCATGAAATTGAAAACCCTACACTACATGGGTATTAGAAATTCTTCAAAAACATGCAAGGTAAATACTTGACTTATGATATGCAGGTCTGAACTCATTTGTAAGATGATGGAGTCGATCTCTCCTCTCTACGATCACGATTCCGACAACTTGGGTGGAGAGAATAAGTGTTGCACCTCCAAGAACTCTCTTATCCTTCTCTCTTGTGGCCTCCTTCTTCTCTAATTTGTGTTAACCCAAGCCTATAACTCCAAGGGGATGAACTAATCTTTTAATTTTCGGAGTTCTCTAAAGAAAAAACTCCCAAATGACCAAAACGCCCTTAAATGGTGTCGGGTTCGTCTAAAATCGCCCGTGGACCCAAACTATACACCTGGGTACACGATTTGGACTATTTCAATTCTTTCGTAACAACCCATGACTTCAACATCATCCTCTGAGTCATTCTATATCAATTGCCTATCTATACCTCATATGGTGTACATGTGGCCCCCTATTGAGATCCCACACAATCTCATCAATATCACTCACTATGTTATATAATAATTGTTTCACAATTATTCCACCAACAATAAGTCCCTATTTCTCAAAAAATATTTAATTTCATCAAATTACGGTTCATGCGTAATTTAAAACTAAACCAAAATAATTATCGAATTAATTAATTTCAAATTACTCAGAAATATGGGGTGTTACATTTATCACGTCTAATAGTCTTATGGAATATCTCATTAGTATTCTATCCTAAATCGAGTACTATCTATCCTCAATTTATTAATTAGCTTTGTCTCTTACTGACTTAATTAATCATTAATCATTTTTATAACTTTACTCTAGTTATTTATTAGCATTCATCATTAACTTATTAAACCTATATATTATTTACTACACTATTATAAACGTTCACAGAGAAATATCACACAAATACACTTATACATATATATCACTCATCATATATGCCACTGCATTCATGAAACCGCAATGCATGCATACTCTGCTATCGCGTCCCTATACCTCATGTACCAAATCCTTGACTATCGATTCAGAATCATCCTCGAACCAAAAATCAAATAAAAACATAATGGAGGCGAACATAGTCCTAAGTCTTTGGGATACCCACATAACTAGCGCACCCAAATCACCAGTCACACTACTACAAACTCAAATAGGGGTCATCCCTAAGTTACAAGTTAAGGCGAACACATCCAGACATGGTTGGCATCGCCAATGTTGTATCTCCCACTGTGCATGAACTCTCGTGATAGCAGGCAACATAGGTATGCTTCCATATAAATATCTTACACCCAGATAATTCTCATACGTACATATACCATCTTTATACCTGTATATATGTAATAATAAAATTTTTCTAACCCATGCCTATCACCAGAAGCACTAGCCCATAAATCCCGAGCCTATCCCACGACTTTTAATTTATTAAATTCTCATCCTTTAATTGGACAAAATAACATCACCCTACTAAAAATCCTAGACATACTCGACCCGTCTGTTATCAAGTAGCCTCTCTCTGATAAAACACTCGAACTTACCCCAACTAGCCTGTACATTTATTTAAGAATACATCTCAACAATTCGTTATTTAAAATTTATCGTCAATTATTTCACTCACTATTTCTAATTCAACTTTAATTATCCACTCAACCCTAGGTAATATAATCTCGTGCATCCATACCTGAATTAGATTTCAGACAACAAATTTCGATTCCGGACAGGCTTTCGTAGAAAATTCATAAGTAATTAAAAAAATTAGAATAATACAACACTGGTGGCCACGCAATCGTAACGAAAATATCTAGGTGGCCACGTAGTCATAACAAAAATATCTATCTCCATCACTAAACCTAGGATTGCTCGAACAAAATACAAACCTCATTGGAACGTGAACCTCAACTCGTTTGAATGAGCTTCTTCCAAATCGATTGATCGATACCTGAACATATCCACTTCTCTAAAATCATTTTTCATCCATTTTTAACCCATTAAAGCTTTATAGGATTCACCCAGCCCCCAAGAAAATTATACATAACGTTTATAAACCTTATTACACTGATTAAAATGTAAATACATCATCCAAGTATAAATGATTTCTAATGTCATCAATTAAATTCATGAATTTGTTTTATAAGAAGAATATTCAATCATCATCCTATATTTGATTTCAAAAGCCCCAAATAAACATATTCGATTTCTAAATCTCTAATATGATTCTGATTCCAGCAAACCCTATGGGTATAATAACATTAATTTATCATCAAACTACACACGATATCAATTTCACCCCCACCCCCATATTTATGTAAGAAATGTTCCCAAAAAATAGTTTTGGTCCATACCTACTATGATATGAACATAAATCACCTCAATTTAATTGAAAGTAAGTTAATTACTTGACTTTGAATGATTGTAGGGTTTGATATATGTTGTTTTTCATGGATTAACGCTAAGAGTCCTTGAATCTTCTCCCAAATTGGCCTTCTCTAGCTTTCGCCCTTGATTTCTCCTCTTTCTCATCTCTTCCTTCTCTCTTAGGATATAGAAGTAATGCTATGGATGCTTCACCATATAACACTTTTATTTTAACACTCTAATCCCTAAAATTTGTTATTAGGCTACATAAAAATGACCCAAATACCCCTACGCGAGTTTGGACGAGCCTAAAAAGTATCCGAAAGCCAATTACTACCCTCGGATACACAATTGTGAATATTTGAACCTATTCCGGATCAACTGTGCACTCAAAATCACCATCTGGGTCACTTAACATAAACATCCTATCTCAATTCGAAAATACCCCGTACTAATGCCCCAATCGAGATACTATCAAATCCCGCTGTTTCTACTCACATATGATGTAATACCATTTACTTAATTAAATTTACTTAATCACATTAGCAAATTTACACATAAGTATTAGCCACGTTCTCACTAATTAGTAGTTATTGGTTTTAACATTATTTTCCCATTTTAATTAAATTATTTCACACATGTAATTTAAATCCTAAAATAATTTACTCAAAATTACGGGGTATTACAGTTTCCCATACCATCACATCTACCGTCATGTCAAAGGAACAAAAGTTTCAACTCTGAAACTCACGCACCTTTTAGTCTTGTCAACATTCAGGCTTACAAAGTACTGTAACTCGCTAACATCCTAACTACATATATTTAATATTACAAAAAATCAAGGAACGTAAAGAAAATCTACAATAGGAATAACTAAAGAATAAAATTAAATTTTTTTAAGACGTTTCTTTCTAAAATTCACAATAAAAAATAGGGATAGTATAATGTTAAAAGAAATACAAAATACCGAATTTAATTTTGAAAACTAATTCCAATTTGGCTCCCAATTGTTTTTCTTGATTTTGGAATAATATTGTTAGTTGGTGATTATCAGTTTTCTAACTCTCCTTATTCAATAAATATCGTATCAGAGTTGTATTTGATTATGAAAGTAAAAATTTATAACTTTTATTTTTTTTTCAATTTTGAAATTACATTATTATTTTTTTTAATATATGGCGATTAGGAATTAAAAAAGCCATTTTATTTCAAAATTTCTTTAACTAAGATATTTCATTTTTTCAAAAAATATATTTTGATCAAATTTTCTTTGAAAAAAATTAAAAGAAAAATATTAGTTAATGGTACAATTCACTGCGACTCATGTTTCGAGTGGAGAATTAAGATATTTGAGTGGTATCGCAAATATTGAAAATGGCGAGATTTTATTGTAAATTTTATCATAAATTTTAAAAATATCTTATTTTCATAAATAAGTATATCAGGTACATTTATTACAAAAAAAATGCAATTATACAACACCAAATTTTTAGAATTTTAAGAATCAATCACGCTATGAGTATATCGACGAAATAATTTATTTGAAAACTAACCCACTGTTATTTCAAGGTAATTTCTCATATTTTCACTATTCATTAGGTTGAGGCCATAATAGTTTCCTTCTGATTCTAACTTTAAACTTGACGATGTTCCTCGCATTTCCTTGTTGAAACTCGCTTCCCACACTCATTGGTCATTCTGGGGAAAGCCTCAAAAGGTTCCAATTTTTCTTTCTTCATCTTAGCCTCCACCCATGTTGACCATAATATCACATGAACAAGGAAAATACCACGAAAAAAAACAAAAATATCTTCTCCTCACTTGATTTTTTTCTCTCTCCACGTGTAATATTAATATCACAAGTGAGCATATGGGTGATTTTAATATTCAAATGTGGATGAGAGATTTTTCTCTCGAACACTTATAAATTCCTAAACTTTCCAAATGTGCTAAAGATAGAAAATGAAGAAAACATACCATTTTGGATTATCTATTTTACCGTGACAAATATTATACATAAGATAATAATTGAGGTCTTGTTGCATACATTTTTGCCTTTTTTTTTTCCAGGGGGATCATATTTTGTCACACTCCTCTCGCCTAATCACCCACCCTAAAAACATGGTTTAAATCATAATGGACACCACACCTATTAGACCTCGCAATATTTGTTAGACCCCGAGTGACTCTTTGATGATTAGTTAGAAGTTCCCATGGAAGACTAATCAAATAACTGTTCTAAATTTTTAGGGTATATCAAGCTTCGAAAACTTATTACAAACAATATTTTGGGGGTATTAAGGTCCGTTTGAGCAAGAGAATAATAACAAGTGTTCATTATGAATTTGACATTAGGATTTGGGACCGAGGAAGGCTTATCCTTTCTTGGTCTGATACGGGCGAGGGTGTATTAAGGCTATTTCGGACCGTTGAGATATAACAAAATGATTGCTATTCCGGTGTGATCCCATTGGCCACATTCCAAAATAATGGAATCAACGTTATTGAATTTTGTCATGCTAACCCCTATTGGGTGAGCACCACCAATCATTGAAAATGACAATTGTTCTCCCATTACCAACTACCCATTTAATATTTTTACAAAGAATCACATTAACAAAAAAAATATTATAACGGACACAGGTAATAGGGACAACTTGTAAGTTGTCCTTTAAAAAAAGTATAAGCGACAACAAAATTTGGATGTCCTTTATAATAGACCTTAAATGGAAGTGAATCATTAATGAGTCCTTTATAGAAGGATGAAAATAGTCTTAAGGATACGAAATTGTCGATGCTCTTTATGATTAATCTAAAAGGACACTAAGATGTTGTACCTTAAAATATTTCATTGTCCCTTTTTATTTTTTACTTTCCATATCTTTCCTAAAAACCGATCTATCATATTGGTTGCAAATTCGTATTAACAAAAAAAAAATGAGCCCCTAACCCCCACTAATGACTTGGAAAGTGGGAAAACTAATGATATTATTGTGACTGACCTTATTGACCCTTTCACTTTCTCTTTGAACTCCACTATCATCTCCAACTTATTTCCCTATAATGTAGCTTCTATGATCTCTCCTACATATAAAGATACAAAAATCTTGACTCATACCATTGATGCAAAATTATTACTATCCTCTTCCAACTTCATGACCACTAAGAATAGTAGACAACCCCCCCCCCCCCCCCCCCCCCCCAATCGATCTTCCAATATTTACCTCAACCAATGGAAGAAATAGTTGGAAATCAAAGCCCCACCTAAATTCCGACACTTACTATGGATATATTTCAATGATAGCGTGGTTATGAAATATTTTGTATGGAAGAAAAACCTAAGAAGTGACCCTATATACTCTCTATATAGAAAGTAATTGCAAATCCATGAACACATTCTTACTATGTGTAAATGGACCCATCATATTTGGGAAAGATCACCCACCTCCCTCGTGTTGAAACCTTGTAACATAATTGAGAGTTGTACGATTAATATGATCGAAAGCTGTGACACCCCACCTGATTAAATACTGTGTGATCAGTTCATTATTAAATTAAAACATGATTCTCATTTGGTTCATTCTTAGCATCACTATGAAAACCATTAATTACTAATCATCTACTAGTTAAAAAAGTCGATGCCAAATTTTCTCTTTCATTAAACATATAACAACATGCGGAATAGAATAAACTACACCATACAAACAGTAATAGAGACTAAAATGAAACTTGATAAATGAATGAGTGCCAAATAAATCAATCGTCTATAAATCTCAAATCCAAACAATAAAATCCCAACAAATAAATAGATAATGCAAATAGTGAGTATAAAAGTAAATGAGCATCATGCACTAAAGGAGAACTGAAACTCAGTCCTTATCTCAGAATGAAATAATTGTAGTGTTTAATCGAATCATGCATGCCTCCACAATACTGCAGCTTCGCATCCTGGGAATATATAATCAAGTCCAGCGTCCTTGTGGCTGAACACCTAAAAGGCTTTGAAAATATTTTTGGCAAGGGTTAAAACCTAATTTTTTTAAAACAGTTGGCATTGATTATGTTTGCAGTAATTATAATGCAAGAATACTTTTTATATTTAAGCTAGTGTCGCACTCCATTGAGAAAACACTCACCCCTCAACTATTGTGAACACCTATCTCTTCCTTTATTACCCTGTAATTACTGCCCCTTATAAATAGCTTTGTTATAAATGTTCCTATCATACCACTTTAGCCCGAATAATCTCACTGTTGATTTATAAGTTATTTCACCCATTAACTGCATTAATCATGTGTAATGGAGTCTTATAACAATCTCACTAGTTATATAAATAATACAATCGCACTTCGTGTATTTTACCCGTATATAAATATCTACACTATTACATATTTACAAATATAATACAACATTCACACACATGTTGTATATAATATCGATCCTCCTGAGCAATAACTCACTAAATGCTTTCTCTAAAATTCTATCACCCCAGATATACTCAGTCCAACCCGAATACCATGAGAGGGTTAACACATATCGAATTAGGTGATAAAATAAAAAGCATAGTGGAGGAAGTCATAGTTCCCTGAATGTGATATCGAATCATACCCAATATGTCTCACCCCGAAAATAATCATAACATAAAATACCAGACACTATTACCTAGGGATTTTCCTCTTCCAGATTTTATGATCCAGGGGATGCACCCACATCGCACAACCTCCTATGATAGCACTAGAGTTGTTCCTATTTATAAAATTATTTTACGGCGATATTTAATTGGTACACAAGCATATATATGTAGACTCATGTTCACACTAACTTTGCACACGTGTTGGCGCACACCAATTTTATTAAAATATTAAAAAAAAAAATTTGAGATAAGTTTTTTATGTGATATTTAAACATTTCAATGGACCTATATAAAAAAGTTCAGCTCAGAAAATATTTTTTGTTATTTTTAAAAAATCGGTCTAACTTTTGCAGCTTTTAAAGTGCTTAAAAGCATCGAAAGTTTGACCGGTTTTTTCAAATAGTAAAAAAGTTTTTTTTAGATGAATTGTTTCGTATAGGTTTAAATATCACACACAAAAAAAACTAAAAATATTTTTTTAGATAAGGTTTTTTACTAATGTGCAAACTTAATGGTCATAGGAGACTCTCTCTCTCTCTCTCTCTCTCTCTCTCTCTCTCTCTCTCTCTCTCTCTATATATATATATATATATATATATATATATATATATATATATATATATATATATATATATATATATATATATATATATATATACTATCGCACTATCCGTAGATATATAGTTAAGTTAAACTCGACTAACCCATGCCTAACTACCATAGTACTACCCCGAAGATACCCGAGTCCAATTACCGACCCTTAATTTAATTAATTAACCATTAATTAATTTAATAATGTAGTGTTACTCAATTACAATACTCACTCGGCCCGTAATTTACCCCTTTAAAATTTATTTCACTCAATTCATTAATTATTTTACACAACTTTTTCTCACCCTCATAATCTTAATTATACACAAGTAGGCAAAACTGCCAAACAAAGAGGACCAGCAATCGATCGATCAGGTGTCTTCTTCCCCAAGCCCCAGTTTCCTCCATTTCTAAAACGCCAAGGTTTCCATCCCCAAATTAAAACCTCAATAGATCTTTCCCGTCATATATTCATACTTAAAATATGTTTTAATGTCGTAATGATTTCTAAACATCATTGAATTTAATTAAAAGTCATGAATTTATCGTTCGGGTTTTCACATGTTTCATACGATCGTTTTCCCAATTTCGATTTGATAATGCAAATTTATCAACCTTGGCTACTGGGTATATAATATAATTTGAATTCCAACATCAACGAATCATATATCATCATCAATTGCCCTTTTATTCCACAAAAAGTAAGCAATTCTTAAAAACCCATGCTTACTTGATTACCCGCCCCAAAAATGAATTTTGATTTACACCTACTATGATATGAATCAAAATAATGGCAATTTAGAATGAAAGAAAGTTAACCAGTTGCCTGAGTAGCTTCGTTGGGTCCGATTCCTTGTATGTAAAAGATGTAATTAACACACGCACCTCAATCCCTCTTCAAATTGGCTCCCAAAATCTTCTCACTTTCTCCCTCTTTTCTTCTCTACATATTTAGGGTTTTTAGTTTGAGTTAAGGCTGCCACTAATTCCTTAAATTAGGCTAATATTTCTAATACCGATATTAGGCAAATGGGCCAACCCCAACTGACTCAAAAAACCCATTATGGGCCTCGTTATGTCTAAAAAGGCCTCGGGACCCAATTACAACCCCTGAGTATACTATTTTGACCATCTCCACCCCTCCAGAACCAACTCTGACGTCAAAATCTTCATTCGAGTCATCTTACAATAATTTTACTATCTCGACCCTCTATAGTCTATATCGATTATGTGTTGAGATAAAATAACGCCACGTCACTATCACTCGCTGTGACGTAAAAATAATTATTACTAATTACTGAGTAATTATATTCTATAAATAGTAACTATTAACTCTCCTGGTTAGTATTTCAATAAAGACATAATTTTTTTAATTAATTAAATTATGACGCGCTTGTATTTTAAATTTACCCGAATTAATTAAATTATGATTACTCAAAAATACGGGGTGTTACTTTCTTCCACCCTTATAAAGAATTTTTTTCCATGAAATTAGGTCATACCCGCGGAGAATAACTCTGGAGAGTACTCTTGCATGTCATCCTCCCGCTCCCATATCGACTCCTCAACACTGTTGTGTCCCCACTGAACTCTAACTAATGGTTCCACCTTACACTATAGCTTACACTCATTACCATCCAGAATAGCCATGGGTCACTCCTCGTACGAGACGAATGTAAATAAATCTCCTCAAGTGGATCGTGACAAAACACTTCCTAGAACCTCTAGTACTTCTTCAGCGATGCCACGTGGAACATGTCGTGTATCCATTATTGATGCTCTCTTAAACCCAACCTATATGTTATTGATCCCACTCTGTCAATCATAATGAAACGTAGCACATACCTTGACGCTAGATTACCTTTCTTACCGAATATCATGACCCCCTTTATGGGAGACACACGCACAAGCACATTGTCGCCAATCTCTAACTGAACATATTCCCCGATCTATATCGACTTAATTTTTCTCCCAGTCTTGATCTATTCGAATGCGTCCCTGAATCATCTTAATCTTTGGAGTGGTCACCCGTATCATCTCTGACCCCAATAATGTATTGTTGCCCACCTCTAACACGCAAGAGGGAGATCGACAGGGCCTCCCATAAAGTGCCTCAAACGGTGCTAGGTTGATGGTGAACTGGAAAGTGGGAGTGTGCTTCCGGTTAATATATAAACTTGTTTAATTAAATTCAAATTTTATCATCAGTTTTAATTAAACCCAAGACATGTATCTAATCCTAATTGAAATATATAAATATATCAAGCATGTAACACATACAATCACAAACACGGTCTTGAGGAAAAATCCCCCAAAGAGGCAAAACCATTTCATTTCACTATATGATGTAAATCACAACTTACAGATAAACAGAAATACATATTTTTTTGACATACGAATATCCTCAGGCATCGGTTCATTGACGTCGAGAAGATATTCCTCAAAGAGCTTCAATGGGCAGCAGTGAAGACAACCTTTGTTCATCACACAAATTACTTAAAGAATGGATAGAATGAGTAATAAGGGTTTAGAATGATTCACATATATATTTGGGATGTTTGCTGAATCAAATGGAGGTTTAAAACCTAAAAGAAGAAGTCTAAAAAACGCAACAGGTCTACAAAAAGACGAAGTTGTAAAGACTTGAAAAACCTTATTGCAGAAACAGGTATTTATATAAAAAAAATAAGTCGACGACGTCGTTCGAACAACATGGGGATGTCGTTCGAATGATAACAAACGTCGTTAGCCACTTTGAGCGACCTATCAAACGTAATAAAAATCCCAAAATAGTATTTTGTCGTTCGATGAAATGCTTCACGTGATATTCGCGCGTCATTCACTAACGCTTGAAGCTGTCGTTCATGCGACTTCTCAATGTTTTTTGAATGACTAAAAGAGATAAATATTATCTATTAAAATTCCATCTACAGTTCTTCAAAAAATAATTTTGACTTATAGAATCCAAATTATTTTGGTAAAAATATTTTATAAAAATTCGCAAATATGCATGTTAACATTAAAAACTCTAAATTAGACATTATACCTTTTCATCGAGGGGCGTTACTGGGAACGGTTGAAGACGCACGTTGCATGTTGCACAATGTTGATGCACAACACACGTTTGAAGATGATGGGTTCATGAAACTTAGAATTCAGATTGAGTCCGTCAAGGATGATTGTGCTGGGACGAGACGAATGTAGAGATATATGACGTAATTTATATGATCTAGGACGACTAAAAAATTCCTAAATTCTTCTACGGACATTTATAAAATCACGTCCTAACAAATGTCCCCCTATGCCTATGCCGGTACATAGAGAAAAATATCTTAATTATGCAACCAAAGTTTAATTGTGAAAATCCCATAAATGTTAATATAATATTACATGTCTTCAGATCATATACGCTTAAATACTCCAATGTTTCTTTGTCATCATCAGGTTGTGCCAATAGATCAATTCTCAATTTTTACCTACACACATGAGACAAGAAACAAATACCCATGATGCATAATATTTTGAAACACGATGATAAGATTAAATGAATATCAATTATGCATAATCAAATCGTGTAATAAAAAACTAATACTCCCCTATAGTTCGTTCTTCCCCATTTTATGATGTCCTAAAATAGAGAATGAGAAGAAACATAATCAAGTAATCTGGAGTTCGGCACAAGGAACTAAACTTCTCTTTTTAAAATTTTCATAATTTTACTTAAAAATATACAAATAATCACACCATAAAAAGAACACTAAGATAACCAAGTCGATGATAGCGTAAGTGTAGGGTGTGAACAGATTCGATAGGAAAATAAATGAATATAACCATAACATATGTGCACGATGAAATTTCGGATACTCCTAATGAATGTAATCAACTCGTCCTTAGGTGTAAAAACGTGAATTTAGATGAAATTAACTTAATCTAATCAACAAATAAAAGTTCCAAATGATTTTCACACCAATAATACTCAATACTATTTAATGCTTTTCCGATATTTTAAGGATGTGCAAACCCGTTGATATATATCCATACAAACTCCCTCATATATAAAGTCAATATTCTTTTCTTTTGAATGAACATAACAAAGTGAACTAAATTTTCTTTTCCATATGGACCTAATCAGTACTTCTTGCAGTGTTAGCCTCTGTGGTAACAGTTACATCTTAGTGATGTTGGATGACTTCACTCGATTCACATGGGTAGCCTTCCTAAAACAAAAATCTGAAACTTTTCGTGAATTTTTGAAAATTCTTTTACATTCAAAATGAAAAGGATACCCAAGTAAATCGTATTCATAGTGATATAGGTGTTGAGTTTACAGATTTATGCGTAACTGAATATTGTGATTATAATTGTTACACACACGAATTCAGTAGTCCCAGAATGCCATAAAAAATGATATAATTGAGCGTAAAAATTGTACCATCCAAGAAATGGCTAGGGTCATGATTCATGCAAATGACTTGCCTTAATATTTTTGGGACGAGGCCGTCCAGCTAGCATTTCATAATCAATAGGGTTTACCTGAGGAAAAATACCAAACAAACTTCCTATGAGCTTTGGTACGGTAAAAAGCCTAACTTAAAATATTTTTGAACTTTTGGTAGTACGTGCTATGTTCGCAAAGACAAAGAGCACTTATCAAAATTTCAAAATCATGGTAACAAAGCCATATTTTTCAGTATTGACACTAACGTTGAGAGTAATCAACTACGACCAATTATAGTGGCTAAGTCTGAAAATATATTAAATTATAACTCTCTAGAGGTAGTTTATTCTTTACCAACTGAGACCCCTGAAGTTCCGAACTAGGTTTCTAAATATCATCCGTTAGATTGTATTATTTTTAATCCTAATGAGCCAGTGCGCATAAGATCCAAATTACATAACGTTTCTCATTTTTCATGCTTTTCATCTCTAGTAGAATCAAAGAATGTAAATGAAGTACTTAATCACTCTTTTTGGATAGGTGCTATAGAAGAAGATTTCATACAATTTAAAAGTCATGATGTAAGGTATCTTATACCTAGACCTAAAAATAAAAGCATTATCGACACATGATGGATTTTCAAAAATAAATCTGATGAATATGGGATGAAAGTTATAAATAAAGCTAGATTAGTTTCCTAGGGATAATCTCAAGTAGAAGGGATAGATTTCGACGAGATAATTTACCTTGTCCTCGCCTTGGGTCTGTTCAATCACTCTTAGCTTTAGCTTTTCATTTACGATTCACTCTTTATCAAATGGATGTAAAATTCACATTTCTTAATGGTATTTTAACTGAAGAAACCTATGTTGAATAGATTAATGGCTTCATTGATCCTTATCACCTGAACCATGTCAATTAATTGAAAAAGGCCTTGTACGATTTAAAACAAGCCCCCAGGGCCTGGTACGAATGCCTATCAACATGTCTCCTTAATAAAGGTGTTCAACGAGGTGGTAACGACCAAACCTTATTTGTAAAAAACTTTAACAAAAAGTCATAATAACTCAATTTTACGTTGACGACATCATTTTTGGATTCACCTCCCCATTTGAGGTTATAGATTTTACTAAAATTATGCACGGAGAGTTTCAAATGTCTATAATGGGGGAACTTGAATTGTTATTAGTACTTCAAGTAAAACAAAAGTCTAATGGGTTATTTATTTTGGAATCGAAATACTCTTTGGAGATAGTAAATTTTTTTTGTCTAGACAATGCCAAAGACCCTAGGAATCCCATGAGTACTTCAGTAAATCTATCTAAAGATGAACTTAGAACTCCAATCAATCCTACCTTGTATAAGACTATGATAGGTAGCCTATTATACCTCGGTGCCTCACGTCTATATATAATGTATGTTGTATGTGTGTGTTCCGGTGGCAAAGCTCTCATAAGGAAAGTCACTTATTATGCATCAAAATATTTATTAAATATGTAAACAAAAGTACATAAACGACACATCTAGCACTATTATAGGATACATTAATGCTGATTGAGCTGGCTGCTTTGATGGAAACAAAAGTACCTCACGCGCTTGTTATTACATTGGTAATAACTTGGTAAGTTTGAACAGTTAGAATCAAAATTGCATGTGAATTTCCACAGCAAAATCAGAATATATAGCCACAGGCATCTGCTATGCCCAATTATTGTGGATAAAGCAGATGTTAGATGACTACGACATTAATGAATATAAATTACATATCTACTATGATAATCAAAGTGCGATAAACATTTCCAAAGATTCGGTTCGACACTCATGTACAAAACCCGTAAAGATAAGATATCATTTTATATGTGAATTAGTAGAAGACAAGGAATTGGAAATCAATTATTTACTTACATAACTAAAATTGGTTGACTTATTCACTAAGCCTCTAGATAACTAGATATTTGAATGCCTGAGGAAATCAATTGACATGGTTTTTCCAGAATAATATATATCTTCTTTTAATATATCATCCGACTATATTCATGCTGGTAATTGGTTTCTGGGGATATGGGGCACGGTCGTTTGAATAATGACAAAAGAAACTTCTTATATCTATTTAATCTAGGAGATCCGTGAGTTGACCCGTTGCTTATTATATGTTGATAGATTTATGTTCATGCTACTTATATGCTTATTATTTTTATTTAACCATTTGCCCATTTGAGACAAAACGGGGGAGAGATATTTGAGACCATCTTGGACATTTTATGTTTATACTCAACTAAACTTCTTGATCTTTTCCATGAGATATTTGCATTTCAAGATTCAGTACCATTACTTCCACCAGAATACATTTAAGGAATTGATCAATAAATTAGTTGCATAATTTCATTTTTCATTTCTAGGATATTGAGTAGATATAATTTTGTATTTGGAATAAGTTTTTTCTTACCTTTTTGGTATACTTACGAGTCCTAGTTGACTCAAAGGAGATTTTGTCCCATATTTCAAAAGGGGGAGATTGAAGCACACTGTATATATGACTTAGTTGAGTCTAATATATAGGAGCTTATCTAGTTTGGAAATATAAAAAAAATTATGTCATCCCCTTTGCTTCATTGCCTTTTCATGATCTCAAAGATATCTACATCAATATGGGATATGGTCCTCAAGGTAGAATACCAACAACACTGCAAACTCTAGAATTGCATTTATCATATTTTAGTACATATATGAGGTGTGTGTTGATATAAGTTTAATGCGATTTCCTACATTTTTTAAGGATTTTTTTGGGAATTTATGAACATTTAAAAACCATTTTCTAAAATGAATTTTTCGGTTTTGAAAGTGTTTGGGCCTAAACTTGAATATTCAAAACATCCTAAAATCTCTATTAGGTAGAAATTCAAATCGACTGAGACTTTTGTGGGAGTAAATAGGATTATTTAAAGTTCTAAAACACGTGTTTGTTTGATGATCATTTTCATACACGTGTTACTTTCATAACGGGTTGATTTATGTTTATTAGTTATCTTGAATATAAGATTCAATCCCAACCCCATCCTTTGGTTTGATCTAATCTATGGTCTGTATGTGTTTTTACTCAATCCTTGGGATATCTAAATTGACCTGTCATTGATGCTTATAAGCGATGCGTTGAGAGTCGTGAGATTTACATCGAACCTTAAGAAAAAATCTCAAACCTTGATTTAGTTTAAGTTTCCAGATCCTTCCAGCCACACTATAAATAAGATCCTTCATTCATACATTTCGAATCTTTGGAAGACCAAAGGTTTGAAAGAAAATATATATATATATATATATATATATATATATATATATATATATAGGATGAGAGAGAGAGAGAGAGAGAGAGAGAGAACTGAGAGAAAATATTTTTGAGAGAATATTCCTAAACCTAACAAAACTCTTGAATTTTTTTTAGAAAATACATTAGAGGGTTTGAGTGATTAATGTGTAATAACCCTCGCTTATGAGACCGAATTTTATAATAATTACTTAGTATAGTAATTAGAGACCAGTGTTGGGTTATGATTTGAATATTGATTCAATGTAGAAAAGTTAATATTTGTTGTGAGTTAGCATACATATCATAATTATGGGAAAATATTGCTATGTCATGCTTATTAATATCGTCTGAATTTAAAATGATATTTGGCTTAATAATGAGACCGGAACCTAAATTTGAATTTAAAATGTACAAATGATAATTTGGAGGTTGCAGTTGATTCCGGAACATGCGAAATAGTCAAATAATGTACCATATTGTATTTTGTAGTTTTGGGCATTTTTGACTGATTGTGCTTTAATTATGCTATTGCGTATTATTTTATCGCACTTTTGGTTAAATTAAGTGGGCCATTTACCTTAAGCCACGACTTAAGTCTTCTAAGTCTCCTAATTTCCCCAAAATCCCTTCCTAAACCTAAGAGAGTAAGAGAGAAGTGGAGAGAAAGCTTTGGAGATTGAGAGAGATTGATACTACACCAAGAAATCTGCATATTTGCTGAATCAAGGCAAGTTTCTACTTGCTATTTGTTGTCTTGAGATAGAAGATTGTTTATGATAATGGTGTATTAATCTTAGTTTAGCAAACTTAGGGTTTCATTATGTGTTTTTGGGTTTTGATTCATTCAAAGTTAATTCATGAGGTTTTAAGATGATCAATAGCATCATTTATGTTCTTATAGCGTTAATACATGAGTTTGATTTGGAGAAGATTGAGTTTGGGTAGAAAATGGAGTCCAAGAATCCATAGCCATTTCTTGGCAAAATCGCAGGCCCGAATCGATTCGGCCCCTTGGGCGAATCGATTCGGCTAAGGGCAGTGCTCAGGTCTTGTTGACCGAATCGATTCGGAATTGGTCCGAATCGATTCGGCAGTTAAGTAGAAACCCAGATTTTCTGACCGAATCGGTTCGGTCTCCCATCCGAATCGATTCGGCATTTATGCAGAACCTCAACTTTTCTGGCCGAATCGATTCGGCCAAGGGGGCGAATCGATTCGGTAGCCCTGCATTTTCAAAATTTTTCTTTTTCATTTTTAACCCTTTTTCTTTAGGATTATTTGATTAGGGACCTTCTTAAATGAAGTAAACATAGGGATTAGAGTTCTAGTTGAGTTGGGACGACATCCTAGACTAGAAAGGGTTCATCTAGGATTCATTCAAGGTGGAATTTAAGGTGATGTTTAGGCATCACTTTTGTCTGGTAGTTTTATATCGATCTAGAATCTATTGAGGTCAATTTGGAGACTGTAGAATTCAATTCGAGTTAGATTTGACTTGATGATTTATAGTAAAGCCTAAAAGAGGCCTTGGGGATAACTTTGGAGTCTGAATTCCTTTTGAGGATGCTAGGTCGGTACTACTTATACTTAGTCCGGAATTAGCTTATTCATTTAATTAAAATGGGCTATTGTTAAGGTAAATGTTAATTTACTAATCATGTTATGGAAATTAATAAAATGGATGTTACACACCCCTCTAAATACCATCTTAAGGGAAGTCCGCATGCTAGGTGAAGCCCCCTGGCTAATGAATGCAGGGTGGATATAGTCCTAGGCCATGGGAGCGCTTATGGTTGTGTATTATTTTCTGCGAGGGTAGGGAGACTCCGGGTGTGGTCTTGGCTACCACGCAGGCTCATGGCCACTTCCCGACGTTTCGATAGGATCCCAGGTTGTCTTATGATAGGCCCTGGAAGATGATGGTTATTTAGGGACGCGCCCAGTGGGGAAACCCGGACGGGCGGTCTTAGAATCGTTATATTTATATTATGACTATTCTAATAATCGAGTTGGACTCGAGGGAACATTAATGCCATAAAGAGCAAAATTATGCCGCAAAGTGCATGTTATTGAGATTAGTGCCATATAGAGCACATGATGTCAATTATATTCCTGATAAGGAATGGAAAATGAATATTTGAATTGAAATATGATTAAAGATGATAAAGGCTTATAAGCACTTTTAATTCTGTTTTATTGTGAATCTCACTCTATGTAGTCCTTCACTAGTTTCATTTCCTTATATGCCGTTAACATGCTAGACTATCATCCATGCTTAATTGTGCATCATTATCATACTTGTCATTTATCTATTGATCACATATACCCGGCCCTGACCGGTTTTCCTTTTCTTGTTGTATATGCATATCTATATTATCCGTTCAGGTGTTCCGCCGCACGGTCGCCCGTAATGACGTTTCCCTTCCGCATGTTTTGAGGAGCCATGACATTGTGCGGGTTTCACGGGATTTTGAGTAGACGCCTCTGTTTATGTTTCTAGTTATGTTCAGTTCATTCGGGCATGTTGCCCAAACAGTTGTAAATGTATAATGAATTTATTATGTAACACTTGATGCTATAAGTATGTTGTATGGATGGTATTGACCGAAGCTTTATTCGGTCCTTTGTATCTTTCGGGATTTCTTATATGCGCTTGTGGGGGTTTCCACCCTCTATTTCTATGATGGGTTGTTGAAAGTGTTTTCCTTTTAATTTCAAATCAAAGTTTTTGATAACCCGTTTTCTGGAATATAGAGTGGTTATTCCTTATACTTTATATATTGTTGTGATGCTGAGGATGATATTATCCATGATTTCCTATTTAATCGGGGTATAGGGCTGGCCACCCTTTATTTCGGATAGCGGGTTGTCACATAATGGTCTTCTGGTTCGTTGTTTTACAACCCCTCTATGGTTTTAATCTCACAACTAACATCTTCACGAGAGATTGGATCTCGTTTTTAATGATAGAAACATGTAGATCTGATTCAAAGTGATATAGTCACTTAGAAGTGTTTATATCTAATTTCTTTGGTTCAAAAATCAACATCTCTTGTTGGATTTGTTTTAAACAACACTTTACCAAAGTTTTATCTGAAAAATCTCTTTTGTTTTAAAAAACTAAAACAAGTGTTTGTCTGTTAAGATCTGAGTTTTTCAGTATGAAAAAATTGTTTATAAATAAGATTCTATGGATCTTTCTTGTTAAAATATTATGGAGAAAACAGATCTGAAATATTAGGATTTTCAAGAACAAACAATAATTTCAGTAGTGTAAAATTTTGCATTTCATACATAGAACCTTTCAATAATTCGTGGGAATTTATTATATAAGTGTGTGTGAGTATATGAATGTCTTAGGCAATTAACTCACAACACTTTTACACACATCACTTAAAACAGTGTGTTGGTAAAGAGATTTTGACCATCTTGAGTCGACATAACGAAGGAGCTAAGGTGGGAAGCTAAAGAACATTAAAGATCTCAAATAGAGCCTTAAAGAGGTTGGAGTTACCTAACGGAGCTAGTATATCTTTTAAACTTAAAATAGGTCATCTTTGTGTGTATAATACATTAAATGATTGTAACCTAAAACTTTATTCTAGTGGATTTTTAGTTTAGAGGCGTAGAGACCTCTGTGGATATTTCCCCGTTTGGTTGGGGTTTTACCACGTTCAAATCTTTGTCTATTGTGCATGCATATTAATCTCTCATCACTATTGCTATACTTCTGAAACATTAAGTTGACTTAGTTTGTATTTCCAAAACTTATTCACTAATATCTGAAATAACTCGTTCAAAGTTTTGAAACACATCTTATGTTCAATATTGTTTTGTTTTCTAAAAGAGTTTCCTCAATAAACAACTTTGCAACCTTCTAGGCTTCTTTAACTTGTATTAAACAACTTAGTTATGAATGTTCAGATGTACAAAATGTGTTTCCAGAAAATTCATTTGAACGAACCTTAACCTGCTTTAAAACATTCTCCCACTATTTTGTTGCTCTATCAGGCAAATCTAAAAAAAATCCTCATTCAACGAGGTAAATAACTCGAGTAAACACTCATACATAATTGTGGTATTAATAGTTTATCTATGCTAGGGTATTTTGTTTTTTAACATTCGTATGTATGAAGCTAATGTAGCCATATGGCAGAATTTTTTGTATGCAAATCTAAATTTAAATAATACAATTGTAAGGACATAATCATACGATTGTCCGTCTAGAATCTAAAAGCATCTGAGTTGTCCTAGATCATAGTTATTATGTCGTATATCGCTACATTTAGCACGTCCTCACATGATCGTAGATTATGGCCACTATCTCAATCCTAAACATTACTAATCATAATCACACCCCCATCATCTTCAAATGTGCATCGTGCATCTTCAATGTGCAACATATGTATTATATCTTCAACTGGTATCCACTAACTCTACTACGTTAAAGGTATAACATTTAATATGAGTTATTAATCTCCAGGCATTTAATTGGGAGATTTTGGAACATGGTTTTTATACATTTTTGTATTTCATCAAAATAATGGGCGCAATTAAAAAATGAATAAATATTAAAGTTTTTCATTTAAAGTCATTCAAAGGACATGTACATGTCGTTCAAAAGACATGCCCTTATCGTTAGCTCATCGTGAGATGCCTCATTATTTCCTTGCATCAAACGATAACATACTATAATGATTTTTTAGAGGTCGTTTCGTAGGACATTAGAATGAGATGCCACTTTTGTTCGAACGACAAAGGGATGTCGTTCGAACGACCCGTGTCACCTTGATTTTTTTTATTCGCCAATGAATACATGTTCTCATTAGATATTTTTTAAGTCTTTTATAACTCCGCCTCTGCAAACCTATTGCATTATAAAACTTCAATTTTTGGTCTTTAAAACCCTTGTAGACTCTTTCAAACATCCCAAATCTTATATGTGAATCATTGAGAAACCCTTGTACTCATCATACCCATTTTTGGAGTAAAACTTGTGGAGAAGAAAGGTTGACATCACTGCTGAGTCTTGGATGTCTTGAGAACTCTCTTTCTGACGACAATGAGTCGGGGCCGGTGTCTATTTATTTGTTACACACATTGTATTTCTCTCTATATATGTAAGTCGAGCTTTACAATATATTGTGAAATAAATGGTTTTTCCCATTTAGGGGATTTTACTTGAATCCGTGTGTGTGATTGTTTTCTTCGCATGCTAGATAGAATTTATTACTATCATTCACAATTAGATGCATGTTTAGGGTTGAATTAACACTGGAGATAAAATTTGAATTTAATTAAATAAGTTTAGACATTGAATAGAAGCGCACTCTCAAATTCGTATCAGAGCCAATTATAATAATATACACCGTAATTTTGTTCGCAAAATTTTCTATGATATCATTTTTTTAATTTTTTATTTTTTGAAAAAGGTCAAGTTCAATGGAAAACTTATATAATTGGATGCTAGGTTTTTATGGGCCAAACTATGCTTATTGAAAAGACCGCATGAAATCTACCTTAAATGTTATTGATGAACTTGTCTGGTTAATATGTGAAAGTGTGTGGACTCATCGTACTGTCTCTGTAGATAACGTGATCAATCTTAAAACCGTATCTAAGTACAACTTTCGAAACTGTCTCACCCAATAAGTTCCGACGTACCATGACGTGTACCACGTCAAAGGAAGCATGGGAAGTACTTCAACTTACCCATGAAGGAAAAAATACCGTTAAGGAATTTAGTTATAACGATGCTTGAATCTGAGAGTTTCGATGTGTTTTATACATGTCTATTAGATATTGTCAATACTAGCTTATATCTTGGTGAATATATTCCTAACACAAGTGTATTTAAAAAGATTCTGAGATTATTTCCTGAACATTTTATCCCCAAAATCACTTTGTTGAACTAATTTGGAAATTTAAACACTCTTAAGTTAGAAGAACTTATAGGAGATCTCCAGACATAGGAAATCGACATGTTTTCGAAAATGCTTAAACCTAAAGAAAAATTGATATCACTAAAAGCCTAGGTTAGAAAAGGTGAGGAGTTTCCTAAAAAGAGAGTAAAGTAATCTAACAGGAGAGAGGAAGAAACGTCATATTCTGAATATGATTATGATTTAGACGATTTGGCACCGTTTGTAAAAAAATTCAAGAAATTTCATAAATAAAAATAGAATGGTAATTTAAAAGATAAAAAGAGTTTTGAGTAAAACAAATTTGCAAGTAAGTTTGATAAACATAAAGAGGAAACTACTAAAAGAGGTGAAAAGAGATCTTACAAGTGTGAAGGGAGTGGTCATAAGGATTTTGTATACCAAACTAGATTCAAACAACAAAGAAAAGACAAATCTACTTTTAATTTCCCCCTTAATGACGACTGTGAGGTCGAGTCGGTAAATTCTGGTGACGAATTACCGCATGAATGAAATTTCACCGCATTTATGGCTAGTCATGTGGGTACTTCCAGTGCACCTCATGATGATGAGAAAGCTACATCGTAGGAACACCTCGATAGTTAAATCAATGTGAGTGAGGTGGAGGATGCTGCAAGTGAGAGAGAGAGTGACCTATGATGTGCATACACCGATTTATATGTTGATTCCTTTAAAACTGAAAAGAGAAAAAGAGTTAGCTCTTAGGATCATTGCGTTAGGGAAATATTTAAGAGAGACGAGAGAGAGAGAGAGAAAGAGTCCACCATTCGCATGGCTTTTAGGGGAAGAGAGAAAGAGAGAGATAAAGTTTTTACAGAGAGAGAGAGTTTTTGGGGAGAGAGAGATTTTTTACAGAGAGAGTGGTTTAGAGACAAAGTAAGCGGACTTGTCCAAAAAAGGGGCTAGTCTTACGAGTGACCTCCTTGTATTCGTGGAGCCTCAGAAGAAGCTTGATGCCGAGAGTGCGCTTTCATTCAACGTATACTATTATTTAATTAAATTCCAATTTTATCACTAGTTTTAATTAATCCTTAAATATGCATCTAATCATGATTGAAAGCAATGAATATATCTAGCATGTAAGACATTCAATCAGAAACACAAATTTGAGGAAAAATTCCGAAAGGGGAAAACCTTTTTATTTCACTATATTATGTAAACTAGAACTTACAAATACAGGGAAATACAACTTGTGTTGACAGACAAATACCGGTCGGCCTCGATTAATTGTCATTGGCAAGAGATCCCTAAAGAACTCCAACGATCAGCAGTTAAGACAACCTTTACTCTTCACAAAACGCACTCCAAGAATGTGTATAATGAGTAATAAAGGTTTATAATGGTTCATATATGTATCCTGGATGTTTAGTGAATCAAAAGAGGTTTAAAACCAAAAAGATGAAGTCTTAAACCCGCAATAGTTCTACAGTAAAACGGAGTTGAAAGGACTTGGAAAAACCTGAATGTGAAAGCAGGAATTTATAAAAACATAAGTCCGCGGTGTCGTTTGAATGACATGTGGATATCATTCAAATGAAACATATATCATTCAATCCGAGATCGCACGACATAATAAATGAGGTATCAAAATTCAAATATAGTACCTGTTCGTTTGATGAAATTCTTCGCGCGAGGTTAACGCAACCTATCTTGTGACATGCAATGTCACTTCATGAGGTCGTTGGAATGACACGAGCCTCTCGTTCGAATGACATAACTTTGTTGTTTCAAGTACTGAAGCATAAAAATATTCCCAACTCAATTTTGATTTAGAAAATCTGACTTATTTTAATAAAAACATTTTATAAAAATTCCTAAATAAGTACAAGAATATTAAAAACTACAATTAAACATTATACTTTTTGAGTAGTGGAGTTAGAGGGAACCAGGTGAAGATAAACGTTGTACGTTGCTCGATGTTGATGCACCATTGAAGATGATGGGTGCGTGAAAATCATGATTCATATTGAGGCCATCATGGATGATCGTATTGAGATGTGCCAAATGTATTGGTATATGACAAAATAGTGGTGATCTAGGACAATAAAGAAAATCTTTTTTTCCATACGAACATTTATAAAATTATGTCCTTACAAATTTACCCCTATGTCTATGTCAGTACATATATAAAAATATTTAAATTATCCCACCAAAAATAAAACTTATGACATACAATCGAAATTCCCCCAAACCTATAAATAGAAATATCATATTACATGTCTTAAAAAATCGGCAACATCTTTAAAGCTTCAATACTCTAACATTTCTTTGTCATCATCAGGGTGTGTAGTGAGAGCAGTCCTCAATTTTTACACACACGAGACAAGAAACAAATACCTATGATACATAAAAGTTTGGTAAACAATGATAAGCATAAATAAATATCAATTAGGCATAAGCAAATAATGTGTAAGAAAACATAAAAATCAAATAGCCCCACATGATTTATTCTCCACCGTTTTATGATATCCCGAATTAGAGAACGAGAAGAAACATAACAAGATGATGGAGAGTGTCAAAAGGTACTCAATTTCTCTTTCAAATATTTTCAAAATCAAAGTCCTAAATTATTTCCACACTAATAACACCTAAAATTATTTAATCCCTTTTCGAGATTTTCAAGAACGTGCAAACCCGTTGATATTTTTTTTATTCGAACTCCCTCATATATAATGATGCTTTATCTTTTCTTTCGAATGGAACTCTCAAACTAAACCATTTTAGCCTTGATTACTTTTACCAACACCACACATTTTTTGGAATGTTTCTACGTTGACTTTCACAAGTAGATTATTATTCTCTCGTAGCCCTTTCCCGCGATCACTCATCATTTTTAAATTATAAACAAATTCCTCATGGGGAACGGTTCTTACATGAACTTCTTTTATTTTTATCATTTTATCTCGTTTGGTTCATTTTATAAGAAGAATTGAGAAGCAAAGACCTAATTATTAAAGGAGAAAATGAGCCAATCATATAGAGAGATATCCCTAATTGGATCCTAATGACCCCAATACTCTACAACGCACAATGATGGAATAATGAAGCTTCCGAAATCATTATCAAAAAGTCTCATGGAATATGGAAATGATGTTGTGACTTAGGGCATCCTAAATGTCTATCTATATAAGGTGCAAACAAAATTACAAAATTCTTTTTGTGCTTTTCGAAAATTTATAAAAAAATAAAATCGTTTTATCTTTTTCATTTTTCTTATAAATCATAAATAATTTTTGAATTTTTTGATTTTTTCCTTAAAAATCGAATATGTTTTTTGAATTTCTCTTTTTTCTTAAATAAGCCAAAATATTTTTGCATATTTCTTAAGAATATGAATAAAACTATAATACACAAAAATGGTACAAATGTTATAGTCTAGAAATATGAATCATATTATATGCACTACACCAAAACATATGACTTATCACGATCAAAATACGTGACAATGGCTGACTTGTCAAGGGCTATGACCGTGACAAGTATGTGGGTGAAAAATTCCTTGCCACGGACTTCTCATGGTCATTGTACGCGACAAGTTATTAGACGTGTCACGGTCCTATCACGGTCATTAACCTTCACAAGTTTTTTGTCAAGGTCAATGATCGTGACATGATCGTGACAAGTCTAATAAGTTTTGACGTTCATTGACCGCGACAAGTCCGTGATAAGGAATTTTGTCAAGGACTTGTCACGTTCGACGACCATGACAATTTCGGGCATAATTTAAAAAAAACTACAAATCGTATATTTGTACCGATTATAGCAAAACGGTACCTGTTCAAATAGTATATATCCAATAAAATAGAAATAACATACCAAATCCCGGCATATAAAATCCATATCCAAATAAAATAGAAATACAAATATTCAATATACAACCCAACATGTACCAAATAAAAAAATACAAATACAATTCAATATCCAAATAAAACAGATAGCAATAATGTCATGCCATAGAATCTCGAACGGGTCGGTGGAAGAAGGAAGGTCAAATGATATATGCATTGAGACACCCCTCAATATGCGCCAATCATATAGAGAGATTTCACTAATCACATCTTAATGGCTCCAATACACTACAAAGCATAATGATGAAACAATGTAGCTTCTCATATCACTATCAAAAAGTCACATGGAATGTAGAAATGATGTGGTGACTTAGGGCATCCTAAATGTCTATCCAATATAACGTACAAACAAAATTAGAAAAATATTTTTGTGCTTTTCTAAAATTTATAAAAAACATAATCTTTTTGTCCTTTTCATTTTTCTTAAAAATCAAAAATATTATTTGAATTTTCCTGTTTTTTATTAAAAATCGAAAGCATTTTTCGAAGTTCTCTTTTTCTTAAATAACTAAAAATCTTTTTGTATATTTTTGAAGAATATGAATAAAACTATAATAAAAAAAATGGTACAAATGATACAGTCTACCAATATGAATCATATGATATGCACTACACCAAAACATCTGACTTATCACGATAAAAAAATGTGACAAGGGGTGACTTCTCCAAGTCCACGACCGTGACAAGTATGGGGAAGAAAAATTCCTTGTCATAGACTTGTCATGATCATTAACCATGATAAGTTATTAGACTTGTCATGGTCCTATCATGGTCATTAACCTTTACAATGTTTTTATCAAGGTTAATGATCGTGACAACACCGTGATATGTCTAATAACATGTCATGGTCATTGACTGTGATAAGTTAATGACAAGGATGTTTCTCAAGGACTTGTCGTGGTCAATGACCATGACAATTCGGGGTAAGATTTAACAAAGACTACTAAAAAGTGTGGCCACTACCATTACCTATTCAATTCGAGGAAGTATATTTGTACCGGTTATAACAAAATTGTACCTGTTCAAACAATATATATCTAATAAAATAGAAATAATATACCAACTCATGGCATATATAATCCATATCCAAATAAAATAGAAATACAAATAACAAATATCCAAACCAACTTGTACCGAATAAAGAAATACAAATACAATCCAATATCCAAATGAAACAGGTAGAAATAATGTCGTGAAATAGAATCTGGAACAAGTTGAAGGAGGAAGGGAGGTCAAACAATATACACATTGAGTCACAACTCAATATGCAACAGGCAGCATTGTCCGGATAACCACAAAGATGAGTTCTCCTTTCCTTGCATCAAATTCATGAATAGCACCCTTACCTTAATCTCTAGAAGGGGATGTCCACGAATCGGCATATCTGGGAGGAATTTTGGGTCTCTCAACCCCCTCTCTATCGGCTTGCTATCTTATATGTTAAGTAAAAACATGCTCGTCCAGTTGATTATTATCATAATCTACTCGACGAGAGTCATGATGGGAAATATAGCAGTGAGTCCACACATATCGACGGTGAAGCAGTGGCATCCTCATCCTGATCTGGATCCACCTCCTTCTCCTTCCCCTTCCCCTTTCCGTTGCCCATGCCCGTGTCAGAGGTGTCCCCAACTAACTCTTCATGAAAGCGTACATATCTAGGAAGGTCACCTCCAACCTTGATAGCTTCTCGTCACTGGGTGCCCACCTTATGAGCCAACCAAGACCTGCTTGTTACCATTCTAGTGATCCTCGACTTACCCACCCGCGAGCTCACTCCTAGTCCTCCCATTGCGATTCACCTTGAACACTTGTCTGAGTAAGTCCATAGACAAAGATTCTTTGTCCGCATCATCCTTCGACTCATGCACTTCCTTATGTTTGGCCTAAAATGGCAAAAGTACATGACTAGTTAATTAAGTAAATAAAAACATTATAATGTAATTAAAAAAATATTCATTTATAACTTACCATCATGGTGGCGACATTCGGGAACAACTCCTTTTCTTTTTACTTATTCATCTGAATTTCCATATAGGCATCGACCCTATGTGGCCTACCCTCAGGGCCACTCCCCGTCTCCTGAAAGAAAATAATGCGGAACAATGTGAAACAAAATTTAAAGAAACATAAAAACTTACCATCCTGTGCTCCACCTCATCGTAAGACGTCTGCCCGAAGTAGTGCACGTCCAACTTTTTCTCCCTATTATCCCTGCTCGATTGGCAAGATGCCAATTACTACTCATTGATCTCATTATCGAAAAACTTTTGCCAATGAGATCATCTCTTCCGGGGGGATGGTTTCAAATACTCTCAGAATGGAGTGCCGGGACTTCCTAATGTATCGTGCCCGAAAATTCTTCTTCCACGCCTTATATTGATTCCTAAATTGGTGCAACATGGAGTCGCGTAATTGTGGGAGTAGGTTGAATTGTTGCTGTCAAACAAATACGAATATAAATATAAATATAAACATAATATAAATTATAAAATTGAAATACAAATATAAATAAGCACATATAGTGCCGCCCTGATGGCCAGCTTGAGCTCATATGGCACAAGCATCAAACTTGTGAACCACAGGTCGATGATCATCTTGAGAAGCTCTAGGAATCAAGCCATTAATCTCTTCTTGCCCTCGACAAGGGATCCCAATCTACCCTTTTTTGGGGGCCTAGGGGCCGATGAGCCTCGTCGCCTCCGCTGCTGCCATTCCCTAAAGACATTTTTTGCCAAAATTATTAGTAATTACAACAAGATAACGACATTGTAAATCTAAATATCTTTTGAATATCGACACTCTAACTCCAAAATATTGCATGCGGTAAACTGATCAAGTAAGAATGAATTTAAAGCATTAAACTGATGTCTAATAATAATAAAACACTATAATAATACACCTACCGGTCATGGGCATTTAATTAATGCTTAAGAATTAAATCAAATTATTTCATGAAGTAAATCTATCAAGTACGAATGAATTAAAAGCATTAAATTGATGTCCGATAATAATAAAACACTAAAACAATACACTAGAATATTACATGCAGTAAACTGATCAAGTATAAATCTAGGAAAACTTATTACAAATCTAAAAATTGTTTCAAATTCTGTTTAGCAAAAATAATGGATTGATATTCGGTAGGATCAAACAATTGTTTCAAAGATTGTCTTATCCAATCACAGTAAAATACAACCTCTTCAAATCGTATATAGTCCAATTAAAATATATTTAAAATTACAAAATAGTAAGTCATTTCAGATTCGATGAGGTTTTCATTTTTCACGCCCGCTCGAAAGAAAGGGTCTGCTATGAAATGCCCGAATTCTGTACATTTGTATGTAACACTCCTTGTTTTAATTATTTGACTTTAATTAATTTGGAATAAAATAATATTTTGTAATTAATGGCCTTCAAGAATTTAACTTAGTTTTATTAGTAAAATTTTCAATTAGGAATTAATTCGAATATTTATTAAAAAGGTCATAAGGTTTTATTTAAAACATTTAACTGGCATGTGCGTATATTTTCAGCTAACGTATTTTATCAGATAATTAAGTTGGATGTTTTAAATGATTTAATTTTAGGATTTTGGGGCTCGTTCAAACGACATGGTATGTCGTTCGAATGACCTCACATGCCGTTCGAATTATAGGGGTCCTCATTCGAATGACATGGGTCTTCATTTGAACGACAGTGAGGCGAACGCTTGGTTAGACTCCTATTTGTTTCTAACTCGGAAACCCTTTTTATACTAAACTGATACGGGGCTGGGACTTCAAAAATCAGTTTTCTCTCAAAATTTCTCTGGAAAGATCATCCAAAACACATTTCTCGCATCTTGAACCCCTAGCCCCTACTTTTCACATGTTTTGAAGATTCAATGAGTGTTTTCTCAAGAGGAGTTCAACCTCCTACTCAGAATTTTTTATCCAACTAATTTTAGGGTTGAATACTCTATTCATTTCCTTCACTTTGATGCGTTTTAAGTGTTGGCTAAGCCTTAATTTAATGTTTTCTTAAAATCAATTAGCAATCTAATTGGAGAAAGTGGACACATCAAACTTGGGACTATTTTTATGACATCCTTTAATATGAATAATACTCATAACCCTTGGGTTTGTAGGATTTGTGAGAGGATTTTGGGTTTTATTAGTGTAGGTTGCATGTGGAAAAACCCTAGCATTGAAATAAATGAATTTGGGGGCATATAGCTCACGAAATTTGGGTAAAGATGATGAAATTAGAATTTTGTTGTATTAATAATGAAATCCATGTGGTACTCGATTAAAGATAATTAAATGGGATTAGTGGGTGTTTATGAAGATGGGATAATTAAATTAAGATTTAATTGAACTGGACTTTCATGCATAGTTTTTGTACGTTAATTTATTATGTGTAATTGTGTGACTTGATTGATTATATTGCCATTGTGAGGATGTGTTGTTTGGTATTTTTGTTCTCCCCATATTTTAGGATGCCTTCAAGGTATGGAACTAGTGGGTAGGCCTTTTGATGATTTACGCCTTTTAGGCATGGGACTAGTGAGGGTAGATTATCGTATTTTTATCTAATTGGGGGTGGGCTGATTTTCGGTGTTTTATTGTCGTTAGGCTAGCCTAGGAATGAGACAAGGTAGAGATTTCAGTTCGAAATTCATCAAATACATAGGGTAGGACGTAATGATAACTTGGGTACCCTTAGGTATGGGACTATGGGGAATTTTGAGGATTTCACTTCTATAAAAAGGGTGGGGTAGTTTATAAATTGTGAAATTAAGAAAATTGAGAATTAATGCCTAAGATAAAAAGGGGTATTAAAATTTGTTGCGAAAAAATGTGTCAAGGCCGAAAGTTTAAATTGGGTCAGAGGACGATTTATGATGTGTCATGTGTCGAACCGTGTCATGGGCCGGGGTTGATAGTTCAAACGGATCATAGGCCATTTGAGAAGGGGAAGTGTGACACTTTGGTGGATTACCACTCGGGATGGGAGGACGACCATAATAAAAAGTGAGAACAATAATTAAAGTTGGTTAATTTGATTAAATTAACATCGTGGGACTTAAGAATTTAAAATCATATTGGTGTGCCTTTTTAATTAGGGATCCCTACGGGTAGTTATTGACTTATAATTATCGCATTTAATTATCCTGTTTAATTTAAAATATTTCGGTGTAATATTTATTGTGTAGAATGCCACTGTCTGGATTCAGGGATCCTATTTTAGGGGAATAGTGTGTATTCATGCTCATGGCTCTCACCTCGTGTGTTGACTATCTTTTCAAGAAATTCTATTTGTAAAAGCTGCATAGGATTATTTGAAGATTTTGTTGGAGGTGCAGTTGGGGTTTCTCTACCTTATGCGTATTGATTTAGTTTAGTTTTTCATTCATTTGTACTTACTTTGAGACTCAGTTTATGGTGTTGATTAGGCCATTAGGTTCCAAACTTGTATGGGATTTACTTAGTTATTTCATTGTATTCAGTTGGAGATTATTCAATTTCATATTAATAGAGATTGGATCTTTTATAGCTTAGTTGGATCGTTTACCTTTTGGGATTGATTATATTCTATCACGTGGATTAATTTTACATGTCTCATATCTATCTCATGTTAAGAATGGTATTTTATACACTCATTCCCGACTTTGTTTTGGTGGCGCGGGGTGTGATAGATGGTATCAGTGCATGGTCTTAGGTCTCGTAAGGTAGGAGTCCGTTTAGCTTCCGCGTTACCGATCTTTTATTCGCTTTGTTGACTCATACATCTTAAGGTTCAGGGTCTAGCGTACAGGTTAGACGTGTTTCTTGGAGATATGAAGTTTGGTGCTAAGGACGTTATAGGCATTGAGTTTAGAATTAGTAATCTTGATGTGAGGATCCTTAGAATGGATTATGGAGAAGAAAATTATTTTGAATATTTTAGTGAAGATGTTAGGTATAGTACGTATCGATTTTTGGTGTTGAGATTTAATTGGAGGATGTTAGCACTTTGATGACTTTCGGAGATAGGATCGAGGGGGGATTTGTGAGAGCATATGGTATGTCGTTATTTTCATAGCTATACGTATGTATATAGGTAATATATATTATTTTGTTGTTCGTGGGGTATGTGCACATAGTATCGGGTGCATGGGTGCCCAATTATGGCTTTTTACGGGTAGGAATATGTGAGCCCTATTTTCTTTTGCGAGATTTACGCGTTGATGTGTATGATTTGTCTAATTTCTTGGATGAAATTCTTTGCTAGTGGGGAAGTATGTAACACCTCGTGTTTTAATTATTTAACTTTAATAAATTTGGAGTAAAATAAAATTTTGGGCTTACTGGACTTTAAGAATTTAACTCCGTTTTATTAGTAAATTTTCAATCGGGAATTATTTCAGGTCTTTTATAAAAAGGTTATAATGTTTTATTTAAAACATTTAATTGGGAAGTGCGAATTTGTTCAGCTAATGTATTTTATCAGATAATGTAGTTAAATTTTTTAAAAGATTTAATTTTGAGATTTTGGGGCTCGCTCAAACGAGATGTTAAGTCATTTGAATGATGTCGCATGTCATTCGAACGATAGGGGTCTTCGTTCGAACGATAGTAAGGCGAACGCTTGGTTAGACTCATAGTTGTTTCAACACTAAAACCTTTTATATATTAAACTGATACGGGTCTAGGACTTCGAAAGTCATTTTTCTCTCAAAATTTCTCCAGAACGATGTTCCAAAACTTATTTCCCTCGTCTTCAACCCATAGCCCATACTTTTCATATGTTTTGAAAAGTCAATGGGTCTTTTCTCAATAGGAGTTCAACCATCTTCTTAGATATTTTTATCCAACTAATTTCAGTCTTGAATACTCTATTCTTTTACTTTAGTATTATGAGTTTTAAGTGTCGCCTAAACCTAAATTTAATGTTTTCGAAAAATACATTAGCAATTTAATTACAAAAAGTGGAGACATGAAACTTGGGGCTGTTTTTTATAAAATACTTTAATATAAACAATATTCATTAATCTTTGGTACGTAGGATTTATGACTGGATTTTGGGTTATACTGGTGTAGGTTGCATGTAGAAAAACTGTAGTTTTGAAATAAATGAATTTGGGGGCATATAACTAATGAAATTTTTGTAGAGATGACGAAACAAGAATTTTGTTTCATTAATAACGAAATCCATGTTGTATTCGATTAAAGATAATTAAATGGATTATTGGGTGTTTATGACGATGTGATAATTAAATTAAGTTTTAATTGAATTGGACTATCATGCGTAGTTTTTGTGCGTTGATTTATTATGTATAATTGTGTGACTTATAGGTATTATTGTATTGCCATTGTAACGATAGGTTGTTGGGTATTCTTTCTCTCCCTATATTTTAGAATGACATCCAGGTAAGGAACTAGTGGGTAGGCTTCTTGATGATTTATGACTTTTAGGTATGGGACTAGTGAGGGTATATTATCGCATTTTTATCATTTTGTGGGTGGGCTCATTTTCTATATTTTATCATCGTTACGCTTGCCTAGGCTTGAGAGTAGCTAGAAATTTAAATTAGAAATTTATCCTATACATAGGGTAGGACGTAATCATAACTTGAGGACCCTTAGGTATACGACTAAGATTTATTTTGAGGATCTCGCGTCGATTAAAAGGTTGGGGTAGTTAATAAATTGTGAAATTGAGCATTAATCCCTAAGATAAAAATGGGCATTAAAATTTGTGGTGATATAATGTGTTTGGGCCGACAGTTTAAATGGGTCAGAGGACAATTTATGTCGTGTCGTGTGTGGAACCTTGTAATGGGGCGGGGTCAACAGTTTAAACGGATCAGAGGCCATTTGACAAGGGGAAGAGTGACACTTTGGTGTATTAATTCCCGGGGCGGGAGGACCACCATAGTAAAAAGTGAGAACAATAGAAAGGGTTCGTTAATTTAATTAAACTAACACCGTGGGACTTAGGAATTTAAAATCATATTGTTGTGCCTTTTTAAATGGGGATCTCTACGGGTAGTTAGTGATTAATAATTATCACGTTCCATCTAAAATATTTTGTTGTGATATTTATTGCGTATAATGCTACTATCTGGATTCAAGGATCCTATTTGATAGGAGTAGTGTGTATTCATGCTCGGGACCCTAACCTCATCCGTTGACTAACTTTTTAGGAAATAGTATTTAGAGAAGTTGCGTAGGATTATTTAAAGATTTTATTGGAAGTGCAGTCGAAGTTGCTCTACCTTATGCGTACTGATTTATTCTAGATTTCCATTCCTTCATATTTACTTTGAAACTCAGTTTATGGTGTTTATTGGTCAATTCAGCTCCAAAGTTGTATGGGATTTACTTAGTCATTTCACTGTATTCAGTTGGAGATTATTCAATTTCTTATTAATAGAGATTAGATCGTTTATAGCTTTGTTGGATGGTTTACCTTTTGGGATGGATTATCTTTTATCTTGTGGATTAATTTTACATGTCTCATATCTTTCTCATGCTACGAATGGTATTTTATTTACTCATGCCCGAATTAGTTTTGGTAGCGGCCGATACCAGAATTATGAGGGGTGCGACAAATGGTATTAGTGCATGGTCTTCGGTCTTGTAGGATATGAGTCCTTTATCTTCCTCATTACCGATCTATGATTCCCTTTTTTGACTCATACTTCTTAAGGTATAGGTTCTAGCATACACGTTAGATGTGTTTCTTTGAGATATGATGTTTTGTGCTAAGGATGTTGTAGGCATTGAGTTTAGAATTAACAAGCTTGATGTGAGGATCCTTAGAATTGATTATGGAGACAAAAATTATTTTGGATATTTTAGTGCAGATGTTAGGCATAGTATGTATCGATTTTTGGTGTTGAGATTTAATTGGAGTATGTTAGCACTTTGATGAGTTTTGGAGATTGGATCGAGTGGGGATTTGTGAGAGTGTGTGGTATGCCTTTATTTTCACAGCTATACGTATGTATATAAGCAATATATATATATATATATATATATATTATTTTTTTGTTCGTGGGTAAGTGCACGTAGGATTAGGTGTATGGGTGATCAATTATGGCTTTCAACGGGTAGGCATATGTGAACCTTATTTTCTTTTGCAAAATTTACGCATTGATGTGTATGCTTCATCTAATTTCGAGGACGGAATTCCTTTCTAGTGAGCAACTATGTAACACCCTGTGTTTTAATTATTTGACTTTCATAAATTTGGAGTAAAATAAAATTTTGGATTCAATGGTCTTTAAGAATTTAACTTGGTTTTATTGTAAATTTTCAATTGGGAATTAATTCAGGTCTTTTATAAAAAGGTTATAATGTTTTGTTTAAAACATTTAACTCGGAGGTGCGTATTTGTTCAGCTAATGTATTTTATCAGATAATTAAGTTAGATTTTTCAAAATATTTAATTTTGGGATTTTGGGGCTCATTCAAACGACATGTTATGTCGTTCGAACGATGTCGCATGTGATTCGAACGACAGGGGTCTTCGTTTGAACGACATTGAGGCAAAGGCTTGGTTGGACTCCTATTTGTTTCCAACTCTGAAACCCTTTATATATTAATGTGATATGGGGCTAGGACTTTGAAAATGACTTTTCTGTCAAAATTTCTCCAGAACACTGTTCCAAAACACATTTCCCTAATCTTCAACCCCTAGCCCCTACTTTTCACATGTTTTGAAAATTTAATGGGTTTTCTCTCAAGAAGAGTTCAACCTTCTAGTCAGATATTTGTATCCAACTAATTTCAGGCTTGAAAACACTATTCCTTTCCTTTAGTATTATGCATTTTAAGTGTCGCCCAAACCTTAATTTAATGTTTTCTTAAAATACATTAGAAATCAAATTAGAGAAAGTTGACACATAAACTTGGCACTATTTTTATGAAATCCTTTAAAATTAATAATATTCATAACCCTTGGGTACGAAGTATTTATGAGTGGTGTTGATGTAAAAAATTAGATTGCTTCTAATTATTTAATCACAAATAAATTTAAATAAGACAAAGAATTTTTAAAGTGGTTCAGCCTTATAAGAATGGCCTATGTCCACTGTTTCTGTTATGGCCAAATGTTTGGGAATTATCGATTACAGGATTGATTAATAAATTCTGTGTCCCCCCCTTTGAATGAGGATGATACAATGTATTTATAGCCTTTAGGCTGTACATGTGAAAGGGTAAATAATTAATGACCCTTAAGCGTATACATCTGTAAGCATTCAATGAATAGTTGAAATGTTGATTACCTGGCAATTAATGTTATAGTCGAGATGCAGCTCGGACCGCCTTAGTTGCTCGACATTCAAGAGTTCCTCGGAGCAGTGGAGTTCCTCGGAGCAATGAAGTTCCTCGGAGTATCTGAGTTGATCGGGGAGGCAGAGTTCCTCGTTCTTAAAGTGATTGTAGAAATGTCTATAGGTGCCAAGTAACCTGACACGTGTCTTCTTGTGATTCATCCACGTTAGTACGTTAATTTTGGTATTAACAAAAGCCTCCAATGTTTCATAGTTCGAAATTTGAGGAGTATGGAACATTCTTTCTCGGAATACGGCAATTTTTAAATGATCCTCCTGATTTTTAGGAGCGTTTCCTTCGTATTTATTTTTCCTTCCAAATTCGCAGAATCAACCTTTTTGAATTTTTATAACTACTTCGATCTTCGCTTTTTTTGTCCTTTTAGCCGCCGGTAGCGTAATCGTTTCTTTTTGTAATCATTTCCTTCACCATTTCCCGAGGCAAAGTATTTAAGCATCGCAAACAATCCCATCATCTTCTACTTTTTCAAATTTCTGTCTACGAGTTTTCCATTGTCTCTCTCTCTCTTTTCTGTTCATCTTTTCCATCGTTCGTTGTCAACAGATCCCCCTTTTCTATAAGATTTTCTTCCTTCTTCTTCATTTCTTTTATTCATCATGGTTTATCTTATTGAATCTCTTGAGAAGTTCCGTTTTGATTTTTCTATCCCTTCTTGGGTAACTCTGGAGGAACTTTCAGAGCCTTCAGATTATTTTCGCTTGGCTGAGGGACATTGGTTCCCCAGCCTCTTTATTGCTGAGTGTGGATTTTCTTTTCCACCAAATCCTTTGTGTTTAGAATTATGTCAATACTTTGATGTTGTGCCTGCAAAAATAGCCCCCAACGCATAGAGAATAGTTAATGGGGTATATAGGTTAAATCAAGTTCATAGAACTCGCAATGGAATTACTGAGATTATGTTCTGTTATAGATGGGCAGTTCTGGATAATACTTTTCACTTAAAAACCAGATTTTTGAATAGGGCTTTAGTAGTCAATCTCCCAGATGCCAATAGGGACTATTTCGAACATGGGGTTGTTATTAAAAATTGGCAACATTCCCCTTTAATTGGAGATGAAGTATTTCAGGGTCCCAGATGCCCTCCCTGTGGCAATGGGATAGGTTATTTTTATTTTATTTTTGAAATTATGCTTTCATTTTGTTTGATAAAATGTCTGACTGATATTTCAATGTGTATTTGTTTGCAGTTGATAGCAAGAGAAAAGCTCCAAAGGAAACAGAAATTAACATAAAACACATGAAACTTATCTAGGGATTGCATCAATCAGTTGCAGACGAGAAAATTAGGTCTGCTTCATACTTGCTGCAGTATAAGAGCTATACATCCTCTTTTACTGCTCGCCCTGTGATCAGTAATACTGAACCATCTCCAGTTCCTGAAGAAACTTCTCCTGAATCTCACATTCCCCTGAGTCAGAAGATGGGCAAAAGAAGAGTTCCTGCTATCTTCGAGAAAGCTGCCTCAGCTGGAGAGGCAAAAAGAAATAAGTCTGATGTCCTAAAGGGGACAAAGAAAATAGATGCTGCTCCTTCTGTTGCCCCCAAAAAGGCTGCCGAGAAGCCCCCAGTGGCTCCGAGCAAGAATGAGGCTCCTAAGGAAGAGATCACCATTTCTCCGACCAAGAGTTCTTCCTTGGTTGAAGTTGTTCCTGTGTCGCCGACGAGGCTGAAGAAAAGCTCCTCGGTCAATTTGACTGAAACCATTTCCCAGCTCCCAGTTAGAGTGGTGCTGGTGTTCCTACTATTGTTCCCCCGAGCTCTGCTATGAGCTCGGTGAAGACTTGGATCATCCCCGAGATCCAAGGACTTGAAGAAAATCTTCCTCGGGATATGCTCACCTCTTTGGATACTTGCCATATTGCTTCAGTAAGTTTCTCTCGCTCTGAATTTTCCTTCTTTCCCTTATTACATATATCTCTGTACTGACTTGTCGTTATTTTCCCTTTCCAGTTGGTGAGTTGTTTTAACACAATCGTGAAGAAAGATGAAGCAATCAAGGCTTCTAACTCCTCGTCTGGTGTGGAGGAAACTTTAGTGGGTTTGACCCAGTCTCTGAAGGACTCCCGTCAGAAATATGACGAGGACAAAGCTAATTGGGAGAAGAAACTGGCCTTGGTCGAGGAGGAGAAGGCTCAAATTGCTAAAGTCTCCAAGGGGTTGGAGAGCAAAATGAAATATTTAGAAGGGAAGAATAAAGAGCTTGACCAGAAGCTCAAGAATTTTGGTGAGCTTGAGAACAAGCTTAAAATTGCTGAGGAAGAACTAACCCTTCTTCGCGAGGTAAATCGTCAGAAGGAGGAAGTGGAAGGCAAATTGAAGGCCGCCGAGGAACTTCTATCCGAGAAGCTCTCATCGGAAAAAAAGAAAAGAAAATTGGCTATGAAGAAGTCCTTCAACACTGGCTGGGACAAGGTATTGAATAAGGGGGTGGAAACAATGATGTCCCCGGTAGAGTATGGCAGTCTCAAGTACTTCAGAGATGGCTGGGTTGCTGCCGTACGAGAATTGAAGGTTGATGAGGGTTCTTACCTATTTCAATAACATATTCCTGGTCCCCCTCCAACTCTCAAAGATGAAGAAGAGGACGAAGCTGCCTCCAAGGAGTCCTTCATGGTTGTGGGTAATCAAATCCTTGCCCCACAAGTTGTCCAGCCAAACAACGAGCAGCTTCCACTTCTGCCTGCCCCATCTGAACAACCTTCTGCACCTGCTGAACAACTTTTTGTTTCTGCCGAGCAACCTAGCTCCTCATCCCAGCCTCCTGAGAATGTTTTGGGAGACAAGGAAAAGGTGTGAAGTTGTTCGGTATTTGTTTTATTTTTTTTTGACATATGTACTCTGAACTTTGCACTCTTTTTCTATGATATAATAAAACTTGCATTTTTGACCATATATATTGTTGATACTTCGTATGCATTCTTATTAACTCTTGACTTCTCCTCTTTATTAGTTTATGGCCAGAATGGAATTGTTGTCTGCTCATGACACAAAACTGCAGAGACAATGTAATGAATACTTTAAAGCAGGTCATACTGATTTGGATAAGTCACAAATTGTAGACATCCTTGGCCAAGATGCTTGAGAGCAGGAATTTGAGGCCTATCAATACCTGAAGTGTCTTCTTGATCAAGTTGTAGCAAATAATGTGGCTTATTACGAAATGATTGAAGACTTACAAGGTACTCTTGATGAGCTTCAACAGCAATACAAAGAATCTTCAGCTCTTTTGCACGAAGGATATGAAAAGAAATATCAGCAACTCAGTGCTAACCAAGGCTATGACAAGATACTTGCTGGTTATGAATTGAAAGAGAGAATTTTAAAAACAGAAGTCGAGGAGCGCAGGAAAATCGCTGAGTTGTTGGAGCAAGAGAATAATAATCTGCAAAAAGAACTAGCTCAGTTGAGGTCTGTTGCTTCCTCTTCAAATGCCTTGGTACCTGTGACTGACGAGGGATTATCCTTCTTCGAAGTTGAAAATGCTAAATTACAGGAGGAATTGGAGACTTTGAAAAGAGCGAGTTCTTCTACTCTTGCTCGAGGACGAGCTAGAGGTTCTCGGGGTCGAGCAAGAGTTTCTCTGAGTGCTGTCAAGGAACAAGGTACTCCACGTGCTCGGGGACAACTAAGAGTTCTTAGACCTACTATTAAAGAAGCCCGCACCCAATCAGCGTTCGAAAACCAAGCATTCCAGTTAATGGCAAAAAATCAAGCCTTGTCTGAAATGTCCAAGAAAGTCCAGAGATTGGAGGAGCAACTTGTTGCGCAGAAGTCTGCTTTTGAGAATAAAGAGATTTTTGCCAGAAGCCTTCACGAGAAATTAGAGAGATTAACTTATCAATTCCATAAAAAACCTCGAGAATTCTGGATGGCTGGCTACAACGAAGCCCTTTTCCACTTGGATGCTCGTATTGAAAATGCTAACAATGAAGGCTACAAACAGGGGTGGTTGAATTCTCTGGGTGTACTGAAATTGGAGCAAGGTCACTATTTATGGAATTACCATGACCCAGGGCTGCTCGATCTACCAGTTCCTCCCTTCAAGCTTGACATGAACTGGATCCCTGCTCGGGCCATTCCTCGGTGCCTTATTTCAAAGTATCTCGATGATTATAATCTCCATTCAAATGCCGAGTTATCTCGTCCCGAGCACCTACTAGATAGAGATTCTGTAATGAACATCAGAATGCTTCAAGACCCTAACTTCATCAATTCTCCCCTTTCCTTGGAAGATCCTCCCACTGGCGAGGAACCTGTTTCAAAAGCACAAGGAAAGAAACCAACAGAATAGGGTTCTTAATGTAATAGTTGTTTATAAATTTCATAATCAATGTACTTCATTTTTGTACTTCAATTTTGGGTTTAATGAAATACATATAACTTTGTTTACAAATGTTGAATGCCATTGTCTTGCAGTTGTAAAATACTTTTCATTTGTGTATGTATTTCTATTAAAAAGATAACAACATTATGTATTTTTTCGCCAACTATAGTTGATTCAAACTTGTTGTCGACTAGTAATAATCATTTAGCTGACCCAAAAATAATGATGTTTTGCTTCTCGACTAATTAAAAGTAATAAAATTTTAACTTGGTCTCAATTGTCAACATTTTTTATTTTCAACCAATATAACTTGGTGAATTTTTCTTTCCCAACGTTGGTACTTTTTGAAAAATATATTTTTCTTCCTAACCAACCGGAGTTGACACTTTTAGGAATATCGTTGCCTCCTAACCAAACCGAGTTGGCATTTTTAGGAGTATGGTTTCCTAACCAACCGAAGTCGGTATTTTTAGGAATATTTTTGCCTCCTAACCAAAGGAGTATGGTTTCCTAACCAACCGAAGTCGGCATTTTTAGGAATGTCGTTCCCTAACCAAACCGAGTTGGCATTTATAGGGATATCGTTCCCTAACCAAACCGAGTCTGAATTTTTAAGGATATTTTGCCTCCTAACCAAACCGAGTTGGAATTTTTAGGAGTATGGTTTCCTAACCAACCGAAGTCGGAATTTTTAGGAATATTTTTGCCGAGTTGGCATTTTTAGGGATATTTTGCCTCCTAACCGAACCGAGTTGGCATTTTTAGGAGTATGGTTTCCTAACCAACCGAATTCGGCATTTTTAGGAATATTTTATCCTCCTAACCAAATCGAGTTGGAATTTTTAGGAATGTCTTTCCCTAACTAAACCGAGTTGGCATTTTTAGGGAAATTTTGGTATTGCTGAGCAGCGTAGTGTGTAGCACTAGTATTCCCCGAAAAACTTTCAATAAAAGGAAAGAGGCTGACAAAATATCATCGTTTTTTTCATACTGATGGAACTGCTTTACATTTTACATCACTGATAGTACTTGCGTAGGTGTTCAGCATTCCATGCATTCTTAAACTCTTCTCCTTCTAAAGTTGTTATTCGGTATGTTCCTGGTCGAACAACTTCTGTAACTCGGTATGGTCCATGCCAGTTTGCCTCCAACTTATTGTGCTTCTGAATGACCCTCTTTAGCACGTAATCTCCTTCTTTTAGGTCCCACTTCTTCACCCTCTTATTGTAGAACAGAGTTGTTCATTGTTGGTAAGAGGCATTCCTAATGGCCGCTTCTTCTCTAACTTCCTCGAGCATGTCCAAATCCAATCTTCTCATTAAGTCGCTGATTGGGGAGTTAAAATTCAACACACTGTGTGTTAGGAGACCCAACTCGCCAGGTATTACAACCTCACTTCCAAATGACAGAATATATGGGGATTCTCCAGTTGCTGCTCGAGGAGTAGTACGATAAGCCCATAATACTTACTGTAACTCGTTAATCCAATTTTCTTTTGCCTCACTTAACCTTTTCTTCAAAACATTTAGCAGTGTCCTGTTTGTCACTTCAGTCTGTCCATTGCTTTGGGGGTGACCTAGAACTAAATGGAGCTTCAAAATGTTGGATTAATGGCAGTAGGCAGCGAATTCCTCATTATCAAATTACGTTCCATGGTCAGTGATGAATGCATGAGGAAGACGATACCTACAAATGATATTTTTCCAGACAAATTGATATACCTTCTCGTAAGTCATGTCGACAAGAGGCTCAGCTTCTACCCACTTAGTAAAATAATCCACTGTGAAGACGAGGTATTTAAACCTTCCCCTGGTCGTTGGCAGTGGCCCTACCAAATATATCCCCCACATGGAAAATGGCCAAGGGGAAGTGATAGGCGTCAACAATGCTTGTGGAGTTCTTCGGATGGAGGAAAAATCCTGGCACTTGTCACATTTCTTGGCATAGGCTATCCAATCATCCCTCATCATTGGCCAATAATATCCCTGCGTTATTATTCTTTGCAAAAGAGTCTGACCTGCTACATGGTCTCCACAGGACCCTTCATGGATCTCTTCAATCAATTCTTTCACCTCGGAGGGATGTACACATCTTTGCAATCCTGACATGATTCCTCGTCTCTACAAAACACCATTAGTTAGTACATACCGAGCAACTTTAAACTTCAATTTCTTGGCAGCGAGCTTATCCATCGGTAATTTTCCCTCCTCAATATATGCCATGATTGGAACCATCCAAGATGGTCCTAAATAAAGGGTGATAAAATTCATCCTCAGGTCTTCATCTATGCTCCGACTATCTAACACTTTAATTGGTATCATTCTTCGTAGCTCGGTATGAGTAGCTGATGCTAGTCGAGCCAGGGTGTCTGCTCTTGCATTCTCCATTCTCGGTATTCTGATCAAATGAATGGCAATAAATTCTGATACCAACTCCATCACCTTTGCATGATACTTGATTATTAATTCTCCTTTGGTTGCATATGTTCCCAACATCTGATTCACAATTAATTATAAATCACTGAATATTATAACCTATTTCACCTCCATAGTTTTTGCCAAATTAAGTCTTGCTATCATGGCCTCATACTCAGCCTCATTATTGGAAGCTTTGAATTGAAATCGCAGTGCATATTCCATGTCGGCTTCGTCTGGGCTGTTCAAAATGATCCCTGCTCCACAGCCTGTAGTACAAGATGAGCCATCTACATACAACCTCCAAATAGGCAACTCGTCTTCTAATTTCTGATCTGACAGAGTTCCTCGGTGAAATATTTGTTACTTTTTTTCACCATCCCTTGATTTTTCTTTTTCTTTGTCGACCATCCCTTCTTGCCCTTTTACTAACCTAAGTTGGTCTGAGCTCGAATTTGATGATCCTGTCACATCCACTTGCCCTTTTACCAAGTTAAGTTGGTCTGAGTCAGTGTTTGTTGATCGTGTAACATCCATAGGTTGATCGGTGAGTTTCTTTTGCTCCTCGGGGGTATCAGGATAGGTGAATTCTGTTATGAAATCTGTTATTTCTTGCCCTTTAAGCGATGACCTGGGTTCATAAATTATATCATATTCACCGAGCTCTATTGCCCTGTACATCAATCTCCTTGATTTTTCTGGTTTATGAAGGGCTTGTCTCAATGGCATGTTGGTATATACGACTATGGTATGGGGCTAGAAATATGGCCTCATTCTCCTACTTGCCTCAATTAGTGCCAGTGCTAATTTTTCCAGCTTTGGGTACCTAATCTCTGCTCCTCGGAAGGCCTTACTTGTGTAATAAATTGGCTTTTGCACTCCATTCTCCATTCTGATCAATGCCGAGCTAACTGCATTCTCTGATACTGCTAGATGCAAGTATAATTTTTCTCCCATTACTGGCCTGGACAACAGTGGAGGTGCTCCCAGATACTTCTTTAAGTCTTGAAAGGCTTTCTCACATTCATTATTCCACTCGAAAGTTTTTCGGAGTGTTTTGAAGAACGAGATACATCTATCAGTTGCTCGGGATACAAATCTGTTGAGCACTGCTGCTCGTCCTGTAAGACTTTGCACTTCTTTCTTCGTTGTTGGAGATCGTAACCCTAATAGAGCTTTGATCTTTTTTGGATTTGCTTCAATGCCTCGCTGATTGACGATGTACCCGAGGAACATTCCTTCTCGTACTCCAAATATGCACTTCATCGGGTTCAGCTTCATTTGGTATTTATCCAGTTGATCAAAGGTCTGACCTAAGTGAACTAGATGATCGGCAGCTATCTTACTTTTCGTCAGCATGACATCGACATAGACTTCCATGTTGCTACTGATTTATTCGGCAAAGACCTTGTTCATCAGCCGCTGATATGTCGCACGTGCATTTTTCAAACAAAAAGGAATAACATTATAACGATAAGTTCCCCTAGGGGTAATAAAATAAGTACTTTCCCTGTCTCCAGGTTTCATTTTGATCTGGTTGTAACCAGAGTAAGCATCCATGAAGCTGAGTAGCTCGTGTCCCGAGGTAGCATCCACCAGTTGATCAATTCGGGTCAACGAAAAGTGATCTTTTGGTCACGCTTTGTTGAGATCGGTGAAATCAACACACATCCTCCATTTGTTGTTTTTCTTCTTTACCATCACCAAATTTTCTAACCAGTCTGGGTATTTAACATCTTCAATGAAATGAGCTTTCTGGAGCTTCTCGACCTCCTCTTGTATAGCTTGATTCTTCTCGGGACTAAATACTCTTCTTCTCTGCTTTATAGGCTTGATCTCCTTATTCACGTTGAGATCATGACATAAGAAGTTTGGGTCTATCCCTGGCATGTCTTCATGACTCCATGCAAAAGTTTTCCTTCTATTTCTTAGGAAAGTTATCAACTCTTATTTTATTGATGCATCCAACGATGAACCTATTTGAGTTGTTCGTTCAGGGTGCTCGTCGTCCAGAATGACATTTTCTGTAGCTTCCACCACTTGTCCTTTTATAAGTTGAGATTTATCTCTAGGATCCAATGTTTCAGTTTATGTGCCTTCATCCACTTGATATGTAGTAGTCTTTTTCCTCAACTCCTCCAATTCCTCTTATTCGGCAGATGAATAATAACATTCCCGAGCTATTTTTTTATAATCTTTCACAACTCCTACTCCAAAGTTTGTTAGGAATTTTAAGCACTGATGTACTGTAGATGGGACTGCTTCGAACTTCTTCAATCCTACCCTTCCCAAGATGATGTTATAGGCTGACTGAACATTCTTATCCATCACGAAAAAGCGTATTCTTTTTGTTCGACAAGCAGGCCATGTACCAATGAATATTTCCAACTTGATCATCCCAAGTGGAAAAACTTTCTCGCCAGCAAAACCATGTAGAGGTCTGTGATAAGGCTCCAGTTGAGATAACTTTAGATTTAAACTATCGAAGCAGGAGTAGAACATGATGTTTGTCGAGCTACCATTATCTACCAGAACTCTTGAAATCATTACTTCTTTCATCCTCATTTTGATCACCAAAGGGTCATCGTGAGGGTATAGGACACCTGCGAGGTCATTTTTTGAAAAACCAATCACCTGCTTCTCTTTGTTTACCTTTCTCGGGCTATCCTCCTCAGCCAAATTTATCCGTTGAATATATGAGCAAGCTTGAGCCTCACAGAGGTAAGCTTTTCTTTCTGCAGTAAGGTCTCCTCCTACTGTGTCTCCACCTATAATAACATTACAATCAAATGACCCAAAACGTATTAAAAATACCTCGCGTTCCAGTTGCCTTGGCCTTTTGGGGAGATCGGGATCATCCTTTGTATCATCTTCATGATCTCTTTTCCTGTTCTCCTCTGCCCGACGAGGAGACCTAGACCTTTATCTTATTCGGTCTTCATTTCCTCTTTCATTTCTACGATCAACATACATTGACAGTTTTCCTCGTCTAATGAGTGTTTCGATCTCATTCTGGAGAGCTATGCAATTTTAATCATATGGCCATGATCCTTGTGAAACTCGCAATATTTTTCCCTATTCCTTCTGTCAGGGTCTGCCTTCATTTTCTTTGTCCATTTTAACTCCTCGTTATTCTTGATTTCTTTCAAGACATGGTTGATACCCATCTTCAAAGGAGTATAATTATCAAACTTCTTGAAGACTTCCCATGACGACCTATTTTTGGATTGTTTGTCACCACCATTGCCCTTATGCTCTTTCTTCTTAGCTTTGTCGACTTCCACCTTGGTTTTTTTATCGATATTCTTCTTCGCAGCCATAGCCTCCTCGGCATTCATGATTTTGGATGCTTTTGCCATCAACTCCGACATGGTTGTAGGCGGATCTTTAGCAAAAGTGTAATACAACTTATTGGGCAATAGCCCACTCATCAAGGCGATGATTGCTGTCTTTTCTTCATAATCTATGACTTCTAGTTTCTCGTTATTAAAACGAGTTATGTAGTCTCTAGTACTCTCACCAGCTTTTTGTCTAACACTTAACAAATGCGCTACTCATTTTACTGGCTTTACCCCAAAACAGAAATTCCCAATGAATAATTCGGCCAGCTGAAAGAAAGTTGAAATCTTACCCCGAGGAAGATTATTGTACCATATCTGGGCAGATCCAGTAAGAGTTCCCGAGAATGCTCTACATCTCATCTCATCGGGAACAACATAGATGTCGGCGGCAGCTTGATATTGCTCTATGTGAAGAACATGATCTGTCTTTCCATCATATTTGTGGGTCACAACAGGTGCTTTGAACTTTGACAGTGTGGTAAAATCCACAATGGCTTTGACAAAAGGCGTCCCTTCAACAAAAGTTTATTGTAGTGGGTTCCCTGCCTTATCCATTTCTCCCAATCTATCTTCCAGCCTCTGAATAAAGCCTTTTCACGCGTCATTTCCTTCCTCGGGCCTATTGGTTCGAGTAACTGATCGAGCTGATGTGGCTTCCTAAGATTTATCTTGACAAGCAGCTGGTCGTGATTGTGCTGAACCTTCTCTTAGATCTGATGGTTGTCGAAAACTCCTCGACATGGCCTTAGGTGGACTTTTATTCCTCCTAGGTTCTAATCGACTGAAAGGAGACACCCTGCTCAAACTTTCCAGGGCACTGGTCCTCTCTAGAGAGTTAGTAATACGTTGTTCAATATCTGTGGCCCGTATTGACGAAGTTCGCCCAGGTTGATAAGAGAAATCATCAGATTCCTCATTATGATATGAATCAGTACGTCTGGATCGTGACGAAAGTAAATGGGTTCGCTTTTGACCACTTCGTTGTCCCGAATGGGTAGGTGCACTGCCATGAAGGGTTTGTATGAGTTGTTGCATGATTTCTTGCATGGCGGTCTGGCCCTGGCCCAGATTTGTCATTATTGCAACCAGATCTGGAACGGTTGATGGTGCAGATGGATTTGAAGGGTTTCCAGTGTTTCGATTGCCGAATTCAGGATTATCAGCCATTGGTGATGAATTGTTTTGGTGAAAAACGATAATAACAGTCGATTCCCACAGATGACGCCAATATGTTGATGTAAAAAATTAGATTGCTTCTAATTATTTAATCACAGATAAATTTAAATAAGACAAAGAATTTTTAAAGTGGTTCAGCCTTATAAGAATGGCCTATGTCCACTGTTTCTGTTATTGCCAAATGTTTGGGAATTCTCGATTACAGGATTGATCAAGAAATTCCGTGTCCCCCTTTGAATGAGGATGATACAATGTATTTATAGCCTTTAGGCTGTACATGTGAAAGGGTAAATAATTAATTCCCCTTAAGCATATACATCTGTAAGCATTCAATGAATAGTTAAATTGTTGATTATCTGGCAATTAATCTTATGGTCGAGATGCAGCTCGGACCGCCTTAGTTGCTCGACATTCAGGAGTTCCTCGGAGCAGTGCAGGTCCTCGAAGCAATGAAGTTCCTCGGAGTATCTGAGTTGATCGGGGAGGCAGAGTTCCTCGTTCTTAAAGTGATTGTAGAATTGTCTATAGGTGCCAAGTAACCTGACATGTGTCTTCTTGTGATTCGTCCACATTAGTACGTTAATTTTGGTATCAACAAGTGGATTTTGATTTTTATTGGCGTAAGTTTCATGTAGAAAAACCCTAGTTTTGAAATAAATGAATTTGAGGGCATATAACTCATGAAATTTGTGTAGAGATGATGAAATTAGAATTTTGTTGTACTAATAATAAAATCTATGTGGTATTCGATTGAAGATAATTAAATGGATTATTCGGTGTTTATGATGATGTGATAATTAAATTAAGATTTAATTGAATTTGACTATCATGCGTATTTTTTGTGAGTTGATTTATTATGATTAATTGTGTGACTTGTTGGTATTATTATATTGTCATTGTGACGATAGGTTGTTGGTTTTTTTTCTCTCCCTATTTTTTAGGATGCCTTCCAGGTAAGGGACTAGTGGGTATGCCTTTTGATGATTTACGAATTCTAGGTATGGGACTAGTGAGGGTAGATTATCACATTTTTTCATCTTGGGGGTCGGTTGATTTTTTATATTTTATCATCATTATGCTAGCCTAGGCATGAGCTTAGGTACATATTTAAGTTAAAAATTCATCATATTGATGGGGTAGGACATAATGATAACTTGGGGACCCTTAGGTATGGGGCTAAAGGGTATTTTGAAAATCTCACATCGATTACAAGGGTGGGGTAGTTTATAAATTGTGAAATTGAGAATTAATGCCTAAGATAAAAATGGGTATTAAAATTTGTGGTGGGACAATATGGCTGGGCCAACAGTTTAAATGGTCCAGAGGATGATTTATGATGTATCATGTGTGGAACCTTGTTATGGGGCAGGGTCGACAGTTTAAACGGATCAGAGGACATTTGACAAGGGGACACTTTGGTGTAGTACAACCCGGGGCGGGAGGACAACTATAATAAGAAGTGAGAACAATAATAAAAGTTGGTTTATTTAATTAAATTAACATCGTGGGACTTGGGAATTTAAAATCATATTGGTGTGCCTTTTTAAATGAGGATCTATGCGGGTAGTTAGTGATTTATAGTTATCGCGTTTAATTATCCCGTTTAATCTAAAATATTCTATTGTGATATTTGTTGGGTATAATGCTACTGTCTAGATTCAAGGATCCTATTTGAGGGGAGTAGCGTGTATTCATGGTCGGGGCTCTGACCTCGTACGTTGACTAACTTTTTAGGAAATAGTATTTAGAGAAGATGCATAAGATTGTTTGAAGATTTTATTGGAGGTGAAGTCGGAGTTGCTTTACCTTATGCGTATTGACTTAGTTTAGTTTTCCATTCCATCGTATTTACTTCAAGACTCAGTTTATGGAGTTTATTGCTCCATTTGATTTCAAAGTTGTATGTGATTTACTTAGTTATTTCACTGTATTGAATTGGAGATTATTCAATTTCATATTAATAGAGATTGGATATTTTATAGCTTAGTTGGATGGTTTACCTATTGGGATTGATTATCATTTATCCCGTGGATTAATTTTATATGCCTCATATCTATCTGAGGCTACAAATGGTATTTTATTTACTCATGCCGACTTAGTTTTCGTAGTGGCCGATGCCAGAATTACGCGAGGTGTGACATTGTACTTTCCTCGCACTCCCTTGCACAGAATACCTAATCGTTCAATCGATACTTTTTGTTATCTTGCGCCATGATCAAGGGTTCCGTTGCTAGAGGAGCAAGCCTTGATGTCACATCACCCGTATTTAATAGATAAGAATATAGAGAAATTAATTAGGCTAGTTGTAAATTTTTATTGTAATGTGACATTTAATAACAACCATTTTCATTATAACTACATCGTGCCACAACAACGGCTTAAATTCACTGTTTGATTGTGCCATTGTTTTTCATCTTTTATTATTCTCACATGCTTCATATTTTTCGCATAAAATTAATGTGATGAACATATTCCAAAATTAATCATGTTAAAAGTAATTGAAAATAATGTAAAATTTGAAATAATATAAACTTACTTTTTCCATTCTTTAACATCTTCATATGTGTCAAATAAATAACGATCTACTTATTCGTGTTGCAAACACGTTAATTTAACTCATTGACCCATCACATGACCACCCTCATCGATGAACTCATCAATGTCATTCACGCTACTCGGGTCAAGCATATACGCTCGAGTGTAGATTGATGACTTCGTGGCAATGTATTCCTCTGTAATTGATCCTTCAATGTATCTTGTATTCTTTATGTATTCTTCAAAAACTTTCATCAATAGTTCAAATGGATACATCCACCAATATCTAACTGGGCCACAAATAAGTGCCTCGTCACATAGGATTATAAACAAGTGAACACTTATGTCAAAGAATGATAGGATAAAGTACTACTCCAACACACAAATCGCTTTGGTCACCCCCAATTTTGCGGCCACTATGTGATATGGATTGACTACCTTCTTGGATAAAAGTGAAAAGAAGATACTAATTTGCATAATAGGCCTCCGTAAATCCTTTTGCTTGGAGAAAAAGTGCTTCAAGAATTGAGGAACCAATTGCATGATCACATGGTAATCGTGGGACTTACACCTATGTAATCATGGGTTGCATAATGCACAATCCTTTGCAAGTTGGACAAAACATTATATGTATCCTTCAAATTATATATTATGTCTAAAAGATCCTTCCTCTCCTCACTCGTCAAAGTAAACACACCAAGCGGAATTATTGTTTGTCCCCTACTATCTTATTTCAACCCTAGTTGTGGTTTAACTTTCAATTATTTAAGGTCTTTTCATGCATTTTCTCCATCCTTCGAATGACTCCCCCCAAGGCATGTTCCCACAAAATGTTCAACGATGTTTTTCTCGACATGAATCACATCCAATACATGGCCCACTGAGTTATTCCTCCAATAAGGCAAGTCAAATAAAATTGAACTCCTAGAACATGCCTTTCTTGTCTCAGTTTCATTCCTAGTTGGGGTCTTCTTATGCTTGATGTTCTTAAATTTAGGATTGTTACTTGGAATATTAGGCCAACAACCAGAATGTTTACTTTGAAGTTTTTAACCTGAAAGTTTTCTTCTCATTAGCCTATGTTCAACCATGCGCGATAAAAAAATTGGAACCTTTCTCAAATCTAAAACTATTGAGGGGGGGGGGGGGGGGGGGGGTAAAACCCTCCTCTGACATTGGTATACGTTTTTTGAGCTAGCGAGGAGATGAAGAGATTTTGTCTCCTTTCCATAGTCAGGACACCCCAAATAACCATGCACTACACAACCGGATAATGTCCCATAAGCTCGAAAATCATGAATTTCCCACATCAACATAGCTTTTTTCTTAAACTCTTATTATCTAAAAGAGTAAAATGCATGCACACCATCTTCCCATAACTCATGTAATTCTTCTCCTAAAGGAGCCATGTGGACATCGATGTCCTCACTTTGTGCCTTTTGCCCAAGTATCAACAAACACAACATTAAAAAATCAGGTCTCATACACTGTGAAGGAGGGAGGTTGAGTGGGGGCTAAGATCACTGGACATACACTCTGATTGGTGCTTAGATTTCCAAATGGATTGAAACCATCTGTTGATATTGTTAAACTAATGTTACGTTATTCTCGAGAAAATTGGAATACTTATAACTCATCCTCCTCCAAGCTGTAGAATCAATAGGATTACGCATGAGAGTATCCCCTACTTTTGCCCTAGCATGTGAAGTAATTGCCTCCGCTATCCATGGTACTTTGAAAAAAATTCTTTGTTCTAGGCCCAACGGGAAAATATTTCAACATTTTTTGAGGCACTTTTGATATTGTGCCTTCCTTGCCAATAGATTGGACATGTTTATGTTCATCGCATATCGGACACCGATATATATTTTCAAACTCCTTTTGATAGAGTATGAACTCATACACACAAGCATGAATTGATTTATAATTCATTCCCAAACCTTTCAAATTGTTCTTCATAACTGGATAGCTATTTGGAAGCGTATTCTCCTTGGGTAGCAAGGCCTTCACCCAATTCAAAATTCCTCTAACGCTATTTCCAGACTAACCAACCATGGCATGTAAATTTGTTTGATCGTTCTCACAACAAGTGTAAGTGTTGGGTCCCATAAATTTTAAACTTTGGTAGTCATCGTCAAGGTTTATCCAGGTATATTTTTTAGCACCTACCCTTGTACATCGTCAATGACCTCATTCTTTTCCACTTCATGACCTCCGTATGCTTCATCAACTAAATCCTCTAACATAAAATGATCTACGTTTTCCTCCTACCCATGTACATCTATCTTACTTGTTAAAGGTTGTTGTGAAGGTTGTTGGGGGATAAAAGGAACTGCGCATCCCTATGAAAAGTCCAAAATCGATAACTATCTTGCATACCACATCTTAACTAGTGTAGTTCAATTGTTTTCCACTTAAACACCTTTCCATTCTTACACGTAGCACACGACTACGGAAACTCTTCATCAATATGACATCTCATTGCATATTTCACAAATTCATTAGCAACTTTGTGAAACACATCCCCTAAGCTATTTGTCTGACCCACTCACTCTTTGTATTTAGGATATCCCATCACAGCTACTACAAATAATCATCTATTATAGATAAGAAGCGTATATTCGTGGATTACTATAAACAAAATTGTAAACATTTTGTTCCAAATAGTATAAATAATCAACTATTGAATGTGTATGCATAAGAACTAAAATGCTAGTTTCTATGCGCACTACATGTAAATTTACACATTGGCTATCTATTGCAGCTCCCGTTATTGCCTATTACTTTTTGTATAAAATTTATAGTATGTTCCATTTAATTATGTCTTATTTATATTATGTTTTTATTTTTCAAATTCAAAGTGAAATTCAATTTATAATAATAATTCCGATTTCCTCCATCTCCTCTGAAGGGCGAGGGGTTCTCTCCCATTCAATACCGCATATTTATGTAACATACTTGACAACTCCTGCACATTGTTCCAATTTGAGGAAATTTAGCAACATATCCCCATAGTTCTACAAGTACATGAGTGAGTGTTATTTCAATTTATGTACCCAGAGAACATTAAGATAAAACTGCAGAACTTCCTCCAAAAGTAACAATCTTAAGCCATTAAGAATATTATTATACAAAAAATATACAGCCCAAAATTGTCCGAACGGAACAATTCAAGAGATATTATTAGAGGGCTAATGACCCTTGAATAGGTCTAAGTGCTACTGAATGTTTCATTTAATGTAATTTAAAAGTCTATTATCTATGAGCATTATATGTAGTTTCAAGTATGTTTCATTTAATTATCATATGTCCGTTGGCATGCCACTCTCGAACGGGTCGTGACACAAAGTAATTTTAGAAAAATGTTGAAAACTCCCCCCCCCCCCCATTTGGAAAATAATCCAGTGGTTAGGACACTTCCAAAATTAACCAACCCGACAAATTAAGAGAATATACTTATTTAAGGATTTATTATTGTGAATTAAATTAAGAATTTAAAAAAAATAAACAACCAACTTCCATATCCAATTACGGGACAATTCGAGAGATCTCATTACAGGGGTAACAATTTAAAAGTCGAGTATTTATGCGCACTATATGTAATTTCAAGTATGTTTCATTTAGTTATCATAAGTCCGTGGTCGTGCCACTCTCGAATGGGTCGTGATACAAAGTAATTTTAATAAAAAGTTGACCCCTCACCCCCTATTTGGACAATAATCTAGTAGTCGTGCCGGATCCAAAATTAGCCAACCCAACAAATGAAGAAAATATAATTATTCAAGGACATATTAGTGTGAATTAAATTAAGGATTTAAAAAAATTAAACAACCAACTTCCATATCTAGCCACATTCGTCCATTATAATCCAACAACAACAAACCCACAAATGTGTATCCAGTAATCATTCTAATTCATCTACTCAACTAATTCATTTCCAACAACATAAGAAATTAAATACATATGACTAATTAGCTACAATCCCTAAATAATAACAACAAATCAGCATTAACAATTTCTAACCAATATCAAACCTCTATAACAATAGACAAACAACATATATAATGTGAAATTATTTTCATTCTCTAAACAATAAGATTCAATCAAAATTAATAATGCCTGTTAATTTCAATTCGAACTAACACCACCAAATAAACAATAACAAATAACAATACCAATTCACATTAAAATTAACAAATAAAAATAGATATTAATCATGCGAGAGAATAGAGAGAAAATGGAGGGAAACGAAGAGGAGGGAAAAAGAGGTAGTAAGGTTTTTTGTTAAAAAAGTTGTTATGGACGTGTCAAGGTCTTTCACTGCGACAACCCCTAGTATCTAACATGTCACGGTCAATTATCCTAAAAAAAACACCTATTTTTTTCTCACGATTAATGAGCCTGAGAATCCTAGACAACTCAAAGGGAAAAATTTAGCCTTTTTGGTATAGTGATGAGCATGAAAAATGTATCCTATACTAGACATGGTAACCACCGTTTATTCAACTGTGAAAATTCCTTAAGATTTCCTAAGACTCTCAAATCTAAGGGAATCTAAGGTCTTGGTTAATATATCGGCTAATTAGATGTCAGTGGATACGAAACTCAAGGACAAGACCTTCTCTTCGACTAACTCAGGGATAAATTGCTCTCGTATCCTAACTTGTTTTGTCTGTGAATGGTGGACTAGATTGCAGGATATGTGTATCATGCTCGTGTTATCACATGAATTAGTTATGGTGTCCTATGATATCCCATAATCCTCCAGCATCTCCCTCATCCACAAGAGTTGCATGCTACAACTCCCGACGGTTGTGCACTCGGACTTCTTAGTGGACAAAGAGAAGGATTTTGCTTCATTATTAACCAAGTGACAAGAGAAGAACAAAAATTGAAACACCCACCAGAAGTGCTCCAACATCCATCTGCATCCCCAGCCCAATCGGCATCTGAATAGGCGAATAATCGTTCATTGGTATTAAAGGAATTCCAAATGTTATAAGAGAGAGTGTCACTCACGTATTTGATAATATCTTTAAGAGTGAGTAAGTGTTACTCTTTCGGGGATTATCAGTATCGTGCACAGACTCCAACTCTAAAGGTGTAGTCAGGATGACAGGAATTTAAGTATATAACACTACTTATTATACTCCGATACATGGTTTTCTCTATTGTATGAATTACACTGGTCCCGTGCGAGGTGCTCGTGCCTCCTCCGGGACCTTTTTACGGTTTTTGTACTCTTTTCCCCCTTGACGACATATTTTAAAGCCTAAGTCTAATTTTTGGCAAATTCTAGTTTTTTACACAAACCGAGTGTCCACTGACTAAGTCGTCGATTCATACGAGTTACGTTGGTCCGGTGCGTGGTGCTCGTGTCTCTTACGGGGCCGTTTTATTGCTATTTTACATTCTCAGCCTATAACGGCATGTTTTAAAGCCTAAGTCCATTTTTTGTCAAAATTCTTTTCATTTACTCATACCGGGAGTCCGATGACTACGTCGTTGGTTCGCACGAATGGCATTGGTCCTGTGCGAGGTGCTTGGGCCTCTTACAGGTCCCTTTTGGGGTTGTTTTATGTTCTCAGCCTTTGACAACGTGTTTTAAAGACTAAATCCAATTTTTTAAAAATTCTTATCATTTACTCAATCAGAAAGTCCGGTGTGTTCGTCCTCATTTCGTACGAGTTACATTTGTCCCTTGCGAGGTGCTCGTGCCTCTTACGGGTTCATTTTTTGGTAGTTTTACATTCTCATCCTTTGGTGACATATTTTCAAATCTAAGTCTATTTTTTTCCTAAATTCTAGTCGTTTACTATATTCGGAAGTTCGGTGACTACGTCGTCAGTTCGTACGAGTGATACTTGTCCCGTACGAGGTGCCCGTGCCTCTTACGGGACTGTTCTGTGACTGTTTTTTAGAATCTCCCTTTGACGGCATGTTATAAAGCATAAGTATATTTTTTTCAAATTCTTATCATTTACTCAAACCCAGAGACTGGTGACTACGTCCTCAGTTCATATGAGTTACAATTGTCCCGTATGAGGTGCTCATGCCTTTTACGGGACCCTTTTATAGCTATTTTACGTTCTCACCTTTTGACGGCATGTTTTAAAGCCTATGTCAATTTTTTTTACAAATTCTTATCATTTACTTAAATTGGGAGTCCGATGATTACATTGTCAGTTCATTAGAGTTACGTTGGTCCCGTGCAAGGTGCTCATGCCTCTTATGGGACCATTTTGTGGTCGTTTTATGTTCCCACCATTTGTCAGGATGTTTTAAAGCCTAAGTATATTTTTTTGCAAATTCTTGTCTCTTACTCAAATCGAGAGTCCGATGACTACGTCGTCGGCTCATACGAGTTACATTGGTACCGTGCACCGTGCTCGTTCCTCTTACGAACCGTTTTGTTGATATTTTACGCTCTCACCCTTTGACAGCATGTTTTAAAGCCTAAGTCTATTTTTTTTCAAATTCATGTCATTTACTCAAACCGAGATTTTGGTGACTACATCGTCAAGTCGTATGACTTACATTGGTCCCGTGCGATGTTCTCGTGCCTCGCCCGGGACCGTTTTGTCGTTATTTTATGTTCTGACCCTTTGACGGCATGTTTTAAAGCCTAAGTCTATTTTTTGAAAATGATTGTCATGTACTCAAACCGGGAGTCCGGTGACTACATCATCAGTTTGTACGAATTTCATTAGTCCCCTGGGAGGTGCTCGTGGCTCCTACGGGACCCTTTTGTGGGTGTTTTACGTTCTAACCATTTCACGACATTTTTTATCGCCAAAGTCTATTTTTTTGAACAATCTAATCTTTTACTCAATCTGAAATTCTAGTGACAACGTCGTCAGTTCATACGAGTTACATTGGTCTTGTGAAAGATGCTCGTGCCTCTTACGGGACCATTTGGTGTTTGTTTTACATTCTCAAACTTTGATGCCATGTTTTAAAGTTAATGTCTAAATTTTATCAAATTCTTGTCGTTTACTCAAATTAGGAGTTTGGTGCCCCTTTTGTTGGTGTTTTACGTTCTCACCCTTTCATGACATATTTTACAGCCAAAGTCTAATTTTTGTAAATTCTTTTCTTTTACTCAATCCAAAAGTCCAGTGACTACTTTGTAGGTTCATACGAGTTACATTGCTATTGTGAAAGATGCTCGTGCCTCATACAGGACCGTTTTGCGCTTGTTTTACAATCTCAACCAGTGACGGCATGTTTTAAAGACTATGTCTAAATTTTTGCAAATTCTTATCGCTTACTCAAACTGGGAGTTCGGTGACTACGTCGTCGGTTCTTTCGAGGTATATTGGTCCCGTGCGAGGAGATCATGCGTCTTACGGCACCCTTTTTTAGTTCTTTACATTCTCACCCTTTGATCATATGTTTTAAATCCCAAGTCTATTTTTAGCAAATTCTTGCTGTTTACTCAAACTAGGAGTTCGATGAGTACGTCGTTAGTTCGTTCAAGTTACATTGTTCTCGTGCAAGGTGCTCGTGCCTCTTACGGGACCGTTTTATTACTATTTTATCCTCTCACCCATTTTAGACATGTTTTAAAGATTAAGTCCATTTTTTTGCAAATTCTTTTCGTTTGCTCAAACTGGGAGTCTGGTGACTACGTCATCGGTTCGTACGAGTTACAGTGGTCCTGTGCGAGATGCTCGTGCCTCTTACGGGTCTAGATTCTGGTTGTCTTATGTTCTCACCTATTCATGGCATGTTTTATATCCTAAGTATAGTTTTTGCAAATTCTTTCCATTAACTTAAATCGGGAGTTCGGTTATTGCGTCATCGATTCATACGAGTTACATTGGACCTGTGCGAGGTGCTCGTGCCTCTTATGGGACCGTTTTATGGCTCTTTTACGTTCTATACCTTTGAAGACATGTTTTAAAGCCTAAGTATATTTTCTTGAAAATTCTTGTCATTTCCTCAAACTGAAATACCGATGAATACGTCGTCGGCTCGTACGAGTTACATTGGTCCCGTACGAGGTGCTCGTGACTCGTACGGCTCCGTTTTGTCGTTGATTTACGTTCTCACCCATTGACGGCATGTTTTAAAGCCTGTCCATTTTTTTGCAAATTCTTTTCGTTTACTCAAACTGGGTGTCCAGTGACTACATCTTCGGTTTGTATGAATTACATTGGTCCCTTGCAAGGTTCTCGTGCCTCTTTCGGGACCCTTTTGTGGTTGTTGTACGCTCTTCCCCTTTGATGGCATATTTTACAGCCCAACTCAAATTTTTGGAAAATTCTAGTTTTTTACGCAAACTGGGAGTCCACTGACTACGTCGTCGGTTCATACGAGTTACAGTGGTCCGGTGCGAGGTGCTCGTGTCTCTTACGGGGCCGTTTTTTTGCAATTTAACATTCTCAGACTTTGACGGCATGTTTTAAAGCCTAAGTCCATTTTTGTGCAAATTCTTTTCATTTACTTATACCAGGAGTCCGGTGATTACGTCATTAGTTCGTACGAATGGCATTGGTCCCGTGCGAGGTGCTCGTGCCTTTTACGGGTCCTTTTTGCTGATGTTTTATGTTCTCACCCTTTGAAGGCGTGTTTTAAACCGTAAATATAATTTTTTGCAAATTCTTGTCATTTACTCAATCCGAAAGTCCGGTGACTTCGTCCTCATTTCGTACGAGTTATATTTGTCCCGTGCGAGGTGCTCGTGCCTCTTACGGGTCTATTTTTTGGTAGTTTTACATTCTCACCCTTTGACGACATATTTTAAAGTCTAAGTCTATTTTTTTCCTAAATTCTAGTCGTTTACTATATTCAAAAGTTCGGTGACTACGTTGTCAATTCGTACGAGTGATATTTGTCCCGTGCGAGGTGCCCGTGCCTCTGACAGGACTATTTTGTGACTATTTTTTGGTATCTCCCTTTGACGGCATGTTATAAAGCCTAAGTCTAATTTTTTTTTTGCAAATTCTTATCGTTTACTCAATCCCAGAGTCTGGTGACTACGTTGTCGGTTCATATGAGTTACAATTGTCCCGTACGAGGTGCTCGTGCCTTTTACGGGACCTTCTTATGGCTATTTTACGTTCTCACCTTTTGATGGCATGTTTTAAATCCTATGCAATTTTTTTTACAAATTCTTGTCATTTACTTAAATTAGGAGTCCGGTGATTACATCGTCAGTTCATATGAGTTACGTTGGTCACGTGCAAGGTGCTCGTGCCTCTTATGGAACCGTTTGTGGTCGTTTTATGTTCCCACCATTTGACGGTATATTTTAAAGCCTAAGTATATTTTTTTCCAAATTCTTGTCTCTTACTCAAATCGAGAGACTGGTGACTATGTCGTCAGCTCGTACGAGTTACATTAGTACCGTGCACCATGCTCGTTCCTCTTACAGGACCGTTTTAATGCTATATTATGATATCACCCTTTGACGGCATGTTTTAAAGCCTAAGTCTATTTTTTTACAAATTCGTGTCATTTACTCAAACCGAGATTTTGGTGACTAATCGTCAAGTTGTATGACTTACATTGGTTCCGTACGATTTTCTCGAGCCTCGTACGGGACCGTTTTGTCATTGTTTTACGTTCTGACCCTTTGACGGGATGTTTTAAAGTCTAAGTCTATTTTTTGAAAATTCTTGTTGTGTACTCAAACCGGTAGTCCGGTGACTACACCGTCGATTTGTACGAATTACATTGGTCCCTGGTAGGTGCTTGTGCCTCCTACGGGACCCTTTTGTTGGTGTTTTATGTTCTCACCCTTTCACGACATATTTTACAGCCAAAGTCTAATTTTTGTAAATTCTTTTCTTTTACGTAATCCGAAAGTCCAGTGACTACTTTGTAGGTTCATACGAGTTACATTGCTATTGTGAAAGATGCTCATGCCTCATACAAGACCCTTTTTTGCTTGTTTTACAATCTCAACCATTGACGGCATGTTTTAAAGACTATGTCTAAATTTTTGAAAATTCTTATCGCTTACTCAAACTGGGAGTTTGGTGACTACGTCGTCGGTTCTTTCGAGTTATTTTGGTCCCGTGCGAGGAGCTCATGTGTCTTACGGGACCCTTTTTTAGTTCTTTTACATTCTCACCCTTTGATCATATGTTTTAAATCCCAAGTCTATTTTTAGCAAATTCTTGCTATTTACTCAAACTAGGAGTTCGGTGACTACGTCGTTAGTTCGGACAAGTTACATTGTTCTCATGCGAGGTGCTGGTGCCTCTTACGGGGCAGTTTTATTACTATTTTATGCTCTCACCCATTTTAGGCATGTTTTAAAGCATAAGTCCATTTTTTTGCAAATTCTTTTCGTTTGCTCAAACTGGGAGTCCGGTGACTATGTCATCGGTTCGTACGAGTTACATTTGTCCTGTGCGAGATGCTCGTGCCTCTTACGGGTCTAGTTTCTGGTTGTTTTACGTTCTCACCTATTCATGGCATGTTTTATAGCCTAAGTCTAGTTTTTGCAAATTCTTGTCATTAACTTAAATCGGGAGTTCGGTTATTGCGTCATCGATTCATACGAGTTGCATTGGACCTGTACGAGGTGCTCGTGCCTCTTATGGGACCGTTTTATGGTTCTTTTAGGTTCTAGCCCTTTGAAGACTTGTTTTAAAGCCTAACTATATTTTCTTGAAAATTCTTATCGTTTCATCAAACTGAGAGACCGATGAATACGTCGTCGACTCGCACGAGTTACATTGGTCCCGTCCGAGGTGCTCGCGACTCATACGGCTCCGTTTTGTCGTTGTTTTATGTTCTCACCGATTGACGGCATCTTTTAAAGCCTATCCATTTTTTTTGCAAATTCTTTTCGTTCACTCAAACCGGGAGTCCAGTGACTACATGGTCGGTTAGTATGAATTACATTGGTCCCTTGCGAGGTTCTCGTGCCTCTTCCGGGATCATTTTGTGGTTGTTGTACGCTCTTCCCCTTTGACAACATATTTTACAGCCCAAGTCAAATTTTTGGAAATTTCTAATTTTTTACGCAAACTAGTAGTCCACTGACTACGTCGTCGGTTCATACGACTTACAATGGTCCGGTGCGAGGTGCTCATGTCTCTTACGGGGCCGTTTTCTTGCTATTTTACATTCTCAGACTTTGACGGCATGTTTTAAAGCCTAAGTCCATTTTTGTGCAAATTCTTTTCATTTACTTATACCAGGAGTCTGGTGACTACGTCATTAGTTCGTACAAATGGCATTGGTCCCGTGCGAGGTGTTCGTGCCTTTTACGGGTCCTTTTCGCTGATGTTTTATGTTCTCACCCTTCGACGGCGTGTTTTAAATCCTAAATATAATTTTTTGCAAATTCTTGTCATTTACTCAATCCGAAAGTCCGGTGACTTCGTCCTCATTTCGTACGAGTTACATTTGTCCCGTGCGAGGTGCTCGTGCCTCTTACTGATCTGTTTTTTTGTAGTTTAACATTCTCACCCTTTGACGACATATTTTAAAGTCTAAGTCTGTTTTTTTTTCCTAAATTCTAGTCATTTACTATATTCGAAAGTTCGGTGACTACGTTGTCAATTCGTACGAGTGATATTTGTCCCGTGCGAGGTGTCCGTGCCTCTTACAGGACTGTTTTGTGACTATTTTTTGGTATCTCCCTTTGACGGCATGTTATAAAACCTAAGTCTAATTTTTTTTTGCAAATTCTTATCGTTTACTCAATCCCAGAGTCTGGTGACTACGCTGTCCGTTCATATGAGTTACAATTGTCCCGTACGAGGTGCTCGTGCCTTTTACGGGACCTTTTTACGGCTATTTTACGTTCTCACCTTTTGATGGCATGTTTAAAATCCTATGCCAATTTTTTTACAAATTCTTGTCATTTACTTAAATTGGGAGTCCGGTGATTACATCGTCAGTTCATATGAGTTACGTTGGTCCCATCCAAGTTGCTCGTGCCTCTTATGGAACCGTTTTGTGTTCGTTTTATGTTCCCACCATTGACACTAAGTTTTAAAGCCTAAGTATAGTTTTTGCAAATTCTTGTCTCTTACTCAAATCGAGAGACTAGTGACTATGTCGTCAGCTTGTACGAGTTACATTAGTACCGTGCACCGTGCTCATTCCTCTTACGGGACCGTTTTATTACTATTTTATGCTATCACCCTTTGACGGCATGTTTGAAAGCCCAAGTCCATTTTTTTACAAATTCGTGTCATTTACTAAAACTGAGATTTTGGTGACTAATCGTCAAGTTGTATGACTTACATTGGTTCCGTCCGATTTTCTCGTGCCTCGTACGGGACCGTTTTGTCATTGTTTTACGTTCTGACCCTTTCACGGGATGTTTTAAAGCCTAAGTCTATTTTTTGAAAATTCTTGTTGTGTACCCAAACTGGTAGTCCGGTGACTACACCGTCGGTTTGTACGAATTACATTTGTCCCCTGGGAGGTGCTTGTGCCTCCTACGGGACCCTTTTGTTCGTGTTTTACGTTCTTACCCTTTCACGACATATTTTACAACCAAAGTCTAATTTTTGTAACTTCTTTTCTTTTACTCAATCCGAAAGTTCAGTGACTACTTTGTAGGTTCATACGAGTTACATTACTACTGTGAAAGATGCTCGGGCCTTATACAGGACCGTTTTGCGCTTAATTTACAATCTCAACCATTGACCGCATGTTTTAAAGACTATGTCTAAATTTTTGCAAATTCTTATCGCTTACTCAAACTGGGAGTTCGGTGACTACGTCGTCGGTTCTTTCGAGTTATATTGGTCCCGTGCGAGGAGCTCATGCATCTTACGGGACCCTTTTTTAGTTCTTTTACATTCTCACCCTTTGATCATATGTTTTAAATCCCAAGTCTATTTTTAGCAAATTCTTGCTATTTACTCAAACTAGGAGTTCGGTGACTACGTCATTAGTTCGTACAAGTTACATTGTTCTCATGCGAGGTGCTCGTGCCTCTTACGGGACCGTTTTATTACTATTTTATGCTCTCACCCATTTTAGGCATGTTGTAAAGATTAAGTCCATTTTTTTGCAAATTCTTTTCATTTGCTCAAACTGGGAGTCCAGTGACTACGTCATCAGTTCGTACGAGTTACATTGGTCCTGTGCGAGATGATCGTGCCTCTTATGGGTCTAGTTTCTGGTTGTTTTACGTTCTCACCTATTCATGGCATGTTTTATAGCCTAAGTCTAGTTTTTGCAAATTCTTGTCATTAACTTAAATCGGGAGTTCGGTTATTGCGTCATCGATTCATATGAGTTACATTGGACCTGTGCGAGGTGCTCGTGCCTCTTATGGGACCCTTTTATGGCTCTTTTACATTCTAGCCCTTTGAAGACTTGTTTTAAAGCCTAAGTATATTTTCTTTAATATTCTTGTTGTTTTCTCAAACTGAGAGACCGATGAATACTTCGTCGGCTCGTACGAGTTACATTGGTCCCGTCCGAGGTGCTCGTGACTCGTACGGCTCCGTTTTGTCGTTGTTTTACATTCTCACCCATTGACGGCATGTTTTAAAGGCTGTCCATTTTTTTGCAAATTCTTTTCGTTTACTCAAATCGGGCGTCCAGTGACTACATCGTCGGTTTGTATGAATTACATTGGTCCCTTGCGAGGTTCTCGTGCCTCTTCCGGGACCATTTTGTGGTTGTTGTATGCTCTTCCCCTTTGACAGCATATTTTACAGCCCAAGTCAAATTTTTGGAAATTTCTAATTTTTTACGCAAACTAGTAGTCCACTGACTACGTCGTCGGTTCATACGACTTACAGTGGTCCGGTGCGAGGTGCTCATGTCTCCTACGGGGCCGTTTTCTTGCTATTTTACATTCTCAGACTTTGACGGCATGTTTTAAATCCTAAGTCCATTTTTGTGCAAATTCTTTTCATTTACATATACCAGGAGTCCGGTGACTACGTCATTAGTTCATACGAATGGCATTGGTCCCGTGCGAGGTGTTCGTGCCTTTTACTGGTCCTTTTTGCTGATGTTTTATGTTCTCACCCTTTGACGGCGTGTTTTAAACCATAAATATATTTTTTTGCAAATTCTTGTCATTTACTCAATCCGAAAGTCCGGTGACTTCGTCCTCATTTCGTACGAGTTATATTTGTCCCGTGCGAGGTGCTCGTGCCTCTTACGGGTCTATTTTTTGGTAGTTTTACATTCTCACCCTTTGACGACATATTTTAAAGTCTAAGTCTATTTTTTTCCTAAATTCTAGTCGTTTACTATATTCAAAAGTTCGGTGACTACGTTGTCAATTCGTACGAGTGATATTTGTCCCGTGCGAGGTGCCCGTGCCTCTGACAGGACAATTTTGTGACTATTTTTTGGTATCTCCCTTTGATGGCATGTTATAAAGCCTAAGTCTAATTTTTTTTTTGCAAATTCTTATCGTTTACTCAATCCCAGAGTCTGGTGACTACGCTGTCGGTTCATACGAGTTACAATTGTCCCGTACGAGGTGCTCGTACCTTTTACGGGACGTTTTTATGGCTATTTTACGTTCTCACCTTTTGATGGCATGTTTAAAATCCTATGCCAATTTTTTTACAAATTCTTGTCATTTACTTAAATTGGGAGTCCGGTGATTACATTGTCAGTTCATATGAGTTACGTTGGTCCCGTGCAAGGTGCTCGTGCCTCTTATGGAACCGTTTTGTGGTCGTTTTATGTTCCCACCATTTGACGGTATGTTTTAAAGCCTAAGTATATTTTTTTGCAAATTCTTGTCTCTTACTTAAATCGAGAGACTGGTGACTATGTCGTCAGCTGGTATGAGTTACATTAGTACCGTGCACCGTGCTCGTTCCTCTTACAGGACCGTTTTAATGCTATTCTATGATATCACCCTTTGACGGCATGTTTTAAAGCCTAAGTCTATTTTTTTACAAATTCGTGTCATTTACTCAAACCGGGATTTTGGTGACTACTCGTCAAGTCGTATGACTTACATTGGTTCCATGCGATTTTCTCGTGCCTCGTACGCGACCGTTTTGTCATTGTTTTATGTTCTGACCCTTTGACGGGATGTTTTAAAGCCTAAGTCTATTTTTTGAAAATTCTTGTTGTGTACTCAAACTGGTAGTCCGGTGACTACACCGTCGGTTTGTACGAATTACATTGGTCCTCTGGGAGGTGCTTGTGCCTCCTACGGGACCCTTTTGTGGGTGTTTTATGTTCTCACCCTTTCACGACATATTTTACAACCAAAGTCTAATTTTTTGTTAATTCTTTTCTTTTACTCAATCCGAAAGTCCAGTGACTACTTCGCAGGTTCATACGAGTTACATTCCTTTTGTGAAAGATGCTCGTGCCTCTTACAGGACCGTTTTGCGCTTGTTTTAGAATCTCAACCATTCACGGCAGGTTTTAAAGACTATGTCTAAATTTTGCAAATTCTTATCGCTTACTCAAACTGGGAGTTCGGTGACTATGTCGTCGGTTCTTTCGAGTTATATTGGTCCCTGTGCGAGGAGCTCATGCGTCTTACGGGACCCTTTTTTGTTTCTTTTACATTCTCACCCTTTGATGACATGTTTTGAATCCCAAGTCCATTTATAGCAAATTCCTGTTGTTTACTCAAACTAGGAGTCCGGTGATGACGTCGTCAGTTCGTACAAGTTACATTGTTCTCGTGTGAGGTGCTCGTGCCTGTTACAGGACCGTTTTTTTACTGTTTTACGCCCTCTCCCTTATTAGGCATGTTTCAAAGCTTAGGTCCATTTTTTTGCAAATTCTTTTCGTTTACTCAATCTGGGAGTGCGGTGACTACATCATTGGTCCGTACGAGTTACATTGGTCCCATGCGAGATGCTCGTGCCTCTTACGGGTCTAGTTTGTGGTTGTTTTACGTTCTCTACGATTCATGGAATGTTTTATAGCCTAAGTGTATTTTTTGCAAATTCTTCTCATTAACGTAAATCGGGTGTCCGATTATTTTGTCGTCAATTTGTACGACTTACATTGGACCTGTACGAGGTGCTAGTGCCTCTTATGGGACTGTTTTAAGGTTCTTTTACATTCTAGCCCTTTGAAGACATGTTTTAATGCCTAGGTATAACCTTTTACAAATTTTTGTCATTTCCTCAAACCCGGAGTCCGATCACTACATCGTCAGCTCGTACGAGTGACATTGGTCCCGTCCGAGGTGCTCGTGACTCGTACGGCTCCGTTTTGTCGTTGTTTTACATTCTCACCCATTGACGGCATGTTTTAAAGGCTGTCCATTTTTTTGCAAATTCTTTTCGTTTACTCAAATCGGGCGTCCAGTGACTACATCGTCGGTTTGTATGAATTACATTGGTCCCTTGCGAGGTTCTCGTGCCTCTTCCGGGACCATTTTGTGGTTGTTGTATGCTCTTCCCCTTTGACAGCATATTTTACAGCCCAAGTCAAATTTTTGGAAATTTCTAATTTTTTACGCAAACTGGTAGTCCACTGACTACGTCGTCGGTTCATACGACTTACAGTGGTCCGGTGCGAGGTGCTCATGTCTCCTACGGGGCCGTTTTCTTGCTATTTTACATTCTCAGACTTTGACGGCATGTTTTAAATCCTAAGTCCATTTTTGTGCAAATTCTTTTCATTTACTTATACCAGGAGTCCGGTGACTACGTCATTAGTTCATACGAATGGCATTGGTCCCGTGCGAGGTGTTCGTGCCTTTTACGGGTCCTTTTTGCTGATGTTTTATGTTCTCACCCTTTGACGGCGTGTTTTAAACCATAAATATAATTTTTTACAAATTCTTGTCATTTACTCAATCCGAAAGTCCGGTGACTTCGTCCTCATTTCGTACGAGTTATATTTGTCCCGTGCGAGGTGCTCGTGCCTCTTACGGGTCTATTTTTTGGTAGTTTTACATTCTCACCCTTTGACGACATATTTTAAAGTCTAAGTCTATTTTTTTCCTAAATTCTAGTCGTTTACTATATTCAAAAGTTCGGTGACTACGTTGTCAATTCGTACGAGTGATATTTGTCCCGTGCGAGGTGCCCGTGCCTCTGACAGGACAATTTTGTGACTATTTTTTGGTATCTCCCTTTGATGGCATGTTATAAAGCCTAAGTCTAATTTTTTTTTTGCAACTTCTTATCGTTTACTCAATCCCAGAGTCTGGTGACTACGCTGTCGGTTCATACGAGTTACAATTGTCCCGTACGAGGTGCTCGTACCTTTTACGGGATGTTTTTATGGCTATTTTACGTTCTCACCATTTGATGGCATGTTTAAAATCCTATGCCAATTTTTTTACAAATTCTTGTCATTTACTTAAATTGGGAGTCCGGTGATTACATTGTCAGTTCATATGAGTTACGTTGGTCCCGTACAAGGTGCTCGTGCCTCTTATGGAACCGTTTTGTGGTCGTTTTATGTTCCCACCATTTGACGGTATGTTTTAAAGCCTAAGTATATTTTTTTGCAAATTCTTGTCTCTTACTTAAATCGAGAGACTGGTGACAATGTCGTCAGCTGGTATGAGTTACATTAGTACCGTGCACCGTGCTCGTTCCTCTTACAGGACCGTTTTAATGCTATTCTATGATATCACCCTTTGACGGCATGTTTTAAAGCCTAAGTCTATTTTTTTACAAATTCGTGTCATTTACTCAAACCGGGATTTTGGTGACTACTCGTCAAGTCGTATGACTTACATTGGTTCCATGCGATTTTCTCGTGCCTCGTACGCGACCGTTTTGTCATTGTTTTATGTTCTGACCCTTTGACGGGATGTTTTAAAGCCTAAGTCTATTTTTTGAAAATTCTTGTTGTGTACTCAAACTGGTAGTCCGGTGACTACACCGTCGGTTTGTACGAATTACATTGGTCCTCTGGGAGGTGCTTGTGCCTCCTACGGGACCCTTTTGTGGGTGTTTTATGTTCTCACCCTTTCACGACATATTTTACAACCAAAGTCTAATTTTTTGTAAATTCTTTTCTTTTACTCAATCCGAAAGTCCAGTGACTACTTCGCAGGTTCATACGAGTTACATTCCTTTTGTGAAAGATGCTCGTGCCTCTTACAGGACCGTTTTGCGCTTGTTTTAGAATCTCAACCATTCACGGCATGTTTTAAAGACTATGTCTAAATTTTGAAAATTCTTATCGCTTACTCAAACTGGGAGTTCGGTGACTATGTCGTCGGTTCTTTCGAGTTATATTGGTCCCTGTGCGAGGAGCTCATGCGTCTTACGGGACCCTTTTTTGGTTCTTTTACATTCTCACCCTTTGATGACATGTTTTGAATCCAAAGTCCATTTTTAGCAAATTCCTGTTGTTTACTCAAACTAGGAGTCCGGTGATGACGTCGTCAGTTCGTACAAGTTACATTGTTCTCGTGTGAGGTGCTCGTGCCTCTTACAGGACCGTTTTGTTACTATTTTACGCCCTCTCCCTTATTAGGCATGTTTCAAAGCTTAGGTCCATTTTTTTGCAAATTCTTTTCGTTTACTCAATCTGGGAGTGCGGTGACTACATCATTGGTCCGTACGAGTTACATTGGTCCCATGCGAGATGCTCGTGCCTCTTACGGGTCTAGTTTGTGGTTGTTTTACATTCTCTACGATTCATGGAATGTTTTATAGCCTAAGTGTATTTTTTGCAAATTCTTCTCATTAACGTAAATCGGGTGTCCGATTATTTTGTCGTCAATTTGTACGACTTACATTGGACCTGTACGAGGTGCTAGTGCCTCTTATGGGACTGTTTTAAGGCTCTTTTACATTCTAGCCCTTTGAAGACATGTTTTAATGCCTAGGTATAACCTTTTACAAATTTTTGTCATTTCCTCAAACCCGGAGTCCGATCACTACATCGTCAGCTCGTACGAGTGACATTGGTCCCGTCCGAGGTGCTCGTGACTCGTATGGCTCCGTTTTGTCGTTGTTTTACATTCTCACCCATTGACGGCATGTTTTAAAGGCTGTCCATTTTTTTGCAAATTCTTTTCGTTTACTCAAATCGGGCGTCCAGTGACTACATCGTCGGTTTGTATGAATTACATTGGTCCCTTGCGAGGTTCTCGTGCCTCTTCCGGGACCATTTTGTGGTTGTTGTATGCTCTTCCCCTTTGACAGCATATTTTACAGCCCAAGTCAAATTTTTGGAAATTTCTAATTTTTTACGCAAACTGGTAGTCCACTGACTACGTCGTCGGTTCATACGACTTACAGTGGTCCGGTGCGAGGTGCTCATGTCTCCTACGGGGCCGTTTTCTTGCTATTTTACATTCTCAGACTTTGACGGCATGTTTTAAATCCTAAGTCCATTTTTGTGCAAATTCTTTTCATTTACTTATACCAGGAGTCCGGTGACTACGTCATTAGTTCATACGAATGGCATTGGTCCCGTGCGAGGTGTTCGTGCCTTTTACGGGTCCTTTTTGCTGATGTTTTATGTTCTCACCCTTTGACGGCGTGTTTTAAACCATAAATATAATTTTTTGCAAATTCTTGTCATTTACTCAATCCGAAAGTCCGGTGACTTCGTCCTCATTTCGTACGAGTTATATTTGTCCCGTGCGAGGTGCTCGTGCCTCTTACGGGTCTATTTTTTGGTAGTTTTACATTCTCACCCTTTGACGACATATTTTAAAGTCTAAGTATATTTTTTTCCTAAATTCTAGTCGTTTACTATATTCAAAAGTTCGGTGACTACGTTGTCAATTCGTACGAGTGATATTTGTCCCGTGCGAGGTGCCCGTGCCTCTGACAGGACTATTTTGTGACTATTTTTTGGTATCTCCCTTTGACGGCATGTTATAAAGCCTAAGTCTAATTTTTTTTTTGCAAATTCTTATCGTTTACTCAATCCCAGAGTCTGGTGACTACGCTGTCGGTTCATACGAGTTACAATTGTCCCGTACGAGGTGCTCGTACCTTTTACGGGACGTTTTTGTGGCTATTTTACGTTCTCACCTTTTGATGGCATGTTTAAAATCCTATGCCAATTTTTTTACAAATTCTTGTCATTTAGTTAAATTGAGAGTCCGGTGATTACATCGTCAGTTCATATGAGTTACGTTGGTCCCGTGCAAGGTGCTCGTGCCTCTTATGGAACCGTTTTGTGGTCGTTTTATGTTCCCACCATTTGACGGTATGTTTTAAAGCCTAAGTATATTTTTTTGCAAATTCTTGTCTCTTACTTAAATCGAGAGACTGGTGACTATGTCGTCAGCTGGTATGATTTACATTAGTACCGTGCACCGTGCTCGTTCCTCTTACAGGACCGTTTTAATGCAATTCTATGATATCACCCTTTGACGGCATGTTTTAAAGCCTAAGTCTATTTTTTTACAAATTCGTGTCATTTACTCAAACCGGGATTTTGGTGACTACTCGTCAAGTCGTATGACTTACATTGGTTCCATGCGATTTTCTCGTGCCTCGTACGCGACCGTTTTGTCATTGTTTTATGTTCTGACCCTTTGACGGGATGTTTTAAAGCCTAAGTCTATTTTTTGAAAATTCTTGTTGTGTACTCAAACTGGTAGTCCGGTGACTACACCGTCGGTTTGTACGAATTACATTGGTCCTCTGGGAGGTGCTTGTGCCTCCTACGGGACCCTTTTGTGGGTGTTTTATGTTCTCACCCTTTCACGACATATTTTACAACCAAAGTCTAATTTTTTGTAAATTCTTTTCTATTACTCAATCCGAAAGTCCAGTGACTACTTCGCAGGTTCATACGAGTTACATTCCTTTTGTGAAAGATGCTCGTGCCTCTTACAGGACCGTTTTGCGCTTGTTTTAGAATCTCAACCATTCACGGCATGTTTTAAAGACTATGTCTAAATTTTGTAAATTCTTATCGCTTACTCAAACTGGGAGTTCGGTGACTATGTCGTCGGTTCTTTCGAGTTATATTGGTCCCTGTGCGAGGAGCTCATGCGTCTTACGGGACCCTTTTTTGGTTCTTTTACATTCTCACCCTTTGATGACATGTTTTGAATCCCAAGTCCATTTTTAGCAAATTCCTGTTGTTTACTCAAACTAGGAGTCCGGTGATGACGTCGTCAGTTCGTACAAGTTACATTGTTCTCGTGTGAGGTGCTCGTGCCTCTTACAGGACCGTTTTGTTACTATTTTACGCCCTCTCCCTTATTAGGCATGTTTCAAAGCTTAGGTCCATTTTTTTGCAAATTCTTTTCGTTTACTCAATCTGGGAGTGCGGTGACTACATCATTGGTCCGTACGAGTTACATTGGTCCCATGCGAGATGCTCGTGCCTCTTACGGGTCTAGTTTGTGGTTATTTTACGTTCTCTACGATTCATGGAATGTTTTATAGCCTAAGTGTATTTTTTGCAAATTCTTCTCATTAACGTAAATCGGGTGTCCGATTATTTTGTCGTCAATTTGTACAACTTACATTGGACCTGTACGAGGTGCTAGTGCCTCTTATGGGACTGTTTTAAGGCTCTTTTACATTCTAGCCCTTTGAAGACATGTTTTAATGCCTAGGTATAACCTTTTACAAATTTTTGTCATTTCCTCAAACCCGGAGTCCGATCACTACATCGTCAGCTCGTACGAGTGACATTGGTCTCGTATGAGGTGCTCGTGCTTCTTATGGGACCATTTTGTCGCTGTTTTACGTTCTCACCCACTCACGGCATGTTTCAAAGCTTTTCCATTTTTTTCCAAATTCTTTTTGTTTACTCAGACCGGGATTCCAATGACTAGATCGTCTATTTGTATGAATTACATTGGTCCCGTGCGAGGTGCTCGTGCCTCTTTCGGGACCCTTTTGTGGTTGTTGTACGCTCTTCCCCTTTGACAGCATATTTTACAGCCCAAGTCAAATTTTTGGAAAATTCTAGTTTTTTACGCGAACTGGGAGTCCACTGACTACGTCGTCGGTTCATACGAGTTTCAGTGGTTCGGTGCGAGGTGCTCGTGTCTCTTACGGGGCCGTTTTCTTGCTATTTTACATTCTCAAACTTTGACGGCATGTTTTAAAGCCTAAGTCCGTTTTTGTGCAAATTCTTTTCATTTACTTATACCAGGAGTCCGGTGACTATGTCATTAGTTCATACGAATGGCACTCGTCCCGTGCGAGGTGCTTGTGCCTTTTACGGGTCCCTTTTGCTGATGTCTTATGTTCTCACCCTTTGACGGCGTGTTTTAAATCCTAAATATAATTTTTTGCAAATTCTTGTCATTTACTCAATCTGAAAGTCCGGTGACTTCGTCCTCATTTCGTACGAGTTATATTTGTCCCGTACGAGGTGCTCGTGCCTCTTACGGGTCTATTTTTTGGTAGTTTTACATTCTCACCCTTTGACGACATATTTTAAAGTCTAAGTCTGTTTTTTTCCTAAATTCTAGTCATTTACTATATTCGAAAGTTCGGTGGCTACGTTGTCAATTCGTACGAGTGATATTTGTCCCGTGCGAGGTGCTCGTGCCTCTTACAAGACTGTTTTGTGACTATTTTTTGGTATCTCCCTTTGACGGCATGTTATAAAGCCTAAGTCTAATTTTTTTTTTGCAAATTCTTATCGTTTACTCAATCCCAGAGTCTGGTGACTACGCTGTCGGTTCATATGAGTTACAATAGTCCCGTACGAGGTGCTCATGCCGTTTACGAGACCTTTTTATGGCTATTTTACGTTCTCACCTTTTGATGGCATGTTTAAAATCCTATGCTAATTTTTTTACAAATTCTTGTCATTTACTTAAATTGGGAGTCCGTTGATTACATCGTCAGTTCATATGAGTTACGTTGGTCCTGTGCAGGGTGCTCGTGCCTCTTATGGAACCGTTTTGTGGTCGTTTTATGTTCCCACCATTTGACGGTATGTTTTAAAGCCTAAGTATATTTTTTTGCAAATTCTTGTCTCTTACTCAAATCGAGAGACTGGTGACTATGTCGTCAGCTGGTACGAGTTACATTAGTACCGTGCACCGTGCTCGTTCCTCTTACAGGAGCATTTTAATGTTATTTTACGATATCACCCTTTGATGGCATGTTTTAAAGCCTAAGTCTATTTTTTTACAAATTCGTGTCATTTACTCAAACCGGGATTTTGGTGACTACTCATCAAGTCGTATGACTTACATTGGTTCCATGCGATTTTCTCGTGCCTCGTACGGGGCCGTTTTGTCATTGTTTTACGTTCTGACCCTTTGACGGGATATTTTAAAGCCTAAGTCTATTTTTTGAAAATTCTTGTTGTGTACTCAAACTGGTAGTCCGGTCACTACACCGTCGGTTTGTACGAATTACATTGGTCCCCTGGGAGGTGCTTGTGCCTCCTACGGGATCCTTTTGTGGGTGTTTTACATTCTCACCCTTTCACGACATATTTTACAACCAAAGTCTAATTTTTTGTAAATTCTTTTCTTTTACTCAATCCGAAAGTCCAGTGACTACTTCGCAGGTTCATACGAGTTACATTCCTCTTGTGAAAGATGCTCGTGCCTCTTACAGGACCGTTTTGCTCTTGTTTTAGAATCCCAACCATTGACGGCATGTTTTAAAGACTATGTCTAGGTTTTTGCAAATTCTTATCGCTTACTCAAACGGGGAGTTCGGTGACTACGTCGTCGGTTCTTTCGAGTTATATTGGTCCCTGTGCGAGGAGCTCATGTGTCTTATGGGACCCTTTTTTGGATATTTTACATTCTCACCCTGTGATGACATGTTTTAAATCCCAAGTCCATTTTTAGCAAATTCCTGTTGTTTACTCAAACTAGGAGTCCGGTGATGACGTCGTCAGTTCGTACAAGTTACATTGTTCTCGTGTGAGGTGCTCGTGCCTCTTACAGGACCGTTTTGTTACTATTTTATGCCCTCTCCCTTTTTAGGCATGTTTCAAAGCTTAGGTCCATTTTTTTGCAAATTCTTTTCGTTTACTCAATCTGGGAGTGCGGTGACTACATCATTGGTCCATACGAGTTACATTGGTCCCATGTGAGATGCTCGTGCCTCTTACGGGTCTAGTTTGTCGTTGTTTTATGTTCTCTACCATTCATGGAATGTTTTATAGCCTAAGTGTATTTTTTGCAAATTCTTGTCATTAACGTAAATCGGGTGTCCGGTTATTATGTCGTCGATTCGTAGGACTTACATTGGACCTGTGCGAGGTGCCAGTGCCTCTTATGGGACCGTTTTAAGGATCTTTTACATTCTAGCCCTTTGAAGACATGTTTTAATGCCTAGGTATAATTTTTTACAAATTCTTGTCATTTCCTCAAACCCGGAGTCCGATCACAACATCGTCAGCTCGTACCAGTGACATTGGTCTCGTATGAGGTGCTCGTGCCTCTTATGGGACCATTTTGTCGTTGTTTTACGTTCTCACCCACTCACGGCATGTTTCAAAGCCTGTCCATTTTTTTCCATATTCTTTTCGTTTACTCAAACCGGAATTCCAATGACTAGATCGTTTATTTGTATGAATTACATTGGTCCCGTGCGAGGTGCTCGTGCCTCTTTCGGGACCATTTTGTGGTTGTTGTATGCTCTGCCCCTTTGACGGCATATTTTATAGCCCAAGTCAAATTTTTGACAAATTCTAGTTTTTTACGCAAATCGGGAGTCCCAGAACTACGTCGTCAGTTCATACGAGTTACATTGGTCCCGTGCGAGGTGTTCGTTCATCTTATGGGACTGTTTTGTGACTTTTTTTGGTATCACCCTTCGACGGAATGTTTTAAAGACTGTCTATTATTTTGCAAATTCTTATCGTTTACTCAATCCGAGATTTTGGTTACTATGTTGTAGGTTCGTATGTGTTACATTGGTCCCATACGAGGTTCTCGTGCCTCTTACGGGACCGTTTTCTGGTTGCTTTATGTTCTCACCCTTTGACGCCATGTTTTAAAGCCTAAGTCTATTTTTTTCAAATTTTTGTAATTTACTCAAACTGGGAGTCCCGTGACTACGTCGTCGGCTCGTAAGAGCTACATTGGTCCAGTGCGAGGGGCTCATGCCTCTTATAGGACCATTTTCTGACTATTTTACGGTCTTACCCTTTGACGACATGTTTTAAACCCTTAGTCTATTTTTTTGCAAACTAGGATTCCGGTGATTACGTTGTCTGTTCGTACGAATTACAATGGTCCCGTGCGAGGTGCTCTTGCATCTTATGGTACCATTTATGGTTGTTTTACACTCTGCCCCTTTGACGACATATTTCAAAGACTGTCTAATTTTTTTAAAATTCAAGTCCTTTACTAAAACTGAGAGTTCGGTGACTACGTTGTCAGTTCTTACGAGATACATTAGTCCCGTGCAATGTGCTCGTGCCTCTTACGGGACTTTTTAGAGAATGTTTTACGTTTTCACCCTTTGAGGTCATATTTTAAATCCTGAGTCTATTTTTTTGCAAATTCTTGTTGTTTACTTAATTCGAGAGTCCACTGACTATGTTGTCAGTTCGTATGAGTTACGTTGGTCCCATATGAGGTGCTCGTTCCTCTTACGGGACCGTTTTGTGGTTGTTTTATGTTCTCACCCTTTGACAACATGCCTTAAAGCTTCAGTCAATTTTCTTGAAAATTCTTGTCGTTTACTCAAATTGGGAGTCCGCTGACTACGTCGTTGGTTCGTATGAATTACATTGGTTTCGTGTGATGTGCTGGTGCATCTTACGGGACCCATTTTTGGTTGTTTTATGTTCACACCCTTCCATGGCGTGTTTTAAAGCCTAAGTTTATTTTTTTTGCAAATTCGTGTCGTTTACTCAATTCGAGAGTCCGGTGACTTCGTCATTGTTTCTTATGAGTTACATTGGTCCCGTACGAGGTGCTCGTGCCTTTTATGGGAGCGTTTTATGTTTCCTTTACATCCTGACCCTTTGGTGGCATATTTTAAATCCTAAGTCTATTTTTTTACAAATTATAGTCGCTAACTAAAATTAGGAGTCTGGTGACTACGTCATCGGTTGGTACGAGTGATATTTGTCCCGTGCGAGGTGCTCGTGCCTCTTATGGGACCGTCTTGTGGTTGTTTTATGTTCTCACTATTTGACGGGATGTTTTAAAGCCTAAGAATATTTTTTTTCAAATTCTTATCGTTTAATCCAACCGAGAGTCCGGTGACTACGCCGTCGTCTCTACGAGTTACATTGGTCCTATGGGAGCTGCTCGTGCCTCCTACGGGACCCTTTCATCGGTGTTTTATGTTCTCAACCTTTCACGGCATGTTTTAATGCCTAAGTCTATTATTTTTGTAAATTCTTGTCATTTACTAAATTCGAAAGTCTGGTGACTACGTCGTCGATTTGTACTACATAAATTGGTCCCATGCAAGATGCTTGTGCCTCTTACGGGACCATTTTGTGTATGTTTTACATTCTCAACCTTTGACGGCATGTTTTAAAGCCTATGTCTAAATTTTTTCAAATTCTTATCATTTACTCAAACTGGGAGTGGGGTGACTACGCCGTCAGTTCTTACGAGTTATATTGGTCCCGTGTGAGGTGCTCATGCGTCTTACAGGACCCATTTTTGGTTCTTTTTCATTCTCCCCCTTTCATGGCATGTTTTAAATCACATGTCTATTATTTGCAAATTCTTGTTGTTTACTCAAACTGGTAATCCGTTGACTACATCGTCGGTTTGTACATGATACATTATTCTCGTGTGAGGTGCTCGTGCCAATTACGGGACCTTTTTGTTACTGTTTTACGTTCTCACCCTTTTATGGCATCTTTTAAAGCCTAACACCATTTTTTTGAAAATTCTTTTCGTTTACTTAATTTTGGAGTCCGGTGACTACGTCGTCGGTTCGTATGAGTTATATTGCTCTCGTGCGAGATGCTCGTGCCTCTTACAAGACGGTTTTGTGGTTGTTTTACGTTCTCACCCTTTCATTCAATGTTTTAATGTCTAAGTTTATTTTTTGCAAATTCTTATCATTAAGTTAAACTGGGAGTCCGGTTATTACGTCGTCGACTCGTACGAGTTACATTGGACCCGTGCGAGGTGCTCGTCCCTCTTACAGGACCATTTTGAGTCTCTTTGATGTTCTCACCCTTTGATGACGTGTTTTAAATCCTAAGTATGATGTTTTGCAAATTCTTGTCGTTTCCTCAAACCGAAAGTCTGGTGACTACGACGTCGGCTCCGACGAGTTACATTGGTCTCGTGTAAGGTGATCGTGCCTCTTAGGGGACCGTTTTGTCACTGTTTAACATTCTCACCCTTTGACGGCATGTTTTAAAGCCTAAGTCCATTTTCTTAAATATTCTTTTCATTTACTCAAACTGAGATTTCGGTGACTATGTTGTTGGTTTGCATGTGTTACATTGGTCCCATACGAGGTTCTCTTTCCTCTTACGGGACCATTTTCTGGCTATTTTACGTTCTCACCCTTTGACGCCATGTTTTAAAGCCTAAGTATATTTTTTTTCAAATTCTTGTAATTTACTCAAACTGGGAGACCAGTGACCACGTCGTCGTCTCGTACGAGCGACATTGGTCCTGTGCGAGGGGCTCGTGCCTCTTACAGGACCATTTTCTAACTATTTTACAGTCTTACCCTTTGACGACATGTTTTAAGGCCTCAGTCTACCTTTTGTAAAATTCATGTCATTTAGTCAAATAGAGATTCTGGTGACTACGTTGTCAGTTCGTACGAATTACAATGGTCCCGTGCGAGGTGCTTGTGCCACTTACGGTACAATTTGTTGTTGTTTTACGCTCTATCCCATTGACGGCATATTTTAAAGCCTGTTTATTTTTTTAAAATTCTAGTCCTTTACTAAAACAAGGAGTCCAATGACTACGTCCTCAGTTCTTACGAGCTACATTAGTCCCGTGCGAGGTGCTCGTGCCTCTTACGGGACTATTTAGAGACGTTTTTACGTTCGCACCCATTGACGGCATATTTTATATCCTGAGTCTATTTTTTTGCAAATTCTTGTTGTTTAATTAATTCGAAAGTCCAATGACTATGTCGTCAGTTCGTATGAGTTACATTGGTCCCATATGAGATGCTCCTGCCTCTTACGGGACAGTTTTGTGGCTGTTTTATGTTCTCACCCTTTGACAACATGTTTTAAAGCTTAAGTCTAATTTTTTGAAAATTCTTGTCGTTTACTCAAATCGGGAGTCTGCTGACTACGTCGTCGGTTCGTATGAATTACATTGGTCCCGTGTGAGGTTTTTATGCATCTTACGGGACCCTTTTTTGGTTGTTTTATGATCACACCCTTCCATGGTGTGTTTCAAATCCTAAGACTATTTTTTTTTCAAATTCTTGTCGTTTAGTCAATCCGACAGTCCGGTTACTTTGTTGTCAGTTCGTACGAATTACAATGGTCCCGTGTGAGGTGCTCTAGCCTCTTAGGGGACCGTTTTGTGTTTGTTTTACATCGCGATCCTTTGGCAGCGTATTTTAAATCCTAAGTCTATTTTTTTACAAATCCTAGTCATTTACTAAAATTGGGAGTCTGGTGACTACGTCATCAGTTGGTACGAGTGATATTTGTCCCGTGCGAGGTGCTCGTGCCTCTTATGGGACCTTTTTGTGGTTGTTTTACGTTCTCACTATTTGACGGGATGTTTTAAAGGCTTAGAATATTCTTTTTAAAATTCTTATCGTTTACTCAACTGAGAGTTCGGTGACTACGCCGTCGGCTCGTACGAGTTACATTAGTACTATGGGAGCTGCGCGTGCCTCCTACGGGACCCATTTATCGGTGTTCTTCGTTTTCAACCTTTCACGGCATGTTTTAATGCCTAAGTCTAATTTTTTTGTAAGTTCATGTCATTTACTCAATCCGAAAGTCCGGTGATTACGTCGTCGATTTGTACGAGTTAAATTGGTCCCGTGCAAGATGCTTGTGCCTCTTACGGGACCATTTTGTGTATGTTTTACATTCTCAACCTTTGACGGCATGTTATAAAGCCTATGTCTAAAAATTTTCAAATTCATAGCATTTACTCAAATTGGGAGTTGGGTGACTACGTCGTCAGTTCGTACGAGTTATATTGGTCCCGTGCGAGGTGCTCATGCGTCTTACGGGACCCTTTTTTACTTCTTTTAGATTCTCACCCTTTCATGGCATGTTTTAAATCACATGTTTATTTTTTGCAAATTCTTGTTGTTTACTCAAACTGGTAATCCGTTGACTACGTCGTCGGTTTGTACAGGTTACATTATTCTCGTGCGAGGTGCTCGTGCCTAGTACGGTACCGTTTTGTTACTGTTTTACGCTCTCACCTTTTTACGGCATCTTTTAAAGCTCAACTACATTTGTTTGTAAACTCTTTTCGTTCACTTAATTTTGGAGTCTGGTGGCTACGTTGTCGGTTCGTATGAGTTACATTTCTCCCGTGCAAGATGCTCGTGCCTCTTACAGGACGATTTTGTGGTTGTTTTACGTTCTCACCCTTTCATGGAATGTTTTAAAGCCCAAGTCTATTTTTTGCAAATTCTAGTCATTAAGTTAAACCAGGAGTCTGGTTATTACGTCGTCGATTCGTACGAGTTACATTGGACCCGTGCGAGGTGCTCGTTGCTCTTACAGGACCATTTTGAGTCTCTTTGACGCTCTCACCCTTTGATGACGTGTTTTAAATCCTAAGTATGATGTTTTGCAAATTCTTGTTGTTTCCTCAAACCGAAAGTCTGGTGACTACGACGTCGGCTCCGACGAGTTACATTGGTCTCGTGTAAGGTGATCCTGCCTCTTACGGGACCGTTTTGTCACTGTTTAACATTCTCACCCTTTGACGGCATGTTTTAAAGCCTAAGTCCATTTTTTTAAAAATTCTTTTCATTTACTCAAACTGAGATTTCGGTGACTATGTTGTTGGTTTGCATGTGTTACATTGGTCCCATACGAGGTTCTCGTGCCTCTTACGGGACCATTTTCTGGCTATTTTACGTTCTCACCCTTTGACGCCATGTTTTAAAGCCTAAGTATATTTTTTTCAAATTCTTGTAATTTACTCAAACTGGGAGTCCAGTGACCACGTCGTCATCTCGTACGAGCGACATTGGTCCTGTGCGAGGGGCTCGTTCCTCTTACAGGACCATTTTCTAACTATTTTACAGTCTTACCCTTTGACGACATGTTTTAAGGCCTCAGTCTACCTTTTGGCAAAATTCATGTCATTTAGTGAAATAGAGATTCTGGTGATTACGTTGTCAGTTCGTACGAATTACAATGGTCCCGTGCGACGTGCTTGTACCTCTTACGGTACAATTTGTTGTTGTTTTACGCTCTATCCCTTTGACGGCATATTTTAAATCCTGTTTATTTTTTTTAAATTCTAGTCCTTTACTAAAACAGGGAGTCCAATGACTACGTCGTCAGTTCTTACGAGCTACATTAGTCCCGTGCGAGGTGCTCGTGCCTCTTACGGGACTATTTAGAGACGTTTTTACGTTCGCACCCTTTGACGGCATATTTTAAATCCTGAGTCTATTTTTTTGCAAATTCTTGTTGTTTACTTAATTCGAAAGTCCAATGACTATGTCGTCAGTTCGTATGAGTTACATTGGTCCCATATGAGGTGCTCCTGCCTCTTACGGGACAGTTTTGTGGCTGTTTTATGTTCTCACCCTTTGACAACATGTTTTAAAGCTTAAGTATAATTTGTTGAAAATTCTTGTCGTTTACTCAAATCGGGAGTCTGCTGACTACGTCGTCGGTTCGTATGAATTACATTGGTCCCGTATGAGGTTTTTATGCATTTTACGGGACCCTTTTTTGGTTGTTTTAAGATCACACCCTTCCATGGTGTGTTTCAAAGCCTAAGACTATTTTTTTTTCAAATTCTTGTCGTTTAGTCAATCCGACAGTCCGGTTACTTTGTTGTTAGTTCGTACGAATTACAATGGTCCCGTGTGAGGTGCTCGTGCCTCTTAGGGGGCCGTTTTGTGTTTGTTTTACATCCTGATCCTTTGGCAGCATATTTTAAATCCTAAGTCTATTTTTTTACAAATCCGAGTCATTTACTAAAATTGGGAGTCTGGTGACTACGTCATCAGTTGGTACGAGTGATATTTGTCCCGTGCGAGGTGCTCGTGCCTCTTATGGGACCTTTTTGTGGTTGTTTTACGTTCTCAGTATTTGACGGGATGTTTTAAAGCCTAAGAATATTCTTTTTAAAATTCTTATCATTTACTCAACTGAGAGTTCGGTGACTATGCCGTCGGCTCGTATGAGTTACATTAGTACTATGGGAGCTGCGCGTGCCTCCTACGGGACCCATTTATCGGTGTTCTTCGTTTTCAACCTTTCACGGCATGTTTTAATGCCTAAGTCTAATTTTTTTGTAAGTTCCTGTCATTTACTCAATCCGAAAGTCCGGTGATTACGTCGTCGATTTGTACGAGTTAAATTGGTCCCGTGCAAGATGCTTGTGCCTCTTACGGGACCATTTTGTGTATGTTTTACATTCTCAACCTTTGACGGCATGTTATAAAGCCTATGTCTAAAAATTTTCAAATTCATATCATTTACTCAAATTGGGAGTTGGGTGACTACGTCGTCAGTTCGTACGAGTTATATTGGTCCCGTGCGAGGTGCTCATGCGTCTTACGGGACCCTTTTTTAGTTCTTTTAGATTCTCATCCTTTCATGGCATGTTTTAAATCACATGTCTATTTTTTGCAAATTATTGTTGTTTACTCAAACTGGTAATCCGTTGATTACGTCATCGGTTTGTACAGGTTACATTATTCTCGTGCGAGGTGCTCGTGCCTAGTACGGTACCGTTTTGTTACTGTTTTGCGCTCTCACCTTTTTACGGCATCTTTTAAAGCTTAACTCCATTTTTTTGTAAATTCTTTTCGTTCACTTAATTTTGGAGTCTGGTGGCTACGTTGTGGGTTCGTATGAGTTACATTGCTCCCGTCCAAGATGCTCGTGCCTCTTACAGGACGGTTTTGTGGTTGTTTTACGTTCTCACCCTTTCATGGAATGTTTTAAAGCCCAAGTCTATTTTTTGCAAATTATTGTCAATAAGTTAAACCAGGAGTCTGGTTATTACATCGTCGATTCGTACGAGTTACATTGGACCCATGCGAGGTGCTCGTGGCTCTTACAGGACCATTTTGAGTCTCTTTGACGTTCTCACCCTTTGATGACGTGTTTTAAATCCTAAGTATGATGTTTTGCAAATTCTTGTAGTTTCCTCAAACCGAAAGTCTGGTGACTACGACGTCGGCTCCGACGAGTTACATTGGTCTCGTGTAAGGTGATCGTGCCTCTTACGGGACCGTTTTGTCACTGTTTAACATTCTCACCCTTTGACGGCATGTTTTAAACCCTAAGTCCATTTTTTTAAAAATTCTTTTCATTTACTCAAATTGAGATTTCGGTGACTAAGTTGTTGGTTTGCTTGTGTTACATTGGTCCCATACGAGGTTCTCGTGCCTCTTACGGGACCATTTTCTGGCTATTTTACGTTCTCACCCTTTGACGCCATGTTTTAAAGCCTAAGTATATTTTTTTCAAATTCTTGTAATTTACTCAAACTGGGAGTCCAGTGACCACGTCGTCGTCTCGTACGAGCGACATTGGTCCTGTGCGAGGGGCTCGTGCCTCTTACAGGACCATTTTCTAACTATTTTACAGTCTTACCCTTTGACGACATGTTTTAAGGCCTCAGTCTGCCTTTTGGAAAATTCATGTCATTTAGTCAAATAGAGATTCTGGTGATTACGTCGTCAGTTCGAACGAATTACAATGGTCCCGTGTGAGGTGCTTGTGCCTCTTACGGTACAATTTGTTGTTGTTTTACGCTCTATCCCTTTGACGGCATATTTTAAAGCCTGTTTATTTTTTTTAAATTCTAGTCCTTTACTAAAACAGGGAGTCCAATGACTACGTCGTCAGTTCTTACGAGCTACATTAGTTCCGTGCGAGGTGCTCGTGCCTCTTACGGGACTATTTAGAGACGTTTTTACATTCGCACCCTTTGACGACATATTTTAAATCCTGAGTCTATTTTTTTGCAAATTCTTGTTGTTTACTTAATTCGAAAGTCCAATGACTATGTCGTCAGTTCGTATGAGTTACATTGGTCCCATATGAGGTGATCCTGCCTCTTACGGGACAGTTTTGTGGCTATTTTATGTTCTCACCCGTTGACAACATGTTTTAAAGCTTAAGTCTAATTTTTTGAAAATTCTTGTCGTTTACTCAAATAGGGAGTCTGCTGACTACGTCGTCGGTTTGTATGAATTACAATGGTCCCGTGTGAGGTTTTTATGCATCTTACGGGACCCTTTTTTGGTTGTTTTATGATCACACCCTTCCATGGCGTGTTTCAAAGCCTAAGACTATTTTTTTTTCAAATTCTTATCGTTTAGTCAATCCGACAGTCCGGTGACTTCGTTGTCAGTTCGTACGATTTACAATGATCCCGTGCGAGGTGCTCGTGCCTCTTAGGGTACCGTTTTGTGTTTGCTTTACATCCTGATCCTTTGGCAGCCTGTTTTAAATCCTAAGTCTATTTTTTTTACAAAATCTAGTCATTTTCTAAAATTGGGAGTCTGGTGACTACGTCATCAGTTGGTACGAGTGATATTTGTCCCGTGCGAGGTGCCCGTGCTTCTTATGGGACCTTTTTGTGGTTGTTTTACGTTCTCACTATTTGATGGGATGTTTTAAAGCCTAAGAATATTTTTTTTCAAATTCTTATCGTTTACTCAACTGAGAGTTCGGTGACTACGCCGTCAGCTCGTACGAGTTACATTGGTACTATGGGAGCTGCTCATGCCTCCTACGGGACCCATTTATCGGTGTTCTTCGTTCTCAACCTTTCACGGCATGTTTTAATGCCTAAGTCTAAGTTTTTTGTAAGTTCCTGTCATTTACTCAATCCGAAAGTCCGGTGATTACGTCGTCGATTTGTACGAGTTAAATTGGTCCCGTGCAAGATGCTTGTGCCTCTTACGGGACCATTTTGTGTATGTTTTACATTCTCAACCTTTGACAGCATGTTATAAAGCCTATGTCTAAAAATTTTCAAATTCATATCATTTACTCTAATTGGGAGTTGGGTGACTACGTCGTCAGTTCGTACGAGTTATATTGGTCCCGTGCGAGGTGCTCATGCGTCTTACGGGACCCTTTTTTAGTTCTTTTGGATTCTCATCCTTTCATGGCATGTTTTAAATCACATGTCTATTTTTTGCAAATTATTGTTGTTTACTCAAACTGGTAATCCGTTGACTACGTCGTCGGTTTGCACAGGTTACATTATTCTCGTGCGAGGTGCTCGTGCCTAGTACGGTACCGTTTTGTTACTGTTTTGCACTCTCACCTTTTTACGGAATCTTTTAAAGCTTAACTCCATTTTTTTGTAAATTCTTTTCGTTCACTTAATTTTGGAGTCTGGTGGCTACGTTGTGGGTTCGTATGAGTTACATTGCTCCTGTGCAAGATGCTCGTGCCTCTTACAGGACGGTTTTGTGGTTGTTTTACGTTCTCACCCTTTCATGGAATGTTATAAAGCCCAAGTTTATTTTTTGCAAATTCTAGTCAATAAGTTAAACCAGGAGTCTGGTTATTACGTCATCGATTCGTACGAGTTACATTGGACCCGTGCGAGGTGCTCGTGGCTCTTACAGGACCATTTTGAGTTTCTTTGACATTCTCACCCTTTGATGACGTGTTTTAAATCCTAAGTATGATGTTTTGCAAATTCTTGTTGTTTCCTCAAACCGAAAGTCTGATGACTACGACGTCGGCTCCTACGAGTTACATTGGTCTCGTGTAAGGTGATCGTGCCTCTTACGGGACCATTTTGTCACTGTTTAACATTCTCACCCTTTGACTGCATGTTTTAAAGCTTAAGTCCATTTTTTAAAAAATTCTTTTCATTTACTCAAACCGAGATTTCAGTGACTATGTTATTGGTTCGCATGTGTTACATTGGTCCCATACGAGGTTCTCGTGTCTCATACGGGACCATTTTCTGCTTGTTTTATGTTCTCACCCTTTAATGCCATGTTTTAAAGCCTAAGTCTATTTTTTTCAATTTCTTGTAATTTACTCAAACTGGGAGTCCGGTTACCACGTCGTCGGCTCGTACGAGCCACATTGGTCCTGTGCGAGGGGCTCATGCCTCTTACAAGACCATTTTCCGACTATTTTACCGCCTTACCCTTTGACCACATGTTTTAAGGCCTCAGTCTACTTTTTGGCAAATTCATGTCATTTACTCAAATAGAGACTCTGGTGATTACGTTGTCAGTTCGCAAGAATTACAATGATCCCGTGCGAGGTGCTCGTACCTCTTACGGTACAATTTGTGGTTGTTTTACGCTCTGCCCTTTGGACGGCTTATTTTAAAGCCTATCTTATTTTTTTTAAATTCTATTCCTTTACAAAAATCGGGAGTCCGATGAATATATCGTCAGTTCTTACGAGCTACATTAGTCCTGTCTGAGGTGCTCGTTCCTCTTACGGGACAGTTTAGAGGTTGTTTTACGGTCTCACCCATTGACGGCATATTTTAATCCTGAGTCTATTTTTTTGAAAATTCTTATTGTTTACTCAATTCCAGAGTCCAGTGACTATGTCGTCAGTTCGTATGAGTTACATTGGTCCCATATGAGGTGATCGTGCCTCTTACGGGACCGTTTTGTGGCCGTTTTATGTTCTCACCCTTTGAGGACATGTTTTAATTCTCCAGTCTAATTTTTTAAAAATTCTTGTCGTTTACTCAAACCGAGAGTCCGCTGACTACGACGTCGGTTTGTATGAATTACATTGGTCCCATGTGACGTGCTCGTGCAGCTTACGGGACCCTTTTGTGGTTGTTTTATTTTCTCACACTTCCATGGCATGTTTTAAAGCCTAGGTCTATTTTTTTGCAAATTCTTGTCGTTTACTCAATTCGATAGTCCGGTGACTTCGGCATCGTTTCGTCTGGTTATGTTGGTCTCTTGCAAGGTGCTCGCGTCTCTTAGGGGACCATTTTGTGTTTGCTTTACATCCGGACCCTTTGGCGGCGTATTTTAAATCCTAAGACTAACTTTTTACAGATTCTAGTCGTTTACTAAAAATGGGAGTTCGATGACTACGTCATCAGTTGGTACGAGTGATATTTGTCCAGTTCGAGGTGCCCGCGCCTCTTATGCGACCGTTTTGTGGTTGTTTTATGTTCTCACCATCTGATGGGATGTTTTAAAGCCTAAGAGTCTTTTTTTTCAAATTCTTGTCGCTTACTGAAATCGAGAGTCCGGTGACTATGTCGTCGGCTCATAAGAGTTACATTGGTCCCATGGGAGCTTCTCGTGCCTCTTACGGGACCCTTTTATGGGTGTTTTATGTTCTCAGCCTTTCACGACATGTTTTAAAGCCTAAGTCTAATTTTTTTCTAAATTGTTTTTGTTTACTCAAACTGGTAGTCCGTTGACTACGTCGTCAATTTTTACAAGTTACATTTTCCCGTGCGAGGTGCTTGTGCCTCTTACGGGACCGTTCTATTACTGTTTTACGCTCTCACCCATTTACGACATGTTTTAAAGCTTAACTCCTTTTTTTTTGCAAATTCTTTTCAATTACTCAATTTGGGAGTCCGGTGACTACTTGTATGAGTTACATTACCCCCGTGAGAGATGCTCGTGCTTCTTACAGGACGGTTTTGTGGTTGTTTTACATTCTCACCCTTTCCTAGAATGTTTTATAGCTTAAGTCTATTTCTTGCAAATTGTTGTCATTAAGTTAAACCGGGAGTTCGATTATTACGTCGTCGTTTCATACGAGTTACATTGAACCCGTGCGAGGTGCTCGTGCTTCTTATGGGACCATTTTGTGGCTCTTTGACGTTCTAACCCTTTGATGATGTGTTTTAAATCCTAACTATAATGTTTTGCAAATTCTTGCTATTTCCCCAAACCGAAAGTCTAGTGACTACGACGTCGGCTCCGACGAGTTACATTGGTCTCGTGCAAGGTGATCGTGACCGTTTTGTCACCGTTTAACTTTCTCACCCTTTGACGACATGTTTTAAATCCTAAGTCCATTTTTTTAAAAATTCTTTTAATTTACCCAAACCGAGATTTCGGTGACTATGTTGTTGGTTCGCATGTGTTACATTGGTCCCATACGAGGTTCTCGTGCCTCTTACGGGACCATTTTTTCGCAGTTTTACATTCACCCTTTGACGCCATGTTTTAAAGCCTAAGTGTATTTTTTTTTTAATTTCTTGTAATTTACTCAAACTGGGAGTCCGGTGACCACGTCGTCGACTCGTACGTGCTACATTGGCCCTGTGCGAGGGGCTCATGCCTCTTACAGGACCATTTTCCGACTATTTTACGGTTTTACCCTTTTGACGACATGTTTTAAGGCCTCAGTCTATTTTTGGGCAAATTCATGTCATTTACTCAAATAGGGATTCTGGTTATTACGTTGTCAGTTCGTACGAATTACAATGGTCCCGTGCGAGGTTCTCGTGCCTCTTACGGTACCATTTGTGGTTGTTTTACGCTCTGCCCCTTTGACGGCATATTTTAAAGCCTGTCTAATTTTTTTTAAATTCTAGTCATTTAGTAAAATCGGGAGACCGATGACTATGTCGTCAGTTCTTACGAGCTACATTAGTCTCGTGCGAGGTGCTCGTGCCTCTTACGGGACTGTTTAGAGAGTGTTTTACGTTCTCACCCTTTGACGACATATTTTAAAGCCTAAGTCTATTTTTTTGCAAATTGTTATTGTTTACTCAATTCGAGAGTCCCGTGACTATGTCGTTAGTTCGTATGAGTTACATTGGTCCCATATGAGGTTCTCGTTCCTCCTACGGGACCGTTTTGTGGTCATTTTATGTTGTGACCCTTAGACGACATGTTTTAAATCTTAAGTATAATTTTTTGAAAATTCTTGCTGTTTACTCAAACCGGGAGTCCGCTGACTACGTCGTCGGTTCGTAGGAATATCATTGGTCCCGTGTGAGGAGCTCGTGCATCTTACCAGACCCTTTTGTGGTTGTTTTATTATCTCACCCTTCCATGGCGTGTTTTAAAGATTAGGTATATTTTTTTGCAAACTCTGGTCGTTTACTCAATTCGACAGTTCGGTGACTACGTCATCGTTTCTTTTGAGTTGCGTTGGTCTCGTGCGAGGTGTTCGTGCCTCTTAGGGCACTGTGTTGTGTTTGCTTTACATCCGGACCCTTTAGCAGCATATTTTAAAACCTAAGTCTATTATTTTGCGAATTCTAGTAATTTACTAAAATCGAGAGTCCGATGACTATGTCATTAGTTGGTACGAGTGATATTTGTCTCGTGCGAGGTGCCCGTGCCTCTTATGGGACCATTTCGTGGTTGTTTTATGTTCTCACCATTTGATGGGATGTTTTAAAGCCTAAGAATTTTTTATTCAAATTCTTGTCGTTTACTGAAACCGGGAGTCCGGTCACTATGTCGTCGGCTCATACGAGTTACATTTGTCTCAAGGGAGCTTCTCGTGCCTCCAACGGGACCCTTTTATGGGTGCTTTACGTTCTCAACCTTTCACGGCATGTTTTAAAGCCAAAGTCTAATTTTTTTTGTAAATTCTTCTTGTTTACTCAAACTGGGAGTCCGTTGACTACGTCGTCGATTTTTACAAGTTACATTTTCCCGTGCGAGGTGCTCGTGCTTCTTACGGGACCGTTATGTTACTGTTTTGTGCTCTCACCCTTTTATGACATGTTTTAAAGCTTAACTACTTTTTTTTGCAAATTCTTTTCATTTACTCAATTTGGGAGTCCGGTGACTACATCGTCGGTTCGTATGAGTTACATTGCCCATATGAGAGATGCTCGTGCCTCTTACAGGACGGTTTTGTGGTTGTTTTACATTCTCACTCTTTGATGGAATGTTTTAAAGCCTAAGTCTATTTTTTGCAAATTGTTGTCATTAAGTTAAACCGGGAGACCGGTTATTTCGTCGTCGTTTCATACGAGTTACATTGGACACGTGCCAGGTGCTCGTGCTTCTTACGGGACCATTTTGTGGCTCTTTTACGTTCTAACCCTTTGATGACGTGTTTTAAATCCTAAGCATAATTTTTTGCAAATTCTTGTTATTTCCCCAAACTGGAAGTCTAGTGACAACGACGTCGGCTCCAATGAGTTACATTGGTCCCATGTAAGGTGATCGTGCCTCTTACGGGATCGTTTTGTCACTGTTTAACATTCTCACCCTTTGACGGCATGTTTTAAAGCCTAAGTCCATCTTTTTAAAAATTCGTTTCATTTACTCAAAACGAAATTTCAGTGACTATGTTGTTGGTTCGCATGTGTTACATTGGTCCCATACGAGGTTCTCGTGTCTCTTACGGGACCATTTTCTGGCTGTTTTACGTTCTCACCCTTTGACCCCATGTTTTAAAGCCTAAGTCTATTTTTTTAAATTTCTTGTAATTTACTCAAACTGGGAGTCCGGTGACCACGTCGTCAGCTCGTATGCGCTACATTGGCCCTGTACGAGGGGCTCATACCTCTTACAGGACCATTTTTCGACTATTTTATGGTCTTACCCTTTGACGACATGTTTTAAGGCCTCTGTCTATTTTTTGGCAAATTCATGTCATTTTCTCAAATAGGGATTCTGGTTATTACGTTGTCAGTTAGTACCAATTACAATGGTCCCGTGCGAGGTGCTCATGCCTCTTACGGTACCATTTGTGGTTGTTTTACGCTCTGCCCCTGTGACTGGATATTTTCAAGCCAGTCTATTTTTTTTAAAATTCTAGTCATTTACTAAAATCGGGAGTCCGATGACTATGTCGTCAGTTCTTACAAGATACATTAGTCTCGTGCGAGGTGCTCGTGCCTCTTACGGGACTGTTTAGAGAGTGTTTTATGTTCTCCATCTTTGAAGGCATATTTTAAAGCCTAAGTATATTTTTTTTGGAAATTCTTATTGTTTACTCAATTCGAGAGTCCAGTGACTATGTCGTCAGTTCGTATGAGTTACATTGGTCCCATATGAGGTGCTCATTCCTCTTACGGGACCGTTTTGTGGGCGTTTTATGTTCTCACCCTTTGACGACATCTTTTAAATCTTATTCTAATTTTTTGAAAATTCTTGTTATTTACTCAAACCGGGAGTCCGTTGACTATGTCGTCGGTTTGTATGAATTACATTGGTCCCGTGGGAGGTGCTCGTGCATCTTACGGGACCCTTTTATGGTTGTTTTATTTTCTCACCCTTCCATGGCGTGTTTTAAAGCCTTGGTGTATTTTTTTGCAAATTCTTGTCATTTACTCAATTCGACAGTCCGGTGACTACGTCGTCGTTTCGTATGAGTTACGTTGGTCTCGTGCGAGGTTCTCGTGCCTCTTAGGGGACTGTTTTGTGTTTGCTTTACATCCGAAACCTTTGGCGGCATATTTTAAATCCTAACTCTATTTATTTGCAAATTCTACTCGTTTACTAAAATCGAGAGTCCGATGACTACGTCATTAGTTGGTACGAGTGATATTTGTCTCGTGTGAGGTTCCCGTGCCTCTTATGGGACTATTTTGTGGTTGTTTTATGTTCTAACCATTTGACGGGATGTTTTAAAGCCTAAGAATATTTTTTTTTAAATTCTTGTCATTTACTGAAACCGAGAGTCGGGTGAGTATGTCGTCGGCTCATACGAGTTACATTGATCGCGTGGGAGCTGCCCGTGCCTGCTACGGGACCCTTTTATGGGCGTTTTACGTTCTCAACCATTCACGGCATGTTTTAAAGACTAAGTCTATTTTTTTTTTGTAAATTCTTCTTGTTTACTCAAACTGGGAGTCCGTTGACTACATCGTCAATTTTTATAACTTATATTTTCCCGTGCGAGGTGCTCGTACCTCTTACGGGACCATTCTCTTACTGTTTTACCCTCTCACCCTTTTACAACATGTTTTAACTCTTAACTCCTTTTTTTGCAAATTCTTTTCATTTACTCAATTTGGGAATCCGGTGACGTCGTCGGTTCCTATAAGTTACATTGCTCCCATGAGAGATGCTCGTGCCTCTTACGAGACTATTTTATGGTTGTTTTACGTTCTCACCCTTTTGTGTAATGTTTTAAAGCCTAAGTCTATTTTTTTAAAAATTCTTGTCATTAAGTTAAACCGAGAGTCCGGTTATTATGTCGTCGATTCGTTCGAGTTACATTGGACCCGTGCGAGGTGCTCGTGCCTCTTACGGGACCATTTTGTGGCTCTTTGACGTTCTCACCCTTTGACGACATGTTTTAAAGCCTAAGTATCATGTTTTGCAAATTCTTGTTGTTTCCTCAAATCGAAAGTCTTGTGACTACGACTTCGGCTCCGATGAACTACATTGGTCCCATGTGAGGTACTCATGCCTCTTACGGGACCGTTTTGTCACTGTTTAACGTTCTCATCCTTTAACAGCATGTTTTAAAGCCGAAGTCCATTTTTAAAAAAATTCTTTTTGTTTACTCAAACAGGGAGTCTAGTGACTTCATCATTGGTTTGTATGAATTACATTGGTCCCATGTGAGGCGCTCGTGCCTTTTCTGGGAACCTTTTGCGGTTGTTTTATGGTCTGCCCCTTTGACAGCATTGTTCAAAGCCTATGTCTATTTTTTTGCAAGTTGTAGTCTTTTAATCAAACCCAGAGTTGGGTGACTACGTCGTCAGTTCATACGAGTTACATTGGTCCCGTGTGAGCTGCTCATTCCTCTTACGGGACTATTTTGTTACTGTTTTTTGGAATCACCCTTTGACGACATGTTTTAAACCCTAGGTCTATTTTTTTGCAAATTCTTATCGTTTACTTAATTCGAGAGTCCTCTGACTATGTCGTCAATTCGTATGAGTTACATTTGTCCCATACGAGGTGTTTGTATCTCTTACGGGACCCGTTTTGTGGTTTTTTACGTTCTCACCCTTTGACAACATGTTTTAAAGCCCAAGTCTATTTTTTTCAAATTCTTGTAATTTACTCAAACTGGGAGTCTGGGGACAACGTCGTCAGCTCGTATGAGCTACACTGGTTCCGTGTGAGGGGCTCATGCCTCTTACATGACCGTTTTGTGACTATTTTATGTTCTTACCCTTTGATGACATGTTTTAAAGTCGGAGTGTAATTTTTTACACATTCATGTCGTTTACTCAAACTGGGATTCTTGTGATTACGTTATCGTTTCGTACGAATTACAATGATCTCATGCGAGGTGTAAGTGCCTCTTACGGTACCATTTGTGGTTGTTGTACTATATGTCCCTTTAACAGCATATTTCAAAGTCTAGGTCTATTTTTTTTACAAATTCTTGTCATTTACTCAATCCGACAGTCCGGTGACTTCGTCGTCGTTTCGTACGAGTTACGTTGGTCTCGTGCGAGGTGCTATTGCCTCTTAGGGGACCGCTTTGTGGCTACTTTACATCCTGACACTTTGGTGGCATATTTTAAATCCTAAGCCTATTTGTTTGCAAATTCTAGTCGTTTACTAAAATCGGGATTCCGGTGACTACGTCATCAGTTGGTACGAGTGATATTTGTCCTGTGCGAGGTGCCCGTGCCTCTTATGGGACCGTTTTGTGGTTGTTTTACGTTCTCACCATTTGACATGATGTTTTAAATCCTAAGAATATTTTTTTTCAAATTCTTATCGTTTACTGAAACCGAGAGTCCGGTGCCTACGCCGTCGGCTCATACGAGTTACATTGATCCCATGGGAGCTGCTCGTGCCTCCTAGGGACCCTTTAATGCGTGTTTTACTTCTTCTATATTTCACGGCATGTTTTAAAGGCTAAGACTATTTTTTTTGTAAATTCTTCTCATTTACTCAAACTGGGAGTCCGTTGACTACGTCGTCGATTTTTACAAGTTACATTTTCCCATTCGAGGTGCTCGTGCCTCTTATGGGACCGTTTTGTTACTGTTTTACGCTCTCACCCTTTTACGGCGTGTTTTAAAGCTTAACTCCTTTTTTTGCAAATTGTTTTCATTTACTCAATTTGGGAGTTCGGTGACTACGTCGTCGGTTCGTATGAGTTACATTGCTCCCATAAGAGATGCTCGTCCCTCTTACGAGACTGTTTTGTTGTTGTTTTATGGTCTCACCCTTTAGTGGAATGTTTTAAAGACTAAGTCTATTTTTTACAAATTCTTCTCATTAATTTAAACCGGTAGTCCGGTTATTACTTCGTCGATTCGTACAAGTTACATTGGACCCATGCGAGGTGCTCGTGCCTCTTACGGGACCAATTTGTGTCCCTTTGACATTCTCACCCTTTGACAACATGTCTTAAAGCCTAAGCATCATGTTTAGCAAATTCTTGTTGTTTCCTCAAATCGGAAGTCTGGTGACTACGACGTCGGCTCTAATGAGTTACATTGGTCCCGTGTGAGGTGCTCATGCCTCTTACGGGACCGTTTTGTCACTGTTTAACGTTCTCACCATTTTACGGCGTGTTTTAAAGCCTAAGTCCATTTTTTTTAAAATTCTTTTCGTTACTCAAATTGGGAGTCCAGTGACTACATCATTGGATTGTATGAATTACATTGGTCCCGTGTGCGGTGCTCGTGCCTCTTTCGGGAACCTTTTGCGTTGTTTTACGCTCTGCCCCTTTGACAATATAGTTCAAAGCTTAAGTCTACTTTTTTGCAAGTTCTAGTCTTTTACGTAAATCGAGAGTCGGGTGACTACGTCGTGAGTTCATATGAGTTACATTGGTCTCGTGCGAGCTTCTCGCTCCTCTTATGGGACTATTTTGTGGCTGTTTTTTGGTATCACCCTTTGACGGCATGTTTTAAAGCCTTTCTATTTTTTTGCAAATTCTTATCGTTTACTCAATCCGAGAGTCCGGTGACTATGTCGTCGATTCGTATTAGTTACATTTGTCCCATACGAAGTGTTCGTAGCTCTTATGGGACCCGTTTTGTGGTTGTTTACATTCTCACCCTTTGACAACATGTTTTAAAGCCTAAGTCTATTTTTTCAAATTCTTGTAATTTACTCAAACTGGGAGTCTGGGGACAACGTCGTCGGTTCGTACGAGCTACACTGGTTCCGTGTGAGGGGCTCATGCCTCTTACATGACAATTTTGTGACTATTTTATGTTCTCACCCTTTGACAGCATGTTTTAAAGCCGCAATCTAATTTTTTACACATTCGTGTCGTTTACTCAAAGTGGGATTATGGTGATTACGTTATCAGTTCGTACGTATTACAATGAGCTCGTGTGAGGTGTTCGTGGCACTTACGGTACCATTTGTGGTGGTTGTACGCTATGTCCCTTTAACAACATATTTTAAAGTCTAAGTCAATTTTTTTGAAAATTCTACTCCTTTACTGAAATCGGGAGTCCGTTGACTACGTCATCAGTTCTTATGAGTTATATTGGTCCCGTGCGAGGTGCTCGTGCCTCTTACGGGACCGTTTAGTGATTGTTATATGTTCTCACCCTTTGAAGGTATATTCTAAAGCCTAAGTCTATTTTTTTTTATAGATTTTGATTGTTTACTCAATCTGAGGGTCTAGTGACTATGTCGTCGGTTCGTATGAGTTATATTGGTCCCATACGAGGTGCTCGTGCCTCTTACGGGACCGTTTTGTTGATGTTTCACATTCCCACCCTCTGACGGCATGTTTTAAAACTTAAGTCTAATTTTTTGAAAACTCTTGTCGTTTACTCAAACTGGGAGTTCGTTGACTACGTCGTCATTTCATACAAATTACATTCTTTCGGTGCGAGGTGCTCGTGACTCTTACGGGACCGTTTTATTGCGGTTTTATGTTCTCAGCCTTTGACGACATGTTTTAAAGTGAAAGCCCATTTTTGTGCCAATTGTTTTTGTTTACTCAAATTGAGTGTTCGGTGACTACATCGTCGGTTCGTACGAATGACATTTGTCCCGTGTGAGGTGCGCGTACCTCTTACGGGACCATTTTGTGGCTGTTTTATGTTCTCACCCTTCGATGGTGTGTTTGAAAGCCTAAGTCTAATTTTTTGCAAATTCTTACAGTTTACTCAATCCAAAAGTCCGGTGACTTCGTCATCATTTTGTATCTGTTACATTGTTCCTGTGAGAGGTGGTCGTGCCTCTAACAGGACCGTTTTTTGGTTGTTTTACATTCTCACCCTTTGGCGGCATATTTTAAAGCCTAAGTCTATTTTTTTGCAAATTCTAGTCGTTTACTAAAATCGGGAGGCCGGTGACTACATCGTCAGTTCGTACGAGTGATATTTGTCCTGTGCGAGGTGCCCGTGCCTCTTACGGGACTATTTTCCGTTCTCACCCTTTGACCGAATGTTATAAAGCCTTAAGTCTATTTTTTTGCAAATTCTTATCGTTTTCTCAATCCGAGAGTCCGGTGACTGCGTCGTGGGTTTGTATGAGTCATAATTGTCTGATACGAGGATCTCGTGCCTCTTACACGACCATTTTGTGGTTGTTTTACATTCTCATCATTTTACATCATGTTGTAAGGCCTATGTCAATTTTTTTGCAAATTCTTATCGTTTACTTAAATCGGGAGTCAGGTGATTACATCGCGAGTTTGTACGAGTTACATTTGTCTCGTACGAGGTGCTCGTTCCCCTTATGGGACCGTTTTGTGGTTGTTATATCTTCTCACCATTTGACGGGTTGTTTCAAAGACTAGTATATTTTTTTGCAAATTCTTGTCATTTACTCAAACCTAGAGTCTGGTGACTACGTCGTCGGCTCGTACGAGTTACATTGGTCCAGTACGACGTGCTCGTTCCTCTTACGGGAACGTTTTGTGTCTATTTTATGCCCTCACCCTTTGACGACATGCTTTAAAGCCTAAGTCTATTTTTTTGCAAATTCATTTCATTTTCTCATTTCGGGATTCTGGTGATTGCGTCATTAGGTTCGTACAAATGACATTAATCCCGTGTGAGGTGCTCGTGCCTCTTACGGGACCTTTTTGTGGTTGTTTTACATTCTCAGCCTTTGATGGCATGTTTTAAAGCCTAAGTATATATTTTAAAAATTCTTATTGTGTACTCAAATCGAGAGTTCGGTGACACGTCGTCGGATTGTATTAATTACATTAGTCCCATGGGAGGTGCTCGTGCCTCCTACGGGACCCTTTTGTGGGCGTTTTTTGCTCTCGACCTTTAACGGCATGTTTTAAATCCTAAGTCTAAATTTTTTGTTAATTCTTCTCGTTTACTCAATACGGAAGTCCGGTGGCTATGTTGTCAATTTGTACGAGTTTAATTGGTCCCGTGCAAGATGCTCATGCCTCTTACGGAACCATTTTGTGTCTGTTTTACATTATCAACCTTTCACCACATGTTTTAAAGCATATGTCTAAATGTTTGAAAATTCTTATCGTTTACTCAAACCGGGAGTTCGGTGACTACGTCGTCGATTCGTATGAGTTATATTGGTCCTGTGCGACATGCTTATGCATCTTATGGGACCCTTTTGTGGTTCTTTTATGTTCTCACCCTTTGACGACATGATTTAAATTCGAAGACTACTTTTAGTAAATTCTTGTTGTTTACTCAACTAGGAGTCCCGTGACTAGGTCGTCGGTTCGTACAGGTTAATTTGTTCTCGTGCGAGGTCCTCGTGCCTCTTACGGGACCGTTTTGTTACTATTTTACGCCCTCACCCTTATACGGCATGTTTTAAAGTTTAAGTCCTTTTTTGTAAATTCTTTTCGTTTACTCAATCTGGGAGTCCGATGACTACGTCGTCGGTTCGTACGAGTTATTTTGGTTATGTGTGACCTGCTCGTACCTCTTATGGGACCGTTTTGTGGTTGTTTCACGTTCTCACCCTTTGACACCATGTTTTAAATCTTAAGTCTATTATTTTGCAAATTCTTATCGTTTACACAAACTGGGAATCCGCTGACTATGTCGTCGATTTGTACGAATTAAATTGGTCCAACAAGAGGTGATCATGCCTCTTAGATGACCGTTTTGTGGTTGTTTTATGTTCTCACCCTTTGGTGCCATGTTTTAAATCCTATGTCCATTTTTTTGAAAATTCTTTTTGTTTACTCAAATCGGGAGTCCAGTGACTGGATCGTCGGTTTGTACGAATAACATTGGTCCCGTGCAAAGTGCTCGTGCCTCTTACGTGACCCTTGTGTGTCTATTTTACGTTCTAACCCTTTCACGACATCTTTTGAAGAGTAAGTAAATTTTTTTGCAAATTCTTGTCTTTTACTCAATCCGAAAGTTCGGTGACTACGTCGCCAGTTCGTACGAGTTACATTGGTCCTGTGCGAGGTGCTTGTGCCTCTCACGGGACCGTTTTTTTTTAACTGTTTTACATTCTCGACATTTGACGGTATGTTCTAAAGCCTATGACTAATTTTTTCAAACTCTCGTCATTTACTCAAACTGGGAGTTCGGTGACTACGTCGTCGGTTCGCACGAGTTATATTGTTCCCATTTGAGGCGCTCGTGCGTCTTATTGGACCTTTTTTTGGATCTTTTACATTCTCACCCTTTGATGACATGTTTTAAATCCTAAGTATATTTTTGCAAATTCTTGTCATTTACTCCAATTTGGAGTTCGGTGACTACGTCGTCGATTTGTACAAGTTACATTATTCTCGTGTGAGGTGCTCGTTTCTCTTATGAAACTATTTTGAGACTGTTATATGCCCTCACCCTTTTACGACATGTTTTAAAGTTTAAGTCCATTTTTTTGCAAATTCTTTTCGTTTATTCAATCTCGGAGTCCGGTGACTACGTTGTCAGTTCGAACGAGTTACATTGGTCCCGTGTGAGATGCTCGTGCCTCTTATGGGACCGTTTTGTGGTTGTTTTACGTTCTCACCCTTTTATGGCATGTTTTAACGCCCAAATCTACTTTTCGCAAATTCTTTTCATTTAATTAAACTAGGAGTCCGGTTATTGCATTATCATTTCGTACGAGTTACATTGGTCCAGTGCGAGGCGCTCGTGCCTCTTACGACACCATTTTGTGGTTATTTTATATTCTCACCCTTATAGGCCATGTTTTAAAGTTTACGGCCAATTTTTTTGCAAACTCTTATCGTTTACACAAACTGGGAGTCCACTGACAACGTCATCAGTTTGTACGAATTACATTGGTCCTGTACGAGGTGCTCGTGCCTCTTAAATGACCGTTTTGTGACTATTTTACACTCTCACCCTTTGACGGCATGTCTTAAAGCCTAAGTCCATTTTTTGGGCAATTTCTTTTCATTTACTCAAACCAGGAGTCTAGTGACTACATCGTCGGTTTTTATGAATTACATTTGTCCCATGCAAGGTGCTCGTGCCTCTTCCGGGACCCTTTTGTGGTTGTTTTATGGTATCACTCTTTGATGGCATGTCTTAAAGACTAAGTCTAACTTTTTGTGAATTCCTGTGGTTTACTCAATCCGCAAGTCCAGTGGCTACGTCGTCGGTTCGTACGAGTTACATTAGTACCATGTGAGGTGCTCGTACCTCCTATGGGACCATTTTTTGGATGTTTTACATTCTCACCCTTTTACGCCATGTTTTAAAGCTTATGTCTATTTTTTTGCAAATTCTTGGCGTTTGCTCAAAATGGGAGTTCGGTGACTATGTCTCAATTTTTACCAGTTACATTGGTCTCGTGCGAGGTTCTCGTGCGTCTTACGGGACCATTTTTTGGTTCTTTTTATGTTCTCACCCTTTGACATCATGTTTCAAATCCCAAGTCTATTTCTTGCAAATTCTAGTCATTTACTCAAATTGGGAGTCCAGTGACTACATCGTCGGTTCGTACAAGTTACATTGTTCTCGTGCGAGGTGCTCGTGCCTCTTAAGGGACCGTTTTGTGACTGTTTTACACTCGCACCCTTTTACAGCATGCTTTAAATCTCAAGTCCATTTTTTTACAAATTCTTTTCATTTACTCAATCTGGGAGTCTCGTGACTACGTCATCGGTTCGTATGAGTTATATTGGTCCCGTGCGAGATGATCGTGCCTCTTACGGGACCGTTTTGTGGATGTTTTACGTTCTCAGCCTTTTATGGTATATTTTAAAGCCTAAACCTCTTTTTTGCAAAATATTATCATTTACCTAAATCGTGTAATACCCCGTATTTTTATGCTATATTAATTTGGGGATTGATTAAATTTAATGCGAGTTAACTATTTAATAAAAATCCGGAAATTAATTATGCATAATTATTAACGTGACGAGAGTTAGTAATTATGGGAAATTGGTTGAATATTACTAATGAGCAAAGAAATATATTATATTGGTTATATTGAATGTCATGAGTGAATTAAATGACAATTTCGAAAATTTAAGTCGGGACGTGCCCGTGTCACGTCGGGACTAATTTTGTTAAATAAAAAGTGAATATTTTATAAGTTGTTTGTATGGTCGTTTTGAGTGCGCCAACACGTCCGTAAGGGTCGAGATAGTCAGAAAAGTGTACCCGGGGGTCTAGTTTGGGTCTCGGGGCGTTTTTAGGCCTAATTGGTACCCCGAGAGGGCAATTTAGTCATTTCACCGCTCATTTGTATTACATAGAGGAGGATAACTCTAAGGAGGTTGTGATTCCCTTGGATTCGATCCCAGTTGTTAGGGAGTATTCCGATATGTTTCAGGAGATACCAGGCCTACCCCTTAGTCGTGAGATAGACTTTGTCATAGATTTATTGCCAGATACGAGACCTATAGCACGCGTACCGTACCGTATGGCTCCGGCAGAGATGCGAGAGCTACGAGATCAGACAGAGCAGCTGTTAGGTCAGGGCTTCAGTCGTAGGAGTACCTCACCTTGGGGTGCTCCAGTTTTGTTTGTGTAGAAGAGATATGGTTCACTAAGATTGTGTGTGGACTACCTGGAGCTGAACAAGGTCACGATATGGAATAAATATCCGTTACCCAGAATCAATGATCTGTTCGACCCGCTGAGGGGAGCAACATTCTTTTCGAAGATAGATCTGAGGTCAGGGTACCATCAGTTACGTGTTATAGAGAAGGATGTTTCAAAGACTGCCTTCTTGTCGAGATATGGGCCCTATGAGTTCAGGGTAATGCCGTTCGGACTCACAAATGCTCCAGCCGTTTTCATGGACTTGATGAACCGAGTATTCAGAGAGTTCTTGGATCAGTTTGTCATCGTCTTTATAGATTACATCTTGATATATTCACACTCCGAGGAGGAGCATGCCGAACACTTGAGGTAGGTTCTTCAGACTCTACGAGAGCATTAGCTGTATGCTAAGTACGAGAAGTGTGGATTCTGGTTGCGAGAGGTACAATTATTGGGCCATGTTGTTTCTGACCAGGGGATAGCAGTAGACCCGAGTAAAGTATCAGCGGTGAGGGAGTGGGGATAGCCCACGACACCGACGAAAGTGCGTAGTTTCTTGGGGTTAGCAGGTTACTACAGGAGATTCATTCGGGGATTCTCCAAAATAGCGGGTCCATTGACCAATCTGACTCGCAAGGGGGTACCATATGTTTGGGATGATGCTTGTCAGTTGTCTTTCGACGAGCTGAAAGACAATCTTACTTCAGCGCCAGTCCTTGCATTACCGAAGCCGGGTGTAGAGTACCTGGTTTACACCGATGTGTCCTTACGGGGACTTGGGGGAGTACTTCAGTAGGAAGAGAAGGCTATAGCTTTTGCTTCCCGCAAGCTTAAGCCGCATGAGAAGAATTACCCCACCCACGATCTGGAGTTAGCAGCGGTCGTCTTTGCATTGAGGATATGGAGGCACTATTTATTGGGAGAGAAATTATGTTTGTTCACACACCACAAGTCATTGCAATACCTGTTCACTCAGCGAGAGCTGAATATAGGTCAGCGCAAATGGCTAGAGTTTGTGAAGGACTACCAGTTCGATATACAGTATCATCCGGGAAAGGCCAACGTAGTTGCTGATGCGTTGAGTCCTAGACCGGTAGATGAAGTAGCAGACGTCTGGAAAGCAAAGTGGAAGGAGTTAGGTCACCAGGACGCAGTGGCACATTATTTCATATCCGTGATGTCAGTCACACCCGAGATTGTTACGAGGGTAATACAGGCACAGACCACAGACCCGTTTTGCTTGGAGCATATTGTGCGACTTCTAGCTGAGGGTGTTGAGTCCTATTCTGTTAGTTCTGATGGAGGTTTGCGGTTTAATGGGAGATTGGTGGTTCTAGAAGGAGCAGAACTATGCCATGCAGTGATGACTCATTCTCATGGGTCCCGATTTGCAGTACATCCAAGAGGCGATAAGATGTACCAGAATATGAGGCGAAAATACAGGTGGAGTGGGATGAAGAAGGACATCGTCGAGTTCGTGTCCAAGTATTCTACCTGCCAACTGGTAAAGGTGGACCACCATAAACCGTCAGGATTGCTTCAGCTATTGGACGTACCCGCGTGGAAGTGGGAGAGTATTTCCATGGATTTTATGACAGGGTTGCCTACATCACAGCGGGGCCACGATTCTATCTGGGTTATTGTAAACCGTTTGACCAAGGTGGCTCATTTTCTGCCAGTGCGGACCGATTATACCACGGGTCAGTATGCTCAGTTGTCCATCACGAAGATTGTCAGATTACACGGGGTGCCCCTGAATATTGTGTCAGACAGGGACAAGATTTTCGTGTCACGTTTTTGGGAAAGCTTTCAGGAGGCTATGGGTACTGAGTTGAGGTTGAGTTCAGCTTGCCACCCACCGACAGATGGACAGACAGAGCGTACTAATCAGATGTTAGAGGATATGTTACGCATGTGTGTTCTCGATTTTGGAGGAGGTTGGGAGCCACATCTTCCACTGGTAGAGTTTGCTTATAATAACTCTTATCAGTTTACGATTGACATGGCTCCATTTGAGGCATTGTACGACAGGCCTTGTCATTCCCCAACTTGTTGGCTCGAGGTGGGGGATAACAAGTTTCTAGGACCATAGGTGATTCAAGAGACCTCCGCGAGGATTGAGATGATCAGAAGTCGTATTCGGGTAGCCTAGGACAGGCAAAAGAGCTACGCCGATGCGAAACGGTTCTTCAGGGAGTTTAGTGTGGGGGACCAAGTGTTATTGCGTGTATCCCTTATGAAGGGAGTGATGAGGTTCGGGAAGAAGGGGAAGTTGGCTCCGAGGTACATGGGACCATTTCCCATCATCGAGAGGTTTGGGCCGGTTGCATACAGGTTGGGACTGCCAGAACATTTACATCGCATCCACGATGTATTCCACATCTCGTCGTTGAGACGATATCTTCGGGATGATATGGCCCATACTCACATTGCGATAGATGAGATCGACTTACAGCCTGATAGCTCTTATGAGGAGAGACCAGTGGCTATCCTAGACTATAGTGAGAGGAGATTGAAGTCAAAGATAGTTCCACTTGTGCGGGTCCAGTGGGAGCATCATAATGTGGAGGAATCCACTTGGGAGCGCGAGGCAGATATGCGCGAGAGATATCCAGATTTTTTTTTGCCAGGTATGCCTTATTTTCCGAATTTCAGGATGAAATTCCATTATTAGGGGGGAAGTATGTAATACCCCGTATTTTTATGCTATATTAATTTGTGGATTTATTAAATTTAATGCGAGTAACTATTTAATAAAAATCCAGAAATTAATTATGTATAATTATTAATGTGACGAGAGTTAGTAATTATGGGAAATTGGTTGAATATTACTAATGAGCAAAGTAATATATTATATTGGTTATATTGAATGTCATGAGTGAATTAAATGATAATTTCGGAAATTTAAGTCGGGACGTGCCCGTGTCACGTCGGGACTAGTTTTGTTAAATAAAAAGTGAATATTTTATAAGTTGTTCGTATGGTCGTTTTGAGTGCGCCAACACGTCCTTTAGGGTCGAGATAGTTAGAAAAGTGTACCCGGGGGTTTAGTTTGGGTCTCGGGGTGTTTTTAGGCCTAATTTGTTCCCCGGGAGGGCAATTTAGTCATTTCACCTTTTTGGGTAATTAAACCCACGAAATTCAGCAACCTATATCAGCCAATTAGGTTAGTCTTTAAGGGTTAGAATATTCAGAACACAAGTGACGGCCATTGGAGAAGAGAGGAGAGAGCTCCAAGGCAATTCAAGGCCAAAAAGTCACCGGTTTGCACCGTCGCCACCACCAACGCGTAGACCGCGAGAAGGGGAACTCAACCACACCGAATTCATCTACAAACCAGACTTCTGAAAATCCCAGGCAAGTATTTATCTTTCGTATTTTCGTTAGTGCAATCTTCATATTAGTTTAGGATTGATTAGAGATGAAAACTATGGAAGAAAACCCAATTTGTGTTAGGAAAATGCATGTAGTGTTGATTATATGAAAATTCTGGAATCCTTGCCATGTAGAGGAATATAACCCACGAAATTTTGATGTTATATTAGAAGGAAATTCTGGTAAAAACAGATTAGAACCTTGATTAAGAAAAACTCTAGGGTTCTTGATGATTAGATGGAATTTTGGGTTAATTATCCATGTTTAATGTTAGATATACACATGCTTTATGTTGAAAACATCTGGTATATTGTTATAATGATAATAGTAGGATCTTTGGGACGTTTAGAATGGAAAAACATGGTTTTGGATGACGAAAATTGGTAGAACCCGTAACTGCATTTCTGTAGATTTTCGCAGACCTGGTTGATCGATCGATCGAGCCTAGAGCTTCGATCGATCGAAGGTTCGATCGATCGAGCCCCAGACCTCCATCGATCGACCCCTCCTGGCAGACTCCTATTTTCCTTGTTTAATTAGTTAAATTAAATTTATTGCGAAATAATTCTTGGGTATTCTTAATGAAATGTTTTGGGAGATAGGAAAAACCAGTAGGACATATGAATAAGTGTTGGGAACTTTATTATAAGACGAGAATCTTGTTTTTGGGATAATTATATAATGAACGATGAAACTACGTAATTCAAGTGAGAGATTGCGACGAATAGCTACGATTGTAAATAAAGGTATACCTACTGAATTTTCTACTTGGAAGAATAGAGTCCACGAATGTCACGTATTAAGTGAGAAAACCCTTAGAGTTAACGTTAGAGATGAAACCTTATACGTAATACTAGTAATGTGAAATGTAGGATAAATGTTGTAATTATGGGTGACGAGAATAACCTATATTAATATGATAAAATGGTATATTTGTATGATTGTGTGTACATATTATATACTTGTGAAAAACATATCGCGCTACTTTCTATCCTTGAGGTTACCGCGCTGGGACAGTCTTATCTCGATGGGACCTTTATAGGGGATATTGACTTGTAACCTAGAAGATAGATATCCTTGGTACAGGCTATCAAATTGATAGTTCAGACGGTCCTAAGAGACGCGAGTATGTGCCATCCTCTTAGAGACTTGGAATCTATGCTTCGCCTCGATATTGTTTGTGTATGTGTTAATACAGTTCGAGAGTGATTCCGAATTTGAATTCCCCTTGATACGAGTGGTATGGGGTTTGGATAGTAGAAGTATGCACGCACCATAGTTTTATGTGGGGTGATGTTATTTTATATATATTATACGAGTAGTTAATATATATATGAGATTTGGAAATTTGAAACTGCCTACTGTGATTTGATAAGTAGGACATGGTTGATGACTCATATAGTAAATACTTATTTTGTGAAAGTATAATTTATTACTGAGAAACTTTATAAATTAATAAAAGCTAAAAAGAGAGTTGTGCTGCTAACTGGAAGTATTCTTTTTAAACAATAATATTTTTCGGTTTTGAAATCTTATGAGTAAGTTATGATACGCTAAATTATTGGGAAGGTTAGTATGATAAAATGATAAGATAAACCGTTGGGAAGGTTAGTGCGATAAGTGTGCACATTAGAATAGAGGTGAGTATTTCTCAAGAGAGTGACGCATTAATATGTTGTTGCATTGGCATGTATCAATTTAAATACTTGCTAAACGTATTTTAAAATCAAACACACTTTCGGGCTCTGACTCGTTTTTATCTCCCTCTCTCTCTTGTATATATATGTATGTATTACAAGTGCCCAGCCACAGGGGCGTATTGCTTAGGATCTCTTGGAAGGAACGCGCTGCAGCTTTGGTGGGAGTTGCAGGTCTCTTGATTAGACGACTTCGTTCATTCGGATCCCCTCTTAGTACTTTCACTAGTTGAGCATGTGTAGCTCTTTCCATTATTCCATTTTTATTGGACAGTTATATTTCAGTTATTTCCAGTATTGTTCTATTGATTTATTCAGTTTGGATTTGTGACTTTAGTTTTCGTATGTTGACATTCGATTGACGAATGTATTCTATTAATTGGTTTATGTTGCAGAATTTAATGTGGTGTGATTCTTACTTATTGAATGTTGTTAATAAATAAATAAATCTTTTTCTTTAAATAAAATTGGAAAGTATGTATGAAAATGGATTTGACACTTAGCTTAATTATTTAGGGTGTTAAATTGGAAAATGTATTTTTATCGACAGTGATGCTGATAATGAACCCACTGTTTGCCTTGATTTAATTTAATAAAGGAGTGATCGCCCGGTATTTAATTAGGCGGGGTGTCACAAATCGAGAGTTCGGTTATTGCATCGTCGATTCATACGAGTTATATTGTTCCTCTGCGAGTTGCTCGTGCCTCTTATGGGACCGTTTTGTGGCTCTTTTACGTTCTCACCCTTTGACTACATGTTTTAAAACCTAAATATAATATTTTTATGAATTCTTGTCATTTTCTCAAACCGGGAGTCCGGTGACTACGTCGTCATCTCGTACGAGTTACATTACTCCCATGTGATGTGCATAGTGGCTCTTACGGGACCGTTTTGTGGATATTTTACGTTCTCACCCTCTGACGCCATCTTTTAAAGATTAAGTCTAATTTTTTGCATAATATTATCGTTTACTCAAATTGGGAGTCCGCTGACTATGTCATCGGTTCGTATGAATTACATTGGTCATGTACGAGGTCTTGTACCTCTAACGTGACCGCTTTGTGGTTGTTTTATGTTCTCACCCTTTGACGGCATATTTTAATGCCTAATTCTATTTTTTGCAAATTTTAGTCGTTTACTAAAACCGGGAGTCTGGTGACTACGTTATCGGTTCGTATGAGTTACATTTGTCCCACGTGAGGTGCTCGTGCCTCTTACAAGACTGTTTTGTGACTGTTTTACATGCTCAACCCTTGATGGCATGTTTAAAAGCCTAAGTATATTCACTACAAGAAAAAAATCTTTTTATAACGCTCGAAAACATAATTTGAAGAAATTTATTATAAAAATGCCATTTAAAGGATAATGTTATTATTAATATGACATTTCTAACATAAAATGTCATTTGATAAATATTTGTATTATTGTAAGAACACGAGGTCTCGGAGACAATGATTTATTTATTTTGGGAGAAATAAATATTATTTTATTGCAGAATAATTAAGTTGGCAATTGAGGTCAAAATTTGGAGTCGTTAGAAAGTGTGTCAAATGGCGATTTTGAGGGTGTAATTGTGTCTGAAAGGGTCGAGAAAGTCGAAATGACTGTACTTGGGGTCTATTTAAGTTCCAAAATAAATTAGGATCGTTTGACTCGAATTAAAGTTACCGAGTCATTTAAAGTGTGTATTATCATTTATAGATGTGTATATTTGGGAGAAAGGCTTAAAATCCTACGGGAGAAACAATTCTCCAAAGAGAGAAAGCGAAATAGAAAGAGAGAAAGAAAGAAGAAGAAAAGGAAGGATAAAAAGAGAGAGAGAGAGAGAGAGGATTTTTCGGCAATTACGCGATCTCAAGGCGGATTCAGACCCTACGAACCCGAGGCAAGTGATTAAACTTGCTAAATAATTGTTGTGTACCATTTATTGCATGATTTGTGGATTAAATTTGTGGTTTTTAGGTTTAAATTGACAAAACCTAACTTTCGGGAAAACCATAGATTTGTAGTGTATAAATCGATTGAAGTTTAGAAATTAGTTTATATGTGTTCTTTGTTGAATATTAATGTTATATTTGTGATTGGGTTGGATCAAAATAGTTGGAAGATGATTAAAATGATTTTTGGGTATTTTGTGTTAAGAAGAAAATAACCCATTTTGTAGCTTGCTGCACTTACCGAATCGATTTGCCCCTTCCGAATCGATTCGGTCTGTTGCTGAATCCCCAGGTCTTTAGGGCCGAATCAATTCTCCCCTTGTGAATAGGTTTGGTATGTAGAAGACTCCCGGGTCTTTAGGACCGAATCGATTCGGACGGGCTGAATCGATTCGATTTTGGTGCCGAATTGATTCGGAGGGGCCGAATTGATTCACAATTAGGGGATTTTTGGAGATGTTTTTCTAGGAAGAATTTCAACCCGTTTCATCTAAGGTTATCAGTTGGGAACCTCTATAGAGGTTATTTGGAGTATGTTTTGGAGATTTTTAGAGAGTTTCCATTATACGAAATTATTTGTGTCATATTGACCAAAATTGAGGAATACCTATTAGAGATTTTTGTATGTTCTAGTGGGGGAAGCCGACTACTATGGATGGTGATTCACAATTATGGACGGTGATTCACAAATGCTAATCGTGGTGCATACAGATATAGAATATACTTAACTTAAATATAATTGAGAGACAATTCTTAATTAGAAGCGACATGTGAGCTTCAAGAGAGAAATAGTATAGTGTATACTAAGTGGGGAAGAGGTGTGAGAATTGATGATTAGTATATCAAGAGGGAAAAATAGTAAACAATGACACAAATTATATTGCTCCTAAGTGCGTATTATAAATATGAAAATGATGTGGTAGGTATACCTTATATGATGGTATATCTTTATATTATGTGGAGATGTATGTATACCTTATAAGATGGTATATATATATAGTTAAGAATACCCCGTACTTGCTATCATTGGGAAGTTACGTGCGTAGAGGGTGAGCATCCTAGCTATATGAGCAGGCTGTGGATATTCCCCAGGTCATAGTCGTCCATGTGATTATTATGTGATATACATTATTTATTTTGGGGGTGAGAAGTCGTGGGTATGTGTTTTTCTCACTTGCCGGATAGGAGCTTTGACCACTTCCCGGGACGTCCTATGCGTAAGTTGATCACTAGGTTGGTGTCGTTTGACCCCACCAGGTGGCCCTAGTTTGCTACGTGTATGGGTTGCTGGAAGATGATAGCATGTTAGCCTGCATCCTCGAGTTATTGCTCGGTTGGATGGTTATTTATTGTGCTTGTACTTTGGTATCGAGGGAATAATGGACCTCAACGACCTACATTGCCAGGATTAGTGTATCGGGGGGGGTTCCTTGTTTCGATTTCCCCTTGGCGAGATGTCCCAGGCACGAACCGCAGTGTAATGTTGGAAGTTGGGGAGAAGTTTGTCCTTAATGCTCATATTTATATATATATATCACCTATCCGGACAATCGACAGTGCCAGGAGTAGTGTAACAAGGGGGTTCCTTGTTTGGATTTCGCTTCGGCGAGACGTCCCACGCATGAAACGCCATGTGCTGTTGAGAATTGTAAATATTAATTAATTAAAATTGGTAAATAATTTGGGGTTACATGCATCATGCATCGAGGGCGTAATGAGCCCTGAGGATCAATACGGCCAGGAGTAGTGTAACGGGGGGTTCCTTGTTTGGATTTCCTCTTAGCGAGACGTCCCACGCACGAAATGCAGTGCCGTGTTAAGAATCGGGAGGAGTTTAGTCCTTAACTCTTTATGCTAATAACTCATATATAATAATTTATATATATGTTTACATGCCAAATAGGGCACCACTATATATGAAATTCTAGTAAATGAATGTTGATGTATTGTGATGATGTGGTTTTGAGGATGATTGTACAACTTTATATGTTAAATAAATGAACAAATATAAAGAACACTATAACAATAAAGTTAAAGTATATGATTTAAACAATATAGATATGAGTAGATTCGGAGATAGGTTAGATGGTTCTAATTAAATATTTCAAATTGGGTTTAAGTTAGACTCTTTTGCCTAACTAGAATTGGGCATCCATTTGGAGATCACATGCATACGTTTAGTGCGCGCTTTAGTTGAGAGGATAGGGAGATTTTTATGGAGAGTTCGATTCCATTAAATCATGTAATAATACATTTATAATTATTATGCATTTTAATGCACTTGCTATAAAATATTTTTCAACTCGGGCTCTGACCTGTTTATATTTTTTCCTTCCTTGTATATATACATATTGTATCACTTTAGGTGTTCCTCCGCAAGGACACCATTGATGTTCATCCATCCAGGGTATTCATGGAGCTGTGGCAGTAGCAGACTGTTACGGCACTTTGTTTTAGTCGATTCCTATCTTTGAATATCTAGATTAGGATTCAGTTGTATATTGCGTTTATATATTCAAGTGTTGTAGATTAACACTTTTGTATTTCATTTCTTAGATTATTGTATTTCTGTGACCCGACAGCTTATTCGGGTATTTCATGGTAGAGATTTTGTTGTACGTTGTAATGTACTCTTTTATATTATTGAAGTTTGCACTTATCACTCATCTTAGTTAGATGTGTATTATTGGTTATGGTTGCATTATTGGTTTTGTTTTTATTGTTAAATAAAAAGTTTTAAAATTTTGGCAATCCTCTTTTAATGATTTCGGGTAGTTAGCCTTATATTATTTAGTATTGCCTGTTGATGTTGAGACTGTGCCATATGAGATACCTGATTTAATGTAGTTTAGGGATGGCCACCCGTTATTATTTTGAGCGGGTTGTCACAATTACTTTTTATGGCACTTTAAATATAAAATTCATATTTGATTATAGATGTCATGACACTTTTTAAGAGTTTCTAACCTAGATATACATATTATGACCTTTTTTCCCTCCCTTCCAAAATTTGGAAGCCTACTTTTTCCCCCTAATTTTTTTTTGTCTTTAACCACTCCTTCCAAACTTTTGGTTTTACCCGCTACTTTCCTCTCACCCCATTCTCCTCATGGAATTGTAGCTTTTTTAAACAACCACATTGCTTGCATGATTTCTGAAGCAAAAGAGAGAAAAAGGGTATATTTCCTATTTCTTTTGCTTAAAAACCCTAAGTGGGGTTCTTGCTCCATTCTCCTCACGGTTCATTCTGAAGCAGGATTATTGGTTTATCTTTTTTCTTTCATGCTGTTTCGACTATATTGAAGAGGGTATTTTGTTTTTCTTTTGCTTGTGTGATTGGGAATTCTTGAAAAAAAAGTTAAGGTATGTATGTTGTGTTTTCTGCATTTTTTTAAAATTTCAATGGGGTTTGATTTATTATGTTAATTAGATACTATTGGAAGGATTTAATAAGCTCTTATTGACAATAAGGCATATTTCTTAATTACTTTATAGGAAACTTTTGTTGATTTCATATCGGAGAAAATAAAGAGTTTCGAATCCGTTGTGACTTTCGTATTTTGCATTTTTATTACTCTGTTAGAGGCATTTTTAATTCGAATCTATTGTTCTTTATCAAGAAATCCTATAGAAAAGTTATATTTCAGATTTAATTCGGATTTATCATCATTTTTTAAGAAGTCGCATTGAAAAGTTACATTTTAGATTTAGTCAGATCAGATTCTTTATATTGACTTGACTACACATAATCATATTGCTAATGTTATACTTGAATAAAATATCTTGAATATAGATGTGATCTTAATCTTTACAGCCCAAATAACACCATCTAATAATATGTTTTACGATCCGAATTGAAAATGAGAGTGGTTAATAATAAGGTTCTATATAAATTGGGTACAACCTCCATAATATTTTCTCATTATCTTTATTTAATTATAATTTACTCTGCTAAATAATTACAATACCCTCCAAATTATTAAAATCGGTCGTTTATTATAGTGATCATTTATTAGAGTGATTAAGTTTTCGTAGATTAGGTTTAAACTCGTTGTTCGATTAAGTTTTTGTAATCAATTTCTCTCCTGCTCTGTTCTGATTAGCCATGTTATATTAAGCTTGGCACCTGGATACGATAAAATGGATGCAACACTATCGTTTTGAATAACGAGATGGTGTGTCTTCTAATTGAAACCTTATCATTTTGTTTTACAAATTGGCCAAATACTTTTATATTAGGTTCCAAGAAGTGAAATGATCAAAATTCATCTAATGTCGTAGGAGGAAAGTTACATGTTGTCGTATAAAATTTGGTATCCGTCCACTAGTGTTGTCAATTTAATTAGTAAGCTATAGTGTCTTCTCAATGAAACACTGCCATTTTTCAAATTATTGTTAATATGGAAGATTATATTATAACAAGTTCTTTTTGACATATCAGTTATAGATTTCATTCAACGCTTCCATCTTAAATGATCATTTTTTAACGTATCCAATTCTTGATATTTTTCGTTCTCATTCGCTCCCCCCACCCCCTCTTGTTTTTATCCACAAAGTGAATTTTGTATTGACAGAATATTTTTTTAATAAGCTATATAATGGTAATTTATCGCAGCTTATGATTAAATCATAAGGATTTTGGAGTGTGTCAAGTCTGATTAACTATATAACACCATTTACAACACATATCGGGTATCTCCTACATTTATTAGGTTGCCTTAATATTCCTAGGAGATAAAAGATATTAGGGGTGACTGTTTTTCTCTCATGCTAGTATGGTTTAAAAGTTGCAATTTTCTCCGTAAAGTGATTTGTGTGTTTCTAAATAGTCTGATTGATTTTATTTTAGGTTTAGAAGGTAATGGATTTGATTTTGAAATATTCATCTTCTATGATATTGTCACGATTGATTTTAGTTCAGTCTGACATTGAATCGGTCTATGAAATATTAATCGAAAAATTATATTAATCGACAAACATTTTAGTTCTCTTTCTCTGAAGACATTTGAAAGACCAAAGTAATTTCCTTTTGTTATAAATGCGGAAGCGTTGAAAGATGATGATGGTTCAAAATTTAAACAAAACAAATTTAAACCAAGTTAATCCAAGTCCTAGAATTTGCCTAAGTCATAATAAACAATTATTTAAAGTTAGGCAAAACCAATTTTAGCAAATGACTTGAATAAACCAATATTACCTAATTTTTAATTTAAGTCCCAAATAAAGTGAGTGTGATAATAACACCAAATTTTATCTTGAATTAGTTCTAAGCATGCCTTCTAAATTACGATGCAAGATAAAATAAACAATGTAATCAACAGTCACACTACACCGCGATGTACGAGGAAAAACCCACTAACGGGAAAAAACCTCGGGACGGCCCTAGCCTAAAATCCACTAAAAATGGTATTACAAAATACAAGACAAAAGACCTACTTCCTAAACTCGAACCCTCTCATGCTGTGATGCTTCTTCTTGTATCAACCTCCAATTAGCGGATAACCAACGGAGCTCCGCCGTGGTCTCGGACTACACCGATGGGACAATTAGGCACACCGTCACCCTAGCATGGAGCTTTTCTCCAAATGGGTAGAAATGAAACGAACTTCTCTTCAATTCGGTGTAGAGAAAAACCGGTGCCAAAACAATCTCCAAGCAATTGATATCTATATATGGAACTTGGAATAAACAACAATGGGTGTAAACTAAGTGTTTAAAGATTTTTCTTTAAGTTGAAGAACACTTAAAAGATGAACATTTTGCCTTTTGGAATGATCTCTCAAACTCTCTCTAGGAGATGTATTAGGATGGAAAAATTATCTTGGAAAATGTGTTTCCCGCACATAATAATGCATGAAAAAGTTGGTTGAAAACCAAGTGGAGAAGTGGGGAAAAAACTGTCAAAAACTGCTCAAAACCGTTCCCGCGTGACGTCTCGTTCGAACGAACTTAACTCTCGTTCGAACGAGACTTCTAACGAGCGACCAGCCTGGGCTCGTTAGATTCTCGTTAGATATCTCGTTAGAACGAAAACTCGTTCGAACGACATATCGAATGACTGACCAGATTAGGGTCGTTGGCAAACTCGTTCGAACGAACCTGGTTCGAACGACAAAACTCGTTCGAACAAAATCTGGTTCGAACGAAAAAACTCGTTCGAACGACATTTCTAACGAACATCCAGAAAGTTTATAAAATGCGATTTTGGCCCAGAAACTTTTATAAACTTTTATATACTTATTTTTAAAGTCTCTAATTGATTCTTTCTGAAAATAAAATGCAGTTTTTATTAACCTAACACCCAATACAAATTGTTCCAAGCTCCTATATAAATATAATTACATTCATACCTTGGGAGCATGGAACCTTAGTTGATGACGTACAAACGAGGCACATAAAATACGGCAAGTTGATGATGCTTTATACTCTTTGCCGCTACGTCTTCAACAAACACTTCATAGGTCTTGAATATTACAATTAAATAAAATCCTATGAATAAATGTTTTTGTCCGGAATTGAGGCAAAACTATATATGGACTCAATTGTAAATTTGTGTCCTTACAAATGTCCCCCTTTGGCTATTCCGGGACAAAAACCAAACAAAAATCCTAAAGGGCCGTCAAGCTCTACTAGACTCAAAACATAACCCGCCCAATCTTGACTCAACCCAAGGATCAAACGCTTTGCCATAGAAAGATGCCGCTTTAGAATAATTCCTGCACACTTAAGCAAACTCATCAAATGCATAGGGAATATCAAAGTATTAAATGCAATTAATTAATTACTCCCCCTAAATTAATTCTCCCTTTAAACACATGACCTACTTAGAAAGACATCGCCCCCTAAGATAAATCTCCCCCAAACGAAGATACGATAATAATAGGATTAGATACCATTTCTCCCCCTATCATCATTCTCCCCCTTTTTGTTCAGGAATAGGCAAAGGATAAAGAACTAATAAAAAACATGTGAAAGCTTAAAGTGATAAGACATGAAAGCATATGGGAAATTAAAAGCAAGGCAAAGTCAAACAAATATCATATATATATATACTATAACATAACCCGCCCAATCTTGACTCAACCCAAGGATCAAACGCTTTGCCATAGAAAGATGCCGCTTTAGAATAATTCCTGCACACTTAAGCAAACTCATCAAATGCAGAGGGAATATCAAAGTATTAAATGCAATTAATTAATTACTCCCCCTAAATTAATTCTCCCTTTAAACACATGACCTACTTAGAAAGACGTCTCCCCCTAAGATAAATCTCCCCCAAACGAAGATACGATAATAATAGGATTAGATACCATTTCTCCCCCTATCATCATTCTCCCCCTTTTTGTTCAGGAATAGGCAAAGGATAAAGAACTAATAAACAACATGTGAAAGCTTAAAGTGATAAGACATGAAAGCATATGGGCAATTAAAAGCAAGGCAAAGTCAAACAAATATCATATATATATATATATATATATATATATATATATATATATATATATATATATATATATATATATATATATATATATATATATATACTATAAATATACCTATAAGTACGAGCATATATAGATAGATATAAACACACACATGACACAAAATACTATAAGTTTGCACACTCGTATGGCAAAAATGTGTCATATGGAAACGGAAGTGTAGGGGTGTGAACAAGCAACAATTAAATTTAGACCCAAACACTTAAGAAACGTTCACGGAGTTCTCATTTGATTGCAAACTTCATCACAGTTAAATATAACCTCATGTGACAATATAAAGATTGAACTCAATGAACAAACATACACAATGCATACAAGCCTAGCATGATGATGATTCTACAAACCAAATAGAGTCATGACATTAAAGACAACTAGGATAAACGGACATTGTGCAAACCGTTGATATACCATCCAATTCTCCCTCAATAAGCATATATATTCTTTTGTTTTTGAATGAATATATCAAACAAACATAGGCCTTGGCAATTGCTTTCTGTTTAATGCCAAATATTCTGTTTTTAGGCCTTTGGATCACGTATTTCTTTTAGATCCAATCAACGGTGGCTTACTATCGCAAAGGACTTAATTCATCCTTTCGGAGCCCTTCCCCGTGCATATATTAATTTATCATGTTTTCACTTTTCACACAAATCTCACATGCAACGGATTTTGACATGCACTAGTCCTCCTAGGTCATAGATATGTAGATGACTAGATTGATAGGAGAACACCTCAAAAAGCTCAAATATAACATGTGACATTAAGATTTCAAAAGAGCTCATGCATGTGTGAATAGAGTCATATAGAAATAGAATCCATTTAAACAATACAAAATCCAACTACTCCATAAAATATGGTAAAGAACATAATAAGGATTGAAAATCTAAACCAAAAGTTCTAGCCACATGGAAGCGTAAATGATAGGATTCAAACACAAATATATGCCACATAAAGTGTGTTAAACAAAAATACACACAAAAACAAAATCTTTTTGAGTTTTTAACATTTTTAATCAAAATTAAATATATACTCAAAAGGACAAACAAAAATCATTTGTATTTTTCATTAAGCTTAAATGTAATAAATAAAACACAAATGATAAACAAAAATCTTTTTATATTATGCAGTCGATTCAAACACAAAATATAATACAAAAAGATAAACAAGTCATGATTTCTAGCATGAGATATGAAAATATGCAATGACTAGAAAATGACTAAACAAGCATACATTTAGCATATGAATATATCATGAAGTACAAACGCTAAAGTATGCAAACACTAACACATTCATCCATTAGATTTAGCAAGGGAGGAAGGATGTGAAAGTAAATGAGAATCAAAATCCCTATTTTGTAAGGCAACCAAGTCGGATTTCCTAACCCAAATTAATGAAGAATTACTATCTTGGGGTGTAGGAACGTTAGCTATCGTGGTTACTTTACTATGGGATTTTCTAGAAATTCGTTTAAGATCTAAACAAAATTTCCTAAGATGACCTTGTCGACCACAAAGTGTACAAGTAAGAATATGTCGAAAAGATTTATCTAAGGAGTGATCATTAGATGCATTCCTAGAAGATTCTCCTAAAACATTGGTTTTGACTTTAGAGTTAAAATCATTACAAGAATTGAAGCCTAAACCAAAAGTGTCATTTTTAATTTGGACCGTTCCTAACATTTTATCTAGTTTTTCCGAAAGACACTCAAAATCAAATTTGACATTACTAGAATCTTTTAATTTATTTTCCAAATCCAAAATTTTAGATTCTAATAAAACATTTCGCTCTTCAAACGCAAGAAGCTCCTTTTTCAAGGATTCCATTAAACCCCTAAGGCTATCTCTCTCGCCTTCTACATAGTTAAGCTTCTCTTGAAGAGTCCTCTCATGTGTCCTAAGGTCTTCTATTAAGGCACTTTCATCAATGACCTTGACACTCTCTCTTAAACTCGCTTCTAACTTCAAATTAGCTCTTTTCAAATTAATAGATTCTTTATATAATTCATGAAAAGCTATCATCAAAAATAAGAGAATCATGTACAATGACCTTGGAAGTGGCATGTGCTATAATTTCATCATCCGATGAGTTCTCATTATCACTCACATGTGCCATAAAAGCCACAAAATTTTTCTTAGTGGGGGATTCGGGCTTCTCTTCTTTATCACTATCACTAAGGGTCGCATTATATGAAATGGGTCGTTTACCCTCTTTCCTTAGTTTAGTGGGGCACTCAAAAGCCCTATGGCCATAACCTTCACAACCAAAACATTTATTAGACTCGTCCCTATCAATATTTTCATTACTAGGTTTAGGGATCTTTTCGGCTTTAGAAATCTTCTCGTTTTTATCATGTTTAGAAGATTCAAATTTCTTAAAATCATTTTTAACTTTATCTTTGTTAAATTTAAGAAATTTTCTAAATTTACGAGCAAACAAAGCCATATCTTCCGAGTCACTATCACTATCGCTCTCTACTACTTGTTTAATCTCTTTGCGGGCTTTTAAAGCAACGCCCTTTTCAATTTTCTTTTCAGTTTTAGAGGGAAACATATCTAGTTCATAGGTTTGTAAATCACCTACAAGCTCTTCTAGTTTCGTAGAGGCTAAAGTGGGTAAAGAATTTAAAACGGTCACCTTTGGAATAAATCTATCGGGTAGGGACCTTAAAATTTTCTTTACAACACGGTCGTCAGGTATTTTCTCTCCCAAGTTAAAGGATGAATTAACAATATCAGAAAGTCCAGCATAAAATTTATCAAATGTTTCTTTTTCATCCATTTTGATAGTTTCAAATTGAGTAGTGAGGTTTTGGAGTTTAGAAGCTTTAACGACACTTGTTCCTTCATGAGTTAATTGTTAAATATCCCAAGCTTCTTTAGCGGTTTCACACGTCATAATTCGTCGGAATTCATCCGGTGCGACAGCGCTAAACAAGGCATTTAAACCTCGGGAATTAAAGTTTGCTAGCTTAAACTCATTTTCAGTCCATCTATCAACGGGTTTGGGAACATGTACATTTTCAATTAAATGTGTTGGTGGGGTCCAACCGTTAACAACAGACATCCAAACACGTTCATCGATAGATTTAAGTGCCAATTTCATTCGCGCTTTCCAATACGCGTAGTTAGAACCATCAAAAATAGGAAATTTTGAAAATGGGGAAAAATCCATATTTAGCCAAAAATTAAAGGATCTTTAACGAAATAATTTATCGTTTTTGGCTCTGATACCAATTTGAAAGACCAAAGTAATTTCCTTTTGTTATAAATGCGGAAGAGTTGAAAGATGATGATGGTTCAAAATTTAAACAAAACAAATTTAAACCAAGTTAATCCAAGTCCTAGAATTTGCCTAAGTCATAATAAACAATTATTTAAAGTTAGGCAAAACCAATTTTAGCAAATGACTTGAATAAACCAATTTTACCTAATTTTTAATTTAAGTCCCAAATAAAGTGAGTGTGATAATAACACCAAATTTTATCTTGAATTAGTTCTAAGCATGCGTTCTAAATTACGATGCAAGATAAAATAAACAATGTAATCAACAGTCACACTACACCGCGATGTACGAGGAAAAACCCACTAACGGGAAAAAACCTCGGGACGGCCCTAGCCTCAAATCCACTAAAAATGGTATTACAAAATACAAGACAAAAGACTTACTTCCTAAACTCGAACCCTCTCAAGCCGTGATGCTTCTTCTTGTATCAACCTCCAATTAGCGGATAACCAACGGAGCTCCACTGTGGTCTCGGACTACCCCGATTGGACAATTAGGCACACCGTCACCCTAGCATGGAGCCTTTCTCCAAATGGGTAGAAATGAAACGAACTTCTCTTCAATTCGGTGTAGAGAAAAACAGGTGACAAAACAATCTCCAAGCAATTGATATCTATATATGGAACTTGGAATAAACAACAATGGGTGTAAACTAAGTGTTTAAAGATTTTTCTTTAAGTTGAAGAACACTTAAAACATGAACATTTTCCCTTTTGGAATGATCTCTCAAACTCTCTCTAGGACATGTATTAGGATGGAAAAGTTATCTTGGAAAATGTGTTTCCCGCACATAATAATGCATGAAAAAGTTGGTTGAAAACCAAGTGGAGAATTGGGGAAAAAACTGTCAAAAACTGCTCAAAATCGTTCCCGCCTGACGTCTCGTTCGAACGAACTTGACTCTCGTTCGAACGAGACTTCTAACGAGCGACCAGCCTGGTCTCGTTAGAATCTCGTTAGATATCTTGTTAGAACGAAAACTCGTTCGAACGACATATCGAACGACTGACCATGGAACCTTAGTTGATGACGTACAAACGAGGCACATAAACTACGGCATGTTGATGATGCTTTATAATCTTTGCCGCTACGTCTTCAACAAACACTTCATAGGTCTTGAATATTACAATTAAATAAAATCCTATGAATAAATGTTTTTGTCTGGAATTGAGCCAAAACTATATATGGACTCAATTGGAAATTTGTGTCCTTACAACATTTATATTTCGTAATATGTTTTTTGAACAATTTCTCCATTTATGGCGGGTTGAAACATCTTTTATTTCTCTCATCATGGTTTGCATCTTACATTAACTTCTTCAAGTTTCAACTTTAATTGATTATTGATTTAAGCTTACATTAACTTATTGTCATTCTATTTTTGTTCTTATGGTCAATTGTTTATGAATATTCATCCACAAGAGTGCTACTAGGGTTTAATAATTCTTTCATGGCAGTTATCTTAATTACCTCATATAGGATGACCATTCGATGTTATTAAGCATTATGAATGATATTTGGGTTGTTCTACTTTGGGTCCATCAAGGGGTTTTGGGTCCTGTTGACATATCAAATGTTTTAGTGGTAGATAAATGTCAATTGCAGTAGTAGCCTCACACATAGTCTGAATTACTTCCATATCACCACCCTCCATTTTGTCTTTCAGCGGCCCTGATTCAATATGATTGATAACCTCTGTCGTCAAACTGCATATGATATTTGCATATGCTATAGTGAATAATACCTTTCCAGAGGGAGTGGGATTGCAATTATTTCTCTTACAATTTTCTATATTTTGTGTTCATTTTTGCCTCACATTTACACTGCTAGTCGTTCGAGCAATCTATCATTTATCTTTCATTGATCTTCAGTTGACAAATAATCATATTGATTATGTTTTTTGGTAGTCACAAATATTTTTGGTAAATATTTTTGGCACCTTGTTGCTATTTATGGTAACTAATTCTGGCTACTTGGTGTTGTCGGTCTGTTTAAGCCTATGATTCATTATATTTTAATTGGCTTTTAAAGTTTGGTTACTTAGTAAGGCCAAGCCTCTCTGGTGTTTGTTTGTTGGATCAATTGTATTATGTAGGAGTCAAATATGGGTTCCAAGTTGGATCATTTAAAATCTATTAGTATATCTCCTTGTTAGTTGTCAACACTTATTATGAATTTTGTTTTGGTTTGCAATCTCTTATTTATGAAAGGTTGCATGGACCTAATTGAAGACCATAGTGTTTATCTCGATTATAATTATTGCTACCCCTTCAATTATATCATTCATTTTCAATTTCTCTCTATTAAAACTAACAAGGAAAACATTTCTCGGTATAGTATTTTTTTACTCCTTGGCAGGGATTTTATTGCTCATTCGAAGTGAAAAGGGACATCAAAGTATGTTCACAGGGAATGCCTTGATCATTGGCGTGTTGTCAAGGTAAAAGATCTCCTATTTTCATTATTGTCTTCTGCTAACTTATGTCCATATTCCAGTCTATGATTTCGAATTTTTCTAATATGAAAGTTTCACTCAGGGAATATATTAAACTAGTTTGTTTAGCTATCAAGTTAAATGTATTGTGATTTTAATCAACTTTTTTCCCTTCCCCTACTAAATGGACACAATAATGTCTACCTTTATTTTTATATTATATATGGGTTATTATGTATTCTTTTGTTTACTTCCGAAGCTAATTTTTTTGAGTAGTTTGCTTGATGTGGCCATGAGTAGAAGCCACTGAAGTCCCTTTATCTGTAATTATTCAAACCTTTTAATACAGATGGTATCTATTGCGATTTAAATAGAGAATATATGAATTTAAATAACTATTTGAATCTGAATTTCAATACTATTTATAATGAAATTTTTAATTATTTCGTTTTAATAACACAAAATCTTTGAAAATATTGGGAGAGAACAAGAGTCTGTTTTTCCTTATTAAATGATTGGCTTGAATAATCACAATAGTATTCTAACAGGTCTTTAGCAAAGGATATGGACTAGAGTAATAATCAACCTTGACGAAACAAAATAACCGTCAGCCAAAGGTAGAATATATATGGTACTACTTCATCTTAACACTCTAGGGGAATCAGAGCTTTATTTGAGGAGGCATAATCTAGGCTTGTAATGAAAGGGCTCTAGACTATAAATGAAAAAGATATGGACTAATAGGTCCCCCTATCTGAGGAGTGACAACTCTGATTAAGGGCCCATAAATTTGAATTTGAGGGAACTGAAGTGACACATTCCATGATATAGGACATCCAGTTGAGAGGAAATTTGTTTTTAATGAAAATAACTTTAGGCTGTAGTTTTTACTGGATGTAGTAGTATCTTACTGCTTTGAGATGTGTATAATTAGGTCAAACTTTGAGTTCATATCAACATGGCATACCAAGTAGTACTGTGGCGTAAACCTCAACTATAAAAGATTGTAATGAACTCATAAAAATAATATCAATAGATATAAACTGAGTGTGTACGAATAACAAATTTACATATAATATATAGGACCCTGATAATGTGTGGCACATGTTATCAATCCCCCCTCCCCAACACAAAACAATTTCCACAGACAAGTAATACAAAAACCGAGGCCCTGTTTAAGCCGGGGCAAAATAATTTCTTAAAAAGAAAAATGGTGAAAATTATTGTTCACCTGTTCCTTAAATGGTGAAAATGTGAGCAACAAGGTTGTGGTAGATTTTGGTTGTGGATGTGGAACGTTAAGTCTTGCAACTAAAAAGTTCTTTTCTTTTTAGAAAACAAAGGTCTAAGTTACTTATTTATGTAAGATGAAGTTTTTAACCCACCCTCTCATAAGTGAGAGGGGCACGGGTGATTATTGGGTTTTTGTTATAGGTGATTTTCATGACATAAATCGGTGTAATTTATGTTCTTACGCAACTCTTTTTTGGTTTTAAACAATCATGATATCGAACTTGATATTGATGCTCACTCTCTTGAAATCACATCCGCCAATGCGGATGACCTTGAGGTACACTTCTTTTTATGGTCTTAATTTACCTGATTGCTACTGTACGAGATTAAGAGCTCCAGAGGCAATTATATTCATTCATCACTCTTTTTGTTTTTTGAACCTTTTATTAATAATGTGAATTCAAATTCCGAGTGTTTTTTGGTGGAACATAACCCATTTGTGATCTTGTAAAAACTTGGCGGAAATTTTGAGTTTTTTAAGGTGGAACTGAACCAAAATCGAATTTTCGATATGGGTTTTCATGTTGCTTCCATGAGGTATTAGCTGACTGTTTACTTGATTGCAATTGAATTTTTTCCAAAGCTAGTTCTAATGAGCAGTTACAAGTTACCCATTAATCTACTTGGCACATTTCTAATCAAGGAAAAAATATATGCATGTTTGACTTCTCTAATGTTCTATGACTATCCGTCTGTAATATCGATCCTGATCACCCGATTAATACAAAGCGTATCTTTTGCCAAATTTTTTTATTATAGTTACAAATTAAATCTAGATAAAAAATTATCATGGGCCAATCACATCGGATTAAAAAATTGTAATTTCATTTCCACATTTAGGAATTCGTATAGAAATTACAAACATGATGATGCCGTTACATATAAATTGTCATTGGACTATTTTTCCGCATCACTTTTTGTAAAACAGAAAACATTGATAGAACAGTTCAAAAACTCTTACCACAACAGTTCAAACAATTTAAAATTACCGTTGTCTTAAGAGAAATAAAAGGATCACAAATTGAAGACTCAACCGCCAAATAATGGTTTTGCTTACTAACTAAAATTGGATCGCAAATTGAAGACTAAATCGCCAAATCCACGTATTTTGGATGGCTAGTAAATGGGGGATGGAACCCCTTTTGAGCATGCAATTTTTCTTTCGCATTCTCAAGTTTGATAGTGGTGGCCTCAAATGAAGTATCATGAGAGTTGTCCATAAAGTGTACCTAATTTGATGCAACGATTCCTTGGAAGCAAAAATCATTAATTTCTAAACTGACAGAGGATTCTATTGGATTGGCAGTCATTTGATCTGAAGAATTGTAAGGAAACAAATTTCCAATTGAGTCCATGTATTGTGTTGGCTCAATTCCGGACAAAAACATTTATTGATAGGATAGTATGTAATTGTAATACTCTCAAGCCTATGAAGTATTTGTTGAAGACGTAGCGGCAAAGAGTATAAAGCTTCATCAAATGTGCCGATTTGCGTGCCTCGTTTCTACATCGTCAACTATGGTTCCATGCTCCGAAGGTATGAATGAAATTATATATATATAGGAGCTTGGAACAAAGTTTATTGGGTGTTAGGTTTTATAAAAACTGTTGTTTTATTTTCAGAAAACTTTAATTAGAACTTTAAAATAAATTATATAAAGTTTCTGGGCCAAAATCGAATTTTATAAAATTTCTGGAAGTCGTTCGATATGTCGTTCGAACGAGTTTTTTCGTTCTAACGAGATATCGTTCGAACGAGTTTGCCAACGAGTTCCCACCATGCTATACTGGTCCGTCGTTAGAAATGTCGTTCGAACGAGATTGTTCGTTCTAACGAGATTTCCAACGAGCTTCTAACGAGTCCATACTGGAGCGTCGTTAGAAGACTCGTTCGAACGAGACTTCATTCGAACGAAATGCTGTTAGAACGAGAGGCCAGGCGGGAACAGTTTTTGGCAATTTTTTGGCAATTTTTCACCCACTTCCCCACTTGGTTTTTAACCAACTTTTTCAGATTTTAATATGTGCGGGAAGGACATTTTCAATCTTAACTTTTCCATCCTAGTTTATCTCTTAGAAAGAGTTTGAGAGCAAAAATTGTTTAGGAAAATGTTCATGTTTTGAGTGAGATTTTTAGAGAAAATATTTTATCACTCTAGTGTTTTACACCCATATTGTTTATCCAAGTTCTTATATACATATCAAATTGCTTGGAGTTTGGCACCGGTTTATCCCTTCCATTTCAAAGAGAAGTTTTGGTTTGCTTCTACATCCATCACAGAAGAAGACGTTTTGTTGCGATTCTACCCACTCGGATAAAGGCTCCTTGCTCGGGTGATGGTGACCATAGAAAGCCCTATCGGTGGATTCCGAGACCGCGGTGATGTTCCGAGGTGTCAACAAGAAGAAGCGTCGAGGCTTGAGAGGGATCGAGTCGGTCGTTGTAAGTCTATTTGTCTTGTACTTGTAATTCCGTATCTAGTGGATTTGTGGCTAGGGCCCTCCGAGGTTTTTTCCCGTCTTGGATTTTTCCTCGTACATCGCGGCGTAGTGTGATTGTTTTATTTTATCTTGCTTAAATAACGTAGAATGCATGTTTAGGATAATTCAAGATAAAATTCGGTTTAAATTATCACACTCATTTAATTTGGTGCTAAATTAAATATTGGGTAAAGTTTGTCTAATTCAAGTCTTTTGCTAAAAATTGGTTTGGCCTAACTTTGAAATATGGATAATCATGAATTAGGCAAATTCTAGGACTTGGATTAATTAATATGGTTTAAGTGAATATATTAATTGATTAATTTTACTTCACTTGGTTTAAGATTTAATTTGTTTAAAATAAATTAAAACTTGTTGTTTTAAAGTTTGAACCATCTCAACGCTTCCGCATTTCCAACAAGTGGTATCAGAGCCGGAGCGCCAAGTTATCGCGTTAAAGATCCATTTTTTGGCTTTTTGTATTTCCTTACCTTTTTAGGTGGTTCAATTTTTTTTATCACTCTCAATTTTTGTTTTATATCTCTCAATGGGACGTCTTAATGAAAATTTGTCCAATTTAAATGAAAATGAAATTTTTGATTTTCGAGAGGAATTAAATGGGCTTAACAAATGTAACAAAAATTGAAAGGAATTAAATTTGAGATTTGTAAAAAGAATTAAATTTCTTGAAAATGAAAATTCTTGTTTTAAAGCTCACATTGAGTCTTTGCAAATCTCCTTATCTCAAAAAGATATTTTTCGTGAAAAGCTCATGGACTTACATTTAAATTTTGATATTTTAGAAAAGTCCAAGAAAGAGAGTGATAATCGTGAAAAGACTCTTAGGGACAAGTTTGTTCATATTAAGGGAGAGCGTGTTAACCGTCTAGGAATTATTGAAAATTTAAAGAAGGAGTCCCATAATTTTGAGGAGTCTAATTTATTACTTGAGTCCGAAATTTTAAAAATGAAAAATGATTTTCAAAACTCTAGTAGTAGTCCTAATGGTTCTAGCACATCATGCTCAAATTCTTCCATTGCTAAAGATAAAACCATTGTTTGTTTTAGAGGGTCAACTTTGTCCAAGGACTTTTAAAAGGGTAACAACTTAGGTAACATTCCTCGTGTTTAAACATGCTTGCATTGTGGTAGGAAAGGTCACCTTAGGTCATTTTGTTTTGATCTTAAAAGAAGTCCAAGGAAATCTTTATCTAGCGTTTCATTATTTCCTAATCCCCATCATGTTAAATATAAATCTATATGGGTTAGGAAATCATTATTAAATGCGCTAGATACAAGATTTGTTCATTCTCATTTACTATCACATGAAACCTCCCTTGCAAAATTTAAAGGTTGAATGTGTTAGTGTTTTATGCCTACTCTAGCTTTTTGTGCTTCATATTATATATCATTGCTAGATGTATGCATGTTTAGTCATTTTCTAGTCATTGCCTTATTTCATATCACATGCTAGAAATTATGACTTGATTATCTTTTTGTATTATATTTTGTGTTTGAATTAATTGAAAAATATAAAAAGATTTTTGTTTATCATTTGTGTTTTAATTATTTCATTTAAGCTTAATGAAAAATACAAATGATTTTTTTTTTTGTTTATTCTTTTGAGTATATATCTTTATTTTTGGTTAAAAATGTCAAAAACACAAAAAGATTTTATTTTGTGTGTAGTTTAGTTTGACACACTTTATGTGGCATATATTTGTGTTTGAATCCCATCATTTACGCTCCCACGTGGCTAGAACATTTGGTTTAGATTTTCAATCCTTAAAATGTTCTTTACCATGTTTTATATGGAGTAGTTGGATTTTGTGTTTAAATGGATTCTATTTTTATATGCCTCTATTCACATATGCACGAGATCTTTTGAAATCTTAATGTCACATGTTATATTTGAGCTTTTTGAGGTGTTCTCCTACCAATCTATTCATCAACATATCTATGACCTAAGAGGACTAGTGCATGTCAAAATCCGTTGAACGTGAGCTTTGTGAGATAAAAAATTATATATCTAAATGTGCACGGGGAAGGGCTCCGAAAGGATGAATTAAATCATTTGCGATAGTAAGCCACCGTTTATTGGATCTTAAAGAAATACGTGATCCGAAGGCCTAAAAACAGAAAATATGGCATTAAAAGGGAAAACAATTGCCAATGCCTATGTTTGTTTGATATATTCATTCAAAAGAAAAAGAATATATATGCTTATTGAGGGAGAATTGGATGGTATATCAACAGTTTGCCCAATGTCCGTTTATCCTAGTTGCGTATTTCATGTCATGACTCTATTGGTTTGTAGAATCATCAATATGCTAGGCTTGTATGCATTGTGTATGTTTGTTCATTGAGTTCAATATATATTGTCACATGAGGTTATATTCAAATGTGATGAAGTTGCAATCAAATGAGAACTCCGTGAACGTTTATTAAGTGTTTGGGCCTAAATTTACTTGTTGCTAGTTCACATCCCTACACTTCTTTTTCCATATGACACATTTTTGCCATACGAGTGCGAAAGACTCCTATTATATGTTGTGTGTGTCATTTGTGTGTTTATATCTATACATATGTGCGTGTGCATTATTGATATATTTCTAGTACATATATATATGATATTTTGTTTTGCCTTTGCCTTGCCTTTGTTGCCCATATGCTTTCATGTCTTATCACTTTAAGCTTCAACATGCTTTTATATTTTGATTCTTTATCCTTTGCCTATTCCTGAACAAAAAGGGGGAGAAATGATAGGGGGAGAAATGGTATCTAATCCTATTATTATCGTATCTTAGTTTGGGGGAGATTTATCTTAGGGGGAAACGTCTTTCTAAGTAGGTCATGCGTACGTCTTTCTAAGTAGGTCATGCGTTTGATAAAGGGGAGAATTAATTTAGGGGGAGTAATGAATTAATTGCATTTAATTCCTTGATATTCCCTATGCATTTGATGAGTTTGCTTAAGTGTGCAGGAACTATTCTAAAGCGGCATTGTTTACTGGAAAAGCGTTTGATCCTTGGGTTGAGTCAAGTTTGGGTGGGTTATGTTTTGAGTCTAGTAGATCTTGACGGCCCTTTAGGATTTTTGTTTTGGTTTTTGTCCCGGAATAGACAAAGGGGGAGATTTGTAAGGACATAAATTTCCAATTGAGTCCATGTATTTTGTTAGCTCAATTCCGGACAAAAACATTTATTCATAGGATAGTATGTAATTGTAATACTCTCGAGGCTATGAAGTGTTTGTTGAAGACGTAGCGGCAAAGAGTATAAAGCTTCATCAAATGCGCCGGTTTGCGTGCCTCGTTTCTACGTCATCAACTATGGTTCCATGCTCCCAAGTTATGAATGCAATTATATATATATAGGAGCTTGGAACAAAGTTTATTGGGTGTTAGGTTTTATAAAAACTGTTGTTTTATTTTCAGAAAAACTTAATTGGAACTTAAAAATAAATTATATAAAGTTTCTGCGCCAAAATCGAATTTTATAAAATTTCTGGAAGTCGTTCGATATGTCGTTCGAACGAGATGTCGTTCGAACGAGTTTGCCAACGAGTTCCCACCATGCTATACTGGTCCGTCATTAGAAATGTCATTCGAACGAGATTGTTTGTTCTAACGAGATTTCCAACGAGCTTCTAACGAGTCCATACTGGAGCGTCGTTAGAAGACTCATTCGAACGAGACTTCATTCGAACGAAATGTCGTTCGAACGAGAGGCCAGGCGGGAACCGTTTTTGGAAGTTTTTTACCCACTTCCCCACTTGGTTTTTAACCAACTTTTTCAGATTTTAATATGTGCGGGAAGGACATTTTCAACTTAACTTTTCCATCCTAGTTTATTTCTTAGAAAGAGTTTCAGAGCAAAAATTGTTTAGGAAAATGTTCATGTTTTGAGTGAGATTTTTAGAGAAAAATATTTTATCACTCTAGTGTTTTACACCCATATTGTTTATCCAAGTTCTTATATACATATCAAATCGCTTGGAGTTTGGTACCGGTTTATCTCTTCCGTTTCGAAGAGAAGTTTTGGTTTGCTTCTACATCCATCAAAGAAGAAGACGTTGTGTTCCGATTCTACCCACTCGGAGAAAGTCTCCTTGCTCGGGTTACCATAGAAAGCCCTATCGGTGGATTCCGAGACCGCGGTGGTGTTCCGAGGGTATCCGCTAGGAAGAGGTGTCTACAAGAAGAAGCGTCGAGGCTTGAGAGGGATCGAGTCGGTCGTTGTAAGTCTATCTGTCTTGTACTTGTAATTCCGTATCTAGTGGATATGTGGCTAGGGCCGTCCGAGTTTTTTTCCCGTCTTGGGTTTTTCCTTGTACATCGCGGCGTAGTGTGATTGGTTTATTTTATATTGCTTAAATAACGTAGAACGCATGTTTAGGATAACTCAAGATAAAATTCGGTTTAAATTATCACAGTCATTTAATTTGGTGCTAAATTAAATACTGGGTAAAGTTTGTTTAATTCAAGTGTTTTGCTAAAAAATGGTTTGGCCTAACTTTGAAATATGGATAATCATGAATTAGGCAAATTCTAGGACTTGGATGAATTAATATGGTTTAAGTGAATATATTAATTGATTAATTTTACTTCACTTGGTTTAAGATTTAATTTGTTTAAAAGAAATTAAAACTTGTTGTTTTAAAGTTTGAACCACCTCAACGCTTCCGTATTTCCAACAAGAATGATAGTAGTTCGAATGCATGCGGGTGTTTGCTTGATGGTAACTAAAGGAATCAGGTCCTAAGTTGTTCTTTTACACACCAATGCCTCAAGAGGTGAAAACTTGATGAGATGTGTCCCCAGAATGAATATGTATGCCGTCATTCAGCATGTTACTAGATTGATGAAATGAACCACCTTTTTGCGAACTTCGGTTTTTAATTATTTCTTCTCGATTGATTATCGTGCTATGATTGCTTGTTATAATAATTGATCATTCTTTTGTCTTTTACGGACTTATTAATGATTGACATTTTCCACTAAACTCCATCATTTAACTCAACTCCTGTAAGCATAAATTCATCCATGATTTCAGAACTTTGATTGGGTACATTCGCTGAAGACGAGCGACTGAGCGTGGAAGGTTCATCAATTTCGAGTGCCCGAGAACTGGCATTGATTGAAGAATGTTCGTTATTCCGATGTGAAGAATCATGTTTTACTGACATGTTCTTTTAATTCGACGCAGTACACAAAAACATAAAGTTTATCTTTAATGCATCTTCATATCCTTCAATAGCATTTGATGATGAAGACAAACCTAATTTGTCTCCATTATGAGCACCGCACCCCAAAGCTCAAATGTTGAATCATAAATTATATCACCGGTGATAGGATCATCAACACATGTATCCATATTATTCCTACTGAAGTAACGACTCAACATCCTTGTATTGTTACACCATGCTAAACTTTCCATTTCTTTGGTTGAGTTGGTATCGTATGACGTAGAAAACACATCATGAGTTATGTGAGACCATGGAACATTTCCCATCATTGTATCCTTTGTATTATTTAGAGTTGTAAAGTATATTTCCCTCCTTTACCTTGCTAACACATTTTGCATCCTGGTGCCCGACATTACTTGAACTGCCTAGATTTCTTATGATTTTCACCCTAGAGTGAAACTTTATTAACACATTAGATGAACAACAACATGTTATATGCTTCGCTCCAGGTGATATATAAATTCATAACATGTTATATGATTTTTTTAGAAACGGGGCTCTTAATTGGGGATGTCCCAAAAAGAAAAAATATTGTTCTTAATTTGGGATACACAGAGAAGTAGCAAATTTTAGAACGTAACACATAATGTGTTCATTTTACATTCTCGTTCCATTCACCCAAACAATCTGCATTCTTGGTAGATTTTTTTTTTGTTTGGATCTCCAATATTACTATAATAACAAAGCAAGCAACTTCATTCCAATGATTTGAAAACTATGAAGTAATATCATAAATATGATTTTATTACGCCACTAAAATAAAGGCAATTTGAGAAGCCAAACGAGCATAATGTTTGGAATTAACATGTTCATTTTTAACTTTATTCCTTCCAAACATTTTATCTCTAATTACTAACTAAATGGCCTTTTATTTTTCTGTCAGCAGTCACTTAGAAATGCAATAATAGACTCCTGCATTCGGGTCACAAACAATGAAGAGAGAGATGGCATAGACAAGTACGTAACTTAGAAATTACATTTTATTTTTCACTTTTGCACATGAAAATGAACTATTTGTAGTTCTTTAATAGTGGAAACCCTTTTCATGTTATTGCTTATAATATTTATTTCGTTACTTGCAAGTATTCTTCATTTTCAACCTGTCTAATAATTCTAATCACAATGATCAAATCAAGTGTGGAAACATTCTTATTATAAATGTCCTTTTTTTTTGTATTTTTATTGGAATATAAATCTAGAATAAATTTTATAGTTGGGAGCAAGTAGTTCGGAAGAAGCCGCTAGATGGATTCGTTCTTTAAAGGATACAATCGTTCATGCTCTACGCACAACTTACCACTATAAATGGAGAGCTGTTGAATATGTGAATTTAGTAAGTATGCTCATTTTTATTTGGTTTGAATATTTTCATGTTTCACTTGGGCATTATTGCTGGCTATTCTTTCATTACTTTTTTATTAGTGTTCAATTATTTGGAAATTTATTTATATATTTTAATTTAGAATAAGTCTCTATTAGCCAGAAAATGAGTAGCTGGCATGTGGGAAGAGATAAATAATGGCATGACTCATATTACTATGGTTGGCAACTCCATCTGTCTTTTTGGTAAATATATGGAAGTTGAGGAATTAGTTAACATTCATTCATCTCTCTTCTTCTCAAGTTTATCTCTTAATTACTTTGTTTGCTTCATCTAAGAAGATATAGATACACGACAAATTAATAATTAAAGTATACTATCGTTGTAGGTTATCTGAAGAGGTTGTGGCAATGGAGCACGAGTTGACTGCGAAATCATATTTCTGCACAAGGGATTAATGTACATGATTTAATGAGCGATTAAGCCGTGAATAAGCAGAGTGGATTCAATATAATGTTGGCATCCACGAAGATGAACAAAAGCATCAAAATTATGATCTTGAAGTTTTCGTTATTATTATAGCAGAAGATCACATGACGATATTTTTAGAGAATATCAGCGTTCTCCTGGCCGAGCATAAAGCGGAAGAAGTAATTGAAGCAATCACTTATCTATAGTCTAAATACTAGCTTCCAATAATTTTTGAAATGAGACTGAGTTCTAATTATCTCTCAAATTCGTTCTATATATATCACAGTTAATCTGTTATATGCAACTCATCAGGTTGTCCTTTGTGTTTCTTATAAATTGTGATTTAGAAGGCCATTTTGAATTTGGTTATTTATTGTAACACCTTCCTTATATGCATGTTAAAAAAAATAAAAAAGAATGATCCAAGCTGAGAAATGAGGGCAGCAATAGCAGAGGCACAGTAATAGGTCTGCATACCAGATGAAGAAGCATAACGTGGCAGTGGCAGGTATGTTGTAAATTGTAGATTTGAGTGGGGTTGAATATATGCTTTGATAAGATACATTAAAGAGTTGCATTTCTCTTATACTCATCTAATGATAATATATAATGTTTCAGGTTTAGGAACTATGGAATGAAGGAAAGGGCTTGGATTTTTCATTGGACGAGTTTTGTAATCTTCATGAACTAATGAGATGCATTCATGTTGAAATTTTTTACATAGAAGAGTTTTCTAGTGATCGACTTTGCATGCGCTGATTCAATTAAGAAGGTTTCTAGAAACTCAAACTGGATTCTTCGCAAGATCAGTTTGGATTCTAATGTTTGCGAAACCAAATGATAAATAAAAAGTCAAGAGGAACCATGGATTAACAACATAACAGGAAGTATCTTCTCGGTGTGCCGACTTGAACCTTTGGGATGAAAATGATGCATCATGACCAGTGCCAAAAGGTGATGAATTTGTGCTTATTGATGATTTTTGTTTAAATGGTGATGATCACAATGTCTTAGGCAACTTTATGTCTTGCTTGTGATGATAGAGGAATCAGTTTTATAAGTCCCTTGATGGAAAATATCTACTACTTGTGAATTTCCCCTCGAGAGTATCTATTCTGTTTACCGACCCCAAGAGTATTTATGATGTTTTCCGATCATATAATGCCAATTATAATATTAATAATTGTTTAACTATTCCATCTATATTCAATTGTAGTAATTCAGAAGTGTTGATCCACCACTATCTTTCATGTCTTTGATATAAGGTTCTTCATATCTGTGAAATTACAATAGACGAGTGGAAGATATATGTCTGGGATACACTAGTTGCTATTCAAACAAAGTGATGGTTAGTTCTTATGTTTTTTTATTATTTTTACAGGGATACTTTGATATTTAATAGGATCAAAGGTGTTGTATATATCCAGTGCACAAAAGAAAGTCGAGCGTGAACAAATTTTGCATTCGCAGTTTTGAGGACCAAAGAAAGGAGAAAATCTTGAAATATCGGGTACTATAATTACCCCCTTTCCTCCTTATAGATTTTTAAATTCTACTTATATTTGATTTTACTTTCTATAAACAATGATGATTCATTATTTAACTTTGAGTGTAGGCCTCAAACATATATGTCAAGAACAATTTTTGATGATGTTATTGATCACGCTATTTCGTTGTCACTGGAGTTGGTGATTGCTGGAACACTCATCAGCGTTGTTTCGTTGTCAATATTATTGATGATTGTTTTGGAAGAGAAAGAGATTATTGACGAAGCAGTAGTGCAGAGCGATAGAGGAGTATACCAACCCAAGTCCCAATTGTGGTATAAAAAAGCGGGGATGTGGTAGGTGTAGTAGGTCGGTGGTTGGAGCTTTTGAGGTGTCGACACAATTTCCCGAAAGTCAAAGGAAGACCGACACATTTATGCGTGATTTTTGGATGTACATTTTTTGGAGACATTTATTTGAATGATGTACATAGTGGGTGTATCTAGCTATGATACATGTAGAAGGTCATTTTTTTTTTGTGAATAATTAATGTATATGGTGGGTATATCTATTTGTGTCCCACTATTTTTTTATATCGACAAATGACTTGGTTTTGTGCATTTTTTTGTGAATAATTAGTATAGCTGTCTTCAAATACAAAAAAATTCAAGATTGTTTTTATGTTATTATAAATTTTGATTCGTGTTTAGATTTATTTGTCAGCTATGACATTAATATTGGTTATTAATTTTTTTATTATATGTTTAATTTATGACCGTTTATTTTACACCTTCATGTGATGAATTTTTTTATGACCTTTATAAAATTTTGAAACCATTTTATCATGATGCTTTTTAAATCAAATATGACATCTTATATAGTATATTATGACCTTGTTTTTGTAGAAGATATGACGGTTTTTTAAAAAAAGGTCATACATAATCCTTACCTAATATGACACTTTTTATGGGTATCAATTATGACACCCAAACTTATGACGCTTTTTATTGAAAAACAAAGCATCATAAAATGCGTTTTATGACATTTTAAAAACGTCATTAAAAGGCTTTTTTCTTGAGTGATTTTTTTACAAATTCTTATTCTTTACTGAATCCGAGAGTCTGGTGACTACGTCGTTGGTTGGTACGAGTTACATTGGTCCTGTGCGAGGTGCTCGTGCATCTTTTGGGACCGTTTTGTGGTTGTTTTACATTTTCAACCTTTGTGAACATGTTTTAAAGCCTCAGTATAATTTTTTGCAAATTCGTATCATTTAGTCAAACCGAAAGTCCAGTGACTACGTCATCGGTTTGTAGGAATTACATTGGTCTTGTGCGATGTGCTCATGCCTCTTACATGACCATTTTCTAGTTGTTTTACTTTCTCACCATTTGAGGACATGTTTTAAAGCCTAAGTCCATTTTCTTGCAAATTCTATTCGTTTACTAAAATCGGGAGTCGAGTGACTACATCATCTGTTTGTGAGAATTACATTGGTCCTGTGCGAGGTGCTCATTCCTCTTATGGGACACTTTTGTGGTTGTTTTACGTTCTCACCATTTGACGGCATGTTTTAAAGCCTAAGTCTGATTTTTTACAAATTCTTCTCATTTACTCAATCCGAAAGTCCGATGACTACGTTGTTGGTTCATACAAGTTACATTGGTCCTGTGCGAGGTGCTCGTGCCTCTTACGGGAGTGTTTTTTGGTTGTTTTACATTCTCACCCTTTGAAGACATGTTTTAAAGCCTAAGTTTAATATTTTACAAATTTGTGTCATTTACTCAAATCGGGATTCCGATGACTACGTCGTCGGTTCGTACGATTTACATTGGTCCCATGCAAGGTGCTCATGCCTCTTACAAGACTGTTTTATGACTTTTTTACGTTCTCACCCTTTGACGACATATTTTGAAGCCAAAGTCTAATTTTTTGCAAATTCTAGTCATTTACTAAAATTGGGAGTTCAATGAATACGTCGTTGGTTCGTACGACTTACATTTGTCCCGTGCGAGGTGGTCATGCCTCTTACGGGACTGTTTTAGGTTCTCTCCCCTTGATGGCATGTTTAAAAGACTAAGTCTATTTTTTTGCAAATTCTTATCATTTACTCAATCCGAGAGTTAGGTGATTATGTCGTCGATTCGTACAAGTTACATTGGTCCCTTGCGAGGTGCTCATGCCTCTTTTGGGACCATTTTGTGGTTGTTTTACATTTTCACCCATTAACGGCATGTTTTAAAGCCTAAGTATAATTTTTTGCAAATTATTATCGTTATCTCAAATTGGGAGTCCGGTGACTACTTTGTCGGTTTGTAGGAATTACATTGGTCCTGCGCAACGTGATTGTGCCTCCTATAGGACCTCTTTGTGGTTGTTTTACGTTCTCACTGTTTGACGGCATATTTTAAAGCCTAAGTCTAATTTTTTGAAAAGTCTTATCGTTTAGTCAATTCGGAAGCCCAGTGCCTACGTTGTCGGTTCGTATGGGTTACATTGGTCCGTTGCAAGACCGTCATGCCTCTTACGGGACCGTTTTGTTGCTATGTTATGTTCTCACCCTTTGACTGCATGTTTTAAAGCCTATCTATTTTTTTGCAAATTCTTGTCATTTACTTAAACTTGGAGTCCGGTGAATACATCATCGGTTTGTACAAGTGACATTAGACTCGTGTGAGGTGATCGTGCCTCTCATAAGACTATTTTGTGATTATTTTATGTTCTCACCCATTGACGTCATTTTGTCGTATTTGTAAATTATTTCAAATTTTTTGGTCTTGTATGAGATGCTCGTTCTTATCGTTTACTCAAACCATGAGCCTGTTGCCTACGTTGTCAGCTAATACAAGTCACATTGGTCCCGTGCGAGGTAATAGCGGCTCTTACGGGATCATTTTGTGGTTGTTTGAATTTTAACCCTTTTATGGTATGTTTTAAATCCTAAGTCTAATTTTCACAAATTCCTGTCATTTACTCAAACGGGGAGTCCGATGACTACGTCATCGGATCGAGCTACAATAGTCCCATGCGAGGTGCTCGTGCCTCTTTCAGGATCATTTTGTGGCTATTTTATGTTCTTAACCTTGGACGACATGTTTTAAAGAGTAAGTCTATTTTTTTGTAAATTATTGTCGTTTACTCAATCCGGAAGTCCGATGACTACGTTATTGGTTAGTACGAGTTAAATTGGTCCCGTGCGAGGTGTTTATGCCTCTTACGGGACCCTTTTTTGGCTATTTTACATTCTCACCCTTTGACGGCATGTTTTAAATCTCAATTCCATTTTTTCCAAAAACTTTTCATTTACTTAATCTGGGAGTCCGGTGACTACGTCGTCATTTCGTACAAGTTACATTGGTCCCGTGTGAGATGCTCGTGCCTCTCTTGGGACCGTTTTGTGGTCTATTTATATTCTCACCTTTTTACGGAATATTTTAAAGCCCAAGCTTTTTTTTTTGCAATTTTTTGTAGTTTACCTAACCCGGGAGTCCGGTTATTACGTCGTCGTTTCGTACAAGTTATATTGGTCCTATGCGAGGTGATCATGGCTCTTATGGGACCGTTTCGTGGATCTTTTACGTTCTCACCCTTTTAAGACATGTTTTAAAGCCTAAACATAATATTTTTGCAAATTTTTGTTGTTTAATCAAACCGGGATCCCAGTGACTACGTCGTCAGCTCGAAAGAGTTACATTAGTCCCATGCGAGTTGTTCGTGCCTCTTACGGAACCGTTTTGTTGCTGTTTTACGTTCTCAAACATTGACATGATATTTTAAATCTTAAGTCTAATTTTTTGCAAATTCTTTTCGTTTACACAAATATGGAGTCCTCTCACTATGTCGTTGGTTCATACGAATTACATTGATTCTGTGCAAGCTACTCTTACCTCTTATGGGACCGTTTTGTGGTTGTTTTACGTTCTCACTGTTTGATGGCATATGTTAAAGCCTAAGTCTATTTTATTCCAAATTCTTATCATTTAGTCAATTCGGAAGTCCGGTGACTATGTCGTCGGTTCGTATGGGTTACACTGGTGCAGTGCAAGATCGTTGTGCCCCTTACGGGACTGTTTTGTGGTTGTTTTATGTTCTCACCCTTTGACGGCATGTTTTAAAGCCTATGTCTAATTTTTTGCAAATTCTTGTCATTTACTCAAACTGGGAGTCCAGTGAATACGTCGTTGGTTTGTACAAGTGATATTGATCGCGTGTGAGGTGATTGTGCCTCTTATGAGACTATTTTGTGACTGTTTTACGTTCTCACGCTTTGACGTCATTTTGTCATATGTGCAAATTCTTTCAAATTTTTTGGTCTTGTGCGAGATGCTTGTTCTTTTCGTTTACTCAAACCAGGAGTCTTTTACCTACGTCATCGGTTAATACAAGTCACATTGGTCCCGTGCGAGGTGATAGTGGCTCTTACGGGACCATTTTGTGGTTTTTTTACATTCTAACCCTTTTATGGCATGTTTTAAAGCCTAAGTCTATTTTCTCACAAATTCCTATCATTTACTCAAACCGGGATTCCAATGACTACGTCATCAGCTTGAGGTACATTAGTCCCGTTCAAGGTGCTCATGCCTCTTATAGGACCGTTTTCTAGCTATTTTACATTCTTACCCTTGGACGACATGTTTTAAGGTCTAAGTCTATTTTGTTTTTGCAAATTATTGTCCTTTACTGAATCCGAAAGTCCGATGACTATGTTAGCGATTCGTACGAGTTAAATTGGTCCCGTGCGAGGTACTCCTGCCTCTTACGGGACCGTTTTCTGGCTGTTTTACATTCTCACCCTTCGATGACATGTTTTAAATTCCAGGTCTAATTTATTGCAAATGTAATACCCCGTATTTTTGTGATATTTATTTTATGGGATTAATTTAATTAAATGCGTATTAATTGGAAATTAATCCGGATTAAAATACTAGCGAGATGCGAGTTGGTATTTGAATATAATGTGCATATATGATTATACATGAATATTGGAGTATAAAATTTGTCGTGAGATTGAAATACGACAATTTGGAAATTTTGTTGAGACGCGTGTGACAGTCGCATCATGTTTATATTTTTTTTATTAAAAAGTAAATTTTAGTTCTATTAACCGTATGGTTGTTTTGAATGCGCCAACGAGTCCGGAAGGGTCGAAATAGTCAGAAAACACTAGCCGGGGGTTAAGTTTGGATCCCGGGGCATTATTGGGCCATACAGGTAACTTATAAGGACATTTTGGTAATTTCAGAAATTGGGTAATTAAAACCCACGAAAATTAGAGTTAAAATTTGACTTAGTATTAACCCACTAAGCCATTTTCAACCTCAATTTAGGAAGTGGGCTACGGGAGAGGTTATAACTTCGCAAAACCAACCTCACCTCCATTAACACCTTGAGAAGAAAGCTTGGAGAGAGAGAGAGAGGAGGAATTCTGCAGAGAGAGAGAGATCACTTTAGAGATTCGTCATCAAATTCAGAGATTCAAATAAGGCAAGTGATTTAATTTCATTTTATAGAGAATGTTTCTTCCATGTGTAGGAATTGATAAAAATCTGATTTGTTCTTGGGAGTTAATGAAAAACCCATTAAATTGGAAATAGAATCTTACATATTGATGAGGAATTGCATGTAGAATTATAGGTAGGCGATTATTCTGATGATAATAATATCTTGGATGAAACAAAAATGGATTTTAGTAGGTTCAATTATGATGTATAAATGTTAGGGTTCAAGTTCATATAAATTGGGAATAAATAAAGAGATTTGAAGATTTGATGATGTTTAAGATGAGTTAGCCCTATATAAACGTTTGATTATGACCTATGAGTGTTTAGTATGAATTATGAATATTAAAATGATGTTGGGTCAATTTTTATGTGAGATTAGGAGTGAAGAAAATTGGAAAAAACAAAATAAGGATTTTTGGGCTCGAAACTGGCCACTCGTTAGAAGACCTGCCCAGGTCGTTCGAACGAGCTCGTTCGAACGAGCTTCTAACGAGTTGACCTTTGACTTCTAACGAGCGTGAAGTTCGTTCGATAATCTCATTCGAACGAGTTCTCGTTAGATAGCCCAGTTTGTTCGAACGAACTCTCGTTTGAATAGCCTCGTTCGAACGAGACTTTGAACGAGTTGACAGTTTAGGCTTTTTAGCCTGTTTTGATCCCGAGTGACCCGTAACCTTGTGTATAGGTAGAGATAGCTTTCCCTTGATGATTAATTGATATATTTGGGATGTTTGGGATATAATGAGGAGTCAAACCTAGAAGTGTTGTTTGAACCTAAAGAAAAAAAAATGAGTAGGACGTGAGTGTATATTACGTTGCGAGAACTATCGACGGCCTAATTTACTTTATTAACCGGGAACATATAAATTGAGTAGTATAATATATCGGTGTGAGAATGAGAAGTGTACCACCAATAATATAGTGATTACTAAGATGTGTGAATACTTAGTATATGTATTGATTTTATGTGTATGACATACCTACCATACTTGCTATCACGGGAGGTTTGCGTTCGCTTAGGGCCTTCTAATTCTTGTGTTGCACGGATTTAGATTGGTTACCTCGATGAACATAGGTCAGAGAAGGACGTATTGGGATGTTAATAAGTCTGTTGATCGTGGGATCGTAGGTATGTGCGTTACCCATGTGATGTGACTGTGTTCGCCTCCATTATTTGTGATGTTGTTATCTGAACGATTCCTGAGAGATTCGGAATGCGTGAAATGTATTACATATTGAGAATCTGAGTTTAAGTAAAGCCCCCTATTTATTTGATAACACAAGAATGTATTATGGGAATCGAGTAGTAAGGGGTAGGACTTATTACGGTTTGGTTAGATATGGATGTCCTATAGATGGGTACGGTACGTTAGGAGTGCACATGTAGTCGAGAGGTGAGAATTTCATGTGAGTGCATGTCCTAACATGTATTTTGCATTTAATGTTTTAATGTTACTAAAACACTTGCTGTTTTCCAAATGTTTTACACTTTCGGGCTCTGACCCATTTTCTTTCAAATCTATTTTTGTAAAAACCATTTTAGGTGCCCAGCCACAAGGACACCATGCATAGGATTCTCATTCAGGTGACGAGCTGTAGCTGTTTGTGGAAGTTACAGGACTTTGCTTGTAGACGCTTCATCTATCTTGACTCGATATTCATCAGTTATCAGTTGTAGGGCATGTCGCCCATTTCTTTTAAAGACATTTCATATATTTCAGTTATTCAGACCTTTGGCATGTAATTATTCAGGATTCAGACTTGTAGTCTTATTTTTCAGTTGTGGGATTGTTGTCAGGAGTTTTCTACGGACTATATTTATGTTGTTGATTATTCATTACTTGATTATAGAGAATGGTTATTATTCTTTCATTATTCTTTTACTGCATGTTAATCAGACTTAACTTGAAATTTGGCACATACTTTTAAATACTTGGTGGTTAGTAATTATTAAAATGTTTTCGACAATGATGCTATTAACTGAACCAACTTGGCATTTTGAATTAATTTAATAGGAGTAGCTACCCGGTATTTAATTTGTCGGGGTGTCTCAGGTGGTATCAGAGCATCAGGTTCTAGTGTCCTTTAGGATCTGAACGGCTTATTATGTTTCAGCAGAGCTTTCTTTGAAGTAGAGCCCTATATTTTAGGACTGTTGTATTCTTTTGTATATGCTACGTTCTTCAGCTATTTTAAGTTTATAACTACGAACTTATAAACTTTATTCTTATTTCAGATGCCTCGACGACGTGCACAACGGGTTCCCAGGGATGCAATGCCAGAACCACAGCCCGCACCATTTCAGGGCACGATGAATGCCGCCGAGGTTGCAGCCATTATGGCCCAGGTGGTAAATGACGCACTAGCAGTAGTTCAGTAGGGACCACCTCAGGTGCCGATAGCCGCGCCAGTGCAGGCTCATGCATTCCTGTCTGCTTGGGAACGTGTACGTGATGCTTTTCAGAAAGCACACCCTCCGAAGTTCGCAGGTAGCTCTGATGTAGTAGTTTCGAGTCAGTGGAGGAAGGACATCCAGCGACACCTGAGGATGTATGAGTGCACAGATATCCAGAAGAAGATACTAGCTACCTTTAAACTAGTAGGATCTGCACTGCAGTAGTGGGAGTCTATTACCACCGTAGAGGAGAGGGATACTCTCACTATTCAGGATTTTTGGTTGCGGTTTGACCGCAAGTACTTTCCGTCGGCTGTTCACACAGAGATGAGGAGGAAGTTGATGAGCCTCAAGCAGGAGGGTAAGACTGTGGCTGAGTATGAGGCTGAATTCACTGATCTTCTGAACATTGTTCCGGATGAGATACCGACGGAGGAAAAGAAGATACAGAAATTTACAGGTGGGTTGACATGGAGGATTCGTCAGCACTTGTTAGGGAACCTCTCGTTAGCCACTTATTCTGATATGGTTAACGTTGCATTGCTTCATTACCAGGATCACCGCTTTCACATGGCTGAGGGCAAGCGATCGGGAGAGTCTATCCATCAGGGCAGGACTGGAGGAACTGGTGCCAATGGGGCACAATCTGTTCAGGGGCGGAGGCAGGGTGATCAGGGTACCCAGCAGGGGGATCACAAGAGGTTCAGGTCAGGAAATTTCAGGCACGAACAGGGAGGTTTCCGGCAGGGCCATCAGGGTCCGAACGGCCATCAGCACCAGCCGGGTCAGAATGGTCAGCATCAATTTCAGCAGGGCCAGTGGAGGAACGATAACAGCCACCAGGGCCGGGGGCAGCAGGGACCGAGAGGGGGGAACTTCCCGGGGAAGTGTTTTGTTTGTGGCAAGACTGGCCATAAACGCCAGGACTGTCCTGATAGGGGCAGGGCCCCACAGCAGCAGCCGGGTGTTCGACATGAGCCACAGAGGCCACTTTTTCCACCAGCCCTCCTAGCTCCAGCCCAGGTGACAGCTCTTCCAGCCATTCCAGTAGTTCCTGTGCAGCAGGGACAGTTACAGTATGGACGTGTCTATAACGTCCACCAGGCAGCAGCTCCGCAGGCACCACCCGCGATTGAGGGTACGTTTCCTATCCATGGTACTATGGGTCGGGTTTTTTTTATACGGGGGCAACACATTGCTTTATATCTACACATTTTGTGAAAGCCTTAGGGTTATTAGCCACAGCAGAGAGCATAGTGACGTGTGTAGACTCACCATTAGGAGTGGGTCACTTATTTTCTTTATATGACGGGGAGTAGGGGTATAGATTAGTAGTCTGGTGTTACCTGCAGATATGTTAGTATTAGAGATGACCGAGTATGATGCCATTATTGGTATGGATTGGCTTGTTGCGTACCGAGCCATGATTGACTGTTTCAGTAGGAGTATTATCTTTACCATTCCCGGGCAAGAGATGTTTTTGGTGGCGATGCCTCGTTCTGAGGGAGGATCGTCCACTCCTTTGTAGTATATAGAGGAGGAGACCTCTAAGGAGGTGGTGATACCACTTGATTCAATTCTGGTTGTTAGAGAGTTTGCTGATGTATTTCAGGATATACCTGGATTACCCCCCAGTCGAGAGATAGACTTTGTCATAGACTTATTTCCAGATACGAGACCTATAGCACGCGCACCGTACCGTATGGCTCCAGCTGAGATGAGGGAGTTACGGGATCAGATTGAGCAGTTGTTGGGTAAGGGGTTTATATGGAGGAGTACTTCTCTGTGGGGTGCCCCTGTGTTGTTCGTAAAGAAGAGAGATGGTTCACTGAGATTGTGTGTGGACTACCGAGAGTTGAATAAGGTCACGATATGGAATAAATATCCGTTGCCTCGAATCGATGACTTATTCGACCAGTTGAGAGGAGCTTCTTTCTTCTCAAAGATTTATTTGCGATCGGGATACCATCAGTTGCGTATCAGGGAGGAGGATGTCTCGAAGACTGCATTCTTGTCGAGATATGGTTCTTACGAGTTTCGGGTTATGCCATTTGGTTTGACCAATGCTCCAGCCGTGTTTATGGACTTGATGAATAGGGTGTTCAGGGATTTCCTGGATCAGTTTGTCATTGTCTTCATTGATGATATTCTGGTTTACTCCCAGAGAGAGGAGGATCACGCCGAGCATTTCAGGCAAGTTTTGCAGACACTACGTTAGAACGAGTTGTATGCAAAATATGAGAAATGCGGGTTTTGGCTGAAGGAGGTCCAGTTTTTGGGACATATTATTTTCGACCGAGGAATATCTGTTGATCCAGGGAAGGTATCCGCAGTGAGGGAGTGGGGACAGCCCATGACACCGACAGAGATTCGTAGTTTCTTGGGCCTAGCAGGATACTACAGGAGGTTCATTCGGGGATTCTCGAAGATTGCAGGTCCTTTGACACATCTGACTCGTAAGGGTGTTCCATTCATCGGTAGTGATGCCTCTCAGTTGGCATTCGATGAATTGAAGGATAAATTAACCTCAGCACCTGTGTTAGCATTACCGAGACCGAGAGTTGAGTATTTAGTTTACACCGATGCATCCTTACAAGGACTTGGAGGTGTATTGCAGCAGGAGAGTCAGGCCATAGCTTATGCTTCCCGTAAGCTAAAGCCTCATGAGGAGAATTACCCCACTCATGACTTGGAGTTGGCGGCAGTTGTATTTGCCCTCCGGATATGGAGACATTATCTTTTGGGGGATAAGTTTCGATTGTTCACAGACCACAAGTCCCTGTAGTACCTATTCACACAGAAGGAGTTAAATATGCAGCAGCGAAGGTGGCTTGAGTTTGTGAAGGACTATCAGTTTGATATCCAGTATCACCCGGGGAAGGCTAACATGGTGGCAGGCGCGTTGAGTCATAGGCCAGCAGGTGAAGTGACAGAGGTGTGGAAGGCCAAGTGGAAGGAATTCGGACACCAGGATGCAGTGGCCCGATCGTTCATGTCGGTAATGACTGTTACACCACAGATTGTCACGAGAGTGGTAAAGGCACAAGCAGATGACTCGTTCTGTCAAGAGCTAATAGTTTGATTACTATAAGAGTGAGCTGAATATTATACCGTTAGCTCAGACGGGGGATTATGCTTCAAAGGGAGATTGGTAGTTCTGGAAGGGGAGGAATTGCGGCACGAGGTGATGGCTGAGTGGCACGGCTCACGGTTCGCGGTACATCCTGGTGGGGACAAAATGTACCAAGACATGAGACGTCAGTATTGGTGGAGCGGAATGAAGAGAGATATTGCCGAATTTGTTTCTAAATGCACAACTTGTCAGTTAGTAAAAATGGATCATCATAGATCGGCAGGACTGCTACAGCCGTTGGAGGTCCCGATGTGGATGTGGGAGAGCATATCCATGGACTTTATGGCGGGATTGCCTACGTCACATAGAGGTCACGACTCCATTTGGGTAATTGTGGACAGGTTGACCAAAGTCGCTCATGTTCTACCCGTAAGGACAGACTACACTGCGGGACAGTATGCCCAGCTCTTTATTGCAGAGATAGTGAGACTTCACGGTGTGCCCCTAAATATCGTGTCTGACCGAGACAAGATATTTGTTTCACGGTTTTGGGAGAGTTTTTAGGAGGCCATGGGCACGGAATTGCGGTTGAGTATGCCGTATCACCCGCAGACTGATGGGCAAATGGAGCGTACAAATCAGATGTGGGAGGACATGCTACGTATGAGGATCATTGATTTTGAGGGTGGATGGTAACAGTATCTTCCAGTGGTAGAGTTTGCTTACAATAACTCCTACCAGTTCACCATTGGCATGGCTCCATTTGAGGCATTGTACGGTAGACCTTGTCGTTCCCCAACATGTTGGTTGGAGGTGGGGGACAACAAACTACTTGGGCCGGAAGTGATTCAGGATACTTCGGCAAGGATAGAATTGATTCGGAGTCGCATTCGAGTAGCTCAGGATCGGCAGAAGAGATATGCTGATGCGAAGAGGTTCTTCAGGGAGTTCCAAGTGGGGGACCAGGTTTTGCTCAGAGTATCTCCTATGAAGGGGATTATGCGTTTCGGGAAGAAAGGGAAGTTGTCACCGAGATATGTGGGACCATTTCCTATTATTGAGCGGATTGGACCGGTTGCGTATAGGCTTGGGTTACCGGAGCATTTACATCAGATTCATGATGTATTTCATATTTCCTCGCTAAGGAAATATCTTAGAGACGATTTGGATCATTCTCACATTGCTTTGGAGGACATCGATCTCCAGACTAATAGCTCCTACGAGGAGGGGCCGATTGCTATTTTGGACCGAAGTGAGCGGAAATTGAGGTCAAAGATAGTTCCGTTAGTGCGTGTTCAGTGGCGACATCATAATGTTGAGGAGTCCACACGGGAGCGCGGAGATGAGAAGCGCGAACGTTATCCAGAGTTGTTCTTACCAAGTACTTTCTAGTTCCGAATTTTGGGACGAAATTCAGTTATTAGGGAGGAAGTATGTAATACCCCGTATTTTTGTGATATTTATTTTATGGGATTAATTTAATTAAATGCGTATTAATTGGAAATTAATCCGTATTAAAATACTAGCGAGATGCGAGTTGGTATTTGAATATAATGTGCATATATGATTATACATGAATATTGGAGTATAAAATTTTGTCGTGAGATTGAAATACGATAATTTGGAAATTTTGTTAAGACGCGTGTGACAGTCGCGTCAGGTTTATATTATTTTTTTATTAAAAAGTGAATTTTAGTTCTATTAACCGTATGGTCATTTTGAGTGCGCCAACGCGTCCGGAAGGGTTGAAATAGTCAGAAAACACTAGTCGGGGGTTAAGTTTGGATCCCGGGGCATTATTGGGCCAGACCGGTAACTTATAAGGACATTTTGGTAATTTCAGAAATTGGGTAATTAAAACCCACGAAAATTAGAGTTAAAATCTGACTTAGTATTAACCCACTAAGCCATTTTCAACCCCAATTTAGGAAGTGGGCTACGGGAGAGGTTATAACTTGGCAAAACCAACCTCACCTCCATTAACACCTTGAGAAGAAAGCTTGGAGAGAGAGAGAGAGAGGAGTAATTCTGCAGAGAGAGAGAGAACACTTCAGAGATTCGTCATCAAATTCAGAGATTCAAATAAGGCAAGTGATTTAATTTCATTTTATAGAGAATGTTTCTTCCATGTGTAGGAATTGATAAAAATCTGATTTGTTCTTGGGAGTTAATGAAAAACCCATTAAATTGGAAATAGAATCTTACATATTGATGAGGAATTGCATGTAGAATTATAGGTAGGCGATTATTCTGATGATAATAATATCTTGGATGTAACAAAAACGGATTTTGGTAGGTTCAATTATGATGTATAAATGTTAGGGTTCATGTTCTTATAAATTGGGAATAAATAAAGAGATTTGAAGATTTGATGATGTTTAAGATAAGTTAGCCCTATATAAACGTTTGATTATGACCTATGAGTGTTTAGTATGAATTATGAATCTTAAAATGATGTTGGGTCGATTTTTATGTGAGATTAGGAGTGAAGAAAATTGGAAAAAACGAAATAAGGATTTCTGGGCTCGAAACTGGCCACTCGTTAGAAGACCTGCCTAGGTCGTTCGAACGAGCTCGTTCGAACGAGCTTCTAACGAGTTGACCTTTGACTTCTAACGAGGGTGAAGTTCATTCGATAATCACGTTCGAACGAGATCTCGTTAGATAGCCCAGTTTGTTCGAACGAACTCTCGTTTGAATAGCCTCGTTCGAACGAGACTTTGAACGAGTTGACAGTTTAGGCTTTTTAGCCTGTTTTTATCCCGAGTGCTCCGTAACCTTGTGTATAGGTAGAGATAGCTTTCCCTTGATGATTAATTGATATATTTGGGATGTTTGGGATATAATGAGGAGTCAAACCTAGAAGTGTAGTTTGAACCTAAAGAAAAAAAATGAGTAGGAAGTGAGTGTATATTACGTTGCGAGAACTATCGACGGCCTAATTTACTTTATTAATCGGGAACATATAAATTGTGTAGTATTATATGTCGGTACGAGAATGAGAAGTGTACCACCAATAATATAGTGATTACTAAGATGTGTGAATACTTAGTATATGTATTGATTTTATGTGTATGACATACCTACCATACTTGCTATCACGGGAGGTTTGCGTTCGCTTAGGGCCTTCTAATCCTTGTGTTGCCCGGATTTAGATTGGTTACCTCGATGAACATAGGTCATAGAAGGACTTATTGGGATGTTACTAAGTCTGTTGATCGTGGGAGCGTAGGTATGTGCGTGACCCATGTGATGTGACTGTGTTCGCCTCCATTATTTGTGATGTTGTTATCTGAACGATTCCTGAGAGATTCGGAATGCGTGATCCTTATGTACGTGATGTACCGGGATGGATAGAAGAGTATGTGTGCACCGCAGCTTAGTGTCGGGTTGCTTGTATTGTATATATATGATGTGAATAATATACACTTAATTAATGGGAACTTTCATGTTAATACTGTGAATAAAATTATGGAATTGTTTTGAGAAAACATAACGGGTTAACCAATAGTGAAATGTATTACATATTGAGAATCTGAGTTTAAGTAAAGCCCTCTATTTATTTGATAACACAAGAATGTATTATGGGAATCGAGTAGTAAGGGGTAGGACTTATTACGGTTTGGTTAGATATGGATGTCTTATAGATGGGTACGGTACGTTAGGAGTGCACATGTAGTCGAGAGGTGAGAATTTCATGTGAGTGCGCGTCCTAACATGTATTTTGCATTTAATGTTTTAATGTTATTAAAACACTTGCTGTTTTCCAAATGTTTTACACTTTCGGGATCTGACCCATTTGCTTTCAAATCTATTTTTGTAAAAACCATTTTAGGTGCCCAGCCACAAGGACACCATGCATAGGATTCTCATTCAGGTGACGAGATGTAGCTGTTTGTGGAAGTTACAGGACTTTGCTTGTAGACGCTTCATTTATCTTGACTCGATATTCATCACTTATCAGTTGTAGGGCATGCCGCCCATTTCTTTTAAAGACATTTCATATATTTCAGTTATTCAGACCTTTGGCATGTAATTATTCAGGATTCAGACTTGTAGTATTATTTTTCAGTTGTGGGATTGTTGTGAGGAGTTTTCTCCGGACTATATTTATGTTGTTGATTATTCATTACTTGATTATAGAGAATGGTTATTATTCTTTCATTATTCTTTTACTGCATGTTAATCAGACTTAACTTAAAATTTGGCACTTACTTTTAAATACTAGGTGGTTATTAATTATTAAAATGTTTTCGACAGTGATGCTATTACCTGAACCAACTTGGCATTTTGAATTAATTTAATAAAGGAGTAGCTACCTGGTATTTAATTAGTCGGGGTGTCTCAGAAAATTCTTATCGTTTACTCAAACTGGGAGTTCGATGACTATGTCGTCGGTTCGTACAAGTTACCTTATTCTCGTGCGAGGTGCTCGTGCCTCTTACCGGACCATTTTGTGACTGATTTACACTCTCACCATTTTACGGCATGTTTTAAAGTCCAAGTCCATTGATTTCCAAATTCTTTTAATTTACTCAATCTGGGAGTTTGGTGACTACGTCGTCGGTTCGTACAACTTACATTGGCCCCGTGCGAGATGCTCATGCCTCTTACGGGACCGTTTTGTGGTTGTTTTACGTTCTCACAGTTTGACGGCATATTTCAAAGTCTAAGTCTATTTTTTTTTTAAATTCTTGTCGTTTAGTCAAACTGGGAGTCCGGTGAATACGTCGTCGATATGTATAAGTGACATTGGTACCGTGTGAGGTGATCGTGCCTCTTATGAGACTATTTTGTGATTGTTTTATATTCTCACCCTTTGACGTCATTTTTTCGTATGTGCAAATTCTTTCAATTTTTTTGGTCTCGTGCGAGATCCTCATTCTTGTCGTTTACACAAACCAAGAGTCTGTTACCTATGTCGTCGGTTTATACAAATCACATTGGTCCCATGCGAGGTGATAGTGGCTCTTACGAGAATTTTTTTATATATTTTACTTTCTAACCCTTTTATGGCATGTTTTAAAGCCTAAGTCTAATTTTTCATAAATTCCTGTCATTTTCTCAAACCGGGAGTTCGATGACTACGTGATCAGCTCGAGCTACATTGGTCTTGTGCGAGGTGCTCGTGCCTCTTACGGGACCATTTTGTGGCTATTTTACATTTTTACTCTTGGACGACATGTTTTAAAGACTAAGTTTATTTTGTTGCAAATTATTGTCATTTACTCAAACCGGAAGTCCGGTGACTATGTTGTCGGTTCGTACGAGTTAAATTAGTCCCGTATGAGGTGCTTGTGCCTCTTACGAGACTGTTTATTTGACTGTTTTACATTCTCACCCTTTGATGACATGTTTTAAATCCAAGTCTAATTTTTTGCTAATTCTTATCATTTACTCAAACTGGGAGTCCGGTGACTACGTCGTCGATTCGTACAAGTTACATTATTCTCATGCAAGGTGCTCTTGCCTCTTACGAAACCGCTTCGTGACTCTTATAAACTCTCACTCTTTTACGGCATGTTTTAAAACTCAAGTCCTTTTTTTGCAAATTCTTTTCATTTACCCAATCTGGCAGTCCGGTGACTACGTCATCGGTTCGTATGAGTTATAACGGTCCCATGCGAGATGCCCAGATTTCTTACGGGACCGTTTTGTGGCTGTTTTACGTTCTCTCCCTTTTTGGGGAATGTTTTAGATCCTAAGCCTATTTTTTTTTAATTCTTGTCGTGTACCTAAACTGGGAGTCCGATCATTACATTGTCGATTCGTAGTAGTTATATTTGTCCTGTGGGAGGTGATCGTACCTCTTATGGGATCATTTTGTGTCCCTTTTACGTTCTCACCCATTGACGACATGTTTTAAAACCAAAATGTAATATTTTTTGAAATTCTTGTCATTTAATCAAACTGGGAGCCCAGTGACTATGTCGTCGGTTCGTACGAGTTACATTAGTCCCGTGCGAGGTGATCGTACCTCTTACGTGACCGTTTTGTGGCTATTTTATGTTCTTACACTTTGACACCACATTTTAAAGCTTAAGTCTATTTTTTTTGCAAATTCTTGTCTTTTACTCAAATTGGGAGTCCCCTCACTATGTCGTTGGTTTGTACGAATTACATTGGTCATGTACGAGGTGCTCGTACCTCTTACGAGACCGTTTTGTGGTTGTTTTACGTTCTCACCGTTTGACAGCATATTTTAAAGCCTAAGTCTATTTTTTTGTAAATTTTAATCGTTTACTAAAATCGAGAGTCCGGTGACCACGTCCTCGATTCGTATATTTATCCCATGCGAGCTGCTCGTGCCTCTTACAGGACTGTTTTGTGACTGTTTTACGCTCTCGTCCCTTGATGGCATGTTTAAAAGCCAAAGTCCATTTTTTACAAATTCTTATCGTTTACTCAATCCGAGAGTTCGGTGACTATGTCGTCGATTTGTTTGAGTTACTTTGGTCCCGTGCGAGGTGCTCGTGTGTCTTTTAGGACCGTTTTGTGGTTGTTTAACATTTTCACCTTTTGACGGCATGTTTTAAAGCCTCAATATATTTTTTCGCAAATTGTTATCATTTAGTCAAACGAGGAGTTTAGTGACTACATCGTTAGTTTGTAGGAATTATATTGGTCTTGTGTGAGGTGATCGTGCCTTTTACATGACAATTTTCTAACTGTTTTACGTTTTCACCCTTTGACGGTATGTTTTAAAGCCAAAGGCAATTTTTTGCAAATTCTTTCCGTTCACACAAACCGGGAGTCCAGTGACTACATCATCGATTTGTACGAATTACATTGGTCTCGTGCGAGGTGCTTGTGCCTCTTACGGGACCCTTTTGTGGTTGTCTTATATTTTCCCCCTTTGAGGGCTTATTTTAAAGCCAGAGTCTGATTTTTTGCAAATTCTTGTCGTATACTCAATCCAATAGTATGGTGATTACGTTATCGGTTCGTACGGGTTACATTGGTCCCATGCGAGGTGCTTGTGCCTCTTACAGGACTATTTTTTAGTTGTTTTACATTCTCACCCTTTGACAGCATGTTTTAAAGCCTAAGTACAATATTTTGGAAATTTGTGTCATTTACTCAAACCAGGATTTCGATTACTACGTCGTCAGTTCGTACGAATTACATTGGTCCCGTGTGAGGTGCTCGTGCCTCTTACGGGGTGGTTTTGAAGTTGTTTTATGTTCTCACCCATTGACGGCATATTTTGAAGCCTAAGACTGATTTTTTGCAAATTCTAGTCATTTACTAAAATTGAGAATCCGGTGACTACGTTGTCTGTTCGTACGACTTACATTTGTCCCGTGAGAGGTGCTTGTGCCTCTTAAGTGACTGTTCTGTGACTATTTTACGTTATCACCACTTGATGGCATGTTTAAAAGCATAGGTCTATTTTTTTGCAAATTCTTATCGTTTACAAAATTCGAAAGTTCGGTGACTACGTCGCCGATTCATACAAGTTACATTGGTCCTATGCGATGTGCTCGTGCCTCTTTTGGATCTTTTTTATGGTTGTTTTACATTTTCACCCTATGGCGGAATTGTTTGAAACCTAAGTATATAATTTTTTTGCAAATTCTTATCGTTTACTCAAATTGGGAGTTCGGTGACTACATCGTCAGTTTGTAGGAATTACATTGGTCCCGAGCAAGGTACTCGTGCCTCCTACAAGACTTTTTATGGCTATTTTACGTTCTCACTGTTTGACGGCATATTTTAAAGCCTAAGTCTAATTTTTTGCTAATTCTTATCGTTTCGTCAATCCATAAGTTCGGTGACTACGTCGTTGGTTGGTATGGTTACATTGGTCCCGTGCAAGATCGTCGTGCCTCTTACGGGACCGTTTTGTGGCTATTTTATGTTCTCACCCTTGGACACCATCTTTTAAAGCCTATGTCTATTTTTTTTAAACTTCTTGTCATTTACTCAAACTGGGAGTCCAGTGAATACGTCGTTGTTTTGTACAAGTGACATTGGTGCCGTGCGAGGTGATCGTGCCACTTACGAGACTGTTTTGTGACTGTTTTACGTTCTCAACCTTTGACGGCATTTTGCCGTATTTACAAATTCTTTCAAATTTTTGGGTCTCGTGCGAGATGCTCGTTCTTATCATTTACTCAAACTAGGAGTCTAGTGCCTATGTCCTCGGTTAATACAAGTCACATTGGTCCCATGCGAGGTGATAGTGCCTCCCACGGGACCATTTTGTGGCTGTTTTACTTTCTAACCCTTTTATGGCATATTTTAAAGCCTAAGTCTAATTTTTCACAAATTCCAGTCATTTACTCAAACTGGGAGTCCAATGACTACGTCATCGGCATGAGATACATTGGTCCCATGCGAGGTGCTCGTGCCTATTACAGGACCGTTTTATGGCTATTTTACGTTCTTACCCTTGGACGACATGTTTTAAGGAATAAGTCTAATTTTTTGCAAATTCACGTCATTTTCTCAAACCGTGTTTTCGATGACTACGTCATCGGTTTGTACACATTTTAATGGTTCTGTGCGAGGTTCTCGTTCCTCTCACGGGATCATTTTTTGGTTGCTTTACATTCTGCCGCTCTGACAGGCATATTTTAAAGCCTAAGTCTATGTTTTTGCAAATTCTATTCGTATATCAAATCAGGAGTCCGGTGACTACGTCGTGAGTTCCTACGAGTTACATTAGTCCCGTGCGAGGTCCTCGTGCCTCTTACTAGACTATTTTATGATTGTTTTATGTTCTCACCCTTTGACAACATGTTTTAAAGCCCAAGAATATTTTTTTGCAAATTCTAGCCTTTTACGCAATCCGAGAGTTTGGTGAGTATCTCGTCGGTTCGTATGAGTTACATTGGTCCCGTATGAGGTGCTCGTGCCTCTTATGGGATGAGTTTGGGTCTATTTTACGTTCTCACCCTTTTACGGCATGTTTTAAATCCCAAGTCTAATGTTTTTCAAATTCTTTTTGTTTACTTAAACCGAGAGTTCAGTGATTACATCATCGGTTCTTAGGAGTTACATTGGTCCTGTGCGAGGTGATCGTGCCTCTTATGGGACCGTTTCGTTGTTGTTTTATGTTTTCACCCTTTGATGGCATGTTTTAAAGCCTAAGTCTATTTTTTGGTAAATTTTAATCGTTTACAAAAATCGAGTCCGGTGACCACGTCCTCGATTCGTACATTTATCCCATGCGAGCTGCTCGTGCCTCTTACGGGACTGTTTTGTGACTGTTTTACTTTCTAGCCCCTTGATGGCATGTTTAAAAGCCAAAGTCCATTTTTTACAAATTCTTATCGTTTACTCAATCCGAGAGTCCGGTGACTACGTCGTCGATTCGTTTGAGTTACTTTGGTCCCGTGCGAGGTGCTCGTGTGTCTTTTAGGACCGTTTTGTGGTTGTTTAACATTTTCACCCTTTGACGGCATGTGTTAAAGCCTCAGTATATTTTTTCGCAAATTGTTATCATTTATTCAAACCAGGAGTTTAGTGACTACATCGTTTGTTTGTTGGAATTATATTGGTCTTGTGCGAGGTGATCGTGCCTTTTACATGACCATTTTCTGGCTGTTTTACGTTTTCACCCTTTGACGGCATATTTTAAAGCCTAAGGCAATTTTTTGCAAATTCTTTTCGTTCACACAAACCGGGAGTCCAGTGACTACATCATCGATTTGTACGAATTACATTGGTCCCGTGCGAGGTGTTTGTGCCTCTTACGGGACCCTTTTGTGGTTGTCTTATATTTTCCCCCTTTGAGGGCTTATTTTAAAGCCAAAGTCTGATTTTTTGCAAATTCTTGTCGTATACTCAATCCAATAGTATGGTGATTACGTTATCGGTTCGTACGAGTTACATTGGTCCCATGCGAGGTGCTCGTGCCTCTTACAGGACTATTTTTTAGTTGTTTTACATTCTCACCCTTTGACAGCATGTTTTAAAGCCTAAGTACAATATTTTGGAAATTTGTGTCATTTACTCAAACCAGGATTTCGATTACTACATCGTCAGTTCGTACGAATTACATTGGTCCCGTGCGAGGTGCTCGTGCCTCTTACGGGATGGTTTTGTAGTTGTTTATTGTTCTCACCCTTTGACGGCATATTTTGAAGCCTAAGTCTGATTTTTTGCAAATTCTCGTCATTTACTAACATTGAGAATCCGGTGACTACGTTGTCGGTTCGTACGACTTACATTTGTCCGGTGCGAGGTGCTTGTGCCTCTTAAGTGACTGTTTTGTGACTATTTTACGTTATCACCACTTGATGGCATGTTTAAAAGCATAGGTCTATTTTTTTGCAAATTCTTATCATTTACAAAATTCGAGAGTTCGGTGACTACGTCGCCGATTCATACAAGTTACATTGGTCCTATGCGATGTGCGCGTGCCTCTTTTGGAACTTTGTTATGGTTGTTTTACATTCTCACCCTATGGCGGAATTGTTTGAAACCTAAGTATATTTTTTTGCAAATTCTTATCGTTTACTCAAATTGGGAGTTCGGTGACTACATCGTCAGTTTGTAGGAATTACATTGGTCCAGAGCAAGGTACTCGTGCCTCCAACAAGACTTTTTATGGTTATTTTACGTTCTCACTGTTTGACGGCATATTTTAAAGCCTAAGTCTAATTTTTTGCTAATTCTTGTCGTTTCGTCAATCCATAAGTTCGGTGACTACGTCGTTGGTTGGTATGGTTACATTGGTCCCGTGCAAGATCGTCGTGCCTCTTACGGGACCGTTTTGTGGCTATTTTATGTTCTCACCCTTGGACACCATCTTTTAAAGCCTATGTTTATTTTTTCAAAACTTCTTGTCATTGACTCAAACTGGGAGTCCAGTGAATACGTCGTTGGTTTGTACAAGTCACATTGGTGCCGTGCGAGGTGATCGTTCCACTTACGAGACTGTTTTGTGACTGTTTTACGTTCTCAACCTTTGACGGCATTTTGCTAGTTTTACAAATTCTTTCAAATTTTTTGGTCTCGTGCGAGATGCTCGTTCTTGTCATTTACTCAAACCAGGAGTCTGGTGCCTATGTCCTCGGTTAATACAAGTCACATTGGTCCCATGCGAGGTGATAGTGCCTCCCACGGGACCATTTTGTGGTTGTTTTACTTTCTAACCCTTTCATGGCATATTTTAGAGCCTAAGTCTAATTTTTCACAAATTCCAGTCATTTACTCAAAATGGGAGTCCAATGACTACGTCATCAGCATGAGATACATTGGTCCCATGCGAGGTGCTCGTGCCTATTACAGGACCGTTTTATGGCTATTTTACGTTCTTACCCTTGGACGACATGTTTTAAGGAATAAGTCTAATTTTTTGCAAATTCATGTCATTTTCTCAAACCGTGTTTTCGTTGACTACGTCATCAGTTTGTATGCATTTTAATGGTTCTGTGCGAGGTTCTCGTTCCTCTCACGGGATCGTTTTTCGGTTGCTTTACGTTCTGTCGCTCTGACAGGCATATTTTAAAGCCTAAGTCTATGTTTTTACTAATTCTAGTCGTATATCAAATCAGGAGTTCGGTGACTACGTCGTGAGTTCCTACGAGTTACATTGGTCCCGTGCGAGGTCCTCGTGCCTCTTACTAGACTATTTTACGATTGTTTTATGTTCTCACCCTTTGACAACATGTTTTAAAGCCCAAGAATATTTTTTTGCAAATTCTAGCCTTTTACGCAATCCGAGAGTTTGGTGAGTATCTCGTCGGTTCGTTTGAGTTACATTGGTCCCGTATGAGGTGCTCGTGCTTCTTATGGGACGAGTTTGGGTCTATTTTACGTTCTCACCTTTTTACGGCATGTTTTAAATCCCAAGTCTAATGTTTTGCAAATTTTTTTTATTTACTTAAACCGAGAGTTCAGTGATTACATCATCGGTTCTTAGGAGTTACATTGGTCCTGTGCGAGATGATCGTGCCTCTTATGGGACCATTTCGTTGCTGTTTTATGTTCTCACCCTTTGATGGCCTGTTTTAAAGCCTAAGTATGATTGTTTTTAAATTCTTGTTGTTCACTAAAATGGGGAGTCCGGTGAGCCTGTCGTCGGCTCGTACGAGTTACATTGGTGCCGTGCGATGTGCTCTTGCCTCTTACTATACCGTTTCGTGATTATTTTACATTCCCACCCTTTGACGACATATTTTAAAGTCAGTCTAATTTTTTGCAAATTCGTGTCGTTTACTCAAACTGGGATTCTAGTGACTACGTCGTAGGTTAGTACGAATTACATTGGTCCCATGTGAGGGGCTTGTGCCTTTTATGGGGCCGTTTTATGGTTGTTTTATGTCCTCGTCCTTTAATGGCATGTTTTAAAGCCAACCTATTTTTTTGTTGTAAAATCTTGTCATTTACTCAAACCGAGTGTTCGGTGATAATGTCGTTAGTTCGTGTGGCTTACATTGGTCCCGTGCGATGGTCTCATGCCTCTGTCGAGACCGTTTTGTTACTATTTTGTGTTCTCACCCTTTGAAGATATGTTTTAATGCTTAAGTCTATTTTTTTCAAATTCTTGTCATCTTCACAATCTGGGAGTTCGGTGAATACGTCGTCGATTCGTGCGAGTTACATTGGTCTCGTGCGAGGTGAGCGTGCCTCTTATGGGACTGTTTTGTGATTGTTTTTCGTTTCCACCCTTTTGAGGCATGTTTTAAAGAGTAAATCAATTTTTTTGCAAATTATTTTCTTTTACTCAATCTGTGAGTCCTATGACTACGTCATCGGTTTTTACGAGTTACATTGGTCCCGTGCGAGGTGCTCGCGCTTCTTGTTAGACCCTTTTGTGGTTGTTTTGTGTTCTCACCCTTTGACAGCAAGTTTTAAAGCGTAAGTCTAATGTTTTACAAATTCTTGTTGTTTACTCAATCCGGAAGTTCGGTGACTACGTCGTTGGTTTGTACGAGTTACATTTGTCCGATGCGAGGTGATCTTGCATTTTACTAGACTGTTTTGTGGTTGTTTTACATTCTCACCCTTGACGACATGATTTAAAGCATAAGTATATTTTTTTGCAAATTCATGTCAATCACTCAAACCGGGAGTCCGGTGACTAGGTCGTCAGTTTGTACGAGTTACATTGGTCCCGTGTGAGGGGCTCATGCCTCTTACGGGACCCCTTTGTATTTGTTTTACTTTCTCACCCTTTGATGGAGTGTTTTAAATCCCATGTTAGATTCGTTTCATATTCTTTTCATTTTCTGAAATCGAGAGATCGGTGACTACGTCTACGGTTCGTAAGGGTTACATTGGTCCCGTGCGAGGGGCTCGTGCCTCTTACGAGACCCTTTTGTGGATATTTTATGTTCTCACCCTCTAACGGCTTGTTTTTAAACCTAAGTCTAATTTTTTTTCAAATTCTTGTTATTTTCTCAAACCGGGAGTCCGGTGACTACGTCATCAGTTCTTACTAGTTACATTGGTCTCATGCGAGGTGGGCGTGCCTCTTATGGGGCCGTTTTGTGACTTCTTTACGTTCTCACCCATTTATGGTATATTTTCAAGCTTAAGTTTATTTTTTTGCAAATTATTGTTGTTTACTCAATCCGGGAGTCCGATGACTACGTCATCTATTTGTACGAGTTACATTGGTCCCCTTTGAGGTGCTCGTGACTCTTACGGGACCATTTTGTATCTTTTTTACATTCAGACACTTTTAAAGCTTGTTTAAAAGCCAAAGTCTATTTTTTCAAATTCTTGTTATTTACTCAAACTGGGAGTCCGGTGACCACGTTGTCGGTTCGTATGACTTACATTGGTCCCGTGCGAGGGGCTCGTGCCTCTTATGGGGCCCTTTTTGTGATTGTTTTACGTTCTCACTCTCTAACGAGAAGTTTTAAATCCTAATTATATTTTTCCCAAATTCTTGTCGTTTATTCAAAGCGGCAGTTTGGTGACTATGTCATCGGTTTGTTCGTGTTACATTGGTCTCGTACGAGGTGCTCATGCCTCTTACGGGACCGTTTTGTGAATATTTTACCTTCTCACCCTTTTACGGTATGTTTTAATGCATAAGTCTATTTTTTTGTAAATTATTTTCGTTTACTCAATCTCAGAGTCAAGTAACTACGGTGTTGGCTCGTACGAGTTACATTGGTACCGTGTGAGAGGCTGGTGCCTCTTACGGTACCAGTTAGTGGTTGTTTTACGTTCTCACCCTTTTACGGCATGTTTTAAACCTAAGCCTATTTTTTTCAAATTCTTGTCGTTTACTCAAACTGGGACTCCAATTACTACTCGTCTGTTCGTAGGAGTTATATTGGTCCCGTTCGAGGGGCTCGTACCTTTAATGGGTCCCTTTTGTGGTTGTTTTACATTCTCACCCTCTGATGACATGTTTTAAAGCCTAAGTCTATTTTTTGCAAATTCTTGTCATTTAGTCAAACCGGGAGTCCGGTGATAATGTCGTCTGATCATATGAGTTGCATTGGTCTCATGCGAGGTGGTCATTCCTTTTACGGGATTGTTTTGTCACTTTTTTACGTTCTCACCCCTTTACAACATGTTTTAAAGCTTAAGTCTAATTTTTGAAAATTCTTTTTGTTTACTCAATCTGGGAGTCCGGTGACTACATCGTCAGTTCGTACGATTTACATTGGTCCCGTGCAAGATGCTCTTTCCTCTTACGGGACCAATTTGTGTCTTTTTTATGTTCTCACCCTTTGACGACATGTTTTAAAGCCTAAGTTTATTTTTTTACAAATTCTTCTGGTTCACTCAAATCGGGAGTACCGTGACCATGTCATTGACTTATACGAGTTACATTAGTCTCGTGCGATATGCTCGTACCTATTATGGGGCCTTTTTGTGGATGTTTTACCTTCTCACCCTCTGATGGCATGTTTTAAAGCCTAAGTATATTTTTTTTCTATTTTTTGTCGTTTACTCAAACCGGGAGTCCAGTGACTACGTTGTCAGTTTGTACGAGTTACACTGGTCTCGTGCAAGGGGATATTGCCTCTTATGGGACCCTTTTTGGTTGTTTAGCATCATCGTCATAAAGTGGCCAAAACGGGGGGAAATGAGGCTACAAGAGCTGCGCATTACTGCCCCAAAGCAGTAGCAAATTGCTACTCCAAAATAACAATATAAAGTAAGTAAAACATGGGAAAAATGAGGGGGGAAAAGACCAACTTTTTTCCCCAAAATAGCTTCTAATTTCTACTCCAAAACAACAATATAAACTGGCCAAAAAAAGCAGCAAATTGCTGCCCAAAAATGACTTTGAAAGAAGTTGGCAGGACAATAATTGTGGGGAGCACAATAAAAATGAGAAATGGGATTTTTAAACCTATTAATGAAGAGTTGACTAATCATATCCAAAATAATTTTTTCCTTATAATGGGATGACGATGAGAAATGAGGATACCCGGTCCCTACAGCTTCACATTGGAAGTACTCGAGGAATCATCTGATGGTACTGATAATTACACATTTTGTATCATACGAAACAATGAATCGATGGTCCGTGACATTACTTCTTTAAACTCATCCATATATTGAAAAGGACGAGTCTCTCCCTCCTCAATCGTCTTATCCATCTCTTCACGATGACAGTTCTCTCCCTCCTCAATTCTCTTATCCAACTCTTCATGATGACAGTTCTCCTCCTCCTTAATCCTCTTTTGTAACCATTCGATCTCTCCCTCAGAAAGTGAGAAGGCATGGACCTTACAGATGTCGGCCGAATATCAACTCCCCTACATAATGCATGTCCATGTCCGTCATGACCAATGGCAATCTCAAAGATTTTACCTCTCACTTCAGGGTCATCCTGTTGTTCTTCTTGTATCATATCCAACTGTGTTTCTATATTTTCCTACAAATGAAGAAAATATTTTTAAATAGTGTAAAATACCATAAAACTCTTACAGCAATATTTTTTACATTATGTAATAAGAATGGACACAAAAATAGAACACCTCTATCCCATACGCTCCGTCCTCCACGCTATACATCCTGTCCTTCAATCTTCGAGTCTCTTTATAAAGACTAATCATGTCGGGAGGCAAGTTGGATTTTTTCATCTATTGTATTTTTACTAAGATAAGAATGAAAACATATTACACTCATAATAGAAATGATGAGCTTCAACATAATTATCCTTAAACTAAAAGCATAAAAGAATATGTAACGAATATAAAATATGATGTTAAGCTTTTCCACAAGTTGAAGAATTGACGTCCTCCCAATCCTAGGTTGGGCACAAAGGTTTTGCCTATTCTTAGTGTTTTCGGATGCCACTTGTTATATAAAAAGATAAATCATGTTACTAATTTGATACATGTAAACAATCAACAGAAATACATAAAGTAATTTTGCATGTGTCACACCATCGTATTTTGTTCACCCCAATAAGTCACACATTTTGGCCATATATCAGGATCAACTTGGAGAGGTGGATTTTTAAGTTGCTCAGTGTCATTATCATACTCCTCATAATAGTCCGTTTATGTATGATACTTAAAGCGCCACCAAACATTGTCCATCATTTGAAAACAAATTATCTTAAATCCATCAGGTGCATTTGTATTGAGCTAAGAACAAAAGAATATAAATAAACTATAAATGGATCATTTGATATCACGACTAAAATTTTTACTAATGCATAATTTGTATTAGACAGATTTAACTAGTTCAATGTTGTGTAATTCGTGCTTTTAAGCAAGCCTATTTTCAGATATCATTGGAAAAATTTGAACTACTGAAATTTTTAATTCAATGTTGTCTAATTCAACTTGAGAAGCTTCATAATACCAACTTGGACAAATGCATAATACTAATTTGGACAGAAGCATAATACCAACATGGACAAATGCATAATACCAACTTGTACATATGCCTAGTTTTAGATATCACTATTGAAATTTATATTTCAATGTTGTGTGTTTCAATGTTGGGCAAAAAGTGCCATTTGATTAGATGGGAAAATATGTACTATCCAAAACAAGAAGGTGGTTTGGGAGTTAGAAATTTTAGTGCTATTATGTCTGCTTCTAATATCAAACTTTCATGTCTAGTTGTAAGAGCTACAATAGAATAAAATTAGTGTTCCAATTCTGTAGAATAATTGAATCTTATTTATTTACAAATCATATATGATATATTCGATATAAAAATTTAATTTTATCGAATTAATTTTAATATCGTATCATATCTGTTATTAGATATCATATCTAATTTAATCAAAATTTGATATCATATCAGATATCAGATATCATACTAATTATATAGTGTAGCAATTTGAGAAGTTAAATTGTTTCCTCATGGTTCAAACTCAAGTTTTGCAGTCTAAACTCAAGATATGATACCAATCTCATATCATATCAGGTAGTGAATGTTTAAAGTCAAGTTTTGGAGCATGTTTCGTATTCAAAGATGATTTTGGATGTTTTATTTAGGCGACCTCTCAATGGTTGCCTCATGGTTTTATTCAAGAAGTTCAAATCCAAATACCAACTTGGAATGCTGTTGAAATTTGTACTAGACAAATACATTATACCTTATTAGAGAGATGTTATAACTGAACCGATATACCTGAACAAATACCTATGCATTTTGTACTGCTCATAACTCAAAATTTTTAATGGAGCATTTTAAATGATTCTTAGAGATTGCCCATAACAGTGTCAACATTCCAAAAAAACTACGTTATAACGCATAAGTGGTCAAACTACAAACAAAATCAAATTTATATTGGCAAATACAATTAAGTACCTTCACACACTTCCAAACTATATCGAGATTTTCCACCGAACTCTTCTCCAATCATCCACATCCAAAGGAAAGAATGATCCTTGTCGAGCGAAATATACCAACTTGCGGGGAAGTTTCTTGTCATTGGGTTAAATTAGTAGACAGCCATGGTTCCACCCAGTTATTAATTTTTTACCACTATCCCGTTCTTTACATGGTTAGGAAAACCCTCTACATTTAACACCAATAGCGGGACCATTTTGAGTTGGTAATGGTGTACCCTTAACACTACCTGATCAAAATTCAAAAGAAAATATTACATGAATAATTACCAAAGTAAAACATTTTTAGCAAATTTTACAATTCTCTATTAGATAAGTAGATACATTTCTGCAATCATCTTATCTGAGGGTTGGGATGTCATTAATTGAGATGACTCTGGTCGGGACTGATGTGATCCTATTGACGTCCGAGCACATGGGCAGGTCCTTTTTACTTGAGAATTTGGTGACCCTCCTACTCCTTTGGGTTGATAAGGACGTTTAGTTGGAATGATAGATCTATATATAAGGAATATGTAAAAATAAATATGAATAAACATTATACAAGAAACACAAAACAAAAATTTACAATACATTGTATTTCCTTTGATTGTATCGATTTTCAATACCTTTCTGTTTCTTCCAAAAAATCTGTCAAATCCCTCATATCGAGCCAACCACATTTTATCCTTTTATGAATGTATGAAATTGACCACATGGGTGGAAGCATACTCAGAATCGCATGCACGAGAAAAATTACATTACGAAAAAAACATCTCCTCTTTAAAATGTTGTATACTCGTTCTTTCTTATGCCTATGATCTCGCACATTTAAATTTGATCTCATTTTGTGTTGCTCAAGTTATATCCACAAAGTATGCAACTCTTGCATTTCCTCCTCTAGTAGCTCTACTAATTTCTCTCCACATGTTAGATTATGTTTTTGAAATATCTTTTCTTTTTCTTTATCCCAATATGGTGGTAGTGTTTAGACTATTTTTTCAAACAAATATTGTTCTAATATTTATTTCCCACATTTTTGTAAGTAACGACATAATTCAATTTTGCGGAATCCATATAGGGTTATTGGAGTGCCCTCTTATAAAGGTGAATTTTTAAATTCTTTTAATGCATTCTTAACATTATCATTAAAATCTATAGAAGGCCGCATTGTTTCTAGTCACAATATGAAATAAACATTTAAACGCAACATTTATAAGACAACCACTAATATTAAAAAATAAAAGGCAAAACATGAATACGAAAACAAAGATTTAATAAAACATCCATTTCAATCATCAATTTGTAATTTCGATGCGTTCTCGTTAACATAATACAAAGGTAAAAATGTTAAACCATTTTAACCACCATTCCGTTATTCTTCCATACCTTTATCCCTTTCTTCCTCCATACCAACATCATTATCAAGAATAGTTCTGTCAATTATGGAGCCATTTATCCCTTGCCCCGTCGAAGAAACATTTTGATCTTGATCTAGTTGTTGCATACTAAATGGCTCACCTTCATGGACATCTAAGTCTTCATTGGTTGAATATCCTCCGAATTTGTCTCTTGGTGTCATCGAAACAACAACATGCCAGTCTGATTCTAATGGGTCTTCCACATACCAAACGTGTTTTGCTTGAGATGGTAGGATAAAAGGTTTATCACCAACTCGGTTATCTTTGTATAACAAACAATTGAAGTTAAGTCGTGTAGAGTTAAATTCATCTAATTTTTTAGCCATGCGGTTATCGCTATAATCGTATTTGAATAAGAAAAATTTCATGCCGTTGATGTAACAAATCTCAATGATGTCGGTGACTTGTTCATAGAAAGTAACATCCCCTAAAATGGGATTTATGTCTCTATGGCTAGGATAACTCATATGTGAAGCTTTTAAAACCACCCCACTATTTTGAGTTTTTCTATGCCAATAAACCACCTTTGTTCAAAATTTAAAACCATGAATAATGTAAGAATGGAATCTAAAAGCATCCTTTTTAGGGCCTAAAGACAAACTCCTAGTTTCGTCGGATAGTTGGCCCGTATTTAACAAATTGTGCACCTAATATTTTCCCAATAGTAAAGGTAAACAAAAATTTATTTAGAAAATATATTGGAGCACTATTAAGATTAACAAGGAATAAACCGACTTACATGCATCTTAAACCATGTGCTAAATTTTTCGTTGCGAAGGCGTTGAGCATGGTGCTGTGAAACTTGAGAATACTCTATTGAAAGTACCACAAGATGTTTTCTATAAAAATGAACACATGTCAATTTCATAATAAATGTAGCAAAACCTACAAGTAATAAATTCGTGCACGTTGTTAAGGTAAAAAAATAACTTACTCAATGAACGGTGCCACTGCATCCATGTTGAAAATCACATAATGATGGGCTTGAACCAATGTTTCATGATCAAGATGAATTTGAACCTTTTCCCAATAGAGCTCCCATAATCATTACATTTATCATCAGTTCTAATTGGTCGACTAGACCTTGTTTCCACGTTATCACCCAAATACCTCAAGCAAAAGGTCATGCACTCTTCTAAAAGGACAGACTTAGCAATTGAGGCCTCAGGATGAGAATAAATCCGCACATATTTTTTCAATGTGTATAGATGTAATACCCCGTATTTTTATGCTTTCTAAATTTGGGGATTTATTAAATTTAATGTCAGTTATTAATTTAATATAAATCCGGAAACTAATTATTGTTAATTACTAACGTGACGAGACTTAGTAATCATTAGAAACATGTTCAACATTACTAATGAGTAAAGTAATATAATATTGGTACTATTAAATGTCACGAGTGAATAAAATGACAAATTTGGAAATTTGAGTCGGGACGCGCCCGTGTCGTGTCGGGACTAAATATTGATTTATAAAAGTGAATAAATTATAAGTCACCTGAATGGTCATTTCGACTGCGCCAAAGTGTTCGTAAGGGTTGAGATAGTCAAAAATACATGCCCGGGGGTTTAGTTTGGGTCTCGGGGCATTTTTAGGCCTATTTAGCACCCCGGGAGGGCGTTTTGGACATTTCGTAATTTTGGGTAATTAACCCCACGAAAATTACAAGGTTATATCAGATGCTTAGGGTTGCCATCTCGGGTTAACACATCCAAAAGAAAGTGACAGCCATTGCAAAAGGAAGGAGAGAGCTTGCCAAGGAATTCTAGGCCGAAAATCGCTCCGTTTGCGTCGCCGTCTCCACCAAACGAGAGATCACGTTGCAACGATCATAACCACAATGATTTCAGCACAAATCAGAGACCAAAAATTTCCAGGCAAGTATTTATCTTGCTTAATTTGGTTAATGCATCATTCATGTTAGTCTAGTGTTTATTAGGATGAGTTTCATAGATGAAAACCCATGTTCGAGATAGGAAAATTGCATGTAGTAATGATATAAATGATAAGCTGGAAAACCCCTTCATATGTAGAGGTTGAACCATGGATTTATGATGGATTAGAAGTAGAAATTCTGGAAAAAGGTTAATTAGAGCAAAGTTAAAGAAATTTCTAGGGTTCATGAGATTGATATAAGTTTTGGCCCTTTAATCCATGGTTATTGATGAAAATTCAAATGCTTTATGTAGAAGATTATTATTTTCAGTTTATAATGTTTGTAGTACAAATTTCTGGGAGTTTAGGTGTTAAAAGTTTAGGTTTGGATGATGTTGGATGATAGAACCCGTAACTGTTAATCTGTAGAATTTTCCATACATGTTTGATCGTTCGATCGAACCCGAAGTGTCGATCGATCGACGCATCGATCGATCGATCCCCTGCCATCGATCGATCGACCCCTCCTGGCAAATTCATAATTCCCCTTCTAAATAGTTGAATTTAATTTAAAGGTGTTATAATCTTTGGACATCCTTATTAAAATATTTTGGGAGGTAAAGAAGACCAGTAGGACTTATTAAAAATATGAAACCTTTAATGTAGGACGGGATTTACATTTTATGGGGATGTTTACATATAAGGGACTATGGAACTATGTATTAAAGGGGGAGACGCGTAAAGTAGTTACGTAGGAAAAATAAATGAGTACATACTGAAATTTCACTTGGGAGTATATAAAGTCACGAGTTCACTTGATAAATTGGGATAATCCCACAAATTAAAGTAGGAGACGAATCGTTATACGTTATAACTAAATAATGAGAAATATGGATAAATATCATAATTAAGGGTGATGAGATGTACCTAAATTGATATGACAATAGTAGTATATTTATATGACTGTATTTATGCATATACTATATACGTGTGAAAATCATGCCCACGCTACCTGCTATCCCTGAGGTTACCGCGCTAGGACAGTCTTATCTCGATGAGCCTTTGTGGGGGATATTGACTCGTACCCTAGAAGATAGATATCCTTTGGTACAGGCTATCGAATCGATAGTTCAGACAGTCCTAAGAGACGTGAGAGCATCTACTAACCTCTTAGAGACATGGAATCTATGCTTCGCCTCAATGTTGTTTGTGTTTGTGTTTGTACAGTTCAAGAGTGATTCTGAACTTGTATTTCCCTTAGTACGAGTGATACGAGGACTGGATAGCAGAGTATGCCCGCACCATAATTACTATGTGGGGTGCCGTTAGAATATATATATATCATATGAGTATTTAATATATATATATTGAATTCTAGAATCTGGGAACTACCTACTGTGGTTATGGTAAATAAGAAATGAATAATCATTTCAATTGCAAAAACATGTGCTTGAAAAGTATAATATGATACTAAGAAACTTTATTAAAAAAAAAGGTTTAAATGAGAACTTTGTTATCAAATGAAATTAACCTCTTACTCAATTGAATTTGTCAGTTTAAATTTTATGTGCAACATAAGATAAGATAAGTTAAAACGTTGGGAAGGTTAGTGCGATAGGCGTGCACATTAAAAGAGAGGTGAGAATTTCTCAAGGGTGTGTCGCACTAATATGTTGTTTCATTGGCCAGTAACATTTTAAATACTTGCTAAACTAATTTTAAATCGTTTTTACAATCGGGCTCTGACCCATTTCCATTTTCCCCTCTCTTATATATGTATATGTATATATTACAGGTGCCCAGCCACAGGGGCGTCTTGCGTAGGATCCTTTGGAAGGAACGCATTGTAGCTTAGGTGGGGGTTGCAGGCCTCTTCCTTAGACAACCTCATTTATTTGATTCCTCTCCTAGTATTGTTTATTCCAGTTGGGCATGTGTTTCCCTTTTCCATTATTCAGTTGTTTTATTGGATAGTGTAATTCATTTATTTCCAGTATTTGCACTTTTGGATTTATTATTTTTAGGATGACTTCCTTTGAGTATTAAAGGTTGGGATTTATTTGTTGAATGTTTAATTCTTTGGATTATATGTTACTGGATAGTTGTTGTGTGATTCTTTAAATTGTGAATTATGTAAAGTTTAAAAAGTTGGTTCATAAAATAAAAATATGGAAAGTATTGTCTAAAATGGTTTTGACCCTTAGCTTAATTATTTATGGTGTTTAAATTGGAAAAAATTATTTTACGACGGTGATGCTAAGAATGAACCAACTGTTCAGCTTGATTTTATTTTAATAAAGGAGTGATCGCCCGGTACTTAATTTGGTGGGGTGTCACAGGTGGTATCAGAGCATCAGGTTCTAGTGTCCTTAGGATCTATACGGCTCATTTCTCTTTTAGCTTAACGTTTTTGTTATAGAGCCCTATTCTAAGACTGTTGTATTCATGCTTTTATGATTACGTCTTCAGCTATTTGAGATTTGATAATAAATGTAGACTAATAAATTTCTTCACATTTTGGATTCCTCCGAGACGTGCACAAAAAGAATAGGCGTGCCCAAGACGAGCAGCCAGCTGCTCCGGCTCAGGGAATGATGAATTCTAATGAGGTAGCCGCTATTATTGCTTAGGCGGGGAATGCCACGTTGGCGGTAGTACATCAGGCTCCACCCCAGATTCCGGTAGTGGCGCCAGTACCTGCACAGCTTCCATCAGCATCGGAGCGCGTTAGGGATGCCTTTCAGAAGGCATATCCCCCTGAGTTCTCGAGTAGTTCAGATATCATCATCGTCAGCCAATGGAAGAAAGATATCCAGAGGCATCTGCGTATGTATGAGTGCACGGACATGAAAAAATAGTTGTTGGCTTCATTTAAGATAGTGGGGGCCTCTTTGTAGTGGTGGGAGACCACCACCACCTTGGAAGAGAGGGATACAATTCTGATTCAGTCATTCTGGGAGAGGTTTGACCGTAAGTACTTTCCATCCGCCATACAAACCGAGATGAGGCAAAAGTTATTGAACTTGAAACAGGAGAATTCTACCGTTGCTGAGCATGAAGAGGAGTTCACGAGACTTCTTACTGTAGTGCCAGATGAGGCACCCACTGCGGGCAAGAAGATATTGTTGTTTGTGGATGGGCTAGCTTGGAGGATCCGTCAGCACCTTATAGGGAATCTGTCTCAGAGTACCTTCACAGATGTACTCAATGCTGCTTTACTACACTGCCAGGATCACTACTTCCATCTGTAGGGAAGCAAACGGGCAGGAGAGTCCGGCGAACAGGGTAGAATAGGGAGTAGTGGCACTAGTGGAACACCGACATCTTAGGAGCAGACACGTCAGCATGAGCAGAGTTCCCATCAGGGGGACCCTACCAAGCGATTCCGATCAGGTGATTCTAGGCAGGGATTTGGGGGATATAGGCAGGGTCAGTAAGGCCAGCCTAATCAGCAGGGCCAGCAAGGCCAACACCGCCAACAGTAGGGTCAATAGCAGGGCCAACTGGTCCAATAGCGTTTTCATCAGGGCCAATAGGGCCAGTGGCGGGGCGGTAACGGCCAACAGGGCCATGATCAGTAGGGTCAGAGGGGAGGAAATTTCAAAGGCCGATGTTTTCTGTGCGTCAAGCATGGCTATAAGCGCCAGGACTGTCTAGAGGGTGATAGGTCCCCACAGTAGCAGGGTGCCCATAATTAATCATAGAGGCCACTTTTTCCAGCGACCCTCCCAGCATCAGCTTAGGTACCATCCCTACTAGCCATTCCAGTCGCCCCAGTGCAGCAGGGGCAGTTACAGTACGGACATGTTTTTAACGTCCTCTATGCAGCAGCTCCACAGGCACCGCCTGCGATTGAGGGTATGTTTTCTATCCATGGTACTATGGGTCGGGTTTTATTTCATACTGGGGTGACAGACTGTTTTATAGCTACCCATTTTACGAAGGCCTTAGGGTTATTAGCCACAGTAAACAGCACTGTGACGTGTGTAGACTCACCATTGGGAAATGGATTGCTAATTTTCTTTATATGCCAGGGAGTGGGGGTAGAGATTGGTAGCTTGGTATTATCAGCCGACATGTTAGTCTTAGATATGCACGAGCACGATGTTATTATCGATATGAATTGGCTCGTAGCTTATAGAGCCATGATAGATTGTTTTGATGGGAGTATTATTTTTGCCATTCCGGGGAAAGAGATGTTTGTAGTAGCGATTCCTCACCCAGAGGGAGGCTCGACCGCTTAATTGTATTACATAAAGGAGGATACCTCTAAGGAGGTTATGATTCCCTTAGACTCGATCCCAGTTGTTCATGAGCATTTCGATGGGTTTCAGGAGATACAAGGCCTACCCCCAGTCAAAAGATAGACTTTGTCATAGATTTACTACCGGATACTCGACCTATAGCACGTGCTCCATGTCTCCAGCGGATATGCGAGAGTTACGAGATTAGATAGAGCAGCTGTTAGGTTAGGGATTCATTCGGAGGAGTACCTCACCTTGGGGCGCTCTAGTTTTGTTTGTAAAAAAAAGAGATGGTTCACTGAGGCTGTGTGTGGACTACCGGGAGCTGAAGAAGGTCACGATACGAAACAAATATTCGTTGCCTCGAATCAATGATCTGTTTGACCAGTTGAGGGGAGAAACTTTCTTTTCAAAGTTAGATCTAAGGTCAGGGTACCATCAGCTACGTATTAGGGGGAAGGATGTTTCAAAGACAAATTTCTTGACGAGATATGGGTCCTATGAGTTTCGAGTGATGCGATTTGGCATCACAAATGCTCCAGCCGTATTCATGGACTTGATGAACCGAGTGTTCAGAGAGTTCTTGAATCAGTTTGTCATCGTCTTCATAGATGACATTCTGATATATTCACACTCCGAGGAGGAGCATTCCGAGCACCTGAGGCAGGTGCTTCAGACTCTACGAGAGCATCACATGTATGCTAAGTATGAAAAATGCAGGTTCTGGTTACGGGAAGTGCAGTTCTTGGGGCATGTTGTTTCTAAACAATGGATTGCAGTTGACCCGAGTAAAGTGTCAGCGGTGAGGGAGTGGGGACAGCCCACGACACCGACGGAAGTGCGTAATTTCTTTGGATTAGCTGGATACTACAGGAGATTCATTTGGGGGTTCTCCAAAATAGCGGGCCCATTGATAAACCTGACTCGGAAGGGTGTGCCATATGTTTGGGACGATGCTTTCAATTGGCTTTCGATGAGCTGAAAGACAAGCTTATTTCAGCACCGGTCCTTGCTTTACCTAGACCGGGCGTGGAGTACCAAGTTTACACCGATGCCTCTTTACGGGGACTTGGGGGAGAACTTCAGCAGGAGGAGAAGGCTATAGCTTTTTCCCCCCGCACGCTTAAGCCGCACGATAAGAATTACCCCACACACGACCTAGAGTTGGCAGCGGTCATTTTTGCATTGACGATTTGGTGGCCCTATTTATTGGGAGAGAAATTTCGCTTGTTCACAGACCACAAGTCACTACAATACATGTTCACTCAAAGAGAGTTGAATATGCATCAGTGCAGGTGGTTAGAGTTTGTGAAGGACTATCAGTTCGACATACAGTACCATCTGGGGAAGGCCAACATAGTTGCTGATGCATTGAGCCGAAGATCGGTAGATGATGTAGCGAACGTCTGGAAAGTAGAGTGGAAAGAGTTGGGTCACCAGGACGCAGTAGCCCGTTCCGTCATATCTATTATGACAGTTACACTCGAGATTGTTATGAGGGTGATACAGGCACACACCGCATACCCATTTTTCCAGGAGCAAATTGTACGACTTTTAGTCGAGGGCGCTGAGTCCTATTTTGTTAGTTCTGATGGGGGTTTGAGGTTTAATGGGCGATTGGTGGTCCCAGAAGGGGCAGACTTACGTCATGCAGTGATGACCCAATCTCACGGGTATCGATTTGTGCTACATACTGGGGGAGATAAGATGTTTCAGGATATGAGGTGGCAATTCTGGTGGAGTGTGATGAAAAGGGACATTGCGGAGTTCGTGTCCAAATGTTCTACCTGCCAGCTGGTAAAGGTGGACCATCAGAAACCGCCAGGGTTGCTTTAGCCATTGGAAATACCCACGTGGAAGTGGGACAGTATTTCCATGGATTTTGTTACGAGGTTGCCTACTTCACAACGCGGCCATGACTCCATCTGGGTGATTGTGGATCGTTCGACCAAGGTGGATCTTTTTCTGCCAGTGCGAACAGACTATAGCACGGGTTAGTATGCTCAGTTGTTTATTGCCGAGATTGTCAGATTACATGGGGTGCCCCTTAATATTGTGTCAGATAGAGACAAGATTTTCGTATCGCGTTTCTAGGAGAGATTCCAGGAGGCTATGGGTACAGAGTTGAGGTTGAGTTCAGCTTATCACCCATAGACAGATGGACAAACAGAGCGTACTAATCAGATGTTAGAGGATATGCTACGCATGTGTGTCCTTGATTTTGGAGGAGGTTGGGAAACACATCTTCCACTGGTAGAATTCGCTTATAATAACTCTTATCAGTTCACGATTGTCATGGCTCCATTCGAGGCTTTGTATGGCAGGCCTTGTCGTTCCCCAACGTGTTGGCTAGAGGTGGAGGATAATAAGTTGCTCGGACTAGACGTGATTCCAGAAACCTCTGCGAGGATTGTGATTATCATCAGTCGCATTCGAGTAGCCCAGGACAGGAAGAAAAGCTACGCCGATGCGAAACGGTTATTTTGGGAGTTTAATGTGGGGGACCAAGTATTACTACGTGTATCTCCTATGAAAGGAGTGATGAGGTTCAAAAAGAAAGCGAAATTGGCCCCTAGATACGTGGGACCATTTCCCATTATCGAGAGGGTTGGGCCGGTAGCATACAGATTGGGACTGCCAGAGCATCTACATCGCATCCACGATGTATTCCACATCTCGTCGTTGAGACGATACCTTCGGGACGATATGGCCCACACCCATATCGCGATAGATGAGATAGACTTACAGCCTGACAGCTCTTACGAGGAGAGACCAGTGGCTATCCTAGACCATAGCGAGAGGAGATTGAGGTCGAAGGTAGTTCCACTTGTACGAGTCCAGTGGGAGCATCATAATGTGGAGGAATCCACCTGGGAGCGCGAGGCAGATATGCGCGAGAGATACCCAAATTTATTCTTACCAAGTATGCCTTATTTTTTGAATTTCGGGATGAAATTCCGTTATTAGGGGGGAAGTATGTAATACTCCGTATTTTTATGCTTTTTAAATTTGGGGATTTATTAAATTTAATGCGAGTTATTAATTTAATATAAATCCAGAAATTAATTTTGTTAATTACTAACGTGATGAGAGTTAGTAATCGTTGGAAACTTGTTGACCATTACTAATGAGTAAAGTAATATAATATTGGTACTATTAAATGTCACGAGTGAATAAAATGACAAATTTGGAAATTTGAGTAGGGACCCGCCTGTGTCGCGTTGGGACTAAATAATGATTTATAAAAGTGAATAAATTATAAGTCACCCGTATGGTCATTTTGAGTGTGCCAAAGTGTCCATAAGGGTCGAGATAGTAAAAAATATGTACCCGAGTGTTTAGTTTCAGTCTTGCGGCATTTTTAGGCCTATTTAGCACCCCGGGAGGGTGTTTTGGACATTTCATAATTTTGGGTAATTAAACACACGAAAATTACGAGGTTATATCAGATGCTTAGGGTTGCCTTCTAGGTTTATCACAACCAAAAGCAAATGACAGGCATTGGAGAAGGAAGGAGAGAGCTAGCCAAGGAATTCTAGGCCGAAAACCCCTCTGTTTGCGCCGCCATCGCAGCCAAACGAGAGATCACGTCGCAAGGATCATAACCACACTGATTTCAACACAAATCAGAGACCAAAAATTTCCAGGCAAGTATTTATCTTTTCTTAATTTCGTTAATGCATCATTCATATTAGTCTAGTGTTGATTATGATGAATTTCATAAAAGAAACCCATGTTGGAGATAGGAAAATTGCATGTAGTAATGATATAAATGATAAGCTGGAAATCCCCTTCATATGTAGAGGTTGAACCACGGATTTATGATGGATTAGAAGTAGAAATTCTGGAAAAAGGTTATTAGAGCAAAGTTAAAGAAATTTCTAGGGTTCATGAGATTGATATAAGTTTTGGCCCTTTAATCCATGGTTATTGATCAAAATTCACATGCTTTACGTAGAAGATTGTTAGTTTGGGTTTATAATGTTCGTAGTACAAATTTTTGGGAGTTTGGCTGTTAAAAATACGGACATGGATGATGTTGGATGATAGAACCCGTAACTGTTAATCTGCAGAATTCGCCATACCTGTTTGATCGATCGATCGATCGAACCAGGACTATCGATCGATCGACGCATCGATCGATTGAACCCCTTCCATCGAACGATCGACCCCTCCTGGCAGATTCATAATTCCCCTTCTAAATATGTGAATTTAATTTAAAGGTGTAATAATCTTTGGACATCCTTATTAAAATATTTTAGGAGGTAAAGAAGACCAGTAGGACTTATTAAAAATATGAAACCTTTAATGTAGGACGGGATTTACATTTTACAGGGATGTTTACATATAAGGGACTATGAAACTATGTATTAAAGGGGGAGACGCGTAAAGTAGTTACGTTGGGAAAATAAATGAGTACATACTGAAATTTCACTTGGGAGTATATAAAGTCACGAGTGTCACTTGATAAGTTGGGATAATCCAACAAATTAAAATAGGAGACGAATCGTTATACGTGTTAACTAAATAATGAGAAATAGGGATAAATATCATAATTATGGGTGATGGGATGTACCTAAATTGATATGACAATAGTAGTATATTTATATGACTGTGTTTATGCATATACTATATACGTGTGAAAATTATGCCCGCGCTACTTGCTATCCTGGAGGTTACCGCGCTGGGATAGTCTTATCTCGATGAGCCTTTATGAGGGATATTGACTCGTACCCTAAAAGATATAAATCCTTTAATACAGGCTATCGAATCGATAGTTCAGATGGTCCAAAGAGATGTGAGGGCATGTACTGACCTCTTAGAGACTTGGAATCTACGCTTCGCCTCAATGTTCTTTGTGTTTGTGTTTGTACAGTTCGAGATTGTTTCTGAACTTGTATTTCCCTTAGTACGAGTGATACGGGGACTGGATAGCAGAGTATGCCCGCACCATAATTATTAAGTGGGGTGCCGTTAGAATATATATATCATATGAGTATTTAATATATATATTGAATTTTAGAATCTGGGAACTACCTACTGTGGTTATGGTAAATAAGAAATGAATAATTATTTCAATTGGGGAGCATGTGTTTTAAAAGTTTAATATGATACTGAGAAACTTTATTAGCAAATAAGGTTTAAATGAGAACTTTGTTATCAAATGAAATTAACCTCTTAATCAATTGAATTTGTCAGTTTAAATCTTACGTGCAACCTAAGATAAGATAAGTTAAACCGTTGGGAAGGTTAGTGCGATAGGCGTGCACATTAGAAGAGAGGTGAGAATTTCTCAAGGGAGTGTCGCACTAATATGTTGTTCCATTAGCCAGTGAACATTTTAAATACTTGCTAAACTAATTTTAAATCATTTTTACATTCGGGATCTGACCCGTTCCCATTTTCCCCTCTCTCTTGTATATATATGTATATATTACATGTGCCCAGCCACGGGGGCGTCTTGCGTTGGATCCTTTGGAAGGAACGCGATGCAGCTTAGGTGGGAGTTGCATGCCTCTTGGTTAGACGACCTCATTTATTTGATTTCTCTCCTAGTATTATTTATTCCAGTTGGGCTTGTGTCACCCTTTTCCATTATTCAGTTGTTTTATTGGATATTGTAATTCATTTATTTACAGTATTTGCACTTTGGGATTTATTATTTTCAGGATGTCTTCCTTTGAGTATTAAAGGTTGGGATTTATTTGTTGAATGTTTAATTCTTTGGATTATATGTTACAGGATAATTGTTTTGCGATTCTTTAAATTGTGAATTAAATAAAGTTTAAAAAGTTGGTTTATAAAATAAAAATTTGGAAAGTAATGTCTAAAATGGTTTTGACACTTAGCTTAATTATTTAGGGTGTTTAAATTGGAAAAGATTATTTTACGACAGTGATGCTAAGAATGAACCAACTATTCATCTTGATTTTAATTTAATAAAGGAGTGATCGCCCGGTATTTAATTAGGTGGGGTGTCACAATAGATACCTTTCCATTTGATACATCCAATGATAAAGCACTGACCCCGAAATTAATCGTTCATCTGTCAAATGTATCGGGGAAATTTTATATCACATCAAAGAATCCTAAAGGAAATATCTTCTCAAGGCTGCATAAAGTAAGAGCCATACGGTCTTGAAATTTCTCCAAGTCAACTGAAGTATTTACACATGAGCATAGTATCGCAAAACAATTACTTAATTTAATTAAAGCTTTGACAACATGATTTGATAATACCTTATGTATATCTGTCGGGAGTAATTGTTACATTACAATATGATTATCATGACTCTTAAGTCCCCAAATGCTTCTCTCTTGAGGGGGCACACATCGAGAAATATTCTATGAATAACCATCTGAAGCTTTGAGATTCATCAACATTTTCAAGAATATATTATTCTCTTTGTTGCTCATTATAAACTCTGTTGGGGCCTCATTCTATTGATTCGCTCCTCGTGGCTGCGGATGTAGCATGCACCTAATATTTCTTTGAGCTATTTTAGAGGATTTAAATTGTCCTTTGTTTTCCATTTGATGCCCAACAATGTAAAAATAATATTATCGCAAAAAAAACTTCTCGATATGCATGGCATCAAGATCATGGCAGATCAAATTATGCTTCCAATATTCCAATTCAAAAAAGATAATTTTCTTCTTCCAGTTCAGTATTTTTTTCGGAATATTACCTTTATTTTCTTGTTAAGCTCAATTTCCATTTAGTCTCTTGTCCTTATTCTAAACACATCTTATTTCTTTTATTAAGTTACAATTTCACGATCATTTAATTCTTGTAGAACTTGTGATACATTTACTTTCAATGGTGGTGGACTCATATCAACCTTTCCAGTAAAAGTAACTTTTTCTTCTCAAAATTTATGTCGTATTAGTAAGAATCGACGATGACCCAAGTAACAGTACTTACAAACATTCCTCAATCGCATAGCTTGATGGTACTTATTGCAACAAGGATAAGCATATTCACCTTTTATTCTCCATCCAGATAACATGGCATAAGTAGGAAAATCACTAATTGTCCATAATAGCGCCGCATGTAACTGAAAAAATTATTTTGTTCATCATCATAAGTATGTACCCCGTTAGTCAATAACTCTTTCAACTCATCAATTAGTGGCTCTAAATGTACATCAATTTTATCATCGGGACCTTTTGGTCGATCAATAAGAACAGACAAAATGAAGTCGGGTTGTTTCATACACAACCATGGGGGAAGTTTAATATTATTAGCACAATAGGCCAAGTACTGTGAGCAAGGCTCATATTACCAAATGCATTGAATCCATCAGTTTCTAGTTCAAGACTAACATTAAGACAATCAGTCGGAAAAGATGGATTTCTCTCATTAAATGTCGTCCATGCAATGGAGTCAGCTGGATGCCTCAACACACCATCATGGTTTCCTTCATCAGTGTGACATTTCATTAGTGGAGTGGTATGCGATAACCAATGCAATTATTGTAATATAGTCTTCAAAGGAAAATACCTTCCAATTTTCGTTGCTACTTTTCTACCCGCACCACTATTAAATTCATTTGTGAACCTATAGTGCCCAAAAATTTTGCATTTCTCAAGATTATCTCTCTCATTTGAAAACAACATACAACTATTGGGACATGCATCCCACGTTTCATACTTAAATCCTAAATCTTTTGTTAATTTATTTGCTTCATAGAAGGATTTTGGAATCTTAGCTTTCGGGAATACTTTCTGTAAGAATACCATCAACATAAAAAAAGAACGATTTTTCCATCCATTTTGTTAATTTAGGTGCAATAATTCAACAACAAAGGATAACTCGGTAATGTCCTTAGGAAATTCTCATACAACTCACTTTGTGTCTCTTTTAAAAGTTTAAAATATTATTGGAGGTTTGGGTCTTGTACATCTTGGTCTTCGATGTTAGGTTCTTCACTATTGCCCATATTTTCCTTTTTACATGGAATCCCCCTTCCTTTTTGAACCATTGCAATCATGCTTTCCCCCGAGTTCAAATCAACTAATACATCATCAACAACCATACCATTGCTCTAACTATTTTCATTGATATTGAAATCACCAAACGATTCCACGTGATAAATCCAATTCTTGTAACTCTTTCCAAAACCATATATCTCGATATGACTCCTCACAGTTTGTGAGTTGTAGTAGACACAATTTAGACAAGTACTATATGGCCATTTGATGCTAGAAGTAAGAATATCCTTATTTGTATATGCAAATCAATAAAGATTTGAACTCCACCGACGTACGATTTTGTGGTCCTATCTCTTCCGATCCAACTCTTATCCATATTGATCTTATTGAACCCCTATTACATATAGAAAAACATATATAAATATATACATAATTGCATTTTAATACCATTTGTTTGTGTATGAATATATATATACAGAGAGATAGAGACCCAATTGTAGTAAAATAATAACTATGTATATATATATAGACTAGGTATAATATATGTTGATGGAACATTTATAAGTTACTTACCGTGAATATTCGTATGTTCCCTCCACAACAAAGGTTGTCAAAATGCGTATTGGGTATGTATCATTTTCTAAAAAAAGCACATACTTTCACACTCAAATTAAAAAGAACATACTCTCACAAAGTCTTGGGTACAAATTAACAAATGTATTTTAAGCCCCAATGACGCTAATTCACAGTAAAATAAAACGTCAAACAATGAAAAGGCGAAGAGCAGTTAGATCCAAGAATATTTAAAAATTCATAAGAGCAAGTTGAAAGTACAGATATAATCCAAAATAATTTCAAACACATCAATATTGAAATGAGGACTCTTAAGTTCTTTATATGGCAAGAGATTCGATGCTTCTCTGGTGAAATCCAACTTCCAAGTTGGTAACTCTACTTTCTATTTATGATTTAGCTATTCTATGTTTCTTGGGACTATCAATCTCTCTTCATAGCAGAAGAGGATCGCACATTCACATCATTACAAACTCAATAATTAACTAACCGAAAAAATTTATTGACAAACAACAATTCCAATTCAACTCTGAAATAGCTCATTAATAAGATAAAAATAAATAAAAAATTGCAAGAACAAATTAAAATATTCATTTGCGTAAACAACGTAAGCTTTCTTAGACCAGTGAATGCATTGTACAATTAAAACAAGTATAAATTAATTAGAAGGTAGAAAATAAGTATATACCTTGAACGTATGTGAGTGTTTAAACCCTAGGTGGGCAAATGGCTAGGTTGAAAACACAGTTTTAGGAAATGTTTAGGTCGGGCAGCGAGAGAGAAGTGCACAAATGGTGATCGATAAGTTAGCAAGAACTTTAGGTCCAAAAATTGAGCGCAAATGAAGATTTACGGAGAAAGAGAACTAGCGCGAGAGAGAGAATGATGAGAGAGAGAGAGAGAGCGAGATTGAGCTTTAGGGCTAAAAAGTTACAGTTTGGAAAATTTTGGAACAATGGGAGGGAAAAGTGAGGGAAAATATTAACAAGGTCGGAAAAAACCATTCCTTTTTGTAAGCATAAGGGACGGATTTTTAAAACCTTTTCATTTGCTATATCAAATGGGACGGTTTTAAAAATCCATCCCTTATACCTGTATGGAAAATGCTAAAAATTCAAGGTATATCAAAAGTGACAGATTTTACAAATCGTTCCTTTTGCTATATCCAAAGGGATGGTTTTAAAAGTCCATCTCTTATACTTGCTTGGAAAATGCTAAAAATTCAAGGTATACCAAAAGGGACGGATTTTTAAAACCGTCCCTTTTGCTCTACCAAATGGGATGGATTTTTAAACCGTCTCTTTTGTTGTACAAAAAAAGACGGTTTTAAAAATTCGTCCCTTATATTAACCCGAGAAAAAAATCGAGAAAAATTTCCATTCACTTTAAGGGATGGTTTTTAAAATCCGTCTCATTTGCTATACCAAATGGGATGGATGTAAAAAACCTTCCCTTTTGTTATTTACCAAAAGGGATGGTAATTAAAAATCATCCCATTTTGTATATCAAAAGGGAAAAAGTGACATGACCATCCTAAATACTCCGATCCCTAATTCTCATTTTTCTTATAGTGTTATTTATTGCTTAGTTTGATTGATTGGTGAGTTGTTGACATTAGATTACCGTGTTGTTGACACTATATTTATGCAACATGATATTTATTTTATTATGTTAACACACGACAGTAATTTGAAGATTATTAAATGGATTTTCCACAATACAAGGAGCGTATAGGGGAGACTGACCTAATAACTAATAGTTATATTAAAGGCATTCAAGAGTTTATTCACTACGTTGTTAATAACCTTAAAAGTGAGATGATTCTGTGTCCGTGAACCCATTATGTCAACGAAAAATTTAAGCCTTTAGAAGTTGTTGAGTTACATTTAATACCGCGGGGAATTTGTCAAGATTATAACAAATGGACATACCATGGTGAAAAATATGTACCTTATGCTCCTAAAGAATTATCGATGACCGACCTTATATCAAAATACCAAGGAATGGAAGTGGTAAATGATTCACCAACACATCTTCCATTGACCGACCTAATAGACGATGCTTATGGATTCCACCATGACCAAAATAACCAACCTATGGAGACAAATAATGTGCCCAATGAATAATTTGATACTGAACTACCAGAAGACCAAGATTATATACAGTTGAAAGTCGATGCGCTATACTATTGTAAAAATATTGATATGAAGATAACTCAGTATTATATGCAATGATTGGTTTGCATAATTTGAATAGTCATTTTGGTTTTTACGGGAATAGCGTAACCGAAACTCTTAAGTGGGTTAAAAAATTCTCCTGAAGGAGAACACCTTACCAGACAATTATACTACCATGAAGAAGAGCTTTAAGGGTTTGGGATTGAAATACAAATCTATTCATGAATGCTAGTATGATTGCATATTGTAGTGCAACGAGCACGGAGAGAAGGGTGATTGTTCAATATATGGTGAGCCTAAATATGTCGTTTGTGAGAAGGGAAAGGACAAACCTGTAAAATAACAAAAGTGCTTACATGTCCTGCAAAAGGTTTTGAAGTATTTTCCACTTTTGACACATCTAAAATAGTTTTTTACTATACCGTGGATAGCGGTGGCCATGACATGTCATGCTCGATGTGAGGTGGGTGGGAATCTGATGCGTCATCCGGTTGATTCAATCATTCAGAAAATTTCAAATGTACGACACTATGAATTTGCAAAGGAATCGCGCAACGTTCGTCTTGCAATATCCACCGATGGGTTTAACCCTTTCGAAAATATAAGTATTAGTTAAAGTTATTGGCCAGTACTTATGGCGCCTTTAAGTCTATCTTCGACACTGTGCATGAGAAAGGCGCTCACATTATTATCTATTTTGATTCCCGGGGCAAAGGCTCTAAGCGATGATATTGATATATACTTAGCCCCATTAATCGAAGAACTTAAAGAGTTTTGGGATTAAGGGGGGACAAAGTTACACTCTCACAAGGGTGAAGAGTTCACACTTAAAGCAATGGTGATGTGGGCGATACACGAACTTTTAGCGTATGTGACCTTATCTGGCTATAATGTTCATGGTTATTATGGATACCCCGTATGTGGGGAGGAAACTGAAGCCAATTGGGTACAACATAGAAGTAAGATGAATTACACGACCGGGTCCTAGATTTTTGTCGATTAGTCACCCCTTCAGGAATGATAAGTCTAACTTTTATCCTATTGGTAAAGAGCATCAGATGCCACCTGCTCGACTTTCTAGTCAGCAGTTCGAGGTGAAGGCGGCGGTTGTGACTAGGGGAATAGGTACGTATCTAATCACCCCAAGTTTATAACCCTGAAGCGTAAAGCAATGGGGAGTCCTAACGACCCTAGTAAAGAAAACTCAATCGTGTAAGGCATGTAATTGATGTTATGCACACAAAGAATTTTTTTGCAGAACAACTAATAGGAACATGTGTGGGTGGATCTCATTCCAAAGATGAAGAGCGGGCCCGTCAAGATCTACCAAATATGAAGATAAAGAAGAATCCATGGTTAAAAAATGATCCTTCAATAGGAATAATTTCTACCCCTCCATCTGTTTTCACTTTGACTAATAGTGTGAAGAAGATCCGTAGACACATTGTTCAACTTGAAGAATCCACCTTATTAATAATCTAATAAATGTGATGTGCTTATTGTGATGGTGTCCGTAATATTTTTTATTTTTCCTGTCCCCAAAGTCCCCCCCCCCCCCCCCCAAAAAAAAAAAAAGATAAAATTGAAGGACTAAATATACGTATTGCTTTGAATGCAAAATATAACTTTTACAAAGTGAGAAAAAAATCATCTCTTAACGTTTTTACAAACGGGAAAAAAATAGAGTTAAATAAGTTATAGCTTTGCTATTGTTTTTGTTTAGTGCAATATCTTATGAAATTCGTAATAGCCTTTTGGCAATTCATGTATGTAATAGTTGATTCAAAGAATGATAACTTGGTATCCATTTTTTACTGTGAACATAGGGGCAGTTGGTGCTATTAATGGGACTTTATTCGATGCATGGATGCCTAGTAATAGACATAATGCTTGTCATTAATTAAAACACCATGTAATGCAAAATGTTATGGCTTCATCTAATTTCGACATGATGTTCATATTTATCAATTTCAGGTGGGAAGGAAGTGTCAACGATCCTCGTGTTATTCTATATACCTTATAAAATGAGCTACTATCCACCCCCGCCACCAAAGTGTAAGTATATTTGGATATGCGCATATTTTTATTTCTTTTAGTTTTGTCACTTATATAATTTTGGGTTTCTTTAACAGGAAAAAACTATTTGGTGGATTGCAAATATACCAATATGCTTGAATTTGTAGAACAGTGTGTAAAAACTCGATGCTTTAGAGACGATAATTTATTTATTTTGGGAGAAATTAATATCATTTCTATCTGGAGAATTATTAAATTAGCAATTGAGGTTAAAATTTGAAGTTGTCAGAAACTGTTTCGATTGGTAATTATGAGGGCGTAGTTATTTTCGGAAGGGTCGAAAAAGTCAAAATGACTGTACTTGGGGTCTATTTAGGTTCCGAAATAATTTAAGTGCGTTTGACTCAAATTAAAGATACCGAGTCATTTAAAGTGTGTATTATCATTTAAAGTTGTGTATATTGGGAGATAAGGCTTAAAAGACTACGAGAGATTAATTCTCCAAAGAGAGAAATAGAAATAGAAAGAAAGAAAGAGAGAAGAAGAAAGAAGAAGAAGATAAAGAAGAAGAAAAGAGAGAGAAAGTCGATTTCCCGGCCAATACGCGATCTTCAGGACAAATCAGACCCTACGAACATGAGGCAAGTGATTAAACTTGCTAAATAATTGTTGTGTACCATTTATTGCATGATTTGTGGATTAAATATATGGGTTTGAGGTTTAGTTTATCAAAACCTAACTTTTTGGGAAAACCTTAGATTTATAGTGTATAAATAGATTTGAGGTTAGAAATTAGTTTAAATATGTTTTTGGATGATTATTAATGTTATATTTGTTATTGGACGGAACAGAAATGAAGAGAAAATGATCAAAATGAATTTTGGAGATTTTAGGCTAAATAAAAATTAGCCATTTTCGTGAGTTCTACAGAGCCGAATCGATTCGAACCCTTACCGAATCGATTCAAAAATATGCAGTTGCCCAGGTCTGAGTGACTGAATCTATTCGGACCCCAGTCGAATCGATTCGGCCTGATATAGAGTCACAGGTCTTAGTACTCGAATCGATTCGCCTCTAAGGCCGAATCGATTAGAAAACATGGATTTTCGAGGGATGTTTTTCTAGGGAGAATTTCATTCCGATTTGTTCGAGGTTATCGATTGGGAACCTCTCTAGAAGTTAAGTGGAGTATGTTTTGGAGATTTTTAGAGGGTTTTCCTTATGAGAAATTATTGGAGTCATATTGACTTAAATTGAGGAATACCGATTAGAAATCTTAGTATATTCTCGGTGGGGAAGCCCACTATTATTGAAGATTCTATTTGGAGATAACTATAAAATTATATTAAAGAGAGATAATTCATTTACGGATATTGAATTTTGGTATCAAATCCCAAATGGGATAAATTTAAAGGATTATGTAATTGATTGAACCATATTATGGATTGAGAATTATAAATGCTAATAAACGTGGATACGAATATAGAAATATCCCTAACTATGATTGATTTTGCAGATGTCTTACACAATGAGAATTGCTAATTGAGGTGCATTAGGATAGAGAATATCCTTAACTGAAACAGAATTGAGAGACAATTCAAAAATATAAGCGATATGTGAGTTTCAAGGGAGAAATAGTATAGAGTATACTAAGTGGGTAAGATGTGTGAGAATTCACGATTAGTATATCGAGAGGAATATACTAAACAATAATGATATTAATTCAACTACGCCTAAGTTTGTACTATGAATATGTAAGTGATGTGGCAGGTATACCTTATATGATGATATATGTTTATATGATGTGATGATTTATGTATACCATATGTGATGGTATATATATATATATATATATAGTGAAGCATACCCCCACCTTGCTATCAGTGGGAAGTTGCGTGCGATGACGGTGAGCACTCTGGCTTGATGAGCAGTGTGTAGATATTCCCAGGTCAGATTCGTCCATGGTGATTATTATGTGATATACATTTATTATTTTGGGTGTGAGAAGTCGTGGGTATGTGTCATTATCACTTGTCGGTTAGGAACTATGACCGCTTCCCGTGACATTGTGTGTGTGACTTGACCACGAGGTGGGTGTCGTTTAGCCCCACCAGGTGGTCCCCAATTTTGCTACGTGATATGGGCAACTGGAAGATGATAGCATTTTGAGCCTGTGGCCTCGAGTTATAGCTCGTTTGGATGGTTATTATATTATTGATGTGATTGGTTATTTGGGTGTCGAGGGCATAATGGACCTCAATGACCAACATTGCCAGGAGTAGAGTATGAGGGGGGTTCCTTGTTTGGATTTTGCATTTGCAAGACGTCCCACGCACAAGACGCAGTGTAATGTTGGTAATTGAGGAGAAGTTTGTCCTCAATGCTCATATTCATATATATAATATTTCTCGACGATCGATAGTGCCAGAAGTAGTGTATCAGGGGGTTCCTTGTTTGGATTTCACATTTGCGTGACGTCCCACGCACGAACCATAGTGCACTGTCAATAATTGGGAATAATTAATTCATAAATGGAATAATAAGAAATTGGGTTACATGCATCAGGCATTGAAGGCATAATGAATCTCAAAAATTAATTCTGTCAGGATTAGTGTAACGGGGAGGGTTCCTTGTTTGGATTTTGCTTTGCGAGACGTCCCAAGCAGGAAACGCAGTAGAGTATTGAGACTTGGGAGAAGTTTTGTCCTTAGCACTTAGATGCTAATAACTCATCTATATAATTGTATATTGTTGGTATAACTAGAAGGTTAGAAATTCTAGTAAAGAAGATGTTTTTTTATTGTATGATTGGATTGGAAAATGGGTATGTAAACCCTATATGTTGAGTAAGTGAACAAATATATGAGGACTATAACATTGAAAATTAAACTATGTGATTTAGATGGATTTCAGATAAGTGTAGATTGAGAGTTGTTAGATGATTTGAATATTTACATTTGGATTTAGTTAGATTTAATTTCCTAACTAGATTTGGGCATTCACTTGGAGATCACGTGCACTCGTTTAGTTTCCTGCTTTAGTTGAGGAACGAGTTGGATTATTATCATGTCATAATGCATTTATAATTATTATTCATTTTAATGCACTTTCTATAAAATGTTTTTAACTCGGGCTGGGACCCGTTTATATTTTCTCCTGCTATGCATATATATTGTTTTACTTTAGGTATTCCTCCGCAAGGACGCCATTGATGTTTACCCATCCAGTGTATTCGTGGAGCTGTGGCAGTAGCGGACTGTTGCAGCACTTTGTCTAAGTTGATTCCTATCTTTTTTATATCTAGATTAGGATTCAATTTGTATATTAGGGTCTATACCTAAGTGTTGTAGATTAGCACTTTTATACTCTCTCTCAAATTATTGTATTGTCTGTGACCTAACAGCATATTCGGGTTTTTTACTTTGTACATTATATTATACTCTTTTATATTATTGGAGTTGTATGCATTGCTCCTCATAGTTAGATTTGTTATTGTTAGTTTATGGTTGCATGGTCAGTTTTAAATTGATGTTAAATAAAAGTTTTAAAATTTTTGGCATCCACTTTTAATAGTTTGGGGTAGTTAGCCTTATATTATTTAGTATTGTCAGTTGATGTTGATACTGTGCCATCTGAGATACCTGATTTTATGCAGCATAGGGCTAGCCAGCTGTTATTATTTTGAGAGGGGTGTCACAGATGGTATCAGATCATGAGGTTTTAGTGTCTTCAGGATCTGTATGGGTTACTACGATATTCCGTAAGAGTTCTTGATGTAGAGCCTTATTATTAGGACTGTTGTATTCATTCATCCATATTTCTTCTATGATGAGAAAACGTTTGAACGACGTTCTGATACAACTGTTCTAGTTTCAGATGCCACCAAAGAGAATTCGTTCAGTCAGGGAAAATAAAGGCGATGTGGAACCCCAAAAGCCTCAAAGGAACATGACTATGGATGAAGTTGACAACATTGTGGCACAAGTAGTAACTGTTGCCATTTCAATGATGGCGCATCAATCTTCCATTTAAGCAGCCCAAACCCATTCAGGACCGTCTTTATGGGAAAGAGTGAAGGAAGATTTTAGTAAGGGGCATCCTTCAGAGTTTTCAGGGGGAGTTAATATAATGGCTGCAAGTCAATGGAAGAATAGTATGTAGAGACACCTCCGTATGGTTGAGTGTAGTGAGGTGCAAAAGCAATTTTTAGCCACCTTTAAGTTAACGGGTCTAGCTCTCCAATGGTCGGAGTCTATCACCACATCTGAACAGAGAGATACTTTCCCTATGATAGATTTTTTGGAACTTTTTTATCCAAGGTATTTTCCTTCCACAATTTCGGAGGAAATAAAGAGAAAATTCATGGATGTGTTTCAAGGAAATAGGACGGTGGCAGAATATGAAGAAGATTTTCTAGATGGGAGAGATTAGTACCTGATGAGTTAAATACATAAGAGAAGCGTATAACGAAATTTACTCGAGGTTTAGATTGGAGAATTCGACAGCATTTGTTAGAGAGTCCTACGCTAGTGACTTTCGTTGAGGTAGTAAATGTGGCACTACTACAGTGTCATGAATATCGTCTTCGTTCGCAAAACGGTAAGTACTTTGGGGATTCTAGTTCATCAAGTAAGTTTGGCGAAGAGGGTGCCAGTAATGCGAGTGGGAATAAGTCGAACTATAGAGAGTCATAACAACGTTTTGTTCTTCAAGGTGGGTCGAGAGGACGTGTGAGTACATGTTTCTTTTGTAAAGAAATAGGTAATAAAAAGAGATATTGTCCTAAAAGAGGGAAAGGACCATGTTTTGATGAAGTTTGGGAAGTGAAACCCCTACAACAGATTCGAGGTCATTTTAGACCAGGGGACTTTGTTTGGGAGCCCAATGATGAGGAAGGGCAATCGGACTAGAGATGGATGATGTAAGTTATTTTCCTTTGTGAATACGAATATTAATATATGATGTTTTGGATATCGTATGGGAGATAGTTTTGAGAGGGTAGTGCTATAACCCTATTATGTATGTAATGACTCGAAAGGAAATTTTGAGCAAGTTAGGCTCTTATGTTATTATCTTTTGGGAGAATAGATAATTTTGAAATGTGCTCAAAGAGAGCTATAATCTTGTTATGAATGTATGAATGGTTGTTCTGTGTATCAAGTAGTAATGATAAAGCTACTTATTTTTATATAGTCATGTTAGACTTATATAACTGTTGTATTCCAGCTATGGAAGAGCCTAAAGAATGGCAATATAATAATGTTATGTAAGATATTAATACTAAAAAGAGTTCGAAACTTGTGGATTATTGGGATGCAGGAATGTTTAGCTCATAATTATGCTAATTTTTATGATTTACATGTTGTTATATGTATGATAATTGATAAGACCTTATGATATGGATATAAGTCACTTAATATAAATATCGTATGACATAAATTGTTTTTGTAATCAACTGTTTTCAAAATAAAACATTTATAGGCCTTTGGGCCATTTCAAAATGATTTACACAAAAATATTTTCAAACTCTAGTCCGGATTTAACAAACTCTTAATCCCTGACATCGCCACATAGTAGTGTATTGGGAGCGTTCCTTTTTTTGATTGCGCTTTTGCGAGACGTCCCCTGCACGAAAGTGGCGAATGTCAGGAATTGAGAGGAGTTATTTCTTTGGACCATTTAAAATTTTTACACTATTAATATGTTAGTATAATTGATATATCGATGGGATTAAGATACGTTGGAGGGAAATAAAGCCTCATTTGGATTGGTACAAGTAAAGCTCAAATAAAGGGTGTATGGGTGCCCTAGTTGTTAAAATTTGTTTTCATATAACTTAAAACATATTAAAATAAATTTGTCGTGGGATGTTAGAGGTTTGAGTGTAGGATTAGTGTGGATGAGTGAAATAGGAACTAGTTGAGCTTGGGAGAATTAGGCTTAGCTGAATTTCGAGGACGGAATTCTTCTAAGTGGGGAAGTTTGTAACAACCCGATGCTTCAGAGACAATAATGTATTTTTTTTGGGAGAAATAAATATCATTTTTATTTGGAAAATTATTAAATTGGCAATTGAGGTTAAAATTTAAAGTAGTTAGAAAGTGTTTCGAATGGTAATTATGAGGGTGTAGTTGTTTTCGAAAGGGTAGAGAAAGTCAAAATTATTGTACTTTGGGTCTCTTTAGGTTCCGAAATAATTTAAGTGCGTTTGACTCGAATTAAAGTTACCGAGTCATTTGAAGTGTGTATTATCATTTAAAGATGTGTATATTGGGAGACAAGGCTTAAAAGCCTACGGGAGATTAATTATCCAAAGAGAGAAAGAGAAATAGAAAGAAAGAAAGAAAGAGAGAAGAAGAAAGAAGAAGAGAAATAAGGAGAAAAGAGAGAGAAAGTCGATTTCCCAGCCAATACGAGATCTCGAGGACAAATCAGACCCTACGAACTTGAGGCAAGTGATTAAACTTGCTAAACAATTGTTGTGTACAATTTATTGCATGATTTGTGGATTAAATTTATGGGTTTTAGGTTTAGTTTATCAAAACCTAACTTTTTGGGAGAACCTTAGATTTATTGTGTATAAATAGATTTGAGGCTAGAAATTAGTTTAAATATGTTTTTGGATGAGTATTGATGTTATATACGTTATTGGACTGAATAGAAATGAAGAGAAAATGATCAAAATGAATTTTGGGGATTTTAGGCTAAATAAAAAGTAGCCATTTTTGTGAGTTCTGCAGAGCCGAATCGATTCGGCCCCTTGCCGAATCGATTCGAAATTATGCAGTTGCCCAGGTCTGAGTGTCCGAATCGATTCTCACACAAACCGAATCGATTCGGCCTGAGACAATGTCCCAGTTCTTAGTACCCGAATCAATTCTCCTTGAAGGCCGAATCGATTCGCAGGGCTGAATCGATTCGGAATTGGCCCGAATCGATTAGGAAACAGGGCTTTTCGAGGGATGCTTTTCTAGGGAGAATTTCATTCCGTTTTGTACGAGGTTATCGATTGGTAACCTCTCTGGGAGTTAAGTGGAGTATGTTTTGGAGATTTTTAGAGGGTTTTTCTAATGAGAAATTATTGGAGTCATATTGACTTAAATTGAGGAATACCGATTAGAAATTTTAGTATATTCTAAGTGGGGAAGCCCACTATTATTGAAGATTCTATTTGTAGATAACTATGAAATTATATTAAAGAGAGAGAATGCACTTAGTGATATTGAATTTTGGTATCAAATCCCAAATAAGATAAATTTAAAGGTTCATATAATTGATTGAACCATATTATGGATTGAGAATTATAAATACTAATAAACGTGCATACAGATATAGAAATATCACTAACTAATATTGATTTGGGAGATGTCTCACCCAATGAGAATTGCTAATTGAGGAGCTTTAGGATAAAGAATATCCATAACTTAAATAGAATTGAGAGACAATTCATAAATATAAGCGATACGTGAGTTTCAAGCGAGAAATAGTATAGAGTATACTAAGTGGGGAAGATGTGTGAGAATTGACGATTAGTATATCGAGAGGAATTTACTAAACAATAATGATGTTAATTCAACTACGCCTAAGTGCGTACTATGAATATGTAAGTGATGTGGCAGGTATACCTTATATGATGGTATATCTTTATATGACGTGATGATGTATGTATACCTTATGTGATGATATATATATATATATATATATATATAATGAATCATACCCCCTCCTTGCTATCAGTGGGAAGTTGAATGCGATGTGGGTGAGCACTCTGGCTCGATGAGTAGTGTGTAGATATTCCCCAGGTCATAATCGTCCATGGTGATTATTATGTAATATACATGTAATATTTTGGGGGTGAGAAGTCGTGGCTATGTGTCGTTCTCACTTGCCGGTTAGGAACTATGATCGCTTCCCGAGACATTGTGTTTGTGACTTGATCACGAGGTGGGTGTTGTTTAGCCCTAGCAGGTGGTCCCCAGTTTGCTACGTGATATGGGTAACTGGAAGATGATAGCATTGTGATCCTGCGTCCTCGAGTTATAGATCGTTTGGATGGTTATTATATTATTGATGTGATTGGTTATTTTGGGAATCAAGGGCATAATGGACCTCAATGACCAACATTGCCATGAGTAGTGTATGGAGGGGGTTCCTTGTTTGGATTTCGTAATTTCGAGACATCCCACACACGAGCCACAATGTAATGTTGGGAATGGAGGAGAAGTTAGTCCTCAATGCTCATATTCATATATATAATATGTCTCGACGATCGATAGTGCTGGAAGTAGTGTATCGGGGGGTTCCTTATTTGGCTTTCGCATTTGCGAGACGTCTCACGCATGAACTGCAGCGCACTGTCGAGAATTGGGAATAATTAATTAATAAATGGAATAATAAGAAATTGTGTTACATGCGTCATGCATTCAGGGTATAATTAATCTCGAAATTCAATACTATCAGGAGTAGTGTAACGGGGGTTCCTTGTTTGGATTTCGCTTTGCGAGACGTCCCATGCACAAAATGCAGTACAATATTGAGTTTTGGGAGAAGTTTAGTCCTTAGCACTTAGATGCTAATAACTCATCTCTATAATTGTATATTGTTGGTATAACTAGAATATGAGAAATTCTAGTAAAGAAGATGGTTATGTTATTGTATGATTGGATTGGAAAATGGGTATGTAAACCCTGTATGTTAAGTAAGTGAACAAATATATGAGAACTATAACATTAAAGTTATAGTATACGATTTAGATGGATTTCAGATAAGTGTAGATTGAAAGTTGTTTGATGATTTGAATATTTACATTGGGATTTAGTTAGATTAATTGCCTAATTAGATTTGGGCATTCACTTGGAGATCACGTGCACTCGTTTAGTTACGAGCCTTAGTTGAGGGGCGACTTCGATTATTATGGGGAGTGCGAGTCCATTAAATCATGTCATAACGCATTTATAATTATTATGTATTTTAATGCACTTGCCATAAGATGTTTTCAATTCGGGCTCTGACCCATTTATATTTTCCCCTGCTATGCATGTATATTGTTTTAATTTAGGTGTTCCTCCGCAAGGACGCCATTGATGTTTACCCATCCAGTGTATTCGTGGAGCTGTGGCAGTAGCAGACTGTTGTGGCACTTTGTCTTAGTCGATTCCTATCATTTATATATCAAGATTAGGATTCAATTTGAATATTTGGGTCTATACCCAAGTGTTGTAGATTAGCACTTTTATACTCTCTCTCAGATTATTGTATTGTCTGTGACCCGACAGCATATTCCGGTATTTTACTTTGTACATTGTATTGTACTCTTTTATATTATTGGAGGTGTATTCATTGCTCCTCATAGTTAAATGTTGTATTATTGGTATATGGTTGCATGGTCGGTTTTAATTGGTGTTAAATAAAAGTGTTAAAATTTTTGGCATCCGCTTTTAATAGTTTCAGGTAGTTAGGCTTATATTATTTAGTATTGTCAGTTGATGTTGAGACTATACCATCTGATATACCTGATTTAATGTAGTATAGGGTTGGCCACCCGTTATTATTTTGAGTGGGTTGTCACACAGTGCAAAGGCGAGCGTTATAATTTATAAGACTATTAAAATGGAAAACCCGTTAGTCAAAAGGAGTTTTTCAACAAGAGGCACACCGGACTGAGAATGTGATTAAGAGAACATTTTGAGTGTTCATGAATATATTTCTAATTTTCAAGTATACGACAAACTACAAACCGACTTAGTAGGCTTTAAGGTTTAATGCATATTATGCATTGCAGAACTTCATTCGCACACAATCTAGGGATAATAACTTTTTTGCATAATTTGAGGATGAAGATTTTATACCAACCTTAGATAATGAACAACATGGACAAAATGCACTCCTGGTGGACATGAGAGAAACATAACGTAATCAAATGGCGAGGAAGAGAGTTCTTACTACCACGACAATGTCGACTGCACATGTGTAGCCATAATTTATTATTACTAGAATATGGTTGACATCTATTCGTTAAACACCCTTTTATGACCTTCCAGATTGAAATGTATTGATTAAACACTTTTTTGTGAACTTTCAAGCTGGAATGCATTTTTTAGACACCTTTTTGTGAAGTTATTATTATTATTATTATTATTATTATTATTATTATTATTAATATTATTATTATTATTAGTATTATTATTATTATTATTATTAGTAGTAGTAGTAGTAGTAGTAGTAGTAGTAGTAGTAGTAGTAGTAGTAGTAATCATAACGCATTTTATGCTTTTTAACAAAATTTTTCCAAACGCACTTTGAGATTATACAAAAAATTGAAAATAACATTATTGTTTTTTTCCTAAAAATATTTATAATAAATTTTCAGAAAACAAAACAAAACAAAGCCAATCCAGTTTAATTAATTAAATTATTTTAAATTTAAGGGGTATTACATGAAAATGGGTATAAGTTCAAGGGAAAAGTGTAATTAATCCAAAATTTTGAACATATTAGTCATGTCACATCCTATTTTAAACGAATTATGTTCAGGTTGAGTAAAACAACGTGTTTTTGTGGTGTATCATGTTCACATCTAAATGTTGTGTGTCGTTTTGTGTTATCGTGTTGTTTATAGAACTTTTACCTTAATCTTTACCCCTAAAACCAAAATAATAATATTAAAAAAGATATCTATCCAACAAAATCCATACTTAAAATTTATTTTTTTTGTCTCTCCTTGGATTCTTTATTTAAATGTTTCACTCTGTTATATCAATGGGGCATTTACATTTATATTTTTAACTTTTCAATTAAAGCTAAAACAAATTATGGAAATAAAAAATAGAATAATGTATAATTTTGATATACAAATTATAATATAGATAAGGAGTAAGCTTCGCTTCCTATTGTCACATGAAGATTACTTAACCTAAATGAAATGTCATAGTTTTGTTTTAAAGCTCATAATTGACCCTTTACAGCCTTCAACCGATAAACGGTAAACTCATTTAACCTTCTTTTTCTTTCCTTTCCATTTAGTAGATGCATGTCAGTGAGTCTCTCCTATGAGTTAGAAGAGTGAGTTGATGTACAACGACTCTTCTAATAAAGGAGTGAGTGGTGTAGGCAAGAGGTTATACTGTAACATTATTAAAGCGATTATAAAATAATTTTCTTTTTTGTTTTTAATGCAAATCTTATTGTAGTAGCAAGTAAAATTTAAAAAGGGTAATTGATTTAGTATACTAAGAGCATAACTTTGGATATAAATATATATATGTGTGTGTGTGTGTGTGTGTGTGTGGTTAGTATCTCGAATGGGATAGAAAAACAGGGACATTTTTTTTAAATAGTAAAATTTTATTTTTAATGGATATTTAAATATTTTAGGGAGCCTATAAAAATAAAGTCCATTTTTTTTACCACTTTAACAAAATGAGTCAATATATATTAATTTGTAAGCAGCTAAAAATTGAAATAAAATTGACTCGTTTATTAGAGTACCGAAAAAAATCAATCTTGATATCATTGTTTTTAGAGTTTCTCTGAAATGTTTAAATATACCAAAAAAATCACCTCAAATGTTTTTCAGTATTTTAAAAAACTAGTATGTTTTTTGTGGTTCGTTGGAAAATTACTCTGTACTATATACAAAGAATCTCCTGTGTGGTACTACTATGAAAACATCCCCGTGGGAAGTTTTTTAGAAATTCAAGAAATATTTTATTTTTTTGTGTGGATTTTAAATATTTCCCACGAACTTAAAAATAGCAACTCAAAATGATTCTTGGGGGGGTATTTTAGGGGTTCCCTTGAATGTTTAAAAGCCCAAATACAAAATAAAACATTTTTTGGATTTCTTAAAAAAATCCCACAATGATGGTCACCTTTCTCTCTCCCTATATATATATATATATATATATATATATATATATATATATATATATATATATATATATCAAAGATAAATAAATTAAAGGAAAAATATTTGATTTTATTGTTAAAAAGTGAAATAGATCTTAAATAGGTTCATTGCACACATGCAATTATTGATTTAAACATATGTTATAATTACACGTGGAAAAATAAAAAATAAAAATATTTAAAGGAAAACCCTTAGGTATATCTAAAAAAGGATATAAGAAAGAATTAAGCAATAATCTTATTTGATTAGGAGTTAAAAATGTGCATTAGTAGGTTTTACTCTAGCAACCCTTGAAAATAAAACATAATCGGTGTTGTAATATTAATAATATGCATTATCACTTTGTATTTTAGCAGACATTGAAAAACAAATACTAAGAAACTATCGGTAACCAATACGCCAAGAATAGAAAGTATAATCTTTCATTTTTAAGAACAATTACTAATCGACTACACCTTAAAACACCTCGAAATTTGGAAAATGTAAAATCTCGGATTTTTTTTTGCATAATTCTTTTATTGAAAAATGCATCCATTTTGTTTGTAAGTTCATTTATTCTAAGATATTACATTTCATCTAATAGTGCTCTTGAATTTGGTGTGTATTTCATTGCAACACTTGTAAAAAAATGATAAAGGAAGGGGTATTTTTTTGTTAACTATTACTTGTCCTGATTGTTTCGTACGATAAGATAACAAGTGTCTATTAGCAATATAATGTGGCCTACTCAAATATATATAGGGGTGGTAAATAGACGGATATAGAGCGGATACCATGCTATCCATATCCTTATCCGTATTCGTATATGTTGGATAGTTAAAACTGTAAACTCTCGAATTTACCGAATTCAGATAATATCCATATCCGTTTACAGCCCTCAATATATATTAGGTATGAAATGTGTCAATATCACAATCATAATTAACCATGGCACCCATGATGATGGTCTGAGTTACTATGACATAACTCTGGTTGGCAAAAATTAAACATAAGACTTATGGTCATTTTTGTAAATATAACAAATAAAAATGAATAAAAAGATTAATGTGAGGGGGAAAATGATGAGAGTAAGGTAAAAACTATTTAATTATTATGGTCGCCAACATATATATCTTTGGATCCAATGCCATTTGTTTCTCTGACCAAGAAACTAAGAGTTTCACAAAAAATAGGAATTTAGAGTGTGTGTATATAGCTCTCCAACATACCTACGAACATATCATTTTTTTTTAAATAGTAAAAAAATGTCTTTTTTAATTAAACTCGACATATATAATCTACGTAATAAGAAGATAATCTATAAAAAAATTATCAAAAGAATCAACCAAGAAGTATATGAGATGATGACAAAAATTGTAATGACCGAAATACTCATATATACCCACTCATTTCACCCATTTTTGGATTCAATTTTTTATGATTATTTTTTTGAATATCTCTGCACTATGTATATAATACCGAGCCTCGTTAAAAAGTACATTTTTTAATATTTTTAAAAAATTATTATGTTCATAGGTATGTTGATATATATATATATATATATATATATATATATATATATATATATATATATATATATATATATATATATATATATATATATATATATAATAAGGTGGAATGATTTTTGAATTGACAAAAATTTAAAAGCACAATGATGGCTGAGATTCTCCCCTTGAAAATAAATGACAAAGATTGTTCCCCTCAATTCAATATCCCGCCCAAATTTATTGTGGCACCTATCTCCTACTTCCTAACTCCGTAAATACACTAGGACACACACCATATCATCACTCGATCCTCTTACTCAACTATCCTATCCATTCTATCTCAAACGCTCTTTCATCACTTTCATCACAACTAGCATCCACGAGTCACGAAGCAGGTACAAGATTATGGTTATCATACTGATTTTTTGTTATATGATCTATTGATTTCTTCTATTGGGTATATGGTTTTTGAGGTTTTTGCCTTTAGCTATGGAATTTATGAATATTAGGTTTTCTGGCATGTTTTTCTTGAGCCAATTTTAGGGTTTCTGGCATGTTTTTCCCCCCAAATTTTACGATTTTTAGGTATTATTTCTCTTACTATTTAGATATTAGGGGTTCTACTTTTATACAGGGTTTTTAGGGCATTCTTTATTTCCCATTTTTCCATTACTAAGCCATTAGTTAATTTTTTATATAAATTCTAAGGTTTTTGGTTTTGATTTGATTTGATTTTGCAGATACTAGTTTTCAAACTCAAGGGTTTCAAAAATAGGGCTTTTAATAACTACTGTAGAGTATATTAATTGGATATTTCTTTTGTAGTTTTAATCAGGTATACTCTCTCTCTCTCTCTCTGAAATATATGATTCAACTATAGGATATTTGGTTTGAGATTTATACAAGTCAAATCTATTGAAACGTTGTGTAAATTTAATGTTCATTTGCGTGTTATACGTACTAATGGGGTTTTAAATATGCTAGTTTTTTTTGGATTTAGGGTGTGATGATTTGATTAGATTGATTATATTTTTACTAGATTGGGGTTATTAATCCATATATATGTTTTTTCTTCAAAATAAAGATTCATATATGGGAAGCATTCCAAAACCATAATACATTTTGTATGGAGAAGCTATGTAGGTATTTACTTTTACCAAATTTCAATAACTCCTTTTTTAGTTTACTCCTAATTCCCCGATTCACTCATATTATTACCCACATGTATTAACTATGGAATCTAAAATGCTTTTCAGAAAGAGAGGTATTTGAGGATCATTTGAATTCTTTTGTGTTCCACATTTGTCAATATAATTGATTTACATCAGTTTATAAGTTATTTGTCTTCATGTTTAGTGCTACTTTGTCTATATGAGTAATTTTATTATCAAAATCAACCCCCTCTACAGTGTGGCTTTTTAATAATATATGTTATTAAAGGTAGATTAAAAGGAACATGTATATGACCTTAAAACGAAATAGGGATGATTGATGGAGATTTTATTGTGCCTTTAAATATGAAATTTGAGTTTCGTATCTTCTTGCATTTGAATTCCATGAATTACATTTTGCATTTTTAACTAATGCAGTATCCACAAATTTTGTAGCTACAAACTTTTTTTCCCATGTGTGCATAAATTGTAAACGCATATGTTGCACTGACTTGAATTTCTCACTCACGTGTTTATTTTTCAGTGACAGTCTATACATCGACACACTTGGTTAAAGGCATGCTAAGTGGAGTATTTAGATAGAGTTTTTGTTTGTTTAAATCTCCGCAGTGCGTATATTATAGGAATGCGATATATGAATCTACTGATCACGTGAAATAATTTTTTTCATCCTTATGCGAATCATATTTTGTGGGATTCAATACACTTGGTTATGTATATTGTTTTACTTATGTGGTAATCTGTTTATTTTTGTAGTTCTTTGGGGGGGGGGGGGGGGGGGGGGGGGACAGACAAGTGCTTTGGAAACATTTTGATTAAGTTAATACATGTATAAAGCCATTACTTTTTTTATTAAATTCTTTTCTTAATAGTCTTAGTTTCTTTACCATAATTTCTAAGGCATTATGCTCTGGCTATCAATATTATTTATATTTAGGCGAATCTTAAATGTCTCTTAACTTCAATTTTTGGTTACATTTTATTTTTTTATCTTGGTGTTAATATTATTTGGGTGTCAATATTATTGATATTTTACTGGTATTTTTTGTAGATCACAACATTTTCCACTGCCATGAGACAAACATGATAGTTAATATCAAAATGACCTTATAATATGGATGGAGCCTGTATTAGTGAACTAGAATGCGTCTACTTAGATAGATTCAATAGCTAAGTGCTTAATTATCAATCATAAACTCACAACTCTGTTATAATTTTTGGTTAATTGATGCAATTATACTGATTCAAAGTGGCAATTCTCTCTACTTGCAGGCCTAATGAGATTTATTGTTTACTATTTAAATCAGGTCATCAGCCATTACTCTATTGCCAAATATACAAAAAACAAGAGGCATGAGTACAAGCTTTTTGCGGCAAGTTTGTTGCTCCGATCGTCCATCACATCAATTTCGTCAACTAAGATGTTATTTCTCACACTCAACGGCTCAAAGTTATGCAACTACACAGTATAATAGAGAAACAAAAGATCACTTGATCTCCGCTGCTCAACACAATTCCTTCCTTTCGTAAGCAGTCTCTTGAAGTTCCATCGCATGTCTGGATTGAAATCCGTATCCCGAGTCTTTGCAACTCTGAATGATGTCACTTCCTAGACCAAATGCGCCCCTGGCCCTTCGGTGTTCTTCAACCTGTAGGGTGATCAATCTTGAACACGTCGATCTTCTTCCATGCGGATTATGCAGCAAAGTACACCATTTGAAAATTTTGCATTGGTGAAGAATCACTTGAATATAATAGATGTGGGTTTAATAAGTAACCTGCTAAATGAAGATGGCTGTGAAGATGATTTTCCCAAATTTTATCAATCAATTCCCTGAACATTATGTGTTGGGATTTCTTGCCTTTAAACTCCATTTTAATTGATTCCTTAGCTTGAACAATTGTTTCGAAGATATAAGCAACTTGATGTTTATCACTTTGTGTGTGTAAAAATTTACTTTATATGATAAATCTTGTGTTCTTACGTAAATGAAATTATTAATTTGCTTAAATATAGAGTTTTAATAGAGAATTTATAACCTTCCATTCAAATTCTTTTAACCAATAGCTAAATAATATAAGGTATTCTGAGTTAATAACAGTTGAATGTAGAATCAGTAACCACCATTGTTGGCATTGTTGAACTTTTATCATTATCTTTTCAAATGGTTGTTTAACTGTTTGATGAGTATCCATAACTTTTTAACTATTTGATGAGTTCCCATGAGTAATCCAATCATTCCTTTACTACAAATTTCACAATTGATATTTTTCCCCGCAGATTAGAAGTTTTCCTTAATACTTCGGTTATGAATTGAATTGGCCAAAATGATTTAAAGAACCAGTGTCGTTGTTTGCTCCGCTATCTCAAGTAATATACTTTGTTTATTTGAATTTTTTTAATGGTACATTTATATACAAATGAAAACCAGTGGAAGTAGGAAAAGTCTGAAGACGAGGTGAACTTTTTTTGACTTTGTGAATAATATAGGACAAATATTTTTTTTTTTAAATAAGTAGCATTTAGCTCATGGGAATTATGAATAGCGATTTCTATTAGTTAAGATAGCTCTAGTACAAGACTTTACTCAAAAATTCGCCACTTGATTAGTTTGATTGATACAATATACCGTTTGGGTATTGTTGGAGTTTAGGTTTATCCCTTAGGCACGTGACACTATATTGATTTGATATTATTTTTTAACCCCCACCCTTTAAAGTTTAAGGCCTTTTAATTTAGACAATATGAATTGCCTACTTTCTTTCGTATTATAATACGTTTCTAACTATATACTGTTGTTGCATACCTACACGCTAATTCTTTATTGTTTTTGGTTGTTCCGTGTTGCAGGAACATTGGATTTCAAGGAGATATGATGACAAACAAATTAAAAAATTTCATTGTGTCTAACCATGTTAATATTTGAAAACTTTATATACCAAAGGCAATTTTGTGGAATCTATTATGTTGTTGTTTGAATAATTTTATTTGTTAAACAGGGTGGATAGTCCTATAAACAAAAGGGGCTCTGCCCAAATTTTATAAACTTTTTACACCTAGTTGTGTTGTAATTCTTTTACTAAAATTATCATGTTGTTTATACGAGGTACGATATGGGATATTATTGTTGTTGTTTTGGGGAGAATTTTTTATTTTCAAAATAGGTGATAGTCCTATAAATAAAGAAGACATTGTCCAGAAATTTTAAAATGTTTACATGGTATTTAAAAAAAATTAGGACTTAAATTAAGTTTTTTTTATCGATATGATGTTTATGTGAGGTCCAAGAAGTACTGTTAATCAAGACTATTTTGTTAATCAGAAAGACGGATATAAACCATAATGTTACATCGTGTTAAAAATAGTTTAGTCATGAATTCAGGATGTTTAGTCTTCATGCAATCACATAATCATATGTTCTTTATAACTATGATCAAAACTAGCCTTTGTCGATTGGAATTAACTGGAATAAGGTGACTTCAATGCTCATGTTAGAGATTCCTTTGAATCTCTTCTTGAACAACCCATAATTGCTTTCTTATGTGCCCAGAATTTTGTGAGAAAATACAAATAAAAGTAATTTCAGATTTTCTCTCCCTATTTAGAAACAGTGCGTTAGGAGATCACTCTAGATGGTGTAGAGGTCTCTTAAAAGAGGGCCGAAATCCTAGTCAAGGTGGAACTCTTTTCAAGTCTCCCACTAATGCCACTAACCATCATGTCACTAATGGATAAGATTCACGAAATCTTTTAATATATTTATTTATAACATTCCTAATTAATTATCTTACATTTATCAAGATCGCATTAATGGGAAATTCATAAATTCGGAATTTAATATAATTGAAATTAAATAATTAATTTTTACACTTAATATTGATTTCCAACAGTGTCCTACTTAGTTTTAATAATTCTTATAATTAGATTTGGTATCATAAGGTGCAGAATAATTTATAAATATAGTTTCCTAAATCAAATGATTCACGGGTGTGAGTCATGGCGGTTCTATGCTATTCAAGAACATGGTCCATTCCATGTACCATAACACCAATATTTCATTCAACTAAACCTTTAATATTGTGTATCACAATGGCCCCATAATGTCCTTTTGAATAAGGACTATTTCTGTAAAAATAATTCATAATCATATGCATACATTAAAAAAAGACATAAATAATTGAAATTAGAAACACTCTTATTGAATTCAAGTAATAGTGGGAAACAACTAAGCAAAAATAACAATCATAATCTAACTAATCGAGACCCATCGCTTTGACATGTTCCATTAAGGTCTTCGGAGATAGTCCTTTTGTAAGAGGGTCTGTTATATTATCATGTGTACTAATGTGATCAATTAACACTATTTGTTTATAAACTTCTTCTTTCACTGATAGGTATTTCATCTCAATATGCTTAGCTTCCTTAGTATACCTAATGTTCTTCGAGAAGAAGACTGTTGTGACATTATCAAAATTAATCTTCAGTGTCTTCGATATTGATCCCATAATTCTGAGTCCTAAAATAAAGTTTCACAACCATAATCCATGATTTATATCTTCGAAGAAAACTACATATTCAACCTCCATAGTAGACGATGCAATAACTCTTTGCTTAGAACTTTTTCATGAAATGGATCCTCTAGCCATAAGGAAGACATAACCCTAAGTTCTCTTCCTACTGTCAAGGCATCCCCCAAAATCTGAGTCTAAATAACCAATCACCTCATGGTGATTAGTCTTTTGAAATGTGAGCATGTAATCCTTGGTCCCTTGCAGGTACCTCAACACTTTATTTGTAGCTTTCCAATGGTAAATCCCCAGATCACTTTGATATCTGCCTATCATCCCAACGGCAAAACTAATGTCCAGACTAGTGCATAGATGTGCGTACATCAAGATCCATATGAGATAAGCATAAGGCCTGACTTTCATGTGCTCCATTTCTAAATCACTTCCAGGGCATTGACTTAAGCTGAACTTATCCCCTTTCTAAAGTGGAAAATTAACGGGATTGGAACATTGCGTGCTAAATCTTTCAAAAACTTTGTTGATGTAAGCTTTCTGGGACAATCCCAACGTTCCTCGTGATATGTCTCGAGATATTTCTATCCCGATCACGAAGGATACCTCACCTAAATCTTTCATTTCAATGTTTTTAGAAAGGTACTTCTTGGTTTCACTTAATAACCCAAGATCATTATTGGCGATAAGTAAGTCATCAACATATAGTACTAAAAGCACAAACATACTCCCACTGATCTTCTGGTATATACACCGATCAATAATGTTTTCCTTAAACCCAAAGGATGTAATTATATCATGGAACTTAATGTACCATTGACGAGAAGCTTGCTTTAGACCATATATTGACTTCTTTAACATACATACCATGTTTTTCTTTCCTTCCTCTATGAAGCCTTGTGGTTGTGCCATGTAGACTTCTTCTTCTAAACTCCCATTTAGAAAAGTTGTTTTTACATCCACTTGGTGCAACTCCAAATCCTAATGAGCCACCAATGCTAGTATGATTCTTAAGGAGTCCTTCTTTGAAACTAGAGAGAAGGTTTTATTATAATCAATCCCTTGTCGTTCATTAAAACCTTTGACAACAAGTCTAGCTTTATGTTGTTCGATATTGCCTTTTGAGTCAATTTTACTATTAAAAATCCATTTTCACCCAACTCATTTTTATCCTTTTCGAAATTCGACCAACTCCCTAACTTTATTGTCATTCATAGATTTTATTTCTTCATTCATGGCATTAATCCATTTATCGAGATCATCACAATTTATAATATTTTCATAAGAATCTGGATCGTTAATATTCCCTATGTTAAATTATGTTTCTTGAAGGTATACCACATAGTCATCCAGAATTTCCTATATTCTTTCTCTTTGAGATCTTCTTAATGGCCCTTACTATGGTGCTTCAAAAATTTCAACGGTTATAGTCTCATTATGTGGTTGTTCATTTGGTTGATCATTCACTTAACTGTTCATTATTATTGATTAGGCCAATGACCGGTTTAACATCTACATTAGGAACAACAGGTATGTTATGAACTCTGGGTATAGGAATTTGTACCCTGACTTCTCGAATGATTACCTCCCTTTCTTTCATACTCCCACTTACTTCACCTTCTTCAATGAATTTAGCATTTCCAGTTTCTATGATTTTAGTTGTATGATTAGGATAGTAGAATCTATATCCCTTTGACTTTTATGGATACCCGATGAAATGACAAGATAATGTCCTAGGTTCTAATTTCTTTTCATGAGGGATATAGATTCTAGTGTCCACTAGGCATCCCACATATGTAAATACCTTAAATCGGGTTTGCATCCTTTCCAAAGTTCAAAAGGGTTTTTTGAAAATGACTTACTAGGAAACCTATTTAAGATATGTACAACGACCTTTAATGCATGTGTCCACAAAAATGTAGGCAATTGGTTCCTACTTATCATACTTCTAACCATTTATAGAAGGGTACGATTATGACTTTCATCTACACCATTCTGCCAAGGTGAACCTAGCATTGTGTATTGGGCGCAAATACCTAATTTTTCAAGGAGTTTAGCAAATGGGCCAAGGCATTGCCTTGACTCATCATGTCTACCATAATATTCACCACCTCTATCACACCTAATAATTTTCACCCTTTTGCCTAGTTGCCTCTCAACCTCATTAATGTATATTTCAACAACCTTCACATATTGAGATTTATCATGCAACATGTATAAAATTCAATAACATGAAAAATTATCCATAAAGGTGATGAAGTATTTTTGTCCACCAATGGATGGAATATCAAATGGTCTACATATGTCTGTATGTATTATTTCAAGTAGTTGGGTGCTTCTTGTGGCTCCTTTCTATGTATGTTTGGTATTTTTCCTTAAATACAGTCCACACATACATCGTAATTGGCCCAATCCAGGTTATTGAGTATTCCATCTTTAATGAGCCTTTCAATTGTCAGCCTGGATATGTGCCCTAATCTTTTATGCCACAAGTAAGGAGATTTTTCATCATTAAGTGTATGTTTCATACCAACATTAGGATGCAAGGTCACAAGGGTTTCAGAAAAATTATTTCAAGATTCAATTGATATAAACCATCTAATAAAAATCCAAAACCAACATTATTAGAAGTTTTAATCAAACCAAAACCATTGTTCTTAAATTCGATTTTATGGGAACATAAAATGTTTCTTGCAAATCTAAAATAAATATAGTGCTTAAAATCAGGCGAAAGACTCCAATAGCTTCTATTTTAGCCTTCGCTTTATTGCCCATGTAGAGAAAATGCTCATTTGGATTTGTTTTGTGGATCAAAGTGAATCCCTGCATCGAATTCGAAACATGACACATAGAACCAGAATCAATCCACCAAGTGTTAAAAGGAGAATTAATAAGTTTTGATTCGAAACAAGCATAAATAAAGGGCTTACCCCTTTTCTCAAACTAGGCCTTTCGTTTATAACAGTCCTTCTGGAAATGGCCCTTCTTTTTATAGAAGTGAAACTTGTTGTTTGTTTCCTTCTTTACAGCAACAATTGATGGTTCAGCTTGATGACATGGCATAGGACCTTTCTTAATGCCCTTGCCGAACTTCTTCTTAAAACCAACTCATTTAACTGTAAGATTATCCACATGTCCCTTAGTCACATGGCCATTTTGTTTCTTAATTATTCCTTCCTCTTGTACCAACATTCTTTGCAAATCATCTACATTCCAGTTATCTTTAATAGTGTTGTAATTGATTTGAAAAGGCTCGTACTCAAGAGGAAGGGAGTTTAGGATGAATGGGATGAGAAAAGACATATCCACTATCATGCCCAAAACTATAAGTCTAGCAGCCAGATTGGTCATATCTATAATGTCCCTATTCATGGTTTGAGTACCATCGAACCTCATAGGGGTCAAGCCAGCCATCAGTTTCCCAGCAAGGGATTTATCAGCAATGCGAAAGCATTCCTTAATGTTGTTCAAATACGTTTTTGCTTTCATAGTTTCAGGTAAGGATGTCTTAATGTTAGGAGCAATGCACATTCGCATAAACATAAGGTCCAGCTGATTAGATCGAGACCATGCTTGATGGACAACAATGTCATCCTCGCAACTAGCATTAGTAATAACAACGGGTTCATAACACATAATTTCCATGTCCAGGTCAAGAACCCCTAGGCTGAACTCAATTGGCTCATTCCATTAAGAAAAATTAGTTCCATCAAATCTAGAATAGGACTGAGCTTGCGAATACAGTTTAAGAGGAACTGCAATTAATCACAATATTCACAAATTAAATTTTACACACCATAAAAATTGCAAGGGCCGAATATTTAATTGTTGACAATTTTTTTTGAAGATTTCATTTACAATCTGAATATCACGAAATATGTGTTAATCATCACATAATGTTAAGACTGTAAAGATATACTACCCTATAATTCGTTTATCATGGTCTCATAATTTTGGCATCTGTGTTTATTGCATAAACATTTAATACCGTGATTAATGGACTTAATGTCAATTATTCTGTTTTCAAAAAATCAGTTCTAATATTGTTTAATTCAGATATTAGCGTGTGTTGCGCCTCAATCCAATTTTATAACTAACATTAGAATAAACCTCTAACGAATGTATGTGTATTATTCTTACATACAGTCTCAGCCTGTGTTTGGCGTTTGACTTAACTCCAATGAATAATTGCTTACCTGTCTGAACTTAAATATAGTTAATCATACCTTAAACATTAACTATAATATGTAATCTACAAGTAATTACTAAGATACCAATAGTAGCTTAAATGCCTACAAAACATAATTTCTCAAGTATAGTAAAAACACATAATACTTGAATTTTGCCAAAAATGGTAAAAATGATTTTTCACCAGAGAATCAAAGTAAAACATGGCAAAAAACCAAAACCATTTGCGGAATGTTAATATCATTTTTTTGTTAGGAGTTATAAGCCCTGAGATTATTTACTAAAACGAGAAAAGGGGATTTTGAGGGCCTTAGTGAACTCGGATTGCCAAAAAACACATTACATCACAGCCAAAGGCGAAAAAATTCTATCGTTGGCCTGTTTCCAGTCAACCCACCAAATTTCAAGTCAATTGGACACAAAATATTTAGAAAAGTACTATTCACTGCACCCAAAAAAATAATCGCCCGAAAATATTCTTTGCGTCAAATCATAGTTTTCATTTAATTAATCTTAACATAGAGACATTTTCTCATCATGGTTAATAAAAGTGTTTTACAGAATGCTTCCACAAACTTGAAACAATAAAAGTCATGATAACGACATATTAGAGTTCTAATAACATGAAAAAAGGGTTGAACAATAATGGGACAATTATCACAAGATTAAGGAATGTATAGAGTAATTTCGTTCTTAATATCATAGATAACAAAAATTTGAATTACGTATTCTAGATTTGTGTATGATTACCAGATTGGTTAGAATTCTAGATTGCTAGATTTTTCAAAAAATTCAAGATTTCCAGATGCAAAAGATCAAAGATCAAAACTGTTGTAAGGAAATTTTCATTAAAGTAAAGGAAGAGATTATAAATCGAAAGTTATGATACCACATGTTAATCAAGAATGTTTTGTTAATCAGAAAGCCAGATATAAACCAGAATGTTACATCCTGCTAAAAACAGTTTTGTCATGAATCCAGGAAGTTTAATCTTCATGTAATCACAGAATCATAAGTTCTTTATAACTATGATCAAAACTAACCTTTGTCCATTGCAATTAATTGGAATAGGGTTACTTGAATGCTCCTCTTAGATATTTGTTTCAATATCTTCTTGAACAACCCAGAATTGCTTGCTTATGTGCCCATAATTTTGTGAGAAAATACGAATAAAGGTAATTTTAGATTTTCTCTCCCTCCTTAGAAACAGTGTGTTATGAGATGACTCTAGATTATGTAGATGTCTCTATTTATAAGGGTAAGAGTGCCGAAATCCTAGTCAGGGTGGGACTCTTTTCAAGTCTCCCACTAATGCCACTAACCATCATTTGACTAACGGATAAGATTCACCCAATCTTTTAATATCTTTATTAATCACATTCCTAATTAATTATTTGACATTTATCAAGACCACATTAATGGGAAATTCAAAAATTCAGAATTTAATATAATTGAAATTAAATAATTAATTTCGACACTTAATATTAATTTTGAACAAGTATTATTACTATTATTGTGAATATTTTTGTTATTTTGCGTTTTCGGACTTTCGAATTTTTTGTCGTTTTACGATTAAGTACTTTAGAAATTTTTGTCGGGCCTTCCCGCACTGGTATTCGCTAGTATATATATATATAATATATATAATAATTCTCTTGTGCGCATTTTATGAATACGGACCGGACATGTGTCACATAACGATGCATCTAGAAATTATCGCCTAAATTACAGGTACACTCTCTCTCTTTTCTGGGCTCACTGCCAGATGACACATGTCCTGTCCGCACAAGAGTAGGACTGTTTACATATATATATATATATATATATATATATATATATATATATATATAGATAGAGAGAGAGAGAGAGAGAGAGGGAGAGAGAGATGTGTTGATGTAATGTGTGTGTTAATAGAGAATTATGGAGTTGGGTTGAAGGAAATAAGAGATGCATGTAAAGGTATATGATGGAAAAAATGGTGTTGGATGTTTGAAAAGAAAAGTGTCGCTAGGTTTTTGCTTTATTAGTCAAGTGTGAAATTTTTAATGGGTTCTATTTTCAAAAAACCCAAGTAATAGAGTACATTCTCCAACATGAACATTTAAGGAGTTGTTGACTTTTTTTTCACTCCATATATATGAGTCAACTTATGAAGATAATCTCCCTCCCGATGTGCGATTTTAAGGGTTAGTGGTTGAATTTGTAATGGGTTTTTTATTTCAATCTTTTTACTTTAGCTGTATTGGTTCACAGTTTGTCCTTTTATTAAATGTATAGTTTGGGGAAACATACTCAAACAAAGACATCCATTTAATCGTCACAAAAATATATGAATTGGAATTAAGGGTCTATTTAAAAACCTCAATTTCATGCTTTGGAATTGGAATTTGAATAAATCAAAAAAATTAAAATTCGAACTTTAAATTTTCTAGTTCTAATTCCATTGCATGGAATCGGAATTCCCACACACAACTTGAGTTCTCATAAGTTTTTTGTATTGCACATCAAATGTTTGTTTAAGTACTCAATCAGAGAGAAGTATTTAGTGCCTACTTATCTATTTAAATGCTATGATTCTTTTGTGATAAAGCTTTCCAAAGCAATGTGCAGTTTTATTATACTGATATATCTCCAATGCTTAGGAGAGCGGCTCAGGTGCAGACTCACTTATGGGTCCTCACCATACGGACTTATTTTTAAAAGATATTAAAAAACATATTTTTGTGTTGATTTTATTTTGTGTATTACAAGATTTTCAAGGAACCCATAAAAAATCAACTCAAAATGATTTTTTCTACTATTTAAAAACAAATTGGTCAATGTTTAACAGTTTTTCAAAAAGAAATTAACCCCTAAATTATTTTTTTAATATTTTTTAAAAATAAGTCCGTATGGTGCAGATCCATAAGTGAGTCCGGTGTAATACCCTGTATTTTTGTGGCTTTTAAATTTAGAGATTTATTATATTTAATTGAGATAAATTAATTTCATATTAGTCCAAAAATTTGTTTTAATATTTACTAGCGTGACGAGAGTTAGTAATTATTGGAAATTGATGAATACTACTGGATGAGAAAGTAATATATAAGATTGATTTTATAAAAATTGTCCCGAGTGAATAAAATGGCAATTATGGAAATTTAAGTTGGGACGCACCTCTGTCGTGTCAGGACTAAAATTTTTATTATTAAAAGTGAATAAACTATAACTCACCCGTATGGTCATTTCGAGTGTGCCAAAGTGTCCGTAAGGGTTGATATAGTAAGAAAAATGTACCCGAGGGTTTAGTTTGGGTCTCGGGACATTTTTAGGCCAAATCGGTAACCCGGGAGGGCATTTTGGTAATTTTTATTTTTTGGATTTCATTACCTACTAAAATTAGAGAAGTATATCAGGTGTTAGAGGTTGTCTTCTAGGGTTAGAACCTACATATTTCACATTGGCCATTAGAGGAGGAAGGTGAGGAATTTCTCAAGGCTAGAACCACCATATTTGCACCATTTTCACCTCAAATACCGTCGTAGAGTATATCGGAGGAGCGAGAACGCAACCACATCACCAAATCTCAGAGACTGAGGCTCATAATCTCAAGGAAAGTATCTATCTTGCTTTTATTTTAGTTAATATCTCACCATGTTAGATTAGGATGGTTGAACCTATGTTTCATAGAAGAATTTAATGATTTAGAGAACCCAATCACATGTTATAGATAAAATAAATAAATTCTGGAATCTCAATCATCTGTAGAGGATAACCCACGGAATTGGAATAATTTAGAAGTGATAACTCTGGAAAAAAAAGGAATTAGAACAATGGAAGTTTAGTGAAAAATTAGGGGTCTTGATAATTGAGACAAATTGTCCCTTTTATACAATCCCATTGGTAAATTTGTACATGTTTCATGCAGGGAATCATGCATATATATATAGAGAGAACCTGTAGTAATGCTATTTAGGAGTTTGGGTATCGATAATGATGTTTTGGGGAAATGTGGAAGATGAAACCCGTAGGATTAAATTACAGTTTCTGGGCAAAAACTGCTTGATCGATCGGCCCAAGAACATCGAGCGATCGATGGTCGATCTATCGACCCCTTTTCCTCTATCGATCGATCCCTCCTGAAAAACTCTATTTTTTCCCCTTTCTGTTTAATCCAGTTAAAATACGTAAGAACCCTTGATTATTATTTAAGGTGTAAAATGGGTTATGAAGAGGACCAGTAGGGTCTACGTAAACTCCGTTGAGTGAGATTTCATACGGGTTGAAATTGTGGGTTAACGGGAAGTTTCGTCACACATTAGAAATTGTACGTACGTTCGCTAAATGATTTAAAGACTCGTGAAAGACTTAGACTAGAAAGTTAGAGAAGGTATACCTACTGAGATTATGTTTAGAAAGAGAGAGTACTTCGAGAGATGAGAAGTAAGTAGAAACAATTATAATTAAGAATAAAAGAGACAAATCCTTTATGTGAGGTAATTGGGTAAAAGTTGCACAATGTGAGGTTAACACTTGTTATCGTTGGGTCATTTGCGAACTTAATTGGAAAAATGAGAATATTGATATATATAACGGAATGCATGTGTAGAAATATTATATTATACTTGTGTATAATCATACCTGCGCTACCTGCTATCACAGAGGTTGCCGCGCCAGGATAGTCTTATCTCGATGGGACCTTTATGGGGGATATTGACTTGTATCCTAGAACATAGTATTCCTTGGTACAGGCTATCTGATTGATAGTCAGACGGTCATAAGAGACATGAGGGTATGTGCTAACCTCTTAGTTACTTGGAACTATGATTCGCCTCCATTTGTATGTGTTTTGTGTGAATATAGTTCGAGAGTTATTCTGAACTAGTATTTCCCTTAGTACGAATGATAGGGGGAGTTGATAGCAGAGTATGCCAGCACCATAGAATTTATGTGGGGTGCCATTAGTATATATATTATATGTGAGAAAATATATATACGTATATTTACATGGGAACTTTCAACTGTGCATATAAGTAGTTAAGTAATGAATAAATGTTTCAACTTTCTTATAAGTGTTCATGAACATGATAACGGTAATGATTTGTTCTAAATAACGTAAGAAATCTTGAAGAGAATGATTTCCTAAAGTAAATATCATAACCTTGCTTTTCACGTGATAAAACGTTTTGGTGAATAAGTTAGAGAAACTTAGTAGATTTAGTAATACCATAGGCATGCACACTATATGAGAGGTGAGAATTGTCAAGAGAGTGTCGCATACTAACATGGTTGTTGCATTATCTGGTAAGCATTTTATATACTTGCTAAACTACTTTTTAAAACAGTTTTACACTCAGGCCCTGACCCGTTTCATGTCTTTTTCTTTCTCTTGTCTATATATGTATATATATTACAGGTTCCCAGCCACAGGAGCATTATGCATAGGTTCTTTGGAATGGACGCACTGCAGCTGATGTGGGAGTCGCAGGACGTTGCTTTAAAAGAACTTTTCTTTGATTTTATTATTGTTTTAGTTATGCTCAGTGAGGGCATGTGTCGCCTGTTTCCCTATCCAGTTTGGATTTGTCTGAGATTTATGTTTGTTTATATTTCCAGTATTCCTTGGGAGTCAAGTTTTGTCAGGATGGTTTCATGTATGGTTATTTAACTTGGTTTGGTTAATCTTGATGGATTTATTTTTTGTTGTTGATTGCTATCCGTAATAATTATGCTATTCTTAAACTTTTGATTATTTAAAAAGGTTTTCAAGTTGAAATTTAAAAATGGAAATAAGACTTTAAATTAATTTGACACATAGCTTAATTATTTTGGGTGTTTAAATTGGAAATTTTATTTTGCGACGGTGATGCTAAGAATGAACCAACTGTTCACCTTGATTTTAATTTAATAAAGGACTGATCACCCGGTATTTAAATTGGCGACGTGTCGCAGGTTGTATCAGAGCATCAGGTTCTAGTGTCCTTTAGGATCTGTGCGGCTTATTATGCTTTCGGCGGTGCTTTGTTTGATATAAAGACCTATATTTAGGATTGTTGATTTCTATGGAGAGATTCCGTTCTCCTTCTATAATGTATGTATATTAATGAATTCTAGTTTCGTTCAAATGTGTGTGTGTGTGTGTGCCAAGCTATGAAGGATGTCAGACGAGGGCCGTTAGGCGAACACCAGGAGGGAAGGCTTAGTTGAGGTTGTAAAGTATATTCGAGGATGATGTTCGTAGTCGAGGTCACCCCTATTATGGCATGAGTGGCCAGGGCTATAAAGCCGACTAGGGTGCAACCCATTATTTCCAAATGTTCCTATAGTCGAAAGAGGTGCGAGAGTAGACCCACCCAACGTGTTACGAAACATTTTAGAGGACTGTCAGTGAGATTTCTAGGAATGCAAAAATTGTGTGTGTTATCCAATGGAAGCAAAGTAACCAAAGGTTTGCAAATAGAAAAGGGTGAGGCTAACTGAAAGTGAAAATTTGGAGAAAATTTTTCTTTGCTTGTCGGAACAAAGTTATCAAGGTGGGAGTCAGCCACCACTTTTGGAAGTGTAATGCTATCCATCTAGGAGAATTTTAGCTACAGTTGGACCGTATGTTCCTTCATCAGATGTTCAGGATAAGAGATGAATGTTGTTCTGAACTCATCGCAGGAGGACCTGACACATGTCCATTCGTGAATATGAATTGGAATTGTTAGCTAATCTTGTATTGAAGGATGTAGATACAAATGGAGGAGAGGACTCTAAGTGGGAGATCGACTCATAATAATAGTTAATAACACTTAAAAGGGGAATTTTGCTGGATGGTCAATTCATAGGTTGACAATGTTGTGCCTTATCAGTGGAAATAATAATGCTTATTTGTGTGGGAATCCAAAAGAATCGAAGAATTTAGTCAAGAATAAGACTGGACACAACAGTGGTAGCGTTGCAACACAAGGGGGTGTGGATACACATCAGGGGACCCATTTAAATGATTCATATAGTTGAATTCTTACCAAGCAATGGTGAATTTAGTAAGGAATATTATAACTTATAGAATGTTCTTTAGGGCCAAAAAGGTTAAGGGAACAACGGGGGTAGCCATTAAGAATCGAACCTACCAAAGTCCGAGGAAAGGACAATCCTAATATGGTAAGCATGACAGGTGATAAGTGGATTATGTGTTGAGGTATTTTGTGGAGAGTGAAATCACACGCTCTAGAATTTTTCCCAAATCGAGTATAGGGGACAAGAGTATGGTGCCTAGTAAAGGACAACGATTAAATTAGTTTTGTTTTGGTTTGGATAGGCGTTTTACATCTGAAGACTGTTTGTGCATTCAGGGAGATTAGCAAGGTAGAAGTATGAGTTTCATCCTCGGAGGATGAGGCGTGTTTTATTTGACATGATCGAGTCACTATATTTTGTTCAATGCTAGATTAGCATGTGAGATGAGTTTTATGTATATAACTATAAACGTTATTATTATGTGAATATTTTTCCTTAGTGTAGTGGGATTATCTTTAGTATTATCCTTGGAGGATGATTGGGTATATTAATAGTGTTATATACATTATTGAGGTTACTCGTCGTAGTGATGTGATATACGAGTATGATATTGTCTTGGATACAACTTTATAATAACGGTTAGTACGATAGTATGCAGTTATGGAAAGGATATCGAAATGGTTGCATTAGTGTACCATGTTTTCTTCTTGCGAGGCCTCACCTGGGATATATTCGATCCCGGTGTGTGTATGGACTTTGTTGTTATGATTCAGTATGTATTGGGTTTATTATCGAGTGAAAATATTTAACTCATTACTGTGTTTAGTGCTCGGGACATGGTGATAGGAAGAGCGCATTAATATATCTACACTTTAAAGATGTGAGAGTTAAGAGTTATACCCATATGTTTGGGGACAGGATTTGGAGAACCCCGATTTTATGTATTCGAGGTTTATGTAATGGGATTACCACCAATACTGAATGATTGTACAATTGGCAAAATGTTCTTTGTTAAGTGTAATTACGATAGGAGATGTAACTTTTCTATTAAGAGACGAAATAAAGGGGTATATGTTATGGATGGAGGGCCTAACGGATTTCGGTAACCGACAATGCTAGGTAGTAGTGTATCGTGGGGGTTCCATATTTGGATTTTTCTTTGCGAGACATCCCACGCATGAAACTTAGGGTAAGGTTGGAAGTAGAAAGATATTTGGTCACTAGTCTACGAGTTTGGTACCTTAGGGGTAGTAGGAGCATATAATTATATATGTAAATTGGAAGTTGAATTATGAATTAAGGCCAGTGAATCCGATTGTGTTGTAAGAAAGCATTGAAAGTTTATCTTATCATCACTAGTTGAGATGTGGAACAATTATAAGGAGGATTTAAAAATTTCAATTTCTAGGGTAATTGAGAATACCTAAGTGTTGCAACCGCGTTCGGAGCACAAGGGAAATAAAGAGTTGGGATGGTTTTTAGTGTGGATTATGTGGGAAGAATTTTTAATACAAGAGAGAAGACTTGTATTTATTTTGATGTATAAAGCATTTGTGATTTATTTTAGTTATTGTATTTATTCCAGAGAATTGTTGTACTTATTTGAAGATATTTGAGATTAGTGGTTCCACTTTTATTTTTGTGGTATTTAGATCCTCTATACCTTGTATCTTGTTGGATTTGGGTAGTTTTATCGATGAGTAGTGCGTCATTCGCTCTCCTCGCGCGGGCGGGTGGGGTGTTATAGAATGTGGGGATCCTTATTAGCTAATGTGAAAATCGTCAGAGTTGAAGGGACGTGGGAATAGACGTGTGGAATATATGTTTGTGGGACTAGCATAACTAGGTGGAAGTGGTAGAGTGGATTAAGCATCACATGAAGAACGATAATCCATATATACTTGTGCGATTAGAATAGCACACCGGAACATGGTTGGAAGGCTGTGGGAAGCTATTTAAAAGGGGTATTCCTTAACAAGGGTAGAATTTAATTATTATGGAGAACACTCGGAGTGGAGTTGTAATTATTCAATTGTGAGAGGGACTTGTGCATACAAAGAGCAATGAGGTTAGTATGGTATGAAAGGTCCAGAAGTGCACATCGTGGAGAAAAATGCACGGGTCGAACTTTAGGTATTCGCTAAGGAAAGAAGGGGAGCATTAAGTGTCACTTAATGTGAGACATTTCAAGTAAAAGTTGATGTTTAGCGGGACATAGTGAGTAGTCTCTACATGGACCACTCATGGATTGTGATCGGTTGGAATAAGAGGATCAACTAGAGAATTTTGTGCCTATTGACAAATCCTATAATGGAAGAGGCCGGTAAAGTCGGTAAATTTTCTTTGATGGGTTTCCATCCTCAAGGCAATATGAAGGGTTCATCTGAACATGTGGAACAAGTCATCCAAGAAGGAAGTGATTGATATTCCTTTGGGGTGATTTACAATATTAACTAGTGTGCCAAAGTCTTCCTTTGAAAGGAAGTATCACGCCGGTACGTGATCCTACACGGTATTATTTTTGGAATCGGGATGAGATTTTTGAATCCCACCTTCAATATGGGATTTCTGGAAGCAGTGGGGATAACATTTCATTTTGAGTAGGATGTATCAACCAGAGTTGGGGAGTAGACGCACGGTGATTAACGATTAGTGGAGTCGCGTGAAGGTAATTTGAGAATCTTGGTGATCATTTCATTTCAACAACGGATATAGCTAGCAAGTGAAGTATAGTACAGTAGAGTTCTGTGGAAGCACTCGTACCTGTTTGTCGTGAAGGAGGTGCTTATTGAGGTTTTGGTGTGGAAAAACCTTAAATATTCTCCCTCTGTATGTTTAGAGGTGAGCGGATAATCATAATTTTGGATTGGTCGAGTTAGAGTCTGATGACTATGGTGGAATTAACACGACTATTTTAGGCTAACAAGAGTGTTCAGATGTTCGTATGGTTTCTCTCACAATGGGAGTTTAGTGTTTAGATAAACACGAGTAATTATCATGTAGTGAGGTGCGGCCTCCCAATGATATTGAAATAATGGGAGTCAATGATGTATAAACTCGTCTTATGCGAATGTTGTTGGATAGGAGCACAATGTGAAGTGTCATTAAGGAGAGTGTTAAACCAGCTTACTGTGAGACCGGCGCTATAGTGATTCATCGCCTTACTATGTAGATAGTTGCTACTGATAAGGTATCCAAATTTATTTTACCGGGTAGGCCTTATTTTCCAAATTTCGAGATGAAATTCGGTTATTGGGGGGAAGTATGTAATACCCTGTATTTTTATGCGTTTTAAATTTAGGGATTTATTAAATTTAATTGAGATAAATTAATTTAATATTAGTCCGAAAATTTGTTTTAATATTTACTAGCCTGACGAGAGTTACTAATTATTGGAAATTGTTGAATATTACTAGATGAGTAACGTAATCTATAAGATTGATTTTATAAAAATTGTCACGAATGAATAAAATGGCAATTACAGAAATTTATGTCGGGACGCGCATGTGTCGTGTCAGGACTAATTTTTTTATTATTAAATGTGAATAAATAATAAGTCTCCCTTATGATCATTTCGAGTGTGCCGAAGTGTTCGGAAGGATCGAGATAGTGAGAAAAATGTAACCGGGGGTTTAGTTTGGGTCTCGGGACATTTTTAGGCCTAACCGGTAACTCGGGAGGGTATTTGGTAATTTCTATTTTTGGGATTTAATTACCTACGACAATTAGAGAAGTATATCAGGTTTTAGAGGTTGTCATCTAGGGTTAGAACCTGTATATTTCACAAAGGCCATTAGAGGAGGAAGGTGAGGAACTTCCCAAGGCTAGAACCACCATAGTTGCACCATTTTCACCACAAATACCGTCGAAGAGTAGATCGGAGGAGGGAGAACACAACCACATCATCAAATCTTAGAAACTCATACTCATATTCTTGAGGCAAATATCTATCTTGCTTCTCTTTTAGTTAATGTCTCACCATGTTGGATTAGGATGGTTGAACCTATGTTTCATGGAAGAATTTAATGATTTAGAGAACCCAATGACATGTTATAGAGAAAATAAATAAATTATCAAATCTCAATCATCTATAGAGGATTATCCGCGAAATTGGAATAATTTAGAAGTGAGAAATATGGGGGGGAAAAGGAATTAGAACAATGGAAGTTTAGTGAAAAATTAGGGTTCTTGATAATTGAGACAAATTGGCACTTTTATACAATCTCGTTGGTGAATTTGTACATGTTTCACGTAGGGAATCGTGCATATACGTATAGAGAACTAGTAGTAATGTTATTTAGGAGTTTGAGTATCGATAATGAATTTTTGAAGAAATTTGGAAGATGAAACTCGTAGGTTTAAATTGCCGTTTCAGGGCAAGAATGGCTTGATCGATCGATCGACCCAAGAACATCGATCGATCGATGGTCGATCGATCGACCCCTTTTCCTCGATCGATAGACCCCTCCTGGAAAACTATATATTTTTCCCCTTTTTGTTTAATCCGGTTAAAATAGGTAAGAACCCTTGATTATTATTTATGGTGTAAAATGGGTTATGAAGAGGACCAGTAGGTTCTACGTAAACTTCATTGAGTGAGATTTAATACGGGCTGAAATTGTGGGTTACCAAGAAGTTTCATCACACATTAGAAATTGTGCGTACGTTCACTAAATGATTTAAGGACTCGTGAAAGACTTAAACTAGAAAGCTAGAGAGGGTATACCTACTGAGATTTATTTAGAAAGAGAGAGTACTTCGAGACATGAGAAGTGAGTATTAAACAATTATAATTAATAATAAAAGTGGCAAATCCTTTATGTGAGGTAATTGGGTAAAAGTTGCACAATGTGAGGTCAATACTTGTGATCGTTGGGTCGTGTGCGAACCTAATTGGAAAAATGAGAATATTGATACACGGAATGCATGTGTAGACATATTATATTATGCTTGTGTACAATCATACCCATGCTATTTGCTATCACGAAGGTTGTCGCGTCGGGACAGTCTTCTCTCGATGGGACCTTTATGGTGGATATTGACTTGTACCCTAGAACATAGGATTCCGTGGTGTATGCTATCTGATTGATAGTCAGACGGTCCTAAGAGACGTGAGGGTATGTGCTGACCTCTTGGTGACTTATAACTATCATTCTCCTCCATTTGTATGTGTTTTGTGTTATTACAATTCGAGAGTGATTCCGAACTAGTATTTCCCTTAGTACGAGTGATACAGGGAGTTGATAGCAGAGTATGCCCGCACCATAGATTTTATGTGGGGTGCCGTTAGTATATATATTATATGTGAGACTAGTATATATACGTATATATACGTGGGAACTTTGTATTATGCATATAAGTAGTTAAGTAATGAATAATTGTTTCAACTTTCTTATAACTGTTTAGGAACTGGATAACGATAATGAGTTGTTCTAAATAACGTATGAAATCTTGAAGAGAATGATTTCCTAAAGTAAATATCATAACCTTACTTTTCACGTGATAAAACCTTACGAAGAATAAGTTAAAGAAGTAGAATTATATGTACGGTAGGTGTGCACACTAGATGAGAAGTGAGAATTCTCAAGAAAGTGTCACATACTAACATGGTTGTTGCATTAGCCGCTAAGCATTTTAAATATTCATTAAACAACATTTTAAAATTGTTTTACACTTGGGCTATAACCCGACTCCTATATTTTTCTCTCTCTTGTCTATATATGTATATATATTACAGGTGCCCAGACACAGGGACGTCATGCATAGGTTCTTTGGATTGGACGCGCTGTAGCTGATGTGGGAGTTGCAGACCGTTGCTTTAAACGACCTCTTCATTGATTCTACTCTTGTTTTAATTATGTTCTATTAGGGCATGTGTCGCCCATTTCCCTATTCAGTTTGGATTTGTCCGAGATTTACGTTTGTTTATATTTCCAGTATTCAGTATTCTTTGGGAGTTCACTTTTGTCAAGATGGCTTCATGTATGGTTATTTGACTTGGTTTGGTTAATCTAGATGGATTAATTCTTTTGTGTTGATTGTTATCCATAGTACTTATGTGATTCTTAATCTTTTGATTATTTAAAAAGGTTTTCATGTTAAAATTTAAAAATGGAAATAAGACTTTAAATTGTTTTGACACTTAGCTTAATTATTTAGGGTGTTTAAATTGGAAATTTTATTTTACGATAGTGATGCTAAGAATGAACTAACCGTTCAACTTGATTTCAATTTAATAAAGGAATGATCACCTGGTATTTAATTAGTAAGGGTGTCACATCCGAACATTATCCTTTCTCAATGCATATAACACAAGAGTACAACACAATATGAATTGCATGCGAGTGAAAGAGTAAGGCACATGATCCTTACATTTTCATCAGATCGTTGATCAACCTATGGAAACAAACTCCTACTCATAAGAAGTTCATAAATCCTATTTCAAAAAGACTTTTAGTGACATTATTAAAAGTATGTTAGTAGAATCTTCATAGAGCTTCATACTTCCTACAAAGCCTTATTGACCAATGAAATATTTTATTGTTGCTATACATCTGAATATTGTTTTTGTAGGACAAGCAAGACAGTCAATCTATTGAGTCTTATGATTTCCTTTTAAATTTTTCATTTTACATCATGTTATGATAGCTTTGATAGTGCAATATAATTTATAAAATTCGTAAGTCACACAAACCTCTATTTTCCATCATTTAATTTTTTCCCTTTTGGTTTCTCGAAATATTTTTTTAGGTTTCATATAAATTATTTTCATCTAAGTTTTGCGTCCGTTATAGGTTGAGAATGGATATGGTTTAACATTTAGTCGAGGTCGGGTTGAAGACTATTTTCTTGACCATAAAAAATATGGATGAGTCGGTGAGGAAAATTCAGTGGAGGTATACGAGTTTGATTGTAGTGTCTAAATTCATAATTGACAGGTGAGAAAGTGGGTGAGAGACATGTTGGTTTTAGGGGAGAATGTACCATTCTCTCTCTATCTCTTATAGCTTTTCTCTCGATTTCTTTAGAGTCTCTTCAAACAGTCCGTTGATTAGTTTTATCTTTTCTTCCTATTCTTGTGTCAAAAAATAAAGTCAATTTTTTTTTATTTTAACAGAATGAATCAATATGTATTAATTTTTAAGGGACTAAAAACTGACATAAAATTGACCCGTTTATTAGAATACCGAAAAATCAATCTTGAAATGATTATTTTTATAGTTTCTGTGAAATGTTTAAATATGCCAAAAAAATCAACTCAGATTTTTTTTAGTACTTCAAAAAACTAGTCTGTTTTTTGGGGTATGTCGGAAAATTACTCTGTACATTACAAATAATCTCACATGTGGTATTACTATGAAAACATCCATGCGGGATTTTTTTTAGAAATCAAATAAATATTTTATTTTTTATTTTTTTGAGTGGATTTTTAACATTTCTTGGGAACTTAAAAATAACAGCTCAAAATGATTATTTTTGGGGTATTTTAGGGGTTCCCTTGAATGTTTTAAATCCCAAATACGAAAAAAATATATATGGATTTCTAAAAAAAAATCTTACATGTATGGCTGCCTTTCTCTCTCTTTATCAACGAGAAATAAATTAAAGAAAAAATATCTAATTTTATAGTTGAAAAGTGAAATAGTTCTTAAATAGGTTCGGTTGCACACATGCAATTATTGATTTAAACATATCTAATAATTTTACGAGGAAAAATAAAAAAAGAAAAGTAATAGTCAAAGAAAGAATTAAGCAATAATCTTATTTGATTGGGAGTTAAAAACGTTGTTTAAATTTTTTTTTACTTTTTCGAATTTGCCTTGGAATTCAGGTGCTATCAAATAGGGCCTTAATGGAAAAATTGGGTTACCGGTTCTTCCGTATCTTGAGGAAAACGAGATTCTTAAACTACGTTCAAATAGGTTGCTCCATTAAGTTTGCTAATGTATAATTTTTTTATTTACTTCACCCTAAGATGATTCGATATTTTTAGATAGCCCTCTACATTCTCAGTAATTAGACTTACCCCCACCTCCCCACGCGGGCATGACATGCAATAGATAATACCTACGATACAAGTGGGTTAACACATGGGAACTGTTATTAATGAACATGTATTGTGGATCTCTAAATATTGAATTATCTTATGGTGTAAAGTAAATTTTTTTTTTTTATCATTAAGTTTTTTTCCTGCTTTCCCCCCTAAAAAAGGCCATAATTTGATATAACCCCTCCATTTTCAAATAATTTGACTCACCCCTCATATACATAAGGTATAAGGATGAGGATGCACATGCGCCCGGGGGGGGGGGGGGGGGGGGAGGTAAGTCTAGTTATTTGAAAAGCGGGGGTTATGTCTAATTACAACATTATCTCAAGGGAAAAACCAAAAAAAATCCTTATTATTACCTTTTGCACCCAAATCTATCTTCTTAGAGCATCTACATTGGTGGAGCAAACGGACACCAAAAATTGTAAAGATGGAAACTGTGAATCATACAGTGGTGGAGGAAAGTGTAGAGAATTTGTAGAAAAAATGTTAAGTGTTTTCTTGATTTACTGAATAGATGGAAATTCAGTAAAAAGTTCCTATGAACTTCCAAAATTCGCAAATCTCCTATGAACAAAAGAACTTCGTAGGAACTTTTTACTGCCATAGTAAAACTAACGGTCATTTCCTTATAAATCTAACCCAATTCTCCTTCATTTTTCAACCCCTCCCCTTTTTTCCTCCACTTCAATTCTTCCCTCATATTTCATTATTTTCATCTAATATTTTTTTAACTTCCTCGATAATTTCTTCCTCTCAACCGGCTAATACTAGTACTTCTCAGAAACATAATATAACTCCCTTTGAGGATGAGATTTTATGCACCATTTATGGAAAGTTTGCTTGTCAAGCTATTGAAGGCAACTCGATAACATCAGGGACATTTTGGTATACCGTGATGAATGAGTATAACATCGCGCCTAGAATTTTGATTATTTTTGTGAGATCCATGCTCTCAACACGTTACAATCATATATCGCATCGTCTAATGATATATGTTGAAAAGCTTCTTCATCAACTCAGAAATATGGGAAGTGGCACGAATGAGTTCCAAGAAGTTATAAATGCCCGCGAGGTGTACCGCATTGAAACCACCAAACAATTCATGTTCAATAATTGCTACCAAATTTTGAAAGATCTGCCAAAATTTAACTTGCAAAACACATCGGGAAACAACAACGACTTTACTTCCATAAACGTAGAGGGCAGTCCGGGTATACGGCCCATACTGTCCGGGCCCCTAAGGAGGAAGGGTGAGAAAGAATGTTCCCTTCAATGTGCACGTCCTGACCGCTTGGATTGTAACACTGAGGTATTCAAACAATGCGATGAATTCAATGCAATGTTTAAAAGCAAGCAAGAGCGGAAGAATAATCGTGCTATGAAATTTGACTCTCAAATGCATGCATTCATTGAGATGAAGTGAGATGATCAACTCACAAAAAAACAAGATTGAATCTTGCGTCTAGGCCAAGAGCAGTCATACATCATGGAGTTGGATATGAACAATATGAATGTCGTACCATAATGGTTCCATCTCAAAAGGTTTAACGACCTCTCAGCGATGGCCCCTGCGAACGAAGCTGCGATTTTTACGTTGCATCCAAAATCTACCGGGTCATCAAATCCCGAGTCTGGTCCATCCAGTTCAATCAATGGTGAGTAGGATGTTTCATACTTGTATTGTCCGATCGTTTAATTTTTTGTTATATTGCTTCAATATATGTAATGTCACCATTATTTTGTTTTAATAAAAGTAGCGTCATCATTTAAATAAATGTAATGTCACTTTTATTTACTACTCTCTGTTAAAATCAAGTAGTCGGTTCAAAATTTATATTAAATATAATGAAAAATATATTATCGCAATGATAGTTGGACAAGAACAAAATAAAAAAGTAACTAAGAAAGCGATTAGACATGGTCAAAAACACAAAAAAATTGAATTCATCAACCCACCATTTCATCATCGTGGATGTTATAAATGTGCTCCACCAAATCATCCCATAATTATTGATAATTAGTTACATCCTTTATATTATCATCTCGTGTGAGGTAGTCATAGAAATTAGTTTGGACCTTCATTATTTCAGGTGTGCCATCGCTCTGTTTGTATTCATTTTTCCATGGATAGTCTCTATGTTCATCGTCAATAATCATATTGTGCATTATAATGCAAGATTTCATTATGGTTGATATTGATGCCCTATTCCATAATTTATAAGGTTCACGAACGAAAGTCAATCATGTTTGTAGTACACCAAAAGCACGTTCAACATCTTTTCAGCACGCTTCATGGTAATTGCAAAATAATTTTTGTTTTTCTGAATTCCCATTTTGCTTCCTAAATGTTTTAACGATGGAAGCGTAGGGATGGTAAATGTCATCACCAAGGTAGTATCCAATATCATACGAATTTCTATTAATAGTGTAATTAACGGGAGCTGCAGTCCCATTGCACAATTCCTGAAAGACGTTAGACTGGTGGAAGACATTTAAATTGTTTTAAGAGATAGGCACCCCAAAAAAGATTTCTAAATCTAGAATTCATATATCACACACATTTAAGAAAACAAAATTTCACACGATATCCTCAATTTGATCATCGCGTCCTCTGATGGTATCCTCACACTCCTGATTCTTAGTTAATAGAAAATAATGGAGACCACGTATATTATCTATTGCGTCAGTGTATGTTTCACGCCATTCTAACTGTGACAACCACTGAGCTGGAGGAGCATTCGTTGGGAATTCCGGTCATAGAACACTCTGTATGTATGAAGCACCCTGGGGTAGGCTGATGTCTACGCTCCAATCCTACCCATCCACATGTATCATTGTAGGACTAGCCAATACAAACTATGTTTGACACTCAAATGGCTAGTTAATCGATGTTGGGGCCCGTGGGATGCACAATGTTGATGGTTACATTGAACTAACACCAAATAAATCTACGTTCACATATCGTGTGCCATCATCGATAGTAACGTCCCCTGTGGAACTGACTTCCAGTAGGCATCATACACTTCCTGGCACATAGCGGAAATATGGTCATTTGTGGTTGGCTAATTCTACACAACAACATCTTGGAATTCATGTTCTAAGACTGACCCCAAATTAAGGGGGGTTGTATACAGATCTGGACCGTCACATGGTTGATGCTCCGGTCACCCAAGTACCAAAAACCCTTAAATAAGGGATATCAAAAAATCATAGGCAAGCTGGATAAATAATGAGCATATGTGATGGTGTCATTGTGTCAGTACATTGGTGTCTAGTACAGCTGCCAAAAGATGGATTTGGGTTATCACATCTCAAGCTGATGTTGAATGCCTGATATATTAAACTGCTGAGTTTCCTTTACCCGAATCCTAGTCGACTTTGACAATCAAAATGTCTGGGCAATAAATCTAAGGACGGATCAATAAGAATCACGCATATTATCTCCATGTACTCGTGCTGTAAATACTGCAAAATATGTAAATATATTAAATTGATTAAAATACGTTTACTATTATTTTAAGAAAATAAAAAATTCGTAAAGTTTTAAATAAGATTTTTAAAAAATGTACCTCAGTTAATTGCCACATGCATTTGACACTAGTTAATGATCGTCGATTAGCTTTGTCCATTGACCAGATAATACGGGCTTAAATACCTGAACCCCAATCGTAGGCACCAATCGTCATAACGTCCTCCAAATAATGGATATTCCCGAGATTGGGGGTGGAATTGTCATTTGGAAATAATAAACTTCCAATAATTGGGTAGATTTGGTTACTTCACAAAATTTTCAATGTATTTTTTAAGGTTAGAAATAGGAATTGCCGCACGTGTAAATCTTTGTATATAAATTTGTGGGAAAAAATCATTTAGGATATTTTTAAAGTTTGTGTATTTATCATTCGGTAAGTTTTGAATGGGTATCCCTTGCTCAATCGGGATGCCTGTACATAAATTACAAGTAGATGCCATATACACAAATAACATGATAATTATTGTAACACATTCAATTAATTTAAATGTAATAAAAAGAATATTAAATTAAGGGATTTATTAAGAAATAATTATTACTCGAAAGCATTGTAAAGTCAAACGGATGGAACGCGATTTCCACATATGGTAGTTGAAATATATGCGTCGTGTCCCACCAACGTTTGATCATCGTCGTCACAATGCATTTATCAAAATTCGGTAACACCTTAGAAAATAAATTCGACATACAACTGACACCGTCGATAATTTCTTTTATCAATGGTTTATTTTCTCTGGTCATTTTATATAATTTCATTGAGCCTGCCCAATTACCCCGAAATTCAAACTTATTTTCGTTAATAATCGATGACTCCCCTTCCGACGCGTGTGCTTCTCGATTAAAAAACCAGGTGTAATGATGTACATGGGATCAAAAGTTTCACTAGGCGTAGCTTGTGTAGGAATTGATGTTGAGGTGAAGCTTTGTTTTTTGGATTTTTCGATATTCAAGTACTTTTTTCCATTTTCTTTCGTCCATGAGTATAAAATAATTTATAGGATTAAATGGGTGATTTTTTTCTAAATCATAGGACTATTTTTTGGTTTATTAAAGGGACCGGATTATCGATATATCGAACTGATTAAGGAGAAGATATATGAGATATGGTGGTGAATAAAGTAGGATCGTTTGAGAAGAAGATGTTTGAAGAAGATTGAAAGAATGGTGGATAGATAGAGGATGTCTGCTATTAATTTATACACAGCCAAAATGTTACCATTAATAGTCGTTGGTACTTCTTACGAACTTCTAATGTTCATAGGAAGTCTCCCCCATTGCATGCCTTCCTCTCGATGAAAGGCATATGGTCAGTTTAGGTTGGAAACTTTGCATTTTGTGGACACACCCCATTGTGGATGCTCTTAGACTCACTTTAAGGTAGAGAGGATTTATGGATCGGTAAGGGGAGCGGGTCACCTCAAGTACTTTAGAAAAATTATTGGATCAGACGACATTAAAACATGGGGGGAGAGATGTATAACGATATATGTAAATTTTCTATTGTAATCCTATTATGCACAAAAGCATTAGTTTAAATTGACTTTTTGGATCTTCGAGATTTAAATACCTCCATAAGAGGAGCTTGTTATTATCGCTCATTTTTATAGACTCTAGTACATTTTCTGCAAATTTGCAATTAGAATTAGTGGTCATGTTCCATACATGTGACTTTTTAAAAATAATGCATGATATTTCTCATACGTTTTTTAAGGTGTGGAGGCGGACTTCCCCCTAGATAATGTCATAACTAGACAAAATCTTCGCGTTTTAAAAAAATTAGAATTCACCCCCCCCCCCCCCCACGTGCATAAGGTTCACGCGAGTCAATGGTTAAGGGACAATGCTTATCTCGAGTTAGGGGAATATTATTTTTGAAAAGAGAGGGGTTATAGCTATAGTTGTCTAACCATGAATCGAATCATAAGAATTCGTATAAAATATTGAAAACGTAATAAGTAATTTATAAATGCATAGAGAACACATTAGAATATGTAATAAAATATATTTTGACCTAAAGCATATTTGTTACATTTTTGACCATCTTGATAACAAAAAATTAATAATAATAGCGCACACATAAATATTAGACACAAAAATATATTATGTCAAATGATTATAAATGTAATGCATAAAGATTAAAAATAATAATAACACAACATATATATGTCATATAATAATAAAAATAATATAAATATACATCATATAATAATAAAAACAAACCTTAATACATAGCCTCTCAATCTTTCTACTTTATCTTTCTACTGAATAGATTAAACATATATTAAACAGCCAAGGGAATACATTCAGCCAAGAGAATACACAAGACAAGTCGGATCATAATAATTGAGCCAAGATAACATAGTCACATTGGGTTAGGATAAGATTGAAGGGGAGATCGATCACAATGAAACACTAAAATTTAGGATTTTCAATTTTTAAACATTCTTTTCTTTAAAACTCAGTTTTGTAAAGCCACCCTTTGTTGTTTGCTTCTTTTTAATTGTTTTTATTAAAACGTACATATGTTTTTAAGGTAAAAAATGCCAACTGCGAAAAAAATTAAAAAAAAAAAACTCAAATCGAGTTGAATCGTTTTATGTAAGAACCGAATCAAATCGTACACATCGATCCTTGAATCGTACGCTTCGACTTGAAAATTGTATAATTTTGATGATTATAATTATATCTAATTACAACATTATCTCAGAGTGTAAAGTTAAAAAAACCTTTTTTTTACCATTTATTGAGTTTATATATACTGTTAAGTTTGACTTGATGTTGATGAAATATGTATTGAAGTCATTAAAAAGATAGTGATTGATATTAAAACCTAAAAACCATATATGGGGATATTAAACTCTATAGATATTTTTTATTATAAAGTGTATTGCATAGTTCACCTAACATTGGTGTTTTGAGGATCCTGGTGTATTCTTTGGAAAGAATTTTTACATGTCAAGTTAGTCATTTACTCGTTTCATTTTATAAATCCTAGATTTCAAAGTTATATTAAATTTGTTTTAGTTTTTTATGATTATTGCTTTGGAAAACTAAAATTAAAAATGCTTCGCAATTTGTCTGGAATTATATGGAGAAATAGTATAATGTGTAGATGGCACCACGTATTCGTACTCAACACCAATAAGGACACGAGACGATTTCATATCAAAAGTTTTTGTCATTTAGTGGGAAACATGTGGGACACGTATCGCACTCATGTCGTATCATTACTGGTGTTGAGCACGGACACGTGGTGTTCTCATCACATAATACTATTTTCTTCCTCATATGACTTTTTTGTGATGGTAATAAATCAAAGAATTCATAATTGGGAATTTAATTCTCTATTTATAGGCGCATGCCTGAATTGTGACTATCTTATTTCATAGGCCCTTTGTCTCAAATTAACATTCATTATTAATTTTTTGTATAGATTAAGGAAATACGAAATCAATGGCAATGATCAACAGTTGATCACTGTTGTGAAATGTGGTTTGTTGATTATGTCCAAAAAAGGAAAATGGACTTCTAATTTGAGATAAGAAAAAGGAATGGTGGACTCTTAGCTCAGGACGGAGGGAGTATAAAGTATATGTAGTAATATAGAAACTATAGTTACACAACATATTTTTATTTTTATATTAAATTGTTCTTATTTTCTCCAGTTATTTCGCAAGTAATCTCATAATCTAAACTAGAGACTATATAGCTGAAAGATTATATATACACACACACACACATAAACACACACTCCACTTTAGTACTTTAGAAACCCATAAGTGTCTTCAAAAGTACTCAAAGTCTCCCAAAAATATTCATAAAGTGTTGTAAAAAGTATTTTTAGAATGCTAAAGTATCAAAGTGGAGTGCTAGTAGTAGTACCTTATATTTTAATGTCCACAAATATTTAGGAAGTAAACATTTACATTAGTTTACCCTCTTATAGTTCAAAGATTTATTTGAGCCGATTGGAATTAAGATCAATCTATATACACAAAACATTTGATTTTGTTTCTATTACTTTGAGAAAATAAATTAATTTGAATTTAAGAACAATACACAAGAGGGTAAATTGTATTAAACTATTTTGATTATGATATTTTCTTAAAACTAAAAGACATTGTACCCTTGGATAAACCTACCTCTACCATACACCCTAAATTATCTAACCCAGTTTCAAACGAAAATCATTACCAAACATAATAAAGAAACTCTAAATACCATATATTTGGTATCCTCTCACATATCTATCGAACTAAAATAAGATAGTGTTAGGTAAATGTGTGTTTAAATTTATAATTCCATTTTTATTATTTATCCATACATTTATAATAAAAATGGAATTTGATATATTAATAATAAAAAATAAAATTTGTTAGTATTTTCATTTAAATTGTAATTATATAGTTTAAATTGATAACTTTTTAAGTTAGTTTGAGCGTTGTATAAGTAATGAAATAATTGGGCTTAGTAGGCTTGACATGATTAGGCTTGAATATTATAAAAAGATTATAAAGGGAAATATGGGGAAACCCCAAAGTTAAAATGGTCTTTAGTACATTTCTTGGGGAACAAGATTCCGGTTTAACTATTTAAATCACGTATGATGTTTAAAATGAGATTTTGATTAAGGTTGCGTAGAGTGAGTCACAACCCTAGATTTTTATTTCAGAACCGCAGATGGTGGGCCGCGATCATGGGGAAAACACCCCGCGATCTCGATTGTTTTAAGTCGCAGCTTGTTCAGAAATTTTCCATGAAGATTTAGATGGATTTACTTTTTATATCTTGTTATATGGGAAATTGGTTAATTTCTCATCAGATATCATTCAAGACATTTTCTCTCTAAGATAAAAACTCTAAAGTCTTTACACCGCTTCCCCAAAATTAACCCATACTCCATCAACAAACTGTAATACCCCGTATTTTTATGATATTTATTTATAGGATTAATTGAATTAAATGTGTATTAATTGGAAATTAATCCGGATAAAAATACTAGCGAGATGTGAGTTGGTATTTGATTTTAATGAGTACATATGGCTATATATGAATATTGAATTATGAAATTTGTCGTGAGATTGAAATACGGCAATTTGGAAATTTTGTTGGGATGCGTGTGACAGTCGCGTCAGGAATATAATTATTTTAATTAAAAAGTGAATTTTATTTTTATTAACAGTATGGTCGTTTTGAGTGCGCCAACGCGTCCGGAAGGGTCGAAATAGTCAAAAAACACAAGCCAGGGATTTAGTTTGGGTTGCGGGGCATTTTTAGGCCATACCGGCAACGTAAAAGGGTAGTTTGGTAATTTTGAAATTTTGGGAATTAAAACCCACGAAAATTAGAAATTAATATCTAATTTAACCGTTACCCACTAAACCCACTAACTACACTTGATGACTTAATGGGCTACGGGGGTTATTGGAATTAGTTTCAAGAGCTTCCTAGGGCAACCTTAGCCACCATTGTCACCTTGGAGAAAAAGAACTTGTAGAGAGAGAGAGAGAGATAGGAGAATTCTGCAGAGAGAGAGAAGAATTCATCAATTCGTCATCAAAATCAGAGAAAGACATAAGGCAAGTGGTTTAATTTCATTTTTGCAAAGAATGCTTCTTCCATGTGTAGGAAATTTATATAATTGTATTATTTTTGGGAGATCTATAAAAACCCATGAAATTGGAGTTATGAATTCAGATTTTAATGTAGGATTGCATGTAGAATTGTTATTTCATGATTGAACTAAGAGAATTACTAACTTTTATATTACGAAGACGGATTTAATCATAACTATGGAAGACTTTAAATTTCTAGGGTTCATGTTCTTGAAAATTGGGGAAAATTGGGGAGATTTGATGATTAGATGTGGTTTGGGATGATTAGATCCCATATAAATGTTGTAATACGAATTTAATATGTTTAGGGATGATTAGAAACCTTGAAACCTTGTTGGAATGACATTTAGATGAGATTAGAGGTGAAGAAAAGTTGGAAAAACGAATTAAGAAAATCTGGGCTCGAAACTGGCCTCTCGTTAGAAGACCTGCCCAAGTCGTTCGAACGAGCTTCTAACGAGGTGACAGTTTGCCTTCTAACGAGAGGGATGTTCGTTCGATGCCTTTCGTTCGAACGAGATCTCGTTAGAAGCCTAGTTCGTTCGAACAGCCTCGTTCGAACGACACTTCTAACGAGCTGACAGTTTAGGCTTTTTGGCATGTTTTGATTTCGCGTGTCCCGTAACCTTGTTTAATTGTAGAGATAACATTCCCTTGATGATAAATTGATATAGTTGGGATATTTGGGATATATTGAGGAGTAAAACATAGAAGTGTGACTTGAATTGAATGGAAATTGTGGAATAGGACGTGAGTGACTAATGCGATGCGAGAATTATTGTCGGCTTAAATAATTGAATTAACTGGGAACATGTGAATTGTGTAACATTATAAGTCGCTACGAGAATGAGAAGTGTACCACAAATAAATTATGGTGATTACTAAGATGTGTGCATACTTAGTATATGTATATGATTTTATGGGTATGACATACCTACCATACTTGCTATCACGGGAGGTTTGAGTTCGCTTAGGGCCATCTAATCTTTGTGTGCCTACGGGGGGATTTAGATTGGTACCTCGAGAACATAGGTCAGAGAAGGAATTATTGGGATGTTAATAAGTCTGCTGATCGTGGGAGCGTAGGTATGTGCGTGACCCATGTGATGTGACTGTGTTCGCCTCCATTGTTTGTGATTGTTTTTATCTGAGAACGGTTCCTAAGAGATTCGGAATGCGTGATCCTTATGTACGTGATGTACCGGGATGGATAGCAGAGTATGTGTGCACCGCATCTTAGACTCAGGGTGCTTGTATTGTATATTTATGTCGTGAATAATATACACTTAAATTAATGAGAACTTTCATGTTGGTATTGTGAGTATAAATACGAAAATGCTTTGAGTAACTATAAAGGGATAACCTATAATGAATTGTATTGCTAATAATTGAGAATCTGAGTTTAAGTAAAGCCCTCTACTTAATTGATGACGTTAGAATGTATAATGAGAACCGAGTAGAAAGGATAGAAATCATGTCAGTTTAGTTAGATATAAATATCACTTAGATGGGTGCTATTCGTTAGGAGTGCACAATTAGTGAGAGGTGAGTATTTCATGTGAGTGCACATCCTAACATGTATTTTGCATTCATTTTTTTAATGTCATTAAAGCACTTGCTATTTTTAAAATACTCTCCACTTTCGGGCTCTGACCCGTTTGCTTTCAAATCTATTTTTGTAAAAACCATTTTAGGTGCCCAGCCACAAGGACACCATGCTTAGGATCCTCATTCAGGTGACGAGCTGTAGTTGTTTGTGGAAGTTACAGGACTTTGCTAGTAGATGCTTCATCTATCTTGACTCTATATTCAGCTTTCATCAGTTGTAGGGCATGTTGCCCATTTCTATTAGAAACATTTCCTATTTCAGATTTTCAGACTTTTGGCATGTAATTAATTCAGGATACATTTTTTTACTTATTTCAGTTGTGGGATTGTTGTGAGGAGTTTTCCTCCGGACTTATTTTTTTATTTTGTTGGTTATTCTATTGCTTCGTTATGGTGAATGGTTGTTATTCCTTCATTATCCTTTTACTGTCTGTTAATCAGACTTAATTTAAAATTTGGCATCTTACTTTTAAATACTAGATGGTTAGTGATTATAAACATGTTTTCGACAGTGATGCTATTAACTGAGCCAACTTGGCATTTTGATTTAATTTAATAAAGGAGTAGCTACCCGGTATTTAATTAGTCGGCGTGTCATAGGTGGTATCAGAGCATTAGGTTCTAGTGTCTCTTAGGATCTGTACGGCTTATTATGTTTCCGCTGAGCTTTCTTTGATGTAGAGCCCTATATTTTAGGACTGTTGTATTCTTTTATGTATGCTTCGCGCTTCATCTATTTTGGGTTTATAACTGAGAACTTATAGACTTTGTTTCAGATGCCTCCACGATGTGCACAACGGGTTCCCAGGGATGCAACGCCAGAACCACAGCCCGCACCAGTTCAGGGCACGATGAATGATGCCGAGGTTGCAGCCATTGTGGCCCAGGCAGTAAATGCCGCACTAGTTGTGGTTCAGCAGGCACCACCTCAGGTGCCAGTAGCCGCGCCAGTTCAGGCACATGCATTCCCGTCTGCTTGGGAACGTGTTCGTGATGCTTTTCAGAAAGCACACCCTCCGGAGTTCGCAGGTAGCTCCGATGTTGTGGTATCTAGTCAGTGGAGGTAGGACATTCAACGACACTTGAGGATGTATGAGTGCACTGATGTCCAGAAGCAGATACTAGCTACCTTTAAGCTAGTGGGATCTTCACTGCAGTGGTGGGAGTCTATTACCACCGTGGAGGAGAGAGATACTCTCACTATACAGGAGTTTTGGGTGCGGTTCGACCGCAAGTATTTTCCGTCAGCTGTTCACACAGAGATGAGAAGGAAGTTGATGATCCTCAAGAAGGAGGGAAAGACTGTGGCGGAGTATGAGGCCGAATTAACTAATTTGCTGAATATTTTTCCGGATGAGATACCGATAGAGGAGAAGAAGATATAGAAGTTTACAAACGGGTTTACTTGGAGGATTCGTCAGCATTTATTGGGGAACCTCTCGTTGGCCACTAATTCTGACGTGGTTAACGCTGCACTGTTACACTGCCAGGATCATCGCTTTCACATGGCTGAGAGCAAGAGGTCAGGAGAGTCCATCCATCAGGACAAGACTAGGGGAAATGGTGCTAGTGGGTCACATTCTGTTCAGGGGCCGAGGCAGGGTGATCAGGGTTCCCAGCAGGGGGATCATAAGAGGTTCAGATCGGGGAATTTCAGACACGGACAGGGACTTTTTCGACAGGGCCATCAGGGTCCGAACGGCCATCAGAACCAGCCGGGTCAGAATGGTCAACAGCAGTTTCAGCAGTGCCAGCAGGGCCAAGGGAGGAATGGTAACAACTACCAGGGTCGGGGGCAGCAGGGACAGAGAGGGGGGGACTTCCCGGGGAAGTGTTACGTTTGTGGCAAGATTGGCCATAAACGCCAGGACTGTCCGGATAGGGGCAGGGCCCCGCAGCAGCAGCAGGGTGCTCAACAGGAGCCGTAAAGACTTATGTTTCCCGCCGCCCTCCCGGCGCCACCACTGATGGCAGCATTACCACCCATCCCAGTGGTCCCAGTTCAGCAGGGCCAGCTTCAGTATGAGAGAGTATATCAACTTCAGTAGGTCGCTGCCCCACAGGATCCACCATCCATTGAGGGTATGTTCTTTATTCAGGGGACTATGGGGCGTATTTTGTTTGACACGGGGGCTACACACTATTTTATTGCTATGAGATTTGCACGCACCATTGGGCTATTAGACACCACCGAGAGTACGGTTACTTGTGTAGATTCGCCATCGAGTAGGGGTTCTGTGATTTCACGTGTATGTAGAGGCGTGGGTATAGAGATCGGGAGGTTTACCTTACCCGCGGATATGTTAGTATTAGAGATGACCGAGTATGATACCATTATTGGTATGGATTGGCTTGTTGCGTACCGAGCCATGATTGATTGTTTTAGTAGATTTATTATCTTTGCCATTCCCGGGCAGGAGATGTTTTTAGTGGCGATGCCTCGTCCTAAGGGAGGATCGTCTGCTCATTTTTACTATATAGAGGAGGAGACCTCTAAGGAAGTGGTGATACCACTTGATTCGATTCCGGTTGTTCAAGAGTTTGCCGATGTATTTCAGGATATACCTGGATTACCTCCGAGTAGAGAGATAGACTTTGTGATCGACTTGACGCCGGGCACTCGGCCTATTACCCGCGCACCTTACCGTATGGCTCCAGCTGAGATGAGATAGTTACGAGATCAGATTGAACAGTTGTTGGGTCAGGGGTTTATACGGAGGAGTACTTCATCATGGGGTTCCCCTGTGTTGTTCGTGAAGAAGATGGATGGATCGTTGTGGTTGTGTGTGGATTATCGAGAGTTGAATAAGGCCACGATACGGAATAAGTATCCGTTGCCCCGAATCGATGACTTATTCGACCAGTTGAGAGGATCTTCTTTCTTCTCAAAGATTGATTTGCGATCGGGATACCATCAGTTGTGTATCAGGGAAGAGGATGTATCGAAGACTGCGTTCTTAACGAGATATGGTTCCTACGAGTTTCGGGTTACGCCTTTTGGTTTGTCCAATGCTCCAGCCGTGTTTATGGACTTAATGAATAGGGTGTTCAGAGAGTTCCTAGATCAGTTTGTCATTGTCTTCATTGATGACATTTTTGTTTACTCCCAGACAGAGGAGGAGCACGCCGAGCATTTGAGGCAGGTTTTGTAGACACTACGTCAGAACGAGCTGTATGCAAAGTATGAGAAGTGTGGGTTTTGGCTGAAGGAAGTTCAGTTTTTGGGGTATATTATTTCCGACCAGGGGATATCTGTTGATCCCGGGAATGTATCCGCGGTGTGGGAGTGGGGACAGCCCACGACACCGACTGAGATCCGTAGTTTCTTGGGCCTAGCAGGATACTACAGGAGGTTTATTCGGGGATTTTCGAAGATAGCAGGTCCTTTGACACATCTGACTCGTAAAGGTGTGCCGTTCATTTGGAGTGATGCCTGACAGTTGGCATTCGATGAGTTGAAGGACAAGTTAACCTCAGCACCTGTGTTAGCATTGCCGAGACCGGGAGTTGATTATCTAGTTTACACCGATGCGTCCTTACAAGGACTTGGAGGTGTATTACAGCAGGAGAGTCAGGCCATAGCTTATGCTTCCCTTAAGCTTAAGCCTCACGAGAAGTATTACCCCACTCATGATTTGGAGTTAGCAGCAGTAGTATTTGCCCTTCGGATTTGGAGACATTACCTTTTGGGGGAGAAGTTTCGATTGTTCATGGACCACAAGTCCCTATAGTACCTATTCACGCAGAAGGAGTTGAATATGCGGCAACAGAGGTGGCTTGAGTTTGTGAAGGACTATCAGTTTGATATCCAATATCACCCGGGGAAGGCTAACGTGGTAGCAGACGCGTTGATCCGTAGGCTAGTAGATGATGTTGCAGAGGTGTGGAAGGCAAAGTGGAAGGAGTTGGGACACCAGGATGCAGTGGCCCGATCATTCATGTCTGTGATGACTGTTACACCGCAGATTGTCTCGAGAGTGGTGAAAGCACAGGCAAATGACTCGTTATGTCTGGAGAAGATAGTTCGATTACTAGCAGAGGGAGCCGAGTCCTTTACCGTTAGCTCAGACGGGGGATTACGCTTTAATGGCAGACTGGTAGTTCCGGAAGGGGAAGAACTACGACACGAGGTGATGGCAGAGTCGTACGGCTCACGGTTCGCGGTACATCCCGGTGGGGACAAAATGTACCAAGACATGAGACGACAGTATTGGTGGAGCGGGATGAAGAGAGATATTACCGTGTTTGTTTCTAAATGCGCCACTTGTCAGCTAGTAAAAGTGGATCATCAGAGACCGACAGGACTTCTACAGCCATTGGAGGTCCCGATGTGGATGTGGGAGAGCATATCCATGGACTTTATCACGGGGTTGCCTACATAACAGAGAGGTCACGACTCCATTTGGGTAATTGTGGACAGGTTGACCAAAGTTGCTCATTTTCTACCCGTAAGGACAGACTACACTATGGGACAGTATGCCCAGCTCTTTATTGCAGAGATAGTGAGACTTCACAGTGTGCCCCTAAATATCGTGTATGACCGAGACAAGATATTTGTTTCACGGTTTTGGGAAAGTTTTCAGGAGGCCATGGGCACGGAATTGCGGTTGAGTACGGCGTATCACCCGCAGACCGATGGGCAAACCGAGCATACAAACCAGATGTTGGAGGACATGTTACGTATGTGCATTATTGATTTCGGGGGTGGATGGGAGCAGTATCTTCCACTGGTGGAGTTTGCTTACAACAACTCCTACCAGTTCACAATTGGCATGGCTCCATTTGAGGCGTTGTACGGTAGACCTTGTCGTTCCCTAGCATGTTGGTTGTAGGTGGGGGACAACAAACTACTTGGGGTGGAAGTGATTCAGGATACTTCGGCGAGGATAGAATTGATTCAGAGTCGCATTCGGGTAGCTCAGGATCGGCAGAAGAGCTATGCTGATGCGAAGAGGTTGTTCAGGGAGTTCCAAGGTGGAGACCAGGTTTTACTCAGAGTATCTCCTATGAAGGGGATTATGCGATTTGGGAAGAAGGGGAAGTTGGCATCGAGATACGTGGGGCCATTCCCTATCATCGAGTGGATTGGGTCTGTTGCATATAGACTTGGGTTACCAGAGCAATTGCATCGGATTCATGATGTGTTTCATATTTCCTCGCTAAGGAAATATCTTAGAGAAGATTTGGCACATTCTCACATTACTTTTGAGGACATCGATCTCCAGCCTAATAGCTCCTACGAGGAGGGGTCGATTGCTATTTTGGACCGAAGTGAGCGGAAACTACGGTCAAAGATAGTTCCGTTAGTGCGTGTTCAGTGGCGACATCATAATGTCGAGGAGTCCACATGGGAGCGCGAGGATGAGATACGCGAACGTTATCCAGAGTTGTTCTTACCAAGTACTTTCTAGTTCCGAATTTCGGGACCAAATTCTGTTATTAGGGGGGAAGTATGTAATACCCCGTATTTTTATGATATTTATTTATGGGATTAATTGAATTAAATGTGTATTAATTGGAAATTAATCCGGATAAAAATACTAGCGAGATGCGAGTTGGTATTTGATTTTAATGAGTACATATGGCTATATATGAATATGGAATTATGAAATTTGTCGTGAGATTGAAATACGACAATTTGGAAATTTTGTTGGGACGCGTGTGACAGTCGCGTCAGGAATATAATTATTTTAATTAAAATGTGAATTTTATTTCTATTAACCGTATGGTCGTTTTGAGTGCGCCAACGCATCCGAAAGGGACAAAATAGTTCAAAAACACTATCCGGGGGTTTAGTTTGGGTTCCGGGGCATTTTTAGGCCATACCGGCAACGTAAAAGGGTAGTTTGGTAATTTTGAAATTTTGGGAATTAAAACCCACGAAAATTAGAAATTAATATCTGATTTAACCTTTACCCACTAAACCCACTAACTACACTTAATGACTTAATGGGCTACGGGGGTTATTGGAATTAGTTTCAAGAGCTTCCTAGGGCAACCTTAGCCACCATTGTCACCTAGGAGAAAAAGAACTTGTAGAGAGAGAGAGAGAGAGAGAGAGATAGGAGAATTCTGCAGAGAGAGAGAATAATTCATCAATTCGTCATCAAAATCAGAGAAAGACATAAGGCAAGTGGTTTAATTTCATTTTTGCAAAGAATGCTTCTTCCATGTGTAGGAAATTTATATAATTGTATTGTTTTTGGGAGATCTATAAAAACTCATGAAATTGGAGTTATGAATTCAGATTTTAATGTAGGATTGAATGTAGAATTGTTATTTGATGATTGAACTTAGAGAATTACTACTTTTTATATTACAACGACTGATTTAATCATAACTATGGAAGACTTTGAATATCTAGGGTTCATGTTCTTGAAAATTGGGGAAAATTGGGGAGATTTGATTATTAGATGTGGTTTGGGATGATTAGACCACATATAAATGTTGTAATACGAATTTAATATGTTTAGGGATGATTAGAAACCTTGAAACCTTGTTGGAATGACATTTAGATGAGATTAGAGGTGAAGAATAGTTGGAAAAACAAATTAAGAAAATCTGGGCTCGAAACTGGCCTCTCGTTAGAAGACCTGCCCAGGTCGTTCGAACGAGGTCGTTCGAACGAGTTTCTAACGAGGTGACAGTTTGCCTTCTAATGAGAGGGATGTTCGTTCGATGACTTTCGTTCGATTGAGATCTCATTAGATGCCCAGTTCGTTTGAACGAACTCTCGTTCGAACAGCCTCGTTCGAACGAGACTTCTAACGAGCTCACAGTTTAGGCTTTTTGGCCTGTTTTGATTTCGCGTGTCCCGTAAACTTGTTTAATTGTAGAGATAACATTCCCTTGATGATAAATTGATATAGTTGGGATATTTGGGATATATTGAGGAGTAAAACATAGAAGTGTGATTTAAATTGAACAGAAATTGTCGAATAGGACGTGAGTGACTAATACGATGCGAGAATTATTATCGGCTTAAATAATTGAATTAACCGGGAACACATGAATTGTGTAACATTATAAGTCTCTACGAGAATGAGAAGTGTACCACAAATAAATTATGGTGATTACTAAGATGTGTCCATACTTAGTATATGTATAGGATTTTATGTGTATGACATACCTACCATACTTGCTATCACGGGAGGTTTGCGTTCGCTTAGGGCCATTTAATCTTTGTGTGCCTACGGGGGGATTTAGATTGGTACCTCGAGAACATAGGTTAGAGAAGGACTTATTGGGATGTTAATAAGTCTGCTGATCGTGGGAGCGTAGGTATGTGCGTGACCCATGTGATGTGACTGTGTTCGCCTCCATTGTTTGTGATTGTTGTTATCTAAGAACGATTCCTGAGAGATTCGGAATGCGTGATCCTTATGTACGTGATGTACCGGGATGGATAGCAGAGTAAGTGTGCACCGCAGCTTAGTCTAGGGGTGCTTGTATTGTATATTTATGTCGTCAATAATATACACATAAATTAATGAGAACTTTCATGTTGGTATTGTGAGTATAAATACGGAAATGCTTTGAGTAACTATAAAGGGATAACCTGTAATGAATTGTATTGCTAATAATTGAGAATCTGAGTTTAAGTAAAGCCCTCTACTTAATTGATGACGTTAGAATGTATAATGAGAACCGAGTAGAAAGGATAGAAATCATGTCAGTTTAGTTTGATATAAATATCACTTAGATGGGTGCTATTCGTTAGGAGTGCACAATTAGTGAGAGATGAGTATTTCATGTGAGTGCACGTCCTAACATGTATTTTGCATTCATTGTTTTAATGTCATTAAAGCACTTGCTATTTTTAAAATACTCTCCACTTTCGGGCTCTGACCCGTCTGCTTTAAAATCTATTTTTGTAAAAACCATTTTAGGTGCCCAGCCACAAGGACACCATGCTTAGGATCCTCATTCAGGTGACGAGCTGTAGCTGTTTGAGGAAGTTACAGGACTTTGCTAGTAGATGCTTCATCTATCTTGACTCTATATTCAGCTTTCATCAGTTGTAGGGCATGTCGCCCATTTCTATTAGAAACATTTCCTATTTCAGATTTTCAGATTTTTGGCATGTAATTAATTCAAGATACATTGTTTTACTTATTTCAGTTGTGGGATTGTTGTGAGGAGTTTTCCTCTGGACTTATTTTTTTATTTTGTTGGTTATTCTATTACTTCGTTATGGTGAATGGTTGTTATTCCTTCATTATCCTTTTACTGTATGTTAATCAGACTAAATTTAAAATTTGGCATCTTACTTTTAAATACTAGGTGGTTAGTGATTATAAACATGTTTTCGACAGTGATGCTATTAACTGAGCTAACTTGGCATTTTGATTTAATTTAATAAAGGAGTAGCTACCCGGTATTTAATTAGTCGGGGTGTCACACAAACCTCAAATCCAAAACACAATAATGAATATGGGGATCCAATGTATGAAGTAAATGGTTTCAAAGGGGTAATTCAAGTGAATCAAGGTTTGTTTTGGACTCAAGCAACCTAATTTCATTTTTGTAAATTTAAGAATTATTCAAATTAAGACAATGATCTACTCTCCTTCTTTCAAATATATAAATGTTAGATTCCCATATGATTCTCTCATATGTTGTGATTGATTTAGAATTAAAATGTGTGGTATAAATTAATGCTTAATTGAAATAGTTCATAATTGAGTAAATTATTCATTTGGTCCCTAAACTATCACGATTATTTAAAAAAGGTCCCAAACTATTGAAAGTGTCAAATAAGTATTCAAACTAAACAAAGCGATTTCACATGACCATTTTGTTAATAGGCGACGTTAAGTTGGGAGAAAATGAGTCATGTTCTAGTCACATGACTTATTGTGGGGGCGAAATAGGCAACAGATTATTATTATACGGGTTAAGTGTAATTTACCATTATTTTATGATTAAAACAAAATAATGAACAATTACACCCATACCTCGTTCTCTCTCACTCCACAACAATTTTCTTTTCCCTCCCTTTACTTTTCTGGCCAACCTCCCATCCCGCTTCTATTCTGGCCTACTCCCATCCTTCGGATGTTCTCGCCCACCTCCCCACCTCCCCCTGATTCTCTATTAATTCTGGAAAAACCCTCCCCTCCACCAAATTTCCATTTTCTAGGCAACCAAAACCCTCATTTCCCCTCTCCCCTACCACTCACTTGCCACCAAAAACACCCCACCCTACCCCTTCCCCTCCACTCCACCCCCTAATTTCTATTTCCTTTTTTTTTGGCAAAAAAACCTAACTTTATTATCCAACAAAAACCACCCCATCCCTATTTCTCTTTCATTTTTCTAAAAAATAAATCCACCTGTTTCTAGCAAAACCACCATCCCCCGACCACAGCCTCTCCTAGCTTCCATTGTTGGTCGAATAAACCCATTTGTATATTTCCAGCAGAAACTACCCCACCCCTATTGTCTATTTTTCTTTCCAACGAAAGAAACCTCACTACTATGCTTTTGATTTCTTCGGCAATCAGAGGGTTATATATATATATATATATATATATATATATATATATATATATATATATATATATATATATATATATATATATATATATATAGGAGAGAGAGAGAGATTCTCATACATACCAAGTTTACATACTTGCTGACGCAAATCTATTTTAACAAAATATAAAAAAAATGAGTTGAATTTTTTTATGTGATATTTAAACATTTCAAGTGACCCATATAAAAAAATTAACTCAAAATAACTTTTTTTTCTATTTTAAATTAATCAGTCAAACTTTCATAGCTTTTAATGAGTTATTTTTTTTATACGGATCCCTTGAAATGTTTAAATACCATATAAAAAAACTCAGTACGTAAACTTGGTATGTGTGAGAGTTTCTCTCACACTCTCTCTCTCTCTCTCTCTCTCTATATATATATATATATATATATATATATATATATATATATATGTGTGTGTGTGTGTGTGTGTGTGTGTGTGTGTGTGTATTAGATAAATTAACTATTTTCCCTCACAATGAATCATGTGCTAGGCACATGACTCATTTATTTCCAACTTAATGAGCCTAACTAACGGAAGGGTCCGATTAAATCAGTTTGGTTAGTTTGAGGGGTTAGTTGATACTTTTGAGGGTTCAGGTACCATTTTCAAACAATCGTGAAAGTTAAGGGGGCAAATAAGTAATCCACTCTTAATAATTGGGTTATTGTTAATTATTAGCAATTAAAATATTCGTGATATGTTACTGGGGAGTTGGTATGTCCTATCCTTATAATTGCATAAATTGAGGATAATCCCCATGTTAGAACTATGAAATTTGGAAATTGATATATTAACCACGCTAGACTTATACCTTTTGGTTCATAAGTTATAGCCTCGTGTATAAATACCTTATTTCTGAAGGATAATGCCAAATGGTAGATAAATATTCATGAATTCATTAGTTAATGAAGTAATTTCTTGACACCCTCATGATTATGAGACTTATTGTGTAAATTGAGATGATTACACAGGTTAAATATATTATGAAATTGAATTAGGAATTTTTACATGTCATTACAACCGAAAATCCTATCGAAATTGCAAATAATTGAATTATAAACTCTTATACCTCCTTTACAAATTGATGAGATTAGATTAGTAATTTTATTGTACAATCCCCATACTTTTTAAATATTAAATAAACGTCTTAATAAATAACTAAAGTGGAATTTGAAATTTTTATTCAAATTAGAATTAAATTTTAAATATTAATTACGACATATGAAATTTGTTATGTAATTTGAGTTATTAATTACGAAATATGAAATTTGTAATTAATTGGTGTTGGGTAATCTAAATTGGTAGTTGGTAATTTCAATTGAGCCTTGTGAATAATGGACTATTTGGGCTTGGGTTTACTTTGTTTGGAGTAAATATTCTTAAAAGGGTATGAGAGGTATTAGGGTGAAACCTCAATGGCTGTATTGTCTTTAGTACCTTTTAGGGGGAACAAGACTAGTTTAGAATATTTAATCACATGGGAAAAATAAAAAATTAAAATTAAAATAGGTTGTTGAGTAAGAGTCACGGTCTCGTATGTTTTAAAGAACGACTGATGTGGGGTCACCAAGAGCGCATGTGTGTTGAGCCGCGTGTAGGTTTGTTGGTCCTTTTTCGTTTGATTTTTTAGCACGAAATTTTTAATTATCTCATCATATTTTTACCTATAACTCTTTGTCTCTAAGATAAAAACCTTAACAAATCTACACCTCTTTAACAAATTCAACCTAAACTCAATATACAAACCTCGAATTTAAGAATTCAACAATGATTATGATGATTCAAGAGTAAGGGTTTAAGTGATTCAAGGAATTCAGGGGGGGGGGGGGGATCAAGTGATTCTAGAATTATTTTTAAGGACACGCAACAATTCAATTATCTAAGTTGAATGTGGTGCAATTCAAGGCAAGATATTGTTCTACTCTCCTCCGTTCATATTTATAAATGCTTCGGCCTAAAATCAAGTAAATATAGTTTGTGTTTTCACATTTACTCATTTAGAGATCTCATATGTTGAAATTGATTTAGGATTCATATGATTATAATATATAAGTCCTTAATTTATAAATTTTGTAAAGAAAAGTTTTCAATGGAGTCAATTTGTACGTATTTTGGCTTAATTTTGTTTGGATAAAACTATTTAAGACGTTTGTTAGGACTTGCGTTGTTTATTTTTCAAGCCTATGATATGTGATTGAAGACTGTAGAGAACATGTTAAATTGTCGACATCACTGTGTCGTGTTTTGTGCGACGTTTCCTCTTCAATGTTCGAGGGATTTTGGTGAGGTATGAATGTTGTTTAGTTTGATCACTGGATTTTCATATGGGTGTTAGTTTTTAAATTAAGGCCATTTTTGTAAAAATAATTTTAAAAGAATAAAAAATGTTTTTATTAAAGTCGTTCGAACGAGTTTTTTAAGTTGTTCAAACACGTTATAAGTCGTGCGAATGAGATTTTTTTTTGTTCAAATGAGAATGGGATTTTCATTCGAACGAGGTTCAAACAACTATCGAACGAATTGTTTCTGCTTTACATTTGAAATTTGTTCGAATGACCCTAGTCTTTTCTTTCGAAAGAGTTTCATCATTTTTTGTGTCACCTCGAATTCATGTTTTCTATAAATAGGAGTGATGTCAACTCATTTCATTAAGAGGTTTTTGCTAAATTGTTTTGCAAGAAAATATCTTGTGCCTCCAAACCCTAGTTTACACCCAAACCATTTGAGATCCATGTTTCAACAGAATATGCTATTTTAAGATCTCATGTTTAAGCGCCAAGGTTTAAATACTCTTTAGCATTGTTGAGTATCATTTTGTGATGTGGATTCCATGCTCATTATTTTTTGTCGCAGTGGACTCTGTATTGTGTGGAGATTTACTAGGACATGATCGGTGGAAATTGAAGCATGGGAGGAGCACACGTTTTGGAAGTTTGGGAGTTGATTAATGCGTGTCAGTGTGAATAAGGTTGAAGGAATGAAGATGAGTCAAGGATTAAAGGGGGGCGAGTCGGTTGTGTAAGTCATCTATCGTCCTTGTATAATCTCTATATCATAACAAATTTGCATGGTTGGTCCATCCGAGGTTTTTCAATTGTGGGTTTTCTTAGTACATTGACGTGTTGTGTGAATGCTTTATTTTAATATTACTTTACTCTCCTATATGTATGCTTAGGAAAGATAAAATTTGGTTAATTGTTTAACACAATAATTGGTTAGTCAAGTTTAATTGGGTTATTCCTTTAATATTAATTAATTTAAAAAAAAAATTAGTGTGTGTGTGTGTGTTTGTGACAATCCTTACAATTACCTAGAACTTTGAAATTGGTATATGAATAGGTGCTTATAAGTTTTTTAGGCATGGATTCAAGAGGTTTTAATAGGGATGTGAAGTCATATTCTAGGCTAGCTTTATTTAATGGGTCTGATTATGCCTACTAGAAAGTGTATATGAGATTTCAACTTGAGTCCCCTAAACTCATTGTGAGTTGGAGTGAGGAAGAACATAAATTGTGTAACGTTAATTTTCATGGTCCATGATGATGCTAGAAATAGAACCACCTGGTAAGGTGTTTGTGGGCAATAATCAGTGTATAACAATGGCAACACAAGTGTCTCAAATATAAGAGAATAAGGTGAGGAGAAGAGGTCAAACACGACCATATAAGTGGTTCAGCCAATCAGGCCTACGTCCACTGTGAAGGTGTGTGGTTAGTATCACTGTATGAGGGCTCTAATGGCCATAGATACAAATCTCTCAAGCTTACTCTCTCAACTGTAAATATTTGGATAGGGTTTCAGCTAGGGTTGTTAATTTCGGATCCTCTTCCAAGTAGGTGAAGGCAAGTATATATATAGTATGTGGGGGTTGTATTGCACCCCCTATGCATGCAATGAGCATGAGTGTGTTGATCTAGCCAATCTGATGAAGACATCTGTCACTGTCACATGTAGAGAATGATGATAAAATATTCCCTCGCATGAGGGGATTGATTTGTTACAACTGATTGTGTACACGTGTTCCCATCCATAACTATGCAAGTAAAGGCTCGGCAATATTCGATTGGTACCAACCTCAGCCTAGAAGAGTATGAGGTTGGTGAAGTCTATCCATTTACCAATCCTAGATGGTTCATGATGGCCTCGGTTCATGTCGAACCGAGGTAAATGAAGTCATAATATTGGCCTGGGCTGAGGTTATGCGGGAGCAGGTTTGGAACATCGGATGACTCTCAGCTGAGGTAGGTTATGATGATGGCATAGCCCTTGAAACCTCGGCCTACACCCAGCCGAGGTTGCCAGCCCGAGATGGACTGATGAATAAGTGCCCCCATGGATCATGAATACTTCAATTGTTGTTTGAGAATGAGGTAACTAGTAACATCGGCCATAACCGACCTTGCTTGGACCGAGACCCTAGCATTCCAATCTAAGGCCATTCTAACCTCGACCATCTCCTTGGTCGAGGTTATTGTATCTAAGCTGTTGGGTACATATAGGGCATATCAATTACCCCCAGCCCTTAGTTGCCTATGTGAAGAGGTGACAAAGGCGTATGCATGTAAGAGGTTGGGTTTCTATTAGTGCCAATACTTTCTTTACAAGTGTCAACTGCTAAAGTAGATGGCGTACCTATCAATCTCAAAGATTGCAGTATTTTGGTCTCCCAAGGTAATGTTGGGTCTTGGGATGCGTGCAAGAGAATTTTATGGGTTTTAACCCTTTTTCTTTTCATTCTTCTTCATTTCCCCATTTTCTCGCCTAACTTTCTCTGTATTTTCTCTCTCTACAAGATCTCGGTTAAGAGTGCATTTGGTGGATTGTCTTGCCAACCTTTCCCTTCTGCTCCTCACACTCCATCGGGTATAGTCTATTACCTCTTTTTCCCCTTTTTTCCAGCCTTTAATTCCTGTTTCTTGCATTTTCCGGCAATTTTATGCTTTTTTTTGTCAGCATCATCAGTTTTTCGACGAGTTTATGCATTTTTCGGTGAACTATTCTTAATCATTATTCTTTCAAAACCCAGTTTGATCCTTGGGAACTTCCATTCAAGTTGATTGTTTTTAGCTCGAGTCTATAAGTGTAAGGTTGTCCTTATATGCTCAGACCTCTTTATCATCTTTTAGAAGAATTCCCCTCTCTTAGAGAGACGACTTTAGAAAGGATTAGGCAGATAGATCGAGCCCAAGAGGAAGATCGTAGGGTTGAAGCCTTACCCCTCAGACCTATTTTTCCACCCCCTATGAAAGTCATATACCCCGAGATAGCCAAACCAGTTGAATCAGCAGAGGTCCCAGTTGAACCTACTCCCATGTCTGAGTCTGAGTCGTCCACCTCAGATCCTATGTCTGTGGATTCCTTTCAGAAGGCCATGGACTTTTCCATTCAGTAGGACCCTGATCAAGCCGAGGTTTAGAGCCGTATCTTGTCCCATAACAAGTCTAGTACATCTCGAACTTCTTCGGACGTTGAAGTTGTCGAACCAAATATAGCTTTTCCTCCTACCATTAATGTTGTCCCCCTCTCGGGTGTCATAGGGGATGAGTTTTCTCAGAGGTTCCCTGAAGGTAATCCCTAGTCCGTTCCAATCGACGTTGATTGAGGCGAGGATGATGAGAGTGAGAGCGATGTTGACACCTCAGAGGTAGTCGAGATAGAAAGCAGTGTCAACAAACTTGACCTCTTAGCTTTTAGACATCTATATTCCATAGGTCCCTCCATAAAACTTAGGATACCTCTAAGGGACGAGAGAGTTATCGGTGGTTGAGATGGTGAGATATGCCTGTATGAGCAGATTAACTTAGGCCATACTGTCTTATATTAACTTAGGCCATTCCCAGTTATCCCCTAATGCCTGGAGGGTGATAATTGGGGCAACAGTTTTATGGAGGGAAGTCCACCATTCAGACCTTCCTATGTAGGTTTTCTCTAGATGCTACATCCCTTCCTCTGCTAGGAATCATCCGAGCTATTACCACTTTTTATCTCGAAAGTCAACTAAGAAGTTGTTGCAGGTTACCCAAACTTCAAATCACAATTGGAAACCGTGATATTTCTTCATCTCAGGGGCATGGAAATTTGTCCCCTGTGTCCCCTCTTCAAACTTAGAGCTGAGGATACCCCTGAGATGGGGAAAGGTGTCAATGGCTGCATAGGCCGACCCTGGGTTGAGTACAAATAATCTTTAGAAAGTAAAAGACCATCAATATCAGGGGGAGCATGGTCTATTGGTTAAGTTCGAACATCTCATGACCCCATACTATCTCTTTGAGACTGGACTTTGGGGGAGTCCTCTGACTGAGCTCCGTAAGTGTTCATTTTCCCACAATTTGTACCTTTGATTATGTAATACCTTTAATATTCTAACTCAGACCTTTACTTTTGCAGGATGCTCTGAAGGCATTTCAAACGATATCTGGAAGAAGTCTTCCCCAAGTCTCACAAAGTTCGTGAAGAATACAGGCCCGAATACACCTCCTCCCCCACCAAAGCAGAGTGTCAGCTCGTCCAAGGCCGACACTACAATGAAAAGTAAAACTACGACTTCTACCCTTGAGGATCAAAGGCCAAGTAACGCCCAAAAGGCCTTACCCATATCCTCTGATGATGCATTGGCTTCTCGTTTGAAGCAGTTAAAAATTAATGACAGTCTGATAGGCCATAGTGTGCAGGCATTGGATGCCAACGGCTCTGCTATGACCGATGCTGACAAACACTTTTGTCGCTCCATGGATACTCCCCTACTGGTTGATTTTGGCCTTCACAGGTATATCCAGGTAAGATTTGAATTTCAATTTAATTTTGAAGTGTAACCCATTCTTTGAATTTGAACTTATACATTTGATTCTTGATTTGCAGGGCATCATTGCTATGCACCATCTTACCAAATGGACTCTGAAGAAGTTGCCCCTCATCGAGAAAGGCAAAGAGGCCGAGAAGCTGTAAGACTCTCTAAATGAAGAAGTTGATCGTCTGAAGTGTGCCTTTGAACGGTTTGATAAGAAGATCAAGGAGTTGGAGAAAGATATCTCCATTCTTAAGAAGGAACACACCTCAGCCCCGAAGGACAAGGATGACGTTCTTCAGCAAAAGGTTGATGATGAAGTGAAAGCTACCCTTGAGGATGCTTCAGAGGGGATCCTGGCTGATTACAAAGCCTCTGACGAGTTTATCAGCTTTGGCTTTGAATACCTCAAAAGAGGTGTTAAGGCAACTGGCAAATGGGCGGCTTCTAAAGATAAGGAGTTAGGGAGCTTGACAGCCTCTGACTTCATTGGTCTGGGCTTTGCCAACACTCAGTTTGCTAAGGCCCTCCAGGTGGTTGAGGAGGAAGATGATTCTCCTACAGAGACTGCGCCCTTGGATATCACAGGGACTGAAGGTGACAACCTCCAAGATGATGGGGTCGAGGTGGCCAAAGTCGGCCATGGGAATGAGGTCGAGGATACTAACACCGTAGCTCCAGACCCTTAGGCCATTTTGTGAAACTTTTTGTAATTTTTTTTTCATTATGCATTTCAAACTGTAACCTCTGATTGTAAACTCAGTTACCTTGTAGTTTGTAACTCTCAACTTTAGTCTATGTCAACCTCTGAGGAGGGCTTTATTTCTTTAGTTGCTGAATGTTCCTTAAATGATTTCTATGTCTGAAGTCTCAACGTAATTGTCTAAGGTCTGATGTCATCCAAGTATGATGTCTCGCCTCAGACCTTGTCATCAATTTATGACATTTTAAGGTCTGAGGTCATCAGTCAAGATGTTATCCCCATAAATAAATTTTCACCAAATTAATGATGTTAAGGTTCTGAGGTCATCCAAGTATGATGTCTTACCCCAGACCTTGTCACCAAATTATGATGTTATAAGCTCTGAGGTCATCAGCTAAGATGTTATCCCCATAAACAATTTTTCCCCAAATTAATGATGTTAAGGGTCTGAAGTCATCAAAGTACGATGTCTTACCTCAGAACTTGTCACAAATTTTGATGTTATAAGGTCTGAGGTCATCAACTAAGATGTTATCCCCATAAATAATTTTTCCCCAAACTAATGATGTTAACGGTCTGAGGTTATCCAAGTATGATGTCTTACCTCAGACCTTGTCACCAAATTATGATGTTAAAAGTCCTGAGGTCATCAACTAAGATGTTATCCCCATAAATAATTTTTCACCAAATTAATGATGTTAAGGGTTTGAGGTCATCCAAGTATGATGTCTTACCTCAGACCTTGTCACCAAATTATGATGTTATAAGGTCTGAGGTCATCAACTAAGATGTTATCCCCATAAATAATTTTTCACCAAATTAATGATGTTAAGGATCTGAGGTAATCCAAGTATGATGTCTTACCTCAGACCTTGTCACAAAATTATGATGTTATAATGTCTGAGGTCATCAACTAAAATATTATTCCGATAATTAATTTTTCACAAAATTAATGATGTTAAGGGTCTGAGGTCATCTAAGTATGATGTCTTATGTTAGACCTTGTCACCAAATTATGATGTTATAAGGTCTGAGGTCATCAACTAAGATTTTATCCCCATAAATATTTTTTCACCAAATTAATGATGTTAAGGGTCTGAGGTAATCCAAGTATGATGTCTTACCTTAGACCTTGTCACCAAATTATGATGTCATAACGTCTGAGGTCATCAACTAAGTTATTATCCCGATAATTAATTTTTCACAAAATTAATGATGTTAAGGGTCTGAGGTCATCTAAGTATTATGTCTTACGTCAGACCGTGTCCCTAAATTAATATGTTATAAGGTCTGAGGTCATAAACTAAGATGTTATCCCAATAAATAATTTTTTGCCAAATTAATTATGTTAAGGGTCTAAGGTCATCCAAGTATGATGTCTCACCTTAGACCTTATCACCAAATTATGATGTGATAAGGTTTGAGGTCATCATCTAAGATGTTACCCTCATAAATTTTACCATTAGAGCATAATGAACCAATAATTGACACCGGAACTAATCTTCTCATTAATAATCTCTTCTTAAGGTGATACATTTATATAGAAACTCTAGCAACATCATATGTAATACTTTTTTAGATGATCAGCATTCCAAGGATTAGAAAAAGGTTTTCCTTTAAGGTCTTCTAGCCTGTAAGTCCCGGGTACAACCTCCTCAATCACTTTGTAAGGACCATGCTAATTCGGGTGAAGCTTGATTTCCTTCTGTAACGTCCTTTTTAGCACTAGGTCTCCCAAAACTATGGGTCTTGATTTTACCCTTTGATTGTAGAATTTTGTTATTCTCTGTTAGTAAGTTTCCTGTCTGATCTCTCCGTCTTCCCTTCTCTCTTCGATCAAGTTGAGGTCAAGCCTTCTCTCCTCCCCCTTCTTCTTATGGTCATAGGTCTGAAACCTATGAGTAGGAAGTCCTACTTTTGTTGGTACGACGGCTTTTGAGCCATGGGCTAACATATATGGGGTTTCCCCCATTGGTGTCCTAGTCGTTGTTCAGTAGGCCCATATCACAACATAAACCTCTTCAGTCCATCTTTCCTTAGCTTATTCTAACCTATTCTTGATCCCATCAAGGATCGTTCTGTTAGTGACTTCGGTCTGACCATTTGCCTGAGGTCGGCCACTAGAAGAGAAAAATTGCTTTATCCCAACTCTTTCGCAATATTTTTCTAGTATGAATTCTTGAACTGGGTTTCGTTGTCCGAGATGAGGGTGTTTGGGAGGCTATGTCTGCATATGATGTTCTTCCAAATAAATTGGAAGGTCTTCTGCTCTGTAATCGTGATCATCGGCTCGGCCTCTACCCATTTGGAGAAGTAATCAATGGAAACTATCAAAAATCGGTAGTTATTTGTTGCCCTTGGCAGGGTACCCACTAAGTCAATTCTCCATACTGTGAATGGCCAAGGGGAACTGATTGACATCATAGGTTGATGAGGTTGATGGGGGATAGTGGAGAATCTCTAACATTTGTCACACCTCTTCATGTAGGCTACAGCATCCTTGGCCAAGGTCGGCCACTAGTATCCTTACGTAATAATCCTCTTGGCCAAGGGTTTTCCTCCTATATGACTGGAGAAAGAACCCTTGTGAACCTCCTGTAGGACGCGGGGAACCTCGATGGGGTGAACACATCTGAGGAGAGGTAGTAGGAATCCCTTCTTATATAGGACGTCTCCTATTATTGAGAACTTTACGGCTCTGTATCTCAAATTCCTTCTCTCTAGGTTTGATTCTGGCAGTTCTCTCTCTTTGATATATTTGATAAGGGGGTCCATCCATGAGTCCCCTAGGTTCAAATTGAGGTAAGGGTTACTGACCTCTTCTTCTTCAATGGTCGACTTGGGCAAGATCTTAACTGGGATTATTCTTCTGATGTATGTCCTTGTTGTCGAAGCTAACCTTGCTAATGCATCTGTGTGGCTGTTATTTTGTCATGGTATTCTCTTCATCTTTACCTCTTACAAACCTTCCAGTACCGTTATCACCCTCTTCAGGTATTTGGCCATCCTTTCATCCTTGGACTCATAAATCCCCAACACTTGATTAATAACTAACCTTGAGTCACTATAAAGCAGGAGTCGTCTAACCCTCAGGGTCTTTATCAATGAGAGGCCTGCTATCATGGCCTCATATTCTGACTCGTTGTTTGATGCCCTAAAGTTAAACCTTAGGCATATTCAACGTTCTTACCATCCGGAGCTAAAATAATTAGACCTGCACTGCTTCCACTTTCGTAAGAAGACCCATCAACAAAGAGGTTCCAGATGTCTTTATCTGATGAGAAGCTCCCTTCTGACATGTATCCATGCTTGAAGAGGTATCGGTCTTCCTCATTCTCGGCTATTCTATTTTTTATTCTCTCAGATATAACCTCTTCGAGGTCTCGGAAGACGTTGCTATTTGACCCCTCTGCAGTCTCTAAGTTATTCTCAACCTCAGCCTCTTCCCATGTGTACTGAGCAATAAAATCTTTAAGTGCTTGCCCTTGGATGGCCACCTTGGGCTGATAAGTAAGGTCATACTCTCCCAACTCAATGGCCCATGTCATCAGTCTACCCGACTTCTCAGGTTTGTGGAGGACCTGTCTTAGTGAGGAGGTAGTCAGGATGACCATGGAATGGGCCTGAAAATAGGGCTTCATCTTCCTAGAAGCATGTATCAAGGAGTAGGCTAACTTTTCAATCTGAGGATAATTATGTTCAGACCCCTTATGGGCCTTACTGTTGAAGTATACCGGCCTCTAGACCCCCACGTCTTCCCATACTATGGCTACACTTATAGATGATTAAAAGACCACTAGATAAACATACAACTTCTCTCCCACTATGGGTCGAGATAAGAGTAAGGGAGATCCGAGGTAGGACTTGAGCTGGTTAAAAGCCTTGTCACACTCTTTTTCCCATTCGAAGGCCTTTATGAGCACCTTAAAGAACGTAAGACACTTGTCCGTCGCTCTATAAATAAATGTATTACGTGCAGCTACTCTTCTAGTGAGCCTCTGCACGTCCTTGATACTCATTATTGTCTTCATGTCAAGCAAAGCCTTGATTTTCTCAGGGTTCGCCTCTACTCTTCTTTGATTGACGATGAATCTAAGAAATTTTCCAGCTCCTACCCCGAAGACGCACTTTGTAGGATTGAGTTTCATTCTGTAAAAGTCCATGGTATCGAAGGTCTTTACTACGTCTACCACGTGAGTCCAGAACTTGAAGTCTTCATCAATATATCATCTACATACACCTCCATAGTCTTTCCTATTTCATCTTCAAACATCTTATTCACAAGACATTCATAAGTTACCCCTGTATTTTTAAAACCTAAGGGCATAACCTTGTAGCAATATATCCCTTTATCAGTGATGAAGGTTGTCTTGTCTGAGTCTTTAGTATTTATGAAGATCTGATTGTAGCCTAAATACGCGTCCATGAAGCTCATGAGCTCATGCCCTGCAGTGGCATCTACCATCTGATCTATCCGAGGTAAGGGATAGCTGTCTTTTGGGTAAGACTTGTTCAGGTCGGTAAAATTTGTGCACATACTCCATTTTCCATTGGCTTTAGGCACAATGACCGCGTTTGATACTCTGGATATATGACATCCCTGATAAACTCAGCCTCTTACAACTTTATAACTTCTTCCCAGATGACGTCGTACTTCTACCTAGAGTAAATTATTCATCTTTGTTTGACTGGCCTAACATCCTTACTCACATTCAGCTTGTGGCACATAACTTCAGGGGTGATGCCAGGCATGTCTCCGTGACTTCAAGCGAAGATACTCTGCGTCTTCCTTAAGAAGTTTATCAGTTGTTATTTGATTTCTACCTTTAATGGTTTGCTGACCTAGATGCATTTTTTCAGTTCGTCCTCATTGAGGACGATTCATTCTACCTCTTCTATGGCCTCTCCTTTATTTAACTTTGTTTCATCTCTAGGGTCAAGTGTATCAATGTTATACGTGGTAGTTTCTCTCTTATGGGCCTCTCTTTCTTCAACTGAGTTAAAGTAGCATTCTCATGCTATTGTCTGGTCACCTTGCACTTTCCCTACCCCAAAGGGGGTCGAGAATTTTAGCATCTGGTGCACCGTCGATAGCACGACTTCAAACTCCTTAAGGTCTACTCTTCCTATGATGAGGTTATAGGCCGAGAAGACGTTTTCGTCCAGAACAAAAAAAATTAATCTTTCGCGTTAACCTCTTTGGTCACTCATCGCCCATTCACACATCCATCTCATACATGCTCAGCGGATGGACCATTTTACCGCTGAAGCCCATTAACAGATGATGATAGGTACCCGTCTAGCTCTGCTAAGGCCTAGGCTTTTGAAGCAGGACCAGAACATCACATCTGCTAAACTTCCTCCATCTACAAGTATTCTCTATACCTTGCATCCATGTACTCTTGTTTTAATTACCAAAAGGGTCATCATGTGGAGCTAGGATGCCTTTGAAGTTGAGTCGGGAGAACCCAACAATGGGAGTGTCCATGTCCACCTTCTTTATCTTCTGCGTTGTCTCGTAAGATGTCAAAATCACCACTTCAAGTTTGGCCACTGACTTAGCCTCTTCCACAAGAGCCTTCCGGTTAGCCACTTTAGAACCACCCCCTACAAGTCCTCCGCATATGGTGTTAACACTAATGGAGATCATACCAACTCTCTTCACTAGGGTACTATCATCTTTTGGTGGAAGGTCCAGATCGTCTTCATTATCGTCATCCAAGTCATCGTCTCTTCTTCATGGAGTATTGCCACGACATCTGTCATTTCTCTTCTTTTTTAGGTCATATCTTCCCCTTTTAGGAGCCTTACCATCAACATACTTCCTCAACTTATCGGATTTCAGCATCTTCTCAATCTCATCCTTTAAGGCGAATCATTTGTCTGTAACATGTCCATGGTCTTGGTGGAACTGACACGACAAGTTATTGTTCCTCTTATGCGGAGGATCCTTCAATTTCTTTGTCCATCTCAGAGACTGGTCATTCCTTATCTCATTGAGGATGTGTTCGCTGCTCACAGTCAGAGGGGTATAGTGTGCGAACTTGTCGTCAACTGACCTCTTCTTTCCATCCTTCTTTCTTTGAAACTTCCCGCTACTATCGCCTTTCTCATCCTCATACTTTGCGGCCATGGCCTCTTCAGCATTCATGACCTTCCCCGCAGTTGCCAATCTCTCTGCCATGGACTTGGGAGGGTCTTTCGTAAGTTTCCACAACAACTTCCCTTTCGGAAGACCTCCTATGAGGGCGGTCATGGCTATATTCTCTTCATAGTCTTCAACCTCAAGTTTTTCTCTGTTGAATCTAGCAATGTAGTCTCTTAGGCTCTTGTCTTACCTTGTTTGACATACAACAGATGGGTGGTCTTCTTTTAAGGTCTTACCCCAAAACAAAAATTATGAATGAATCATTCAGCCAAGCACTTGAAGTTCTTAATTGAATTCTTTGGAAGAGAATTAAACCAGATGTGTTTTGCTCCCGTCAATGTCCCTGAGAAGGCCCAGCACTTCATCTCATCTGGTATTGAATAAATGTCCACCGTTGATTGGTACGTCTCAAAATGATGTTCAGTGTTGGTGCTACCGTCATACTTAGGAGACACTGTGGGCGGTTTAAACTTAACAGTGGTTGGAAAATTCACTATCCTAGCCACGAATGGGGAGCCTTCTGAGAAACCACTTTGTAGTGGGTCTCGACTTTTGATGAGGTCCCCTATATTTTCTTTAATACATTGGATGGAGTCATTCCATGGTCTTGCTACATCGGCCTAGCCGAGGTTGTCCCCAGCCACTTTCAAGGGGTGGACTGTGGGTTCCTCAGCCACAACACAATGTCGGTTGTTGACCTCTTCCTAGTTTCTACCTCGTCCTAAGTGGGGTCAACCTTGATGAGGTCGATGTTGATCATCTTCCCTTTATGAGCCCGTTGCACTTCTCGACCATGACAACCTCTATCTCAGGTCATTTATAGGGCCGAGCCTTTCAAAGGCTGACCCTCTACTCAATTGGTCAAAAGCTGATCCTCTTTGTTGGGCTTCTCCACCTCTTTTGCCTTCACAACCTCGGCTTTGCTGGATAGGACGTACCGTGTTATTTGAAACCTCGTATGGCTCCCAAAAATCTTCTGGAACATATTTCGCCTCCAAATCATCATACCTATCCTCAGGGCAAGGGTGTCCCTGCCTCCCCAGGCGTAAAATCCTAGGGTCAGCAACGTCCCTCCTCCGTTGGGGCATATGTTGGTCATTTCGTGGTGCCCGGGGTGGTCCCCTGGCTTCAGGATGGGGCTGAGTAGCCGTCGATGTAATAATCTCCGGTGAGAACCCAGGTGGCCTCATAATGTTTTGACTGAGTTGTGTAAATTGCTCCTTCATTGCTTGTTGCGTTGCAGCCAAAGAACTCAAGGTTGTATCCACCTCCACTATTTCGGACTGAGGCAGTGCCTGGCTGGAACTAGGTCCTCCCGCACCAGGCGGCATAAGAGGTGGTGGTAGTTCTGGTGCCATATGTTAACACTAAATAGATCTTGAATAGTAGATTACCTTAATAACTTAAATGACCTCTTTCAATGGTGAAACAGCTCCGTTCAAGGGGTGAGTCTTGGTTCACCACCAGTCTCCGGTTAGGTTAAGCGAATAAGGAGGAAGAGACAGCTTCTCGTTCCCACAGGCGGCGCCAAAATGATGATGCTAGAAATAGCACCACCAGGTAAGGTGTTTGTGAGCTCTAATCAGTGTATAACAATGGCAGCACAAGTGTATCAAATATAAGAGAATGAGGTAAGGAGAAGAGGTCAAACACGGCCATATAAGTGGTTTAGCCAATCAAGCCTATGTCCACTGTGAAGGTGTGTGGTTAGTATCACTGTATTAGGGCTCTAATGGCCATAGATACAAATCTGCCAAGCTTTCTCTCTCAATTGTATAGTTTGACAGGGTTTCAGCTAGGGTTGTTAATTTCGGATCCTCTTCCAATTAGGTGAAGGCAAGTATATATATAGTATGTGGGGGTTGTATTGCACCCCCTATGCATGCAATGAGCATGAGTGTGTTGATCTAGCAAATCTGATGAAGAAATATGTCACTGTCACATGTAGAGAATGATGATGAATTATTCCCCCACGTGAGGGGATTGAGTTTTTACATATGATTGTGTACACGTGTTCCTAGCCATACCTATGCAAGTAAAGGCTCGGCTATCTTCGATTGGTACCAACCTCATCTTGGAAGAGTAAGAGGTTGGTGAAGTCTGTCCATTGACCAATCCGAGATCTTTCATGATGGCCTCGGTTCTAACCTCGGCCATCTCTTTGGCCGAGGTTATTGTCTCTAAGCTGTTGGGTACATATAGGGCGTATCAATCACCCCCTATACCTTAGTTTCCTATGTGAAGAGGTGACAAAGTGGTATGCATGTCCGAGGTTGGGAATCTATTAGTGCCAATACTTTCTTGACAAGTGTCAACTGCTAAAGTAGATGGCGTGCCTGGAAAGCTCAATGATTGCAGTCTTTCGGGCTACCAAGGCAATGATGGGCCTTAGGATGCGTGCAAGATAATTTCAAATGTTTTAACCCTTTTTTCCTTTCATTCTTCTTCATTTCCCCATTTGTTTGCCTGAACTTTCTCTGTTTTCTCTATCTCTACAAGAGCTTAGTTAAGAGTGCATTTGGTGGATTATCTTGCCAACCTTTCCCTTCTGCTCCTCACACTCCATCAGGTATCGTCTATTACCTCTTCTTGTCCATTTTTCCATCCTTTAATTCCTGTTTTTTGCATCTTTCGTCAAGTTTATACATTTTCCGGTCAGCATCATCAGTTTTCTGACGATTTAATGCATTTTCCGATGAACCGTTCTTAATCATTCTTCTTTCAAAACCCAATTTTGATCCTTAGGCAATTCCAGACAAGTTGTTTGTTTTTAGCTAGAGTCTACAAGTGTAAAGTAGTCCCCATATTCTCAAACCTCTTTATCAGCTTTTAGAAGAGTTCCCCTTTCTTAGAGAGAAGACTTTAGAAAAGATTAGGCAGATGGATCGAGCCCAAGAGGAAGATCATACGGCTGAGGCCTTCCCCCTCAGACCTATCTTTCCATCCCCTCTGAAAGTCATATACCCCAAGACAGCCGAACCAGTTAAATCAGCAAAGGTCCCAGTTGAACCTACTACCATGTCTGAGTCTGAGTCGTCCACCTCAGACCCTATATCTGTGGACTCTTTTCAAGAGGCCATGGACTTTTCCATTTGGAGGGACCCTGATCAATCCGAGGTTTCGAGCCGCGTCTCGTCTCATAACGAGTCTAGCACATTCCGAACTTCTTCATACATTGAAGTTGTTGAACCAAATGTAGATTTTCCTCCTCCCATTAATGTTGTCCCCCTCTCGACTGTTACGGGAGCTGAGTTTGCTCAGGCATTGAACTTCTTCAGACGTTGAAATTGTCAGTCCAAATGCTTTATTCTGTGGTGTTACATTAGAGGGCATGCATCATATTATGAATTCTGAGACATAAAAAGAGGCAGGGTACGAACTCCAACTGAATCATGAGGGAAATAGTGTGGTTACAAACTCCTAAACCTCACCATCATGTTTTACACCATTAGGATGGATGAAGGTGAAACCTTCAAAGCGTTCTATACAAGACTATCTAATATTTCTAACTCATCGTTTAACTTGGGAAAGAGAATACACAAAATCAAAGTAGTGAAGAAAACCTTAAGGTCCTTACTTAAAATATTTAATCCCAGGGTCACCGTTTTGAACTCATCGGGAACTGCTGACTATATAAAACTCAAAGAGCTTGTCCGTGACCTTAAAAGTTATGAAATCAACATGTTTCCTAAAAATATGAAGAGAAAAGATAAGGGCATTTCTTATAAAGATCAGAAGGAGGAAACACCAATTTTTCTAAAGAGAAGTTTGGGATTGATTTCAATGATATTGCATTGTTTACTAGGAAATTAAAAAACAATCTCAATCTTTACATAAAGAACTCTAGATATGATGAAAATAAATTTGAGAAAAATAAATTTAATAAGGATGAAAAACTTCATAACGATCATGTCTTTAAAAACATTCCAAGTGATAAATTTAAAAAGGATGAACCTCAAAGATGCTTTGGATGTTAGGGTTATGGTCATAAGGCAACCGAGTGTCCTACTAGGAAGGAATTCAATAAGCCGAAGCCATAAAATGATAACCTTGGCGATAGTGAATCATAAGAGGAACCTGATTCCCCCACTAAATGTAACTACATCGCATTCATAGTCAGTCATCTCATTTAAGCCTCATACACCGCCTGAGCAAACCACTACAAAGCCTCAAACACTACCTAATAAAAAAAGCCTCACTACCGTGAGCACCTCACTTTAATCCTCACGCATCGCCTGAGCAAACCACTGAAAAGAATCAAGCATCCTCAATCAACCAACTAAAGCCTCGGACAATCGTTGAGAGAACTTCAAAAAATCCTCACTACACCGAGCACCTTACTTAAAGCCTCTGATATTACCTGCGAAAACTTCTTAACCAAAGTATAAGAGTCATCTAAACAAACCACTCAATGTTTCGATAATAACTAATCAAAATCACAAAAGGACTTTTACACACCTCTCACCATAACCTTAGATACCTCTAAGAAACCCCAATTATGTCCACAGTCCAATAAATAACATTCTACCTAAGATAATTTTTACAAAGGTTCAAACTCCTCTAAGCATACCACAATAGCCTCGACTCTACGTTGGAAAAAAAACTAAAGCCTCACCTCAAAACCAAAGAAATCATCTCAAATAATTCGGTCCCATACACAACCTAAAATAGGGAGCCATGCGCTCTAATCCAATTTGGTCCCCTACGTGACCTTAAATAGGAAGCCCTCCACTTCAAAACCAAGTCGGCCTCCCACGTGGCCCAAAATAGGGACCCTTGTATGCCAAATCAACTCGGTCCCATATGTGACCTTAAATAGTAAGCTCCACACTTCAAAATGAATCGATCTCCTACGAGACCTTAAATATTAAGCCCTATGCTTCAAAACTACTCCGTCCCCTATGTAACCTTTAATATCAAGACATGAGCTTCAGAACCAATCGGTCCTCTACCTAACAAAAAATAGGCATCCTTACACTCTAAACCAATTCGGTATCCAGTGTGACCTCAAATTGGACGCCTTGAACTTAAAACCAACTCGTTTCCTTATGTGACCTTAAATAGAAAGCCTTGTGCTCCAAACCAACTCGATCCCCTACGTGATCCTAAAAACTATCCTTGCTCTCAAAACAAGCTTGGTCCCCTACGCGACCTAAAATAGGAATCCCCACTCTTAAATAACTCAATCCCATACATGACTTAAAATAAGGACCGTTGTGATCCAAACCAACTCAGTCCTCTACGTGACCTAAAATAGGGATCCGTGCACTGTAAACTAACTTGGTCCCCTACACAACCTTAAATAGGAAACCCTACACTTCAACCCACCCGGTCCCATACATGACCTTAAAATAGGAAACCATGCTCTTCAAACAACTCAGTTCCATATGCTAGCCAATATAGGAAGCCTCATGCTTCAAACAACTCGGCTCCTTTCACAATCTTAAATAGGGAGACTTGTCCTCCAAACTAATTTGTTCCCTTATGCGACCTAAAATAGGGAGCTATATCCTCCAAACTAACTCGGTCCCCTACGTGAACTATGCTTCAAATTCCATTCAATCCCTTACATAACCTAAAATAGGGATCCCTACACTCAAACCTATTAAGTCCCCTATGTCACCTAAAATAGGGATCCCTACTCTCCAATACAATTGCATCCCCTATATGACCTTAAGTATGGAGCTCATCTCTTCAAACGTAATCAATCCTTTACAAAACCTTAAATATGACGCTTTGTTCTTTAAAACCACCCAATCCCCTATGCGACCTTAAATAGTAAGCACTGCGCTTCAAAACTAATCTATCCCCTACTTGACATAAAATAGGGAGCCATACATCCAAACCAATATAGTCCCCTACACAACCTAAAATATCGAACCCTACTTTAAAATAATTAGGTCTCCTACCCGACCTAAAATAGGGAGACATGTGAACTAAAATAAGAAGACTTGTTCTTTAAACCCCATTCAATCCCCCACGTAACCCAAGATAGAGAGACATGTGCTCTAAACCCATTTGGTCCTCTATGTGACATAAAATAGGTATCCTTGATCTCCACACCAATTTGGTCCCTTACGTGTCTCTAAATAGGCATCCCTATGATCCAAACCAACTTGGTCCCCTATGTGACCTAAAATAAGAAACCATGTGTTTCAGCAAGACGTTATTAAAACCTCATGTTTCTATGTCTGATCTGCAGAGATAACTAAAATATAAAGGAGTTGGAATATTTTTAATCTTTTCATAAACCAAAGTCAAACATCGGGATACCATATACCGTTTTAGATATTTCCCCCTCTTAGTGTATTAATCACCATAGATTCATACTTAATATACCTACCCCCAGTTCCTGTTAACTAGGAATGCTAACCAGTCCTGTGGTGATCCCACACTCCAATAGATGCTATCGAAAACCCGTGTTTCTTTGATTGGTCCCTAAGCGATATTAAATATAAAGTTAATGTTCTGAATCTTTTCTAAACCCAAAAGTTGAAAATTGGGATACCTTGTGCCCATATGTAGATTTCTCCCTTTCATTGTGTTAATCACCATATGTTCACAATTAATCTCCTTACCCTTAATTTCCACCAAATAAGAAGGATAACTAATCATTAGGTGATCCTACACCACCAATAGATGCTATCGAAATCTAAAATTTCTACATCTGGTCCTCAGAGAGACTTAAAATAGAAACGGGTTGGAATATTATGAATGTTTACAAAAACGAAAGTTAAAAAGAGGGATACCATGCTCCCCCTCGGAGCTTTCTCCCTATCAGTGTGTTAATTAACATACTTTTATACTTAATATCCTTACTCTTGGTTCCCAGTAACCATGAAGGATAACCAGTCGTGAGTCAATCCTATACCCCAATAGACAGCATCAAAATCCCATGTTTCTACATCTTGTTCCCAGAGCGACCAAAAATATAAAGGTATTTTAATGTTCCCAATCTTTGCTAAAATCAAAGTCGAGCATCAGAATACCCTACGGCCCTCTAGAGCATTATCCCTCTCGGTGTTTGGGTCATGCTATTTCCACACTTAATCCCCTAAACCTCAGTTTCTGCTAACCATGAAGGATAACCAATCGTGATGTGACCAGGAACTCTCCCTCCAAGTATTTGTCTGACAATCCTAATATTTAATAATAGATTGATATGGTCTCAATGAAATAATACATGAACCTAAATAGTTATGTACCAATCTAAGAATGCGTAAAGACTAAGATATACAAAAATAAAAGGAAACTAAATATAGAGAAGTAAATTATCCATCAACTCTCATACCCTAATACATGCCCACATAATATATATAGTCAACTATAACATACAAGTCAACTCCCAAAATATGAAATGCATAAGTATTATGTATGTCTTTCCATACTAAACTAAAAATAGTATAAATGGTGATAGAATCTGGCGTGAAGTCCAGGGACACCTACATATTAATGAGTATTGATGAAGAGGAGGATGAGTGAAACAATGAGATTTATCAAGGCTGCGACACGGGCGACCTTGGTCTTGAAACCTTAAATCCACAATGTTAACAACAAGTCGAAAGTAAATAGATGTATAATTTAAATTGGAATGAATCATAACTATAAGCACACCTCTCGCATCTTAACTGCCTTTTAGATTTATCCTGCCCAATAATCGTAGATATTACATGCATCTAAATTTCCAATCCCCAAGTGGATCCCGTATTTATGTTTAATCCTTCGCATATGATTACAACTAAAGGGTTCACAATATTCATTACGCTAAACAATTTTGAGTATACAAAATAAATAAGAAAATCATAAAGTATATAATCATGAACTATAACATATACCACATAAGTAAGATCTTAATTAAATTGGTCATATTAACGAAGGCCTATCCCTATTACCATGGGGGATCACTCGCGTGTACCATGGGGGATCACTCGCCTTTCTCGATGAGGGGAAACTTCTTCAGAGTCCATTTGGTAAGATGGTGCATAGCAATGATGCCCTGCAAATCAAGAATCAAATGTATAAGTTCAAATTCAAAGCATGGGTTACACTTCAAAATTAAATTGAAATTCAAATCTTAACTGGATAAACCTGTGAAGGCCAAAATCAACCAGTAGGGGAGTATCCATGGAGCGACAAAAGAGTTTGTCAACATCGGTCATAGCAGAGCCGTTGGCATCCAATGCCTGCACACTGTGGCCTATCAGACTATCATTAATTTTTAACTGCTTCAAACGAGAAGCCAATGCATCATCAGAGGATATGGGTAAGGCCTTTTGGACGTTACTTGGCCTTTGATCCTCAGGGGTAGAAGTCGTAGTTTTCCTTTTCTTTGTAGTGTCGGCCTTGGACGAGCTGACACTCTGCTTTGGTGGGGGAGGAGGTGTATTCAGGCCTGTATTCTTCACGAACTTTGTGAGACTTGGGGAAGACTTCTCCTAGATATCGTCTGAAATGCCTTCAGAGCATCCTACAAAAGTAAAGGTCTGAGTTAGAATATCAAAGGTATTACATAATCAAAGGTACAAATTGTGGGAAAATAAACACTTACGGAGCTCAGTCAGAGGACTCCCCCCAAGTCCAGTCTCAAAGAGATAGTATGGGATCATGAGATGTTCGAAATTAACCAATAAACCATGCTCCCACTGATATTGATGGTCTTTTACTTTCTAAAGATTATTTGTACTCAACCCAGGGTCGGCCCATGCAGCCATTGACACCTTTCCCCATCTCAGGGGTATCCTCAGCTCTAAGTTTGAAGAGGGGACACAGGGGACAAATTCCCATGCCCCTGAGATGAAGAAATATCACGGTTTCCAATTGTGATTTGAAGTTTGGGTAACCTGCAACAACTTCTTAGTTGACTTTCGAGATAAAAAGTGGTAATAGCTCGGATGATTCCTAGCAGAGGAAGGGATGTAGCATCCAGAGAAAACCTGCATAGGAAGGTCTGAATGGTGGACTTCCCTCCATAAAACTGTTGCCCCAATTATCACCCTCCAGGCATTAGGGGATAACTGGGAATGGCCTAAGTTAATATAAGACAGCATGGCCCTAATAACCAGTGTTGAGGTGACCAAGAAACCCTCCAGAGCTTTCTCTCTCTAGGTGTTTGGTTAAAAAATTACCATACTTAATCTCCTAAACCTAATCTCTCGTTAACCTGGAATGATAACCATACACTAAGTCAACTTAGATCATTTTTTAGTTAGTTAAATAAAAGGTGGAAGCTGGTTATGGTAATCCCATAATATCGGGCCAAAAGATACATGAGTGACAACTGGTTGGAAATGGTCAGTACAAGACCTTTAATATAGGGGCGGTGGTTTTAGGTCAGAATACCGGGAAGCATAATTCTAACATGATGATCAAAGAACCGACGTGTTGATTATTCAAATGTGTTCAAATGTGTTGATTATTCAAATGTGTTGATTATTCAAATATCAAATGATGAGGACAAAGATTCTTTGGAACAAACTGATCAAAGAACCGATGTGCATAACTTCAATCATATTGGAGATTTGGTTCTCATAGAATATCAGTCTTATAATTTAGAAAATAACTCACCCTGAAAACATTGCTTCTCCAAATGTGGAAAAAACAAATTGTAATCATAACCCAAAAAATATGGTGTCGAATCCAAAAAACTTAGGCCATTCTGTCTTATATTAACTTAGGCCATACTGTCTTATATTAACTTAGGCCATTCCCAGTTATCCCCTAATGCCTGGAGGGTGATAATTGGGGCAAAAGTTTTATGGAGGGAAGTCCACCATTCCGACCTTCCTATGCAGGTTTTCTCTGGATGCTACATCCCTTCCTCTGCTAGGAATCATCCGAGCTATTACCACTTTTTATCTCGAAAGTCAACTAAGAAGTTGTTGCAGGTTACCCAAACGTCAAATCACGATTGGAAACCGTGATATTTCTTCATCTCAGGGGCATGGGAATTTGTCCCCTCTTCAAACTTAGAGCTGAGGATACCCCTGAGATGGGGAAAGGTGTCAATGGCTGCATGGGACGACCCTGGGTTGAGTACAAATAATCTTTAGAAAGTAAAAGACCATCAATATCAGGGGGAGCATGGTCTATTGGTTAAGTTCGAACATCTCATGACCCCATACTATCTCTTTGAGACTGGACTTGGGGGGAGTCCTCTGACTGAGCTCCGTAAGTGTTTATTTTCCCACAATTTGTACATTTGATTATGTAATACCTTTGATATTCTAACTCAGACCTTTACTGTATGGCCTAAGTTAATATAAGACAGTATGGCCCTAATAACTAGTGTTGAGGTGACCAAGAAACCCTCCAGAGCTTTCTCTCTCTAGGTGTTTGGTTAACAAATTACCATACTTAATCTCCTAAACCTAATCTCTCGTTAACCTGGAAGGATAACCAGATGTGAGATGACTAGGAACCCCCTAGATATTTCTCCATTTAGGTGTTTGGATCACGATATTCTCACACTTACTCTCTTAACCCTCGGTTCTCGATAACAAGGAAGGATAAGATATTTCCTTAATCTTAAGGAAAAATCCCATAAATAACAAATGTCAAGTAACAACATATCTTATGGTGGAACTGCAATCAAAGACATTAATGACGAGTCTTCAATTTTAGCCAATAATGATTTATTATTTAATTGACGTTCCGAGGTTAATGAATGTGTTTCTGATATTTTATGTCTTCACTAGTATGTACATGAATGAGAGTGATGAATGAGACATAAATATTCTTTTAATCAATACATTATAGTACTTTTTTGTATACTTCTCATTTATAAACCATATTGAGTAGGTAGTTGGTGTTGTGGTACGTGGAAGGGACCATGCTCTTGAATAATGTGCAACCTCCATAACTTACATTAATAGGTTACTTGATTATGGTGTTTATGTGACCAAACTTTATAAGTGACGAATCCAATAAATGTATTCCACGCCTAATGTTTTAAACCTTGAGTGTTATTTATCATATGGGTCAAGTGGAAGAGTGTTGGAATATCAATATTATTTGTGTCCCACGTGATGTTACTTCTTAGATAAATACTACTTATTATTGGGTTTAATAATTATTATTGGATAAATCTGTTTGGTCCAATGAGAGATGTAGTTTCCTATTACATTGCTACTTTGATGGTAAGTAAAATTCAAATCTAATTAGGAGACCGGTCCTCTCTTTACCTAGATGAGTGCATGTTATCCATCAATTATGTACAAAAAAGAGCAACACATCAAAGTTTGCATCGAGGCCAATAGAGATAAATCAGATCCTCCATATCCCATATTGAAGATCGACAAATGGATTCAAGATTAAGGTTTGAATTCTCAAGATTCATAGCTATGGACCGAGGTATAAGATTATATTATTGTTTTATGTTCCACCTTAAGAATAAAATGTGAAACCTGTAACACCCCGCCTAATTAAACCTTGGTTGATCAAGCCTTAATTTAATTTAAAACAAGTTTCTTAAATGGGTCATTCTTATCATCACTGTCGAAAAAAAATTTATTACTAACCATCTATGTGAAATTAAGCTAGTGCAAAATTTTATCTTTATTAAACAGATACAACTCAAGCGGAACAATATAAATTAAGCAGTGCTAAAACTAACCATCATAAATAACTGAATAAAATAATGTCTTGCCGAAAACCACGGCTAAAAAAAACAGTAACTCAAAATCCAACACAATAGAATAACTGCAATTGCAATGAGTGGACAACATGTCCCAAAATGAGAGTGCTAAAACTGAGATCCTACACTAGATCCGAAAGGATAAAGAAAACGTTTAATCAATGCCCTGCAACACCTACCTATGTTGCAGCTTCGAAATCCTTGGAATGAAGTCACGCTTGGTGTCCTTGTGGATGGACACCTAAAAGGTTTTTGAAATATTTATAGCAAGTGTTAGTACGTAAAACGTTTTGAAAATATTTAGCAAGTAATTTATCACAATAAAAATCAATTATTGATTACACATGTTAGGATCACGCACACTCTCTTGAATTTCCTCACCTCTCATCTATCGTGCGCACCTAACATTCCTACCTAGTCTCGCTACCCATTTTACTAGGTCTCCGTCACCTACACACCTCAGACAACTTAGCTCATCAATACCGCCCATACAGTACGCTACATGCTACTCTTGATTTACATTAAGTCATTAGTTAAGTTTCACTTTAACTTTCCTATATCGCCCATACAGTATGTGTCTGAACGTCTAGTAATTATCATTACTCTGACTTTATTATCAATACTTTAAAAATTAATTTCTCATACTTAATCAATTCTTAGGTGCATACTACCTACCTTATCTACTAATCACTCTCAAGTAGATTTTATCTCTATTCTAGGTGCACACTTATATGTTCCAGCCAGTCTTACCCATAAGTAGTTTATACAATTTTAGTTATGCACTAATAATTCTCACTAATATCACGCCTGAGTATATCGAAAACAATATTTAGGTATACCCCACCTAATCTTACTACTATCACATATAAAAAGATTTTTCATATGGTATATCTTCCATGCACACATATACCCAAAACAGCACATCCAATTATCGGTCATATTTCACACATTAAGGACAAATGGTTCGGAAGTCTCCTCGAACCTTGCTCGAAATGTCTTCTCGAGTAATGTTCGGAATGTCCCCTCAAACATGGTTCGGAATGGCCCCTCGAACCTGGCTTGGAATATCTCAACGAGTTTAACTCAGAATGTCTCATCGAACATACTAATCCTATCACAAGGAAACACACAATATGCATTCACAACCCAAGTAATCCTATGAAATAGTAGGTATTCACACAACCCAATTATTCTCGTGAGTACGTAGTAGTTTTCTCTCGTATACTTACCATACTTTTTATTCAATTATTTATCTCACTATCTTACATATTAGAGTATTCGCATAACTCTAAGATCTCTCGATACCTTTTTATATATAAGAGTAGTTAAACTATCTCTAACCTACTGATAAACACCTTATATTGACGTCGACTCTCCACGTAACTCAATTCTCACTTTTTCGATTCGCGACTTGATCGGTTTATCCCCATCGGTCCATATTCCAAGCCTTACACTCAACGACTACAACGGACCTTAATTATACTCCCTATTGGTCTTTATCAAGTCCCAAATAGGTATAATAACATCTCTAAAATGTTCCCTCATCGTTGGAACTCAAATAAAACTTAATCAACAAAAATAGCCCAAAATTAACTTTGATCGATCGACATTCTTGAGTCGATCGATCGATTAAAGAGGTGCAAGTCGTCTTCTTCCTCGTTTCACCATGTCTGTCCGATCCAGCACTCCATTACACCTTATGAAAGTGCTTCCCAACCTCACCAATCATTTTATAAATGTTTAGGGATCATTATCAATGTAAATATATAATCAAATCCTCACTAAATCCATCCAAGAAATATGCAAATCTAACTTTTCTCAAAACCCTAGATAATTTAGTTCTTCATGGTTATACATCATGAACCCAGATTTAGATTCATAATTTCCAATGTAAATTCATTTGTTATTAGTCCTCTACAAATGTAAATGCCAACTACATGCAATCTTACTCCAATATGTAATCAATTCATTCTTTTTCTCCAAGAACTTTCAATAAAAATAATTTATTTAAAAATCCCTACAGATGGGTATTATAACTTCATAAATTTGCAATAAACCACTTGCCTTATGTCCATTAGGTCTGATTTCATGATTGTTTGTGGTGATTGACGATCTTTCTCCTTCAATCTTTCTTCCCAATGAGTTTGTGGTGAAAGTCTCCTTTGAATCCTTCCCACTTCTTCCTTTTAGCCTTGGAATTGTTTCTGTCTTCTCTCTAGTGGCTATGATGTGTTTTTTTTCTCTCTAACCTGTAATACACCGTACTTTTACTGATATTTATCTATGGGATTAATTAAATTAAATGTGAATTAATTGAGAATTAATCCGGATAAAATACTAACAAGATGTGAGTTGGTATTTGATTATAATGTGTATAAATGGCAATATATATGAATATTAAAAATATTAAATTTGTCGTGAGACAGAAATACGGCAATTTGGGAAATTTTGTTGGGACGCGCGTGACAGTCGCGTCAGGAACGTAATTATTTTAATTAAAAAGTGAATTTTATTTTTATTAACTGTATGGTCATTTTGAGTGCACCAACGTGTCCGGAAGGGTCGAAATATACAGAAAACACTAGCCGGGGGTTTAGTTTGGGTCCCGGGGCATTTTTGGGCCATACCGACAACTTAAAAGGGTATTTTGGTGATTTTGGAATTTTGGGATTTATGACCAACGAATTTTGGGAATTAAAAATAGGATATTTAATAACCCACTAAGCCATTACCAGCACTTAACTGATTAGAGGGCAACGGGAGTTAGAGGAGGAAGTTAGAAAAGTTCCCAAAGAGAAAACCTTAACCTTCATCTTCAACCTTCAACCTTGGGAGGAAAAGAGAGAGAGCAACCTTCATCATTGAACACCAAATTCAGAGAACAATCCAAGGCAAATGGTTTAATTACGTTAATTTCAAGCGAATGCTTCTTCCATGCTCAGAAATTTATATCATTGCATTGTATTGGGAGATTTACAAAAACCCATGAAATTGGAGTTATAAATTCAGATTTTGATATAGGAATTACATGTAGAATTGTTATTGGGTGATTACACTAATCGAAATATGACTTTTACGATGTAAAAACGGATTTAATTATTGATATTGATGACTTTAAATTTCTAGGATTCATACTCAAGGGGTTTGGGGGAAAATTGGAAGATTTGATAATTAGGTGTTGTTTATGAAGATTTGACCCAATAAATATGTTAAGCTATGACCTACAAATGTTTAGTGACGATTAAAAACCTTAAAACACTATTGGGATGATTTTTGGATGAGTTTTAAGGAGAAGAAAATTGAGAAAAACGAGATAGGAAATTCTGGGCTCGGAACTGTCACCTCGTTAGAAGACCTGCCCAGGTCGTTCGAACGAACTCGTTCGAACGAGCTTCTAACGTGTTGATAGTTTGCCTTCTAATGAGTTGGAAGTTCGTTCGATGCCTTTCGTTCGAACTAACTCTCTTTAGATGCCCACTTCGTTCGAGCGAACTCTCGTTCGAACGAGACTTCTAATGAGTTGATAGAACGGCCTTTTTGGCCTGATTTAATTTCTAGTGTCCCGAAACCTTGTGTAATTGATGAGATAACATTCCCTTATTAACCAATTGGTATAGTTTGGAGATTTGTGATATATTGACGAGTAAAATATAGAAGTGTGACTTGAACCAAATAGTATTTGTGGATTAGGACGCGAGTGACTAATCACGATGCGAGGATAATTAATGACTTAAACACATATAAACCAGGGATATGTAAAAATGGTGTAACACTAATAGTTGGTATGAGAATGAGATGTATACCACAAATAAATATGGTAATTACTAAGATGTGTGCATGCTTAGTATATGTATATGATTTTATGTGTATGACATACCTACCATACTTGCTATCACGGGAGGTTTGCGTTCGCTTAGGGCCATCTAATCTTTGTGTGCCTACGGGGGGGATATAGATTGGTACCTAGAGAACATAGGTCAGAGAAGGACTTATTGGGAAGTTAATAAGTATGATGATCATGGGAGCGTAGGTTTGTGCGTGATCCATGTGATGTGACTGTGTTCGCCTCCATTGTTTGTGATTTGCTATTATCTGATAACGATTCCTGAGAGATTCGGAATGCGTAATCCTTATGTACGTGATGTGCCGGGATGGGATAGCAGAGTATGTGTGCACCGCAGCATAGTCTCGGGGTGCTTGTATTGTATATTTATGATGTGAATAAAATAAGGTTAAAGGAAAAGACTTGTCATGTTTAATTGTGAGAATAATTATAGTAACGCCTTGAGAAAATAAAAAGGGGATAACCTCTAGTAAATTGTGTTGTTAATTAATTCAAAATTCCAGAAATTAAAGTAAAACCTTCTGTTTAATTGATGATGTTGGAATTAAATTGTGAATCGAGTAGAAAGGTGTAATACCCCGTATTTTCGTATTATTTATTTTTGGGGATTAATTGAATTATGTGAATTAATTAGAAATTAATCTGGATAAAAATATTAATGATATGTGAGTTAGTATTTGATTATAATGTGTATAGTTGGCTATATATGAATATTGGTAATATCGAAATTGTCACGAGATTGAAATACGACAATTTGAGAAATTTTGTTGGGACGCGCGTGACTGTCGCGTCAGGAATATAATTATTTGAATTAAAAAAGTGAATTTTATTTTTATCACCCGTATGGTCATTTTGAGTGCGCCAACGCGTCCGGAAGGATCGAAATAGTCAGAAAACACTAGCCGGGGGTTAAGTTTGGGTTTCGAGGCATTATTGGGCCATACCGGTAACTTATAGGGGCATTTTGGTAATTTCGAAAATCTGGGAATTATAACCCACGAAAATAAGAGATAAAAATCTGACTCTTTCCTTATCCACTTAACCCACTACTTGCACTAAGGGACTTAATGGGCTACGAGAGAAGTTAAGAAATAGTCTTAACTTACCAAAAACCAACCACACCTCCATTGTTATCATCCTTAGAGAAACTTGTAGAGAGAGAGAGAGAGAGAAGAGAATTCTGCAGAAAGAGAGAGGGAGAACAACTCAGCCTTCAAGAGTCAACATCAAATTCAGAGAAATATTAAGGCAAGTGGTTTAATGTCAATTAATTCAATGCTATGTTTTCCATGTTTAGGAAATTTCGAAATTGATCTTGGAAGATGATATAGACCCATGAATTGGAAGTTAAAAGCTATAAATTATGTTAGGGATTGCATGTAGTAACATTCTGGATGAATTATGTGTTCAAATAATAACTATTGATGATCTAAAAATGGATTTTAGGAGAGTTTATTGATGTTCTTGAAAGAAGAAGAAATCTGGAAATTTTGATGAAGTTTTGATCTAAAAAATGCCTTGAATGATGAATTATTGGTTTTAGAATGTTAATACTGTTGTAGGATGATAGTATGATGATATTATAACCTTGTCTTAGAGTTTCATGCTTGTAATTGGTGTTTTGGGACGAAGTGAAAACTGCAAAACTAAGCAGTCCGTAGCCATACCTGGTGCGTTCGATCGATCGATGTTCTTCAGTCGATCGATCGACCACCATCGATCGATCGAAGGTCAAGGTCGATCGATCGACTTTCCCAGAATGAGTAAAGTTTTTCCCTATTTAAATTTTAATGATGGAAACCCTTGGAAAATATTATTGGTGAACTTATGTATACCCATAAACTTAAAGAAGACCAGTAGGCATGATTATGAAACTTGGACCTTAAGTAGAATCCAATTTGAGGAATTATTCTAAATTAATGAAAGTCGATAAGTGAGATAATATTTGGGTTAGTAGTGTAAATTCGAATAATTGGATGAAATTAGGTTTGGGGTAGAAGTAAGGACCTTAGGAATAAAGATGTTATACGTGGGAATAATAGGAACTTAATAATCTATTTTAGATAAGTTTTAAGTATAAGAAACTACGACGTGAAACGTGTCGACAGTTTAAATATTATATTATCGAGAGACTTAAAACATATGATATTGGAATAATGGTATAGAGATGTAGAGTATACCTTTATTAATACTGAATTATCTAAGATGTGTGAATGCTTAGTATATGATTTTTACATGTATGACATACCTACCATACTTGCTATCACGGGAGGTTACGTTCGCTTAGGGCCTTCTTATCCTTGTGTTGCCCGGATTTAGATTGGTACCTCGAGGACATAGTTCAAGAGAATGACTTATTTGTGAGTTAATAAGCCAGCTGACTGTGGAGCGTAGGTATGTACGTGACCATGGATATGTTGAATTATGTTCGCCTCCATTTTTGTGTGTGGTGCTTATTCCAACAATTCCTGAGAGATTCGGAATTTGTGATCCTTATGTACGTGATGTACTGGGATGGATAGCAGAGTATGTGTGCACCGCAGCTTAGCCTTTGGGTGCTTGTATTGTATATTTATGATGTGAATAATATACGGTTAAATGAAAAGTAAACTTCTATGTTAAATTGTGGGTATAGTAATTGTAACATATGAAAAGATAAAAGGGGACAGATATCAATAAATGGTTTTGTTAATAATTGGGAATCCGAGAATTAAAGTAGAACTCTATATTTAAATTGCTAAGGTTGGAAATTAAACATGAACCGTGTAGAAGTGTTAGAAACTCTTTGGAATTAGATAGTTATGAGAAATCACATGAATGGGAGTAGGAACGTTAGGAGTGCACAGTTAGACGAGAGGTGAGTATTTCATGCGAGAGCACGTCCTAACATGTATCTTGCATTCATTGTTTTAATTATTGTTAAAGCACTTGCTGTTTTTAAAATACTCTCCACATTCGGGCTCTGACCCGTTTGCTTTCAAAACTATCTTTTTGTAAAAAACATATTAGGTGCCCAGCCACAAGGACACCACGCTTAGGATCCTCATACAGGTGACGAGCTGTAGCTGTTTGTGGAAGTTACAGGGATTTGCTTTTAGACGATTCTATCATTTGGGTTCCATGTTCAGTATTCCTCAGTTGTAGGGCATGTTGCCCAAATTCTATTAGAGACATTTTCCATTTCAGTTTTTCAGACTTTGGCATGTATTAATCCCGTATTCAGTATTTCGTTACTTATTTCATTTGTTGGATTTGTTTTGAGGAGTTTTTCCTCCGAATTTATTTATATCATGTGATGGTTATTCTATTAATTCGTTATGGTGAATGGTGATATTATTCTTGCTTTATATCTTTTACTGCATGTTAATCAGACTTTAATTAAAAATTGACAACTTACTTTTTAAATACTAGGTGGTTAGTAATCTTTAAAATGTTTTTCGACAGTGATGCTATTAACTGAACCAACTTGACATTTTGTATTGATTTAATAAAGGAGTAGCTACCCGGTATTTAATTAGTCGGGGTGTCACAGGTGGTATCAGAGCATCAGGTTCTAGTGTCCTTTAGGATCTGAACGGCTTATTATGTTTTCGCTGAGCTTTCTTTGATATAGAGCCCTATATTTTAGGACTATTGTATTCTTTTGTATATGCTACGTTATTCAGCTATTTTAAGTTTATAACTGCGAACTTATAGACTTTATTCTTATTTCAGAATGCCTCCACGATGTTCACCACGGGTTCCCAGGAATGCAACACCAAAACCACAACCCGCACCAGTTCAGGGCACAATGAACGCCGCTGAGGTTGCATCCATAGTAGCCCAAGCGGTAAATGCTGCATTAGCCGTAGTCCAGTAGGCACCACCTCAGGCGCCATTTACCGTGCCAGTTCAGCCATATGTATTCCCTTCTGCTTGGGAACGTGTATGTGACGCTTTTCAGAAAGCGCATCCGCCAGAGTTTGCAGGTAGCTCAGATATGGTAGTCTCGAGCCAGTGGAGGAAGGATATACAGAGGCACTTGAGGATGTATGAGTGCACTGACGTTCATAGGCAGGTACTGGCTACTTTTAAGCTGGTGGGATCTGCACTACAGTGGTGGGAGTCTATTACCACCGCAGAGGCGAGAGATACTCTCACGATTCAGGAGTTTTGGATGCGGTTCGATCGCAAGTACTTTCCGTCTGCTGTTCACACGAAAATGAGGAGGAAGTTGATGAACCTTCGACAGGAGGGTAAGACCATGGCCGAGTATGAGGCCGAGTTCACGAATCTGTAGAATATCATTCTGGATGAGATACCGACAGAAAAGAAGAAGATTGAGAAATTTATCGACGGGTTGACATGGAGGATCCGTCAGCATCTGTTAGGGAACCTTTCATTGGCCACTTATTCTGATGTGGTTAACGCTGCTTTGCTCCATTTCCAGGACCACCGCTTTCACTTGACAGAGGGGAAGCGATCAGGAGAGTCCAGCCATCAGGGCAGGACAGGGGGAAATGGTGCCAGCGGGGCACAGTCAGCTCAGGGTGAGTATAGGCAGAGTGATCAAGGTTTCCAGCTGGGGGATCATAAGAGGTTCCGATCAGGGGGTTTCAGGAACGGTCAGGGAGGATTCCGAAATGGCCAGCAGGGTCATAACGGCCATCAGGGCCAGCAGGGTCAAAATGGTCAACATCAGCAGTTTCACCAGGGCCAGCAAGGCCAAGGCAGAAATGGTAACGGCCACCAGGGCCGAGGGCATCAGGGACAGTGAGGAGCAAACTTCCCGGGGAAGTGTTTCATTTGTGGTAAGATTGGCCACAAACATCAGGATTGTCCTGATAAGGGCAGGGCCCCGCAGCAGCAGCCGGGTGCTCGACATGAGCCACAAAGGCCACTTTTTCCACCTGCTCTTCCAGCTCCAGCCCAGGTGCCAGCTCTTCCAGCCATTCCAGCAGTTCCTGGGCAGCAGGGGCAGTTACAGTATGGACGTGTCTATAACGTTCACCAGGTAGAAGCTCCACAAGCACCACCCGCGATTGAGGGTATGTTTCCTATCCATGGTACTATTGGTCGGGTTTTGTTTGATACGGGGGCAACGCATTGTTTTATATCTACACATTTTGCGAAAGCCTTAGGGTTGTTAGCTACGAAAGAGAGCACAGTTACGTGTGTAGACTCACCATTGGGGAGTGGGTCACTTATTTTCTTTATATGCCGAGGAGTGGGGGTAGAGATTGGTAGTCTGGTATTACCTGCAGATATGTTGGTATTAGATATGCATGTTCATGATGTGATTATCGGTATGGATTGGCTCGCTGATTATAGAGCCATGATTGATTGTTTCGGTGGGAGCATTGTTTTTGCCATTCTGGGGCAAGAGATGTTTGTAGTGGCGATGCCTCGCCCAGAGGGAGGTTCGACCGCTCATTTGTATTATTTAGAGGAGGAGACCTCTAAGGAGGTGGTGATACCACTTGATTCGATTCTGGTTGTTAGAGAGTTTGCCGACGTATTTCAGGATATACCTGGATTACCCCCCAGTCGAGAGATAGACTTTGTTATAGACTTATTACTGGATACGAGACCTATAGCACGCGCACCGTACCGTATGGCTCCAGCTGAGATGAGGGAGTTACGGGAACAGATTGAGCAGTTGTTGGGTCAGGGGTTTATTCGGATGAGTACTTCACCGTGGGGTGCCCCTGTGTTGTTCGTGAAGAAGAGAGATGGTTCACTAAGATTGTGTGTGGACTACTGGGAGTTGAACAAGGTTACAATACATAATAAGTATCCGTTGCCTCGAATCGATGACCTATTCGACCAGTTGAGAGGAGCTTCTTGCTTCTCAAAGATTGACTTGCGATCTGGATACCATCAGTTGCGTATCAGGGAGGAGGACGTCTCGAAGACTGCGTTCTTATCGAGATATGGTTCTTACGAGTTTCGGGTTATGCCATTTGGTTTGACCAACGCTCCAGCAGTGTTTATGGACTTGATGAATAGGGTGTTCAGGGATTTCCTATATCAATTTGTCATTGTCTTCATCGATGATATTTTGGTTTACTCCCAGATAGAGGAGGAGCACGCCGAGCGTTTGAGGCAAGTTTTGCAGACGCTACGTCAGAACAAGTTGTATGCAAAATATGAGAAGTGTGGGTTTTGGCTGAAGGAGTTTCAGTTTTTGGGGCATATTATTTATGACCGGGGAATATCTGTTGATCCGGGGAAGGTATTCGCGGTGAGGGAGTGGGGACAGCCCACGACACCGACTGAGATTCGTAGTTTCTTGGGCTTATCAGGATACTACAGGAGGTTCATTCGGGGTTTCTCCACTATAGCAGGTCCGTTGACACATCTGACTCGTAAGAATGTGCCATTCATCTGGAGTGATGCCTGTCAGTTACATTTGATGAGTTGAAGGACAAGTTGACCTCAGCACCTGTGTTAGCATTGCCGAGACCGAGAATTGAGTATCTTGTTTACACCGATGCGTCCTTACAAGGACTTGGAGGTGTACTGCAGCAGGAGAGTCAGGCCATAGCTTATGCTTCCCGTAAGCTTAAGCCTCATGAGAAGAATTACCCTACCCATGACTTGGAGTTAGCGGCAGTGGTATTTGCCCTTCGTATTTGGAGACATTACCTTTTGGGAGAGAAGTTTAGATTGTTCACGGATCACAAGTCCCTACAGTACCTATTCACGCAGAAGGAGTTGAATATGCGGCAACGGAGGTGGCTTGAATTCGTGAAAGATTATCTGTTCGATATCCAGTATCACCCAGGGAAGGCTAACGTGGTGGCAGACGCGTTGAGTCGTAGACCAGTAGATGAGGTGGCAAGGGTGTGGAAGGCCAAGTGGAAGGAGTTGGGACCCCAGGATGCAGTGGCCCGATCATTCATGTCTGTGATGACCGTTACACCGCAAATTGTCACGAAGTTGGTAAAGGCATAGGCAAAAGATTCATTCTGTCAGGAGAAGATAGTCCGATTACTAGCAGAGGGAGCCGAGTCCTATACCGTTAGCTCAGACGGGGGATTACGCTTCAATGGGAGATTGGTAGTTCCGAAAGGGGAAGAATTACGGCACGAGGTGATGGAAGAGTCGCACGGCTCACGATTCGCAGTACATCCCGGAGGGGACAAAATGTATCAAGACATGAGGCGACAGTATTGGTGGAGAGGAATGAAGAGAAATATTACCGTGTTTGTTTCAAAATAAGCCACATGTCAGCTAGTTAAAGTGGATCATCAGAGACCAGCAGGACTTCTACAGCCATTGGAGGTCCCGATGTGGATGTGGGAGAGCATATCCATGGATTTTATCATGGGGTTGCCTACGTCTCAGAGAGGTCACGACTCCATTTGGGTAATTGTGGACAGGTTGTCCAAAGTTGCACATTTTCTACCCGTAAGGACAGACTACACTGCGGGACAGTATGCCCAGCTCTTCATTTCAGAGATAGTGAGACTTCACGGTGTGCCCCTAAATATCGTGTCTGACCGAGATAAGATATTTGTTTCACGGTTTTGGGAGAGTTTTCAGGAGGCCATGGGCACGGAGTTGCGGTTGAGTACGGCGTACCACCCACAGACAAATGGGCAGACCGAGCGTACAAATCAGATGTTGGAGGACATGCTACGTATGTGCACCATTGATTTTGAGGGTGGATGGGAGCAGTATCTTCCACTGGTGAAGTTTGCTTACAATAATTCCTACCAGTTCACTATTGGCATGGCTCCATTTGAGGTGTTGTACGGTAGACCTTGTCGTTCCCCAGCATGTTGGTTGGAGGTGGGGGGACAACAAACTACTTGGGCCGGAAGTGATTCAGGATACTTCGGCAAGGATTGAATTGATACGGAGCCGCATTCGGGTAGCTCAGGATTGACAGAAGAGCTATGCTGATGCGAAGAGATTCTTCAGGGAATTTGCAGTGGGGGATAAAGTTTTGCTCAGAGTATCTCCGATGAAGGGGATCATGCATTTAGGGAAGACAGGGAAGTTGGCACCGAGATATGTGGGACCATTCCCTATTATTGATCGGATTGGGCCGGTTGCGTATAGACTTGGGTTACCGGAGCATTTGCATCGGATTCATGATGTGTTTCATATTTCCTCTCTTAGGAAATATCTTAGAGACGATTTGGCTCATTCTCACATTGCCTTGGAGGACATCGATCTCCAGCCGGATAGCTCCTACGAGGAGGGGCCGATTGCTATTTTGGACCAAAGTGAGCGGAAACTGCGGTCAAAGATAGTTCCGTTAGTGCGTGTTCAGTGGCGACATCATAATGTCGAGGAGTCCACATGGGAGCGCGAGGATGAGATGCGCGAGCTTTATCCAGAGTTATTCTTACCAGGTACTTTCTAGTTCCGGATTTCGGGACGAAATTCAGTTATTAGGGGGGAAGTATGTAATACCCCGTATTTTCGTATTATTTATTTTTGGGGATTAATTGAATTATATGAATTAATTAGAAATTAATCCGGATAAAAATATTAACGAGATGTGAGTTAGTATTTGATTATAATGTGTATACTTGGCGATATATGAATATTGGTAATATCGAAATTGTCGCGAGATTGAAATACGGCAATTTGAGAAATTTTGTTGGGACACGCGTGACAGTCGCGTCAGGAATATAATTATTTGAATTAAAAAAGTGAATTTTATTTTTATTACCCGTATGGTAATTTTGAGTGCGCCAACGCGTCCAGAAGGGTCGAAATAGTCAGAAAACACTAGCTGGGGGTTAAGTTTGGGTTCCGGGGCATTATTGGGCCATAGCGGTAACTTATAGGGGCATTTTGGTAATTTCGAAAATTTGGGAATTATAACCCACGAAAATAAGAGATAAAAATCTGACTCTTTCCTTATCCACTTAACCCACTACTTGCACTAAGGGACTTAATGGGCTACGGGAGAAGTTAAGAAATTGTCTTAACTTACCAAAAACCAACCACACCTCCATTGTTATCATCCTTAGAGAAACTTGTAGAGAGAGAGAGAGAGAGAAGAGAATTCTGCAGAAAGAGAGAGGGAGAACAACTCAGCCTTTAAGAGTCAACATCAAATTCAGAGAAAGATTAAGGCAAGTGGTTTAATGTCAATTAATTCAATGCTATGTTTTCCATGTTTAGGAAATTTCGATATTTATCTTGGAAGATGATATAGACCCATGAATTGGAAGTTAAAAGCTATAAATTATGTTAGGGATTGCATGTAGTAACATTCTGGACGAATTATGTGTTCAAAAAAGAACTATTGATGATCTAAAAATGGATTTTAGGAGAGTTTATTGATGTTCTTGAAAGAAGAAGAAATCTGGAAATTTTGATGAAGTTTTGATCTAAAAAAAGCCTTGAATGATGAATTATTGGTTTTGGAACGTTAATACTATTGTAGGATGATAGTATGATGATATTATAACCTTGTCTTAGAGTTTCATGCTTGTAATTGGTGTTTTGGGGCGAATTGAAAACTGCAAAACTAAGCAGTCTGTAGCCATACCTGGTGCGTTCGATCGATCGATGTTCTTCAGTCGATCGATCGACCACCATCGATCGATCGAAGGTCAAGGTCGATCGATCGACTTTCCCAGAATGAGTAAAGTTTTTCCCTATTTAAATTTTAATGATGGTAACCCTTGGAAAATATTATTGGTGAACTTATGTATACCCATAAACTTAAGGAAGACCAGTAGGCATGATTATGAAACTTGGACCTTAATTAGAATCCAATTTGAGGAATTATTTTAAATTAATGAAAGTCGATAAGTGAGATAATATTTGGGTTAATAGTGTAAATTCGATTAATTGGATGAAATGAGGTTTGGGGTAGAAGTAAGGACCTTAGGAATAAAGATGTTATACGTGGGAATAATAGGAACTTAATAATCTATTTTAGATAAGTTTTAAGTATAAGAAACTACAACGTGAGACGTGTCGACAGTTTAAATATTATATTATCAAGAGACTTAAAACATATGATATTGGAATAATGGTATAGAGATGCAGAGTATACCTTTATTAATACTGAATTATCTAAGATGTGTGAATTCTTAGTATATGATTTTTACATATATGACATACTTATCATACTTGTTATCACGGGAGGTTACGTTCGCTTAGGGCCTTCTTATCCTTGTGTTGCCCGGATTTAGATTGGTACCTCGAGGACATAGTTCAAGAGAACGACGTATTTGTGAGTTAATAAGCCAGCTGACTGTGGAGCGTAGGTATGTACGTGACCATGGATATGTTGAATTATGTTCGCCTCCATTTTTGTGTGTGGTGCTTATTCCAACAATTCCTGAGAGATTCGGAATTTGTGATCCTTATGTTCGTGATGTACCGAGATGGATAGCAGAGTATGTGTGCACCGCATCTTAGCCTTTGGGTGCTTGTATTGTATATTTATGATGTGAATAATATACGGTTAAATGAAAAGTAAACTGCTATGTTAAATTGTGGGTATAGTAATTGTAACATATGAAAAGATAAAAGGGGACAGTTATCAATAAATGGTTTTGTTAATAATTGGGAATCCGAGAATTAAAGTCGAACTCTCTATTTAAATTGCTAAGGTTGAAAATTAAACATGAACCGTGTAGAAGTGTTAGAAACTCGTTGGAATTAGATAGTTATGAGAAAACACATGAATGGGAGTAGGAACGTTAGGATTGCACAGTTAGACGAGAGGTGAGTATTTCATCCGAGAGCACGTCCTAACATGTATCTTGCATTCATTGTTTTAATTATTGTTAAAGCACTTGCTGTTTTTAAAATACTCTCCACATTCGGGCTCTGACCCGTTTGCTTTCAAAACTATCTTTTTGTAAAAACCATTTTAGGTGCCCAGCCACAAGGACACCACGCTTAGGATCCTCATACAGGTGACGTGGTGTAGCTGTTTGTGGAAGTTACAGGGATATGCTTTTAGACGCTTCTATCATTTGGGTTCCATGTTCAGTATTCCTCAGTTGTAGGGCATGTTGCCCAAATTCTATTAGAGACATTTTCCATTTCAGTTTTTCAGACTTTGGCATGTATTAATCCAGTATTCAGTATTTCGTTACTTATTTCATTTGTGGGATTTGTTGTGAGGAGTTTTTCCTCCGGATTTATTTATATAATGTGATGGTTATTCTATTAATTCGTTATGGTGAATGGTGATATTATTCTTGCTTTAAATCTTTTACTGCATGTTAATCAGACTTTAATTAAAAATTGACAACTTACTTTTCAAATACTAGGTGGTTAGTAATGTTTAAAATGTTTTTCGACAGTGATGCTATTAACTGAACCAACTTGACATTTTTTATTGATTTAATAAAGGAGTAGCTACCCGGTATTTAATTAGTCGGGGTGTCACAAAAGGTTAGAATTCATCTTGGTCTCGATAGATATGAGGATCACTTAGATGGGTACGATACGTTACCAGTGCACAATTAGTCGAGAGGTGAGTATTTCATGTGAGTGCACGTCCTAACATGTATTTTGCATTCATTGTTTTAATGTATTTAAAGCACTTGATGATTTTAAAATATTCTCCACTTTCGGGCTCTGACCCGTTTGCTTTCAAATCTATTTTTTGTAAAAACTTTTTAGGTGCCCAGCCACAAGGACACCATGCATAGGATTTCTATTCAGGTGACGAGCTGTAGCTGTTGTGGAAGTTACATGATCTTGATAGGAGACACCTCCTTTTATAGCCTTGACTCTATATTTAGTTTCATCATTTGTAGGGCATGTCGCCCATTTCTTTTAGAGACATTTTATATTTCAGTTATTCAGACATTGGCTTGTAATTAATTCAGGATACAGACTTGTTTTATTATTTCAGTTGTGGGATTGTTGTGAGGAGTATTTCCTCCAGACTCGTTATTATTTGTTGATTATACTATTGGGACTTTATTGTGAATGGTTATGTTAATCTTTTATATTTCACTTACTGCATGTTAATCAGATTTAATTTAAAAGTTGACAACTTACTTTTTACATACTAGGTGGTTAGTAATTATTAAAATGTTTTCGACAGTGATGCTGTTAACTGAACCGACTTTACATTTTGTATTAATTTAATAAAGGAGTAGCTACCCGGTATTTAATTAGTCGGAGTGTCACAGGTGGTATCAGAGCATCAGGTTCTAGTGTCCTTTAGGATCTGTACGGCTTATTATGTTTCCGCTGAGCTTTTTTTGATGTAGAGCCCTATATTTTAGGATTGTTGTATTCTTTTGTGTATGCTTTGCTCTTCAGCTATTTTGAGTTTATAACTGTTAACTTATAGACTTAACTCTTATTTTAGATGCCTCCACGACGTGCACCACGGGTTCCTAGAAATGCACAGCCAGAGCCCCAGCCAACACCAGTACAGGGCACAATGAATGCCGCCGAGGTTGCAGCTATTGTAGCCCAAGCGGTAAATGTCGATCTAGCAATTATACAGCAGGCACCCAGGTTCCAGTAGTTGCACCAGTTCAGGCACATGCATTCCCGTCTTCTTGGGAACGCGTACGTGATGCTTTTCAGAAAGCGCACCTTCCGGAGTTCGCAGGTAGCTCCGATGTTGTGGTTTCAAGTCAGTGGAGGAAATATATTCAGAGGCACTTGAGGATGTATGAGTGCACCGATGTTCAGAAGAAGATACTAGCTACTTTCAAGCTAGTTGGATATGCATTGCAGTGGTGGGAGTCTATTACCACAGTAGAGGAGAGGGATACTCTCACGATACATGAGTTTTGGGTGCGGTTCGACCGCAAGTATTTTCCGTCAGCTGTTCACACGGAAATGAGGAGAAAGTTGATGAATCTCATACAGGAGGGAAAGACTGTGGCCGAGTATGAGGCCGAATTCACTAATCTACTGAACATGGTTCCGGATGAGATACCAACAGAGGAAAAGAAGATTCAGAAGTTTACAGATGGATTTACTTGGAGGATCCGTCAGCATTTATTGGGGAATCTCTCATTGGCCACTTATTCTGATGTGGTTAACGCTGCACTACTACACTGACAGGATCACCGCTTTCACATGTTTGAGAGCAAGAGGTCAGGAGAGTCTAGCCATCAGGGCAGGATTGGGGGAAACGGTGCCAATGGGGTACAATCTGCTCAGGGACAGAGGCAGGGTGACCAGGGTTCCCAGTAGGGGGATCATAAGAGATTCAGATCTGGGAATTTCAGAAACGGACAGGGAGGTTTCAGGCATGGCCATCAGGGTCCGAACGGCCATCAGGGCCAGTAGGGTCAGAATGGTCCACAGCAATTTCAGTAGGGCCAGCATGGCCAGGGGAGGAATGGTAATGGCCACCAGGACCGAGGGAAGCAGGGACAGCGAGGGGGAAACTTCCCGGGGAAGTGTTATGTGTGTGGCAAGACTGGCCACAAATGCCAGGATTATCCTGATAGGGGCAGGGCCCCACAGCAGCAATAGCAGGGTGCTCAACAGGAGCCGCAGAGGCCTATGTTTCCCGCCGCCCTCCCAGCACCACCACAGATGGCAGCACTACCACCCATTCCAGTGGCCTCAGTTCAGCAATGACAGCTTCAGTATGGGACGGTGTATAAACTCCAGCATGCCGCAACCCCACAGGATCCACCAGCCATTGAGGGTATGTTCTCTATTCAGGGGACTATGGGGCGTATTTTATTTGACAAGGGGGCTACACATTGTTTCATTGCTATGAGATTTGCACGCACCATTGGGTTGTTAGTCACCGCCGAGAGCACGGTTACTTGTGTAGATTAACCGTTGAGTAGGGGTTCTGTGATTTTCCTTGTATGTAGAGGCGTGGGTATAGAGATCGGGAGGTTTACTTTACCCGCGAATATGTTAGTGTTAGATATGACCGAGTATGATTCCATTATTGGTATGGATTGGCTAGTTGCGTACCGAGCCATGATTGACTGTTTTAGTAGGAGTATAATCTTTTCCATTCCCGGGCAGGAGTTGTTTTTAGTGGCGATGCCTCGCCCTGAGGGAGGATCGTCCACTCACTTGTACTATATACAGGAGGAGACCTCTAAGGAAGTGGTGATGCCACTTGATTCGATTCCAGTTGTTCGAGAGTTTTTCGACGTATTTCAGGATATACCTGGATTACCTCCGAGTAGAGAGATAGATTTTGTGATCGATTTGAGGTCGGGCACTCGGCCTATTGCCCGCGCACCTTACCGTATGGATCCAGCTGAGATGAGAGAGTTACGGGATTAGATTGAGCAGTTATTGGGTCAGGGTTTTATTCGTAGGAGTACTTCGCCGTGGGGTGCTCCTGTGTTGTTCGTAAAGAAGAGGGATGGATCATTGAGGTTGTGTGTAGATTATCGGGGGTTGAATAAGGTCACGATATGGAATAAGTATCCGTTGCCCTGAATCGATGACCTATTCGACCATTTGAGAGGAGCTTCTTTCTTCTCAAAGATTGATTTGCGATCAGGATACCATCAGTTATGTATCAGGAAAGAGGACATCTCGAAGACTGCTTTCTTAACGAGATATGGTTCCTACGAGTTTCGGGTTATGCCTTTTGGTTTGACCAATGCTCCAGCCGTGTTTATGGACTTGATGAATAGGGTGTTCATAGAGTTCCTAGATCAGTTCGTCATTGTCTTCATTGATGACATTCTGGTCTACTCCCAGACAGAAGAGGAGCACACCGAGCATTTGAGGCAGGTTTTGTAGACACTACGTCAAAACGAGTTGTATGCAAAGTATGAGATGTGCGGGTTTTGGTTGAAGGAGTTTCAGTTTTGGGGGCATATTATTTCTGAACGGGGGATATCTGTTGATTCGGGGAAGTTATCCACGGTGAGGGAGTGGGGGCAGCCCACGACACCGACTGAGATCCGTAGTTTCTTGGGCCTAGCAGGATACTATAGGAGGTTTATTCGTGGTTTCTCAAAGATAGCTGGTCCTTTGACACATCTGACTCGTAAAGGTGTGTCGTTCATTTGGAGTGATGCCTATCAGTTGGCATTCGATGAGTTGGAGGACAAGTTAACCTCAGCACTTGTGTTAGCATTGCCGAGACCGGGAGTTGAGTATCTAGTTTACACCGATGCGTGCTTACAAGGACATGGAGGTGTATTGCAACAGTAGAGTTAGGCCATAGCTTATGCTTCCCATAAGCTTAAGCCTCACGAGAAGAACCCCACTCATGACTTCGAGTTAGCGGCAGTTGTATTTGCCATTCGGATTTGGAGACATTATCTTCTGGGGGAGAAGTTTCGATTCTTCACGGACCACAAGTCCCTACAGTACCTATTCACGCAGAAGGAGTTGAACATGCGGCAACAGAGGTGGCTTGAGTTTGTGAAGGATTATCAGTTTGATATCCAATATCACCCGGGGAAGGCTAACGTGGTAGCAGATGCGTTGAGCCGTAGGCCAGTAGATGAGGTGGCAGTGGTGTGGAAGGCAAAGTGGAAGGAATTGGGACACTAGGATGCAGTGGCCCGATCGTTCATGTCTGTGATGACTGTTACACCGCAGATTGTCACGAGAGTGGTGAAGGCGCAGGCAAATGACTCGTTCTGTCAGGAGCAGATAGTTCGATTACAAGTAGAGGGAACCGAGTCCTATAACGTTAGCTCAGACGGGGGATTACACTTCAATGGGAGACTGGTCATTCCGGAAGGGGAGGAATTGCGACACAAGGTGATGGCAGAGTCGCACGGCTCACGGTTCACGGTACATCCCGGTGGGGACAAAATGTACCAAGACATAAGACGTCAGTATTGGTGGAGCGGGATGAAGAGAGATATTGCCGTGTTTGTTTCTAAATGCGCCACTTGTCAGCTGGTAAAAGTGGATCATCAGAGACCGACAGCACTTCTACAGCCATTAGAGGTCCCGATGTGGATATGGGAGAGTATCTCCATGGACTTTATCACGGGGTTACCTACGTCACAGAGGGGTCACGACTCCATTTGAGTAATTGTGGACAGGTTGACCAAAGTTGCTCATTTTTTACCTGTAAGGACAGACTACACTGCGGGACAGTATGCTCAGCTTTTTATTATAGAAATAGTGAGACTTCACGGTGTGCCCCTAAATATCATGTCTGACCGAGACAAGATATTTGTTTCATAATTTTGGGAGAGTTTTCAGGAGGCTTTGGGTACGGAATTGCGATTGAGTACGTCTTATCACCCACAGACATATGGGAAAAATGACCGTACAAATCAGATGTTGGAAGACATGTTGCGTATGTGCATCATTGACTTTGGGGGTGGATGGGAGCAGTACCTTCCACTGGTGGAGTTTGCTTACAATAACTCCTACCAGTTCACCATTGGAATGGCTCCATTTGAGGCGTTGTACGATAGACCTTTTCGTTCCCCAGTATGTTGGTTGGAGGTGGGGGACAACAAACTACTTGGGCTGGAAGTGATTCAGGATACTTCGACAAGGATAGAATTGATACAGAGTCGTATTCGGGTAGCTCAGGATAGGCAGAAGAGCTATGCTGATGCGAAGAGGTTCTTCAGGGAGTTCAAAGTTAGGGACCAGGTTTTACTCAGAGTATCTCCTATGTAGGGGATTATGCGTTTTGGGAAGAAGGGGAATTTGGCACCGAGATATGTGGGGCCATTTCCTATCATATTGCGGATTGGGTCTGTTGCATATAGACTTGGGTTACCGGAGCATTTGCACAGGATTCATGATGTGTTTCATATTTCCTCGCTATGGAAATATCTTAGAGACGATTTGGCTCATTCTCACATTGCTTTGGAGGGAATCGATCTCCATCCTGATAGCTCCTACGAGGAGGGTCCGATTGCTATTTTGGACCGAAGTGAGCGAAAACTACGGTCAAAGATAGTTCCATTAGTACGTGTTAAGCGGTGGCATCATAATGCCGAGGAGTCCACATGGGAGCGCGAGGACGAAATGCGTGAACGTTATCCAGAGTTGTTTTTACCAGGTACTTTCTAGTTCCGAATTTCTGGACGAAATTCTGTTATTAGGGAGGAAGTATGTAATACCCCGTACTTTTATTGATATTTATTTATGGGATTAATTAAATTAAATGTGAATTAATTGAGAATTAATCCGGATAAAATACTAACAAGATGTGAGTTGGTATTTGATTATAATGTGTATAAATGGCAATATATGTGAATATTGAAAATATTGAATTTGTCGTGCGACTGAAATACGGCAATTTGGGAAATTTTGTTGGGACGCGCGTGACAGTCGCGTCAGGAACGTAATTATTTTAATTAAAAAGTGAATTTTATTTTTATTAACCGTATGGTCATTTTGAGTGCGCCAACGTGTCCGGAAGGGTCAAAATAGTCAGAAAACACTAGCCGGGGGTTTAGTTTGGGTCCCGGGGCATTTATGGGCCATATCGACAACTTAAAAGGGTATTTTGGTGATTTTGGAATTTTGGGATTTATGACGAACGAATTTTGGGAATTAAAAATAGGATATTTAATAACCCACTAAGCCATTACCAGCACTTAACTGATTAGAGGGCAACGGGAGTTAGAGGAGGAAGTTAGAAACGTTCCCAAAGAGAAAACCTTAACCTTAATCTTCAACCTTCAACCTTGGGAGGAAAAGAGAGAGAGAAACCTTCATCATTCAACACCAAATTCAGAGAACAATCCAAGGCAAGTGGTTTAATTACGTTATTTTCAAGCGAATGCTTCTTCCATGCTTAGAAATTTATATAATGGCATTGTATTGGGAGATTTACAAAAACCCATGAAATTAGAGTTATAAATTCAGATTTTGATATAGGAATTACATGTAGAATTATTATTGGGTGATTACACTAATGGAAATACGACTTTTATGATGCAAAAACGGATTTAATTATGCATATTGATGACTTTAAATTTCTAGGGTTCATACTCAAGGGGTTTGGGGGAAAATTGGGAGATTTGATAATTAGGTGTTGTTTATGAAGATTTGACCCCATAAATATGTTAAGCTATGACCTACGAATGTTTAGTGATGATTTTTGGATGAGTTTTAAGGAGAAGAAAATTGAGAAAAACGAGATAGGAAATTCTAGGCTAGGAACTGTCACCTCGTTAGAACATCGGCCCATGTCGTTCGAACGAGCTTCTAACGAGTTGATAGTTTTCCATCTAACGAGTTGGAAGTTCGTTCGATGCCTTTCGTTCGAACGAACTCTCATTAGAAGCCCACTTCGTTCGAGTGAACTCTCGTTCGAACGAGACTTCTAACGAGTTGACAGAATGGCCTTTTTGGCCTGATTTGATTTCTAGTGTCCCGAAACCTTGTGTAATTGAAGAGATAACATTCCCTTGTTAACCAATTGGTATAGCTTGGAGATTTGTGATATATTGAGGAGTTAAATATAGAAGTGTGACTTGAACCAAATAGTATTTATGGATTAGGACGCGAGTGACTAATCACGATGCGAGGATAATTAATGACTTAAACACATATAAACTGGGGATATGTAAAAATGGTGTAACACTAATAGTTGGTATGAGAATGAGATGTATACCACAAATAAATATGGTAATTACTAAGATGTGTGCATGCTTAGTATATGTATCTGATTTTATGTGTATGACATACCTACCATACTTGCTATCACGGGAGGTTTGCGTTCGCTTAGGGCCATCTAATCTTTGTGTGTCTACTGGGGGATATAGATTGGTACCTCGAGAGCATAGGTTAGAGAAGGACTTATTGGGAAGTAAATAAGTCTGCTGATCATGGGAGCGTAGTTATGTGCGTGACCCATGTGATGTGACTGTGTTCGCCTCCATTGTTTGTGATTTGCTATTATCAGATAACGATTCCTGAGAGATTCGGAATGCGTAATCCTTATGTACGTGATGTACCGGGATGGGATAGCAGCGTATGTGTGCACCACAGCTTAGTCTCGGGGTGCTTGTATTGTATATTTATGATATGAATAAAATATGGTTAAAGGAAAAGACTTGTCATGTTTAATTGTGAGAATAATTATAGTAACACCTTGAGAAAATAAAAAGGGGATAACCTCTAGTAAATTTTGTTGTTAATTAATTGAAAATTCGAGAAATTAAAGTAAAACCTTCTGTTTAATTGATGATGTTGGAATTAAATTACGAATCGAGTAGAAAGGTTAGAATTCATCTTGGTCTCGATATATATGAGGATCACTTCGATGGGTAATGTACGTTAGGAGTGCACAATTAGTCGAGATGTGAGTATTTCATGTCAGTTCATGTCCTAACATGAATTTTGCATTCATTGTTTTAATGTACTTAAAGCACTTGCTGATTTTAAAATATTATCCACTTTCGGGCTCTAACCCGTTTGCTTTCAAATCTATTTTTTGTAAAAAAAATTTAGGTGCCCAGCCACAAGGACACCATGCATAGGATTTCTATTCAGGTGACGAGATGTAGATGTTGTGGAAGTTACAAGATCTTCATAGTAGACGCCTCCTTTTCTAGCCTTGACTCCATATTTAGTTTCATCATTTGTAGGGCATGTCGCCCATTTCTTTTAGAGACATTTTATATTTCAGTTATTCAGACATTGGTTTGTAATTAATTCTGAATACAGACTTGTTTTATTATTTCAGTTGTGGGATTGTTGTGAGGAGTATTTCCTCCAAACTCTTTATTACTTGTTGATTATACTATTGGTACTTTATTGTGAATGGTTATGTTACTCTATTATATTTCACTTACTGCATGTTAATCAAATTTAATTTAAAATTTGACAACTTACTTTTTACATACTAGGTGGTTAGTAATTATTAAAATGTTTTCGACAGTGATGCTGTTAACTGAACCAACTTGGCATTTTGTATTAATTTAATAAAGGAGTAGCTACCCGGTATTTAATTAGTCGGGGTGTCACATAACCCTAGCCTCCAACTCTTATAATATGACTTAGAGTTCTAAAATTCGTGGGTCTCCTCACCCTAAAATGTAAAAAGGCCAGAATGCCCTCATATGGGCCCGGTTTAGCCCAAAAATGTCTCGGCACTCGACTAGTACCCCTGGGTATACTATTTTGACTAATTTAACCCTTTCGAAATCATTCGTGACCTCTAAATTATCATTCGAGTAACTAAAAAATCATTTCATTCCCCCCCTGGAATTACGACACTCATTTGGTTAAACCTTAAGCCAAATTAATTAAATTTAAATCACTAAATTGAATAATTTCTAAATCCCCAATCTTAATTAACTTCTATATTCTCCAAAAGTACGAGGTGATACAAGTATCATGAAATTAAAGATTCTAGCATTTATTCTTATGTGTTTATTATGCCTCACACAAATCAATTAGGTATTAACACCATGGGTAGTTCGGTACCATAATGGGTTGGGCCATGGGCTCCATACCTTGTCTGTTTATTCTGGACGGGCTGACCTGACCCGACTCATTTATCAAGCCCTCTAGCCTTACCCGTTAGCCCAGCCCAGTCAAACCATTTAAATCTAAAAAAATATTTACTTATCATTTTATTATTATAAATACTAATCTTTTCTCTTCACTACTATTTTAATACAGTCATGAATATATTTAAAATACATATTTATAGTGTAAATATATAAATAAATCCACATTCATATATAAAACATGATATTTTTTTGCCCATTATTCCCGACCCGTTAGCCCCATTTAGCTTAACCCCCACTTTCTCCCTATATACTATGGGTACCAAGTAGGGCTTGGGCGTTAATATTTATGTTCTAAGGTGGGCCAATCCAACCCATTAAGGATCACCAGTCTAGCTAGCCATAACCCAAGGGTCACTCTTAAACGGGATGAGGAGGTTCGGCTTGACCCATTGGAGATCTTTAAACTTAGTGATGACTTTACATTTTGGTCACTAATGGTCGTTAATTAAAATCATTTCCTCAGAAATTACAATTTTTTCCATTATATCATACTTTTGGGACGATATTTAACTCCCCATTGAAATTTCGCCACTAAAAGTCATAATTCTTCTAGTAGCGTAGCTTCATTCTCTTATTAGGCTTTAACCCAAATGTATCACAGAAAATTCCGATTGCTCTTGCTGGCCTATGGAGTAGTATCCTTGCATCTAGCACATGGTTGTCATTTCCTTTCTGATTCATCACTTGTAGGAATTTTTAAGTTGTTTATCTTACATTTAGTTGTGTGAGTCTTTTGAGGCATGTATCCCTATCAATGTTTATGTTTGTAGAGGTTTTGATGTTCAGACATTTATGAGTGTAACTCTTATTATTAGTATTAGGATGATGATTTAGCCATTCATATTAAGGTTATTATCATGTGGGACTCGATATCTTGTTACATTTTTATTCTATTCATTGTTTACGTATATAGAATGATATTTAATTTTTATTAAAAAAATTATATATCCTAATATTTAGATTTGATAAAACTATGTTTCAGAATATATGGGTTCGTATAGATTGGTGGGGTTAAAATTGTAGTTGGGTTAGTTATGGCTTATAGTTGGTTGTACATTATAATGTTTTTAGTTCTAGTGTTTTTTGTAGTTAAGAGTTGGTTCTCTCTCTCTCTCTCTCTCTCTCTCTCTCTCTCTCTCTCATGTCGTATGTGGTTTTTGGTTTGACTGAAAGATGGTTAATTTCCCCATCAGTGGTTAAACTTGTTAAATGGACTTTGGTCAATGGCATAACGAGGCCAATAATTATTGAAGAAAATTAAAATAAAAATCTTCTTGTTGGAAATTAAAATGCAAAGTTGAAATGCAACAAAGATAAAAAAAATAGCATAAAACAATTCCACACCTCGTCACAAATTTGACTCATTTAATTAGCGAGAGAGTGAGTGGGCAACGGTAGAAGACACAAATGAATAGTGAAGTTTGGGTTGTTAAGGGTATCCATAGAACAATTTATATTTTTCTTTTGTTTTCACAAAAGAAAACTTTATTCAGAAGATGAGTATTTTACATGTGATGTTTCTTGCTGCATCCCTAACTTTAGTACTATTACAAACATCACTAGAGAAACCCAAAAACAAAAACCGTGGGACTTAGGCATAAAAACTGGAACAAAACAGACAAAACACTGAGGCCGCAATAAGAACATCTACACACATATTAGCTTCACGAAAACATTAAAAGGGAAACATGAAGGAATCTCGAAAACCCTTCATGGATGACTTGGATCAATTTCCTATGAGATGGTGTCTTGGATGTGTTACTGTAGATCATATTAAAAGCAAGTTAACAATCGATTTGTAGTTCATTACATTTTACACCCGTATGACAAGCCAGGTCTAATCCATACCTAATGGCCCAAATTTTCGCAAGCACTAATCAGGCATATCCGATATTTTGCGACAAAGCGCATATAAATTTTCCTGTAAAATTGCGGATAACTCCACCAATTGAAGCAAGTCTCGTGACATGTGACTCCGTGCCATCCGTATAACATTTGAAAAGGGGGGTCCAAACCTGCCCAACATATAAGAAAGTACATATACGGCACAATATGGCTAACCCGAGGGGTGGGTGTAATACCCCTTACTTTTGAGTATTTATTTTTATATCAAATTTCCCTGTGGGGTAGTTATTTAAAATAAATGAAAATCGAAGTAAATATTAATTTGTGTGATTTAAGAGTTAATATTTATGAGTATTGCATATTTACTGTTACGTGAATGTAAATAGTGTAATTTTATATCATGTTGCATCGTTGCACTTTAAAACGATCATATAGTTTATATCTCAATCGAATTATTTTTAGAAATGTAATATGACGTTGGGATAGGAAATTATTAACGTTATCTCGGATTTCAGTTTAGAGGGCACGGTTAGTCCAGGAAGGGTCAAGATAGTCAAAATAAGTGACGTGGGTGTTTTTAGGTTCTCGGGTAATTTTGGCTTGTTATGACTTAAATATGAAGTTACGAGTCATTTTAAGTATGTAGTAGAATTTAATGTTGGACTTAAGTGTATTTGACCAATTTTGGGTATTTAGTTTTCTAACAGAAATTAAAGCTCATTTGTTTTTAACCTATAAAGAAATTGAGAGGAGAAAATCTTAAGAGAAAGAAGAGAAAAGAGAGAAGCTAGTGATTTGAGCTTGGAATCGCATCAACGAGAAGAAATCTGATACTTCAATTTTGAGTCAAGTTATTAAACTTGCAAAATTTATGATTGTGTTTGAATAATTTGTATAAATGGTTGGTGTTATGGAGTTTAAACCATTTAGGGACTTTGGTGATTTTGTTGTTCAAATACTCATGTATATGACATACATATGATTGGAGTGGTTTATAATAGTAGGTTTTCATGTGGGAGTGAGTTATGAATGATGTTTATTCATTATAGTTTGTTTAGAAGGAAGAAAAAGTAGTTAGGGGATTTACATTTTCGTATAAACAAGTGCCATAACTGGGCTGTCCAACCCGGGCGAATCAATCCGATAAAATGGTAGGCTACAGGTCTGAGGTAGAGAATCAATTCGGAATAGGGACAATTGATTCTCCAAATTTGAATATTTATAGAAACTGTAGTTCTCTCTAATGAATCGATTCGCTTTCTGGAGAATAATTTCTCATCAAGGGCAAATCGATTCGAAATCTTGTTGTTTTAAAGGATATTCCCAACTCTGTTTCAACTCCGTTTGTCTTCAGTTTAAAGTTAAGGAACCTTCTTAAATGATGTGGTATAGATGTATATGATACTACATAAGGAGATTGATACCTTAGGATAGTAAGGGGGCATCCGGGCCTATTTTGCGAATTAGATACGAGAGTATAATACCCCATTTTGTTCATTAAATGATTGTAGGACTGGTGTATAGTCCGAATGTGTCGTGTTTTCTTCGGGGGATAGTATAGAAGTGTTTATAACTTATAGACTTAATTCATTAAATATATATTCTTTTGGATATAAGCATATTGTATATAATTAAGATATATCTTGTGGTTATGGCATATATGCACATACCCCTCTAAATGACATCATAAGGGAAGATACGTGAAAGGGGTGAATCCCACTGGCTAGTGAATTCAACAAGAGTATAGTCCTCAGACCATAGCACCAGTTGTTATATTGTGTGATTATTTTATTCGAAGTGAAGTAATTTCGAGTATGTTTACTCCTCACTATCGAAGGTATATGGTCGCGTCCCATGCATTGTAATTTTGGATTTACTAAACATCGAGATATCGACCGTGGGTACCCATGTGGTCATGAAAATATGCCCTGGATGATGATATCAATTAGGGAACGCATTTGGTAGGGTAATTCTCGGAAGGATGGTCTTAGAACTATTATTTCAAGAATATAATTTTTCTTACCAAACTTGTGTTTTAACCCAAAAGATTAAATGGAATTGCGAACCAACTATAATTATATGTGATCCTCTAAGCTTAAATGACTTGCGAGGATAAATAAATCAGATATTGGTAAACTAGGTATATTGTATATAGCCAAGGTTATATGAATAAGATCATTGGGGTTTAGTTAGGTTATCCTTTCTAGTAGTCGAGTAGCTTAACTTAAAATAAAATGTACGTGTTTGGGTGTGCACTTTAGAAGAGGGGTGAATAAAATGTCTTAAGTGAAGAGCGAGCCTAACATGTTAATGAAATCTTGCTTTCATAGATTTTATGCATCTTATTCATATCAAATCGGGCCCTGACCCGTTTATGTTTTGTTAACCTTATGTGGTTCTTATTTTTGTTCAGGTGCTCAGCTGCAAGGACGCCCGTTCTGACCTTCCCTTCCAGGGTTAAAGGAGCTACAACATTTTGCAGATGTTTTAGGAATTTTTTACTAGACGCATCAATTTATTTTGGGAATTTTAGTTAGGATTCGTCAGTTATATTAGGGTGTTGTTGCCAAAGTTTATTACTCATAGCTACTGTTATATTTGGTGTGACCTTTTTGTATCAGTTTGTTAACCGGCAACTTATTCGGCTATGTTTTGTAGGTATGCTATCAAACTATTAGTTGTATATATTAACCTTTTTGTTATGTTAAATGGACGACTGAAATTATTTTTATAAATCTGAAAAATATTTGACATACGCTTTTAAAACGTTGGGTGGTTGTCTCGTATTATTTTTTTTACATTGATGGTAAGAATGGACCATTTAAGATTCCTCTTTTTACTGTTGTGGCGGGCTGGCCACCTCTTATTTTAATAAGCGGGGTGTCAAAATGGTATCAGAGCATCAGGTTCTAGAGTCTTTAGGATCTGTACGGACCTTTCACGTTCGACCGTAGCATTCTTTAAAATAGAGCCCTATTATTAGGATTGTTTTGTTTCTACGTGTCTACGATCTCCTTCAAAGATAGATTATTTTAACTATATGCTGATTCAGTTGCTTTTTATCTCGGATGCCGCCTTAATGAGGTCTCAATCGAGTTGCAAATGATGTAGATCCCCCACCACCGCAAGGAACTATGAATGCGACGGAGGTGGATAATATTGTATCCCAGACGGTCAATGCTACAATGATCGTTGTGGCGAAATAACTTCCACCAGCTCAAAAAATGGCAGCGTAGGTGGCTCAAGCCCTAACGGGACCATCCATGTGGGAAAGAGTTAGAGAATCCTTCCAGAAAAGTCACCCTCCATAATTTAAGGGTGGCACTGATTTGATCGTGGAAAATCAATAAAGGAAGGACATTCAACGCCATCATTAAATGGTGGAATGTAGCGAGTTGCGAAAATAGATTCTCACCACCTTTAAACTAGTGGGAGAAGCTCTCCAATGGTGGGAGTCGATAACGACTCTGGAACAAAGGTATATCATGACTATCTCAGAATTTTGGATTCATTGTGATCGAAAGAATTTTCCTATAGCAGCCCAGAATGAGATGAGGAGGAAGCTTAAGGATGTTACTCAAGAGGAGCGATCGGTGGCGAAGTATGAAGAGGAATTTACTCGTTTGGAAAATTTTGTGTCGGGAGAGGAACGTATGGAAGGGAGGAGGATATATAAATTTGTTGAGGGTTTGAATTAGAGGATAAGGAAGCATCTGTTGGGGAACCCTGTCCTATAAACTTTTGGCGATATGATGAATGCAGCTTTACTCCATTGCCAGGATCACCCCCTTCATTTGAAGGGAAGTAAGAAAATAAGGTATTCTAGACAAGCTAGTAAACCAAGAGGGAACGGTGCCAGTGTAGAAATACCACCACCACAGTAGTCGGGGAATAAACAAAAAGAGTGGGACCTTCAGCAGGGGGACCCAGATAAGAAACAACGCTTTAGGGTTTCAGATTTGGTGTAGGTGGTTGTAGGCAAAATCAGGGTGCTCAGTAGAAGCAGTAACAAATATTCCCAAAGAGCCAAGCCGGCCAAGGGAATAATGGAGGTTGAGGCCAGTAGGGCTAAGGTGCGGGGTAGTTTTGAAATAAAAATCGGCGCCGACATCTAGAGAATTATGCAGGCTGTTGTTTTCAGTGCGGTGAGACGGGTCACATGAATAGAGTTTTCCCATAGTTAAAGCGGGGGCAATTTCCTTGAGGTACTCGGAATCAGTAGACACTTCTACAACCTCCAGCACTTATTCCATCCATCCATATATATAATGTCCAAAATGCTTTGTTGCCTTAAGTACCCATCGCCAACTATTGAGGGTAAGTTTCCCATCCAAGGGTTTGTGGGTCGGGTGTTATTTAACACAGGCACAACATACTCATTTACATCTACGCACTTTGCTCGTTTGGTGGGATTATTAAAGTCTGCAGATAGTACATTTATGAGTGTAGATTCTCCCATGTGTAAGGGCTCACTTATATTCTTTATTTGTAAAGGGGTGGGAATAGACATTGGTAGATTATTCTTTGAAACTGACTTACTCGTCCTGGATATGGTCGGTTATGATGTCACTCTGGGCATGGTTTTCTTAGTGAAGTATCAAGTCATGGTAAATTTTTATGGGATGAGTAGAGTTTTTGCCATTCCAGGGCTGGAAATGTTTTTGGTAGTGATGCCCCTTCCACAATGAGGTTCGAGCACTCACTTATACTGTATTGAGGAGGAGACTTCACAAGAAATAATTATTTCTTTGTACTCTATTCCTGTTGTTAGAGAATTTGAAGATGTCTTTCGGTAAATTCCTGTCTTACCTCCAAGTCATGAGATTGAGTTCTTAATTGACATAGTGTCGGAAACGAGGTAGATTGCGCGAACTCCGTACCATATGGCTCCCATAAAAATGCGGGAGTTACGAGATTAAATTCTGCAGCTGTTGGGATAGGGGTTCATTCAGCGTAGCACATCGTCATGGGGTTCCCCTGTATTATTTGTGAGAAAAAGAGATGGTTCCCTTCGGCTATGCATTGACTACCACGAAATGAATAAGGTAACCATCCGAAATAAATACTCGTTACCTCGAATCAACAATTTGTTTGATCAATTGAGAGGAGTGTCGTACTTCTCTAAGATAGATATGAGGACAGGGTACCATCAGCTGTGAATTTGAGAGCAAGACGTGTTTAAAATCGAATTCTTGACCAGGTATAGGTCCTATGTGTTTTTTGCTATTCCTTTTGGGTTAACCGATGCTCCTACAGTATTTATGGACCTTATGAATCGAGTATTTTTGGACTTTTTAGACCAATTTTTGATAGTGTTTATTGATGACGTTCTAGTTTGTTCTCAAACTGAAGTTGATCATGCCGAACACTTGAGATTGGTCCTGCAGACACTACGGGATCATCATTTATATGCCAAGTTTGAGAAGTCCGATTTCTTATTACAGGAAGTGGAATTTGGGGGGCATGTAGAGATGGTTGAGGGTAATTTCGTAGACCGAAATAAGTTTCAGCGGTGAGGGAATGGGATCAGCCCACGATGCCGACTGAGATCCATTACATTCTTGGTTTGGCGAGATATGATCGCCATTTCATTAAGGTTTTTTCGAAGATTGTTGTCCCTTTAACGAACTTGACCCGAAAGAGAGTGTGATTTATTTGGAACGACTCCTGTTAGCTAGATTTTGATGAGCTAAAAGACAAGTTAACTTCTTCCCCTCTACTCGTATTTCCAAGATCGGGAGTATATTATTTAGTCTTTAGTGATGCGTCTTTCCAGGGATTGGGGGGAATGTTATAACAGGAGCATAGGTCCACTGAATGCACGTCTCGCAAGCTTAAGACCCATGAGAAGAATTATCCCATACATGATTTAGATCTTGTCGCGATAGTGTTTGCTTTAAAGATATGGTGGCATTACCTCCTGAGTGAGAAATTTAGCCTCTTTACGCACCACAAATGGTTGTAATATTTGTTCACACAGAAAGATCTAAATATGCATCAGTGTCGGTAGTTAGAGTTTGTAAAGGACTACCAATTCGATATTCACTACCACCCAGTCAATGAAAATGTGGTAGTTGGCGCACTGAGTCGAAGATCCGTGGGGAAATTAGTGGAAGTATGCAAAGCTATGTGGAAATAACTTGGCCAAGATAATTTTGTAGCTAGAGCGTGCATGTCGGTGTTGACCATTACGCCCGATATAGTAATGCGAGTAGTAAAAGAGCAAGTAAGGGATAAAATTGTTATGATCGGGTACGATAATTACTGACTGAGGGAGCGGAGTCATACTCTATTAGTTCTGAGGGTGGGTTACATTTTCACAGAAGACTTATAGTCCCGGACGAAGGAGACTTCATACGTGTTGTCATGATGGAATCCCATGGTTCAAGATATGCAGTACATCCTGGAGGGTACAAAATGTACCAAGATATGCGCCGTCAATATTGGTGGGAAGGAATGAAAAGGGACATTTCTAAATTTGTCTCCCAATGCGCCACTTGTCAATTGGTGAAGGTGGACCACCAGTGGGCGACTCGAATGTGCAACCATTGGAAATACCGGTGTGGAAATGGGAGCATATCTCAATGGATTTTATCACTGGATTGTCGATGTCACAAAGTGGCCATGATTCTATTTGGGTTATTGTCTATCGCTTGAACAAATCGCCACACTTCTTACCGGTGCGGACGGATTACAATACCATGCGTTATGCCCATCTTTTCATAGCGGAAATTATGAGACTTCATGGGATGTCAATCAATATAGTGACCGACCAAGATAAAATTTTTGTATCCCATTTTTGGCAAAGCTTCCAAGAGGCGATGGTAACAGAATTGCGATTGAGTAGAGCATGCCATTCGCAAACCACTGGGCAAAGAGAGAGGGTCAACCAAAAGCTGGAGGATATTCTTCGTATGTGCGTACTTGATTTTAAAGGAGGATGGGATCAATACCTTCCATTGGTCAAATTTGCATACAATAATTCGTACCAATTCACGATAGGTATGGCACCGTATGAGGAATTGTATGGACGAACGTGTCGATCGACTGCTTGTTCATTGGAAGTAGGAGAAAATAATCTCCTTGGACCTGAAATGATCTAAGACACCTCTTCGAAGGCATGTGGAATTCAAAGTGGGGGATCAAGTTTAATTGCGGGTGTCCCCGATGAAAGGTGTGATGCGATTCGGGAAGAAAGGCAAACTTGCGCGAAGATATGTAGGTCCTTTTTCCATTACTGAAAGGATAGGCCCTATAGCATATCGGCTTTCCTTATCGAAACACCTACAATGAATTCACGATGTATTCCATGTTTCATCTTTAAATATGTATAAAAGATGAGAGGGAGCTCATTAACATATTCCATTGGACGATATTGAGTTGGAGCTCGACATTTCATATGACGAACAGTCGGTTGCTATATTAGACCACAGTGAGCGTAGACTAAGGTCAAAGGTGGTGCCCTTGGTCCGAGTCCAATGGAGACACCACAATACCGAGGAATCAACTTGGGAACGAGAGGATGATACTCGAGAAAAGTATCCAAACCACTTTTTACTAGGTACATTCGAATTTCGGGGACGAAATTTCCTTGTGTGGGGGGGGGGGGGGGGGGGGAGGGGGGGAGTATGTAATACCCCTTACTTTTGATTATTTATTTTTATATTAAATTTCGTGTGGGTTAGTTATTTAAAATAAATGAAAATAGAAGTAAATATTAGTTTTTATTATTTAAGAGTTAATATTTATGAGTATTGCACATTTACTTTTACGTGAATGTAAATAACATAATATTATGTTACGTTGCGTCATTGCGCTTTAAAATGACGGTTATGTTTTATATCCCAATTGGATTATTTTTACAAAGGTAATATGATGTTGTGATGGGAAATTATTTACATTATCTCGGATGTCAGTTTAGAGGGCACGGTTAGTCCAGGAAAGGTCGAGATAATCAAAATAAGTGTCGTGGGTGTTTTTGGGTTCTGGGGTACTTTTGGCTAGTTATGACTTAAATATGAAGTTATGAGACATTTTAAGTATGTAGTAGCATTTAATGTTGGAATTATGTGTATTTGAGCTATTTTGGGTATTTAGTCTAGTAAGAGCAATTAAAGATCATTTGTGTTTAACCTAGAAAGAAAGAGACATGAGAAGGGCTTGAGAGAAAGAAGAGAGAAGAGAGAAACTAATGATTTGAGCTTGGAATCGCATCAACAAGAAGAAACCCGGTACTTAAATGTTGAGGTAAGTGATTAAACTTGCAAAATTTATGATTGTGTTTGATGAATTTGTAAATGTTTAGTGTTCTTGAGTTTAAACCATTTAGGAACTTTAGTGATTTTGTTGTTTAAATCCTCATGTATATGATATAGATATAATTGGAGTGGTTTATATTAGTAGGTTATGATGTGGGAGTGAGTTATGGATGATTTTAGTTGATGATAGTTGGTTTATAAGGAAGAAGAAGTAGTTAGGGGATTTAGATTTTCATATAAACCAGTAGCCATAACTGAGTTGTTTGACCCGGGCAAATCGATTCGCTAAAATGATAGGCTACAGGTATGAGGTAGAGAATCGATTCGGGATAGGGCGAATAGATTCTCCAAATTATCATATTTACATAAACTTTATTTCTCACGAAGGAATCGATTTTCTTTCTGATGAATCGCTTCGCTTCAAGGGAGAATCGATTCAGCCAAAGGCAAATCGATTCAAAAATCTTGTTGTTTTAAAGGATTTTCCCAACAGTACTTCAACTCCTTTTCTCTTGGGTTTAAAGATGACGAACCTTCTTATATGATGTGTTATAGATGTATATGATCTTGTATAAGGAGATTGATACCCGAGGATAGTTAGGGGCATCCAGGCCTATTTTGGGGATTAAATACGAGAGTATAATACCTCATTTTGTTAATTAAATGATTGTAGGACTGGTGTAGAGTCGGAGTATCTCATTTTTGTCTTTTGGGGGCTAGTATACAAGTGTTTATACCTTATATCCTTAATTATATATATATATATATATATATATATATATATATATATATATATATATATATATATATGCTTTGGAATATAAGAATTTTGTATGTAATTAAGATATATCTTGTGGTTATGGTATATATTCACATAACCCTCAAAATGCTATCATAAGGGAAGATATGCGAAAGAGGTGAATCCCCCTAGCTAGTGAATGCAGAGAGAGTATGGTCCTCAGGCCATAGCACCAGTTCTTACATTATGTGATTGTTTTATTTGAAGTGAAGTAATTCCAGGTATGGTTACGCCTCACTATCGAAGGTATATGGTCGCTTACCATGCGTTATGATTTAGGATTTACCGAATGGCGAGATATCGACTGTGTGTACCTAGGTGGTCATGAAAATAGGCCCACGAAGATGATATCAATTATAGAACGCATCCAGTGGGGTAATTCTCGGAAGGATGGTCTTAGAACTGTCATTGCATGAATATAATTGTTCTCACCAAAATTGTGTTTTAACACAAAGGATTAAATGGAATTGCGAACCAACTCTAATTATATGTGATCCTCTAGGCTTAAATGACTTGCGAGGATAAATAAATGAGAAATTGGTAAACTAGGTATATTGTATATAGTTAAGGTTATGCGAATAAGCTCATTGGGTGTTAGTTAGGTTATCCTTTTTAGTAGTCGGGTAGCTTAACTTAAATAAAATGTACGCATTAGAGTGTGGACTTTAGTAGAGGGGTGAATTTAATGTCTTAAGTGAAGAGCGAGCCTAACCCGTTAATGAAATCTTGCTTTCACACTTTTATGCATCTTATTCACTTATAATTCATATCAAACCGGGCCTTAACCCGTTTATATTTTGTTCTCCTTGTGTGGTTCTTATTTTTGTTCAGGTACTCCATCGCAACGGTGTCGGTTCTGACCTTCCCTTCCAGGGTTAAAGGAGCTACAACATTTTGCGGATGTTATAGGATTTTTGTACTAGACGCATCAATTTCTTTTTGGACATTCTAGTTAGGATTCCTCAGTTATATTAGGTCGTGTTGCCCTAGTTTATTACTCATAACTACATGTATACTTGGTCTGACCTTGTTGTATCAGTCTGTTAACCGACAGTTTGTTCGATTATGTTTCGTAGTAATGCTATCAAACTGTTATCTTTATATATTAACCTTTTTGTTATGTTAAGTGGCTGACTGAAATTGTTTTTATAAATATAAAACATATTTGACATCCATTTTTAAAATGTTGGGCGGTTGTCTCGTATTATTTTTTTCGATAGTGATGCTAAGAATGAACCATTTGAGATTCATGTTTTTATTGGAGTAGCGGGCTTGCCTCCTCTTATTTTAATAAGCGGGATGCCGTAATAAGGTGGGCCTGTTAGAACTGTAGAATCGAGTGGGAAAGAGAATGGAGAACCAGTTGTCGTCTTATAGGTTGATGACTGAAAATAACCTTGTTCCTAACATTCTAGAAAACCCTCAGGAGAAACAATGGACAAAATAACTTGTAATTATCCATAGCTGGGAAGCGCAATGCCTGAAGCTATCGAAGCAGGGTAACAATTGAGATATTAGCCAATGCCTCTTGAGTATTGAGTTGGAACAAAGCAGGGCATGTAGTGTAAATATGGTCATTATTGTCCTCCAACTCACATAAGGATCATAATGGGAAAGGAAGTTTATGATAATATAAGAGTCAGTTCGCTATGGGCAAAGCCTTATGAAACAAAAACCATAGGAAAATATGGATCTTCGGGGAGAGATGACTCTTCCACAGCCAATGCCATGGTAGGGTCGAATAATGTTCTGCATACAGTGGAGAAGTAAGACAATGATATGTAGATTTGATTATGAAGTCCCCCCTCATTCTTGGCCACCAATACAGGGATAGTTGTAGCACGGATTGGAATAAAAATGGATTAAATATATGGTAATAAATCCCGAGGCATCCACAGTGCCAAACAAGGGAAATTCCACTGATTATTACTAACAAACCTGTTGAGAGGAGCATCGAGCACAGCCGTAGGTAAAAATTACAATCTCCGACTCAGAGTTCCTATAACACCCATATGTGATGTCCAAAAGAAAACTTGCCTAGACCAAAACTTGCATGGACCAATGTGCCATTTAATACCCTATCGGAATAAGGGCAGCAGTTTCGAGGTCTTAGTCCAGAACTAAGAGCCTCAGGCATGCCTTGGAGCCGTTAGCTGGGTAGTTTGGGGGAAATATTTCTACTATATAACTTAATGCCAAAGGTTCTCTGGTTGAGAAAAGATCTTCCAAAGAAGTTTGAACATACACGTAGTATTTAACGTGTGAAGATTTTTAATCCCCCGGCCTCTAAGTCTCTTAGATAGATTAATCGTTGACCATGGAACGATTGGCATTTTATTGGACAAGCGGGATGCATTCCTGAGGAAATCCATGATCTTTCGCGTTAAATACTTAAGAATAAGAGTAAGAAGTGGATATGCGTACATAAAATATGAGGGCATGGTTATACATACAACATTTATGAGTGTTGCCCAACCAGCATATGATAAAAAATTATTATATCATACTTAAAGCCGACATTCAAGGCTATCAATCAGGTCCAAGAATAGCTGGTGAGTGACTCATCCCGTAATAAGCGGGAGTACAAAACAGTTATCTTGCACATGGCACCGATGAAACCCAAGCTTACACATTGTATTCTCACTAACAACATATGCGGTGGAGGGGACAAAAGTAATTGTGGATTTATCACTATTAACTGTCTGGCCCGAGAAAATCCCAAACTTAGTGAGTATTGACTTAAACCTAGTTAGAGTAACGGGCGTAGGTTGAGGGAAAAAAATGCAGTCATCTGCAAAAGCCAGGGTGAGGATCTTAGGGCATTTCAGGGAAGTCTTAAGTGCAGTCATGTGTTTCAGAAAGCACTCTCGCTCAACTTTATGTAGAAATACATCAACAGCCATAATGAATAAATAAGGGGAGAGCGGGTCCCCTCGTCGAATGCCCTTGGAAGCGTAAAAGGTATCGCCAAACTGGCCGTTAATCAACGTGTTAAGCGACGTCGTCAAGACACATTCCATAATATTAGGGCCTTTAGTCTTCTATAGTTCAAGGAGGAAATAGCCTAATAAATGTAACATTTTCTTTATACCATGCAGATATATAATGTAAAAGTCTATTTTTTATTTAAAAAAGTGGTGATTACAAATACTTATACCTTTTCAAATGTTTAGAGAGCAAGTATCTTAATATAATTATTCTATTTATTTATTTCTACCTTTAAAAATGTTAGGAAACGAAAAGTGGTGAGGAAAATTCACAAACAATTAAGGGTCATTTGGGGGTTGCATTTGCTATACTTTATTATTTGTGGGCTACATTTGTTTTTCATATTAATATTTTTTAGGATTTATACTAATGGGAAAATATCCACTGCAGACTCTACTATGGATTGTACGGGCTTGGCCAAAACAACATCATTTTGGACCAAAATGTGTATTTCTTGTAAAACAAATTAAGAAAAAAGTGTTGATTTTGGTAAAAAAAAAATTGGAAATGATCTTTCATAGTGAGGATTCATATATAACAAAAAAATTCAACCAAGAAATGGTACAATGATTATCAAAAAAATTATCTAAAAAAATGCTTCAATTTTTTCGGATAATTTTTTTGATAATCATTGTGGAACAAATTTATACAATAGTTTGCGTGACGTCACGAATGCGAGTGTATTTTTCTCCTAATTATTCGAATTTTCTAAATTTATATAAAAATTATGGTTGTTAAAATTATTTAACTAATAAATTAAATGTTAAAATACATTTCATGGGATCTCATTCTTTATTGGGTCGTTTTTATGTTAGGAAAAAGAAATTAAATTTATTGTTGTGGCGTGATGTGATGCTTTTTGATTGAGTCATGTCATGTCGCATTTTATTTGGATCATTTTCTTATAGGTACTATAAATATGGGTTATGTTGTGCCATGTCATTTTGCCCTTTATTTGAACCTTATACGTGTTAGGAAGAAAAATAAAATTCCATGTCCTGTCACTTTTTTTAACTGTGAACTTTTAATTTGGGACATCACAAAATAAAAAATAAGACTTACTTAAACGAAATTTTGATTAAAAAAAGGAACAATTGATATATATTTTAACAAGAATTTTTTATTTACTTTTGTGACACTATTATTTTTTTTACATTTATCATTTAAAATAAATAAATTTAGGTTTAATAATGAATCATTTTGGAGGTCTTATAATGTTATATATAAAAAATATTGGGGCACTAAAAATATAATCAAATATGATGGCATTTGTGGCCACCCTAAAAATGTTTGGCTCGTATTGTGATTTTTATTTATTTTTATTGTATCTTTAGGCTCCATTTTATTTTCCCAAAATTATAAATTGGTTCATTAATAAATTTGTCCATTTACAAATTGACCTATTAATTGTGTTCGATTTCATTAATGAAATGATTCATCAATTGACCCATTTTAACGCATGTGTAAAATTTAAAATTTGATCATCTCACAAAAAACGTGAAATGCATTCATTTGAAATAGGACTCACATAAAGTGAATGCTCATCTCTCTTTCCCTCTCCCTCCCCCTCTTAATTTATTTTTTATCTCTTTTTTTCTCATAGAACCTTAATATCAATTTCAGAGTCTAAAACATTGCGTAAAATTTAATTTAAACTCATTTCAAATTCACATTGAATTTAGAATGAAATGATTTACCTAATCAAATAATTTTCGCAACCAAAGAGCCCCTAATAGTTTGCATGGTGTAGAACAGTTATATACAAAAAAAAATGTGACATACAGTACCCTTTACAGCCTCCTTCAGGTTCACCAGTTAGAATTGTTCAAAAGCATAAAGATCTGAAAAGCACTGTTAATAGAGACATGAGAAGTATTTATTAGTTGTGAAACTATTTAAACAGATTAATTATAACGTGTGACAAAAATTGAGACCCATCACACATTATTTTCTTGTTGCTCAAATGGAAAAACAAAAAGTTACAACGGTACTGTACCATCATTGCAAACTGCAAAGTAATAGTAGATTTTTTATCCTTTTGAAATGTTCTAATAATATTAAATTGTACTTAGGATTTTTTCGCAACCCAAATTCTGAGTTTTGGAATTGAAATTGTGAACTTCAATTTCAATTCCATTGTTCGGTTAGGTAAAATGAATTTGGAAATATTCTGGGACGCTAATTCTAAGAATTCGAATTCAATAAATTGAATTCCGAGCAGAAGTATATAACTACAAAATCATCTTTTTATGAAAATGATTACAGACATATCGATACACACACATTGCACATAGAGTTTCACACTAACATTGCACATGCACACACTGCAGATATCATTACACACACACTGCACACAATTTCACGTGCACCCACTCAAACAACGCACACACTACACACTCAAACAACACATAATGTGCACTCACATTGCACGATGTTTCAAATGCACACACACTGCACATATCATTATGCACACACTGCACACGATTTCACATGCACACACGCTACACACTCAAACAACACGAATAATGTTATGTAGATTCCCGTTACATACCCTCATTTCATACCCTTATAACAGGAGAAAGTTCGTGGAACCCACTTCTTAAAAATCAGTCCAAAATTGAAAATAAGCTCAAAGGGACAAAAGAAGAAAAAAAAAAGTAAACTTAAATACTTTGAACACTTCTTTTTTTTTAATAAAAATTAAAAATTTATATTTTCAATAAAAAAAACTGGTTTTTTAATGTGTTTTTAACTTTTTATAACTGTTTTAAAAACAAAAAAAAAGGTTTACACAACCTTTACAACTGTTTACACAACCAAGGAACGATTGGTTTAGAATAGACAATTTTTCCAAAGGAGGCCAACTCTGAAAAAAAAACGTACCATTTCATCCAATTTTCTATCATGGATTTGGTTGTGTAAAGATGGAAAAAAGGTTCAGAATTTAAACTGACATTTTGAGAAAGGTTGTGATTAGCAAATATGGGAAAAAATAGGAGAGGATTCCAAAAAGTTGAGAATTTAGAATAATATATGGGGAATGTTTAAGGTCCAACTTCCAAGAGATATTTAAGAAGAGGAGACGAATCTAAGGTGAGATTTACAACACCATTTTGGATGAGCAAGTAGATATGGCATCATGATTCCTTCTCTTTATAAGAATTACTTTGGAACCCAATTTTTTGGAAGGAGTTCCAAGTTCTTAGGGCTCTTCTGGCCTGTGTTGGGGTTTGGCTCTTTGTTTCTTTGTTCTGTATACTCTTTCTGTACGGGTTCGTGCCCCCTCAGGCGGGTTTGTTTTCAATGCATCATTTACTTATAAAAAAAGAAATGATGGAAATTAGGGTCGATGGTTACTTTTTTGACAAGCTAAATTCGTTGGAATCAAGGGGAGGATAGGTGAGGTGGAAGGCTGAAAAGAATGGACACTTAACCAAAAAAAATGCTTATATACCTGTTGGTTAGAAGAGAAAATTTTTACTTTATGTGGGAGGAAATTTGGAGAACAAGCGCTTAAAATAAAGTAGATTGGAGGCAATTAATGAGATGACTAATGAATCAAACACCACCAAGTAGATCCAAAGAAGAGGGAAAAGAACACGAAACACATTCTGAACTTTTATTAACAATCAAAGAATAGTAACCTCTTTATAACATCACCTATTTACACTAGAAGTAATCCTACTAGAAATAGGAAAGCATTAAAAGACTAAAAGGCCCTCCACCTACTCTAATATTTTCAAGAGAGAACTTCAGCCTTTTTTATTTCACTTAATACTAAAAATTAATGAAACTAAGATATGAACACAAATTCCAAGTCATTGTCCCCTTCTTTGAAAGAGTTCGTCCTCAAAATCAAAAGACGATACTGAAGTTTTGGGAAGCGCAAATAGGAGCTTGGAAACGCTGGCATGCAATTTTCAAAAAATTAATAAGTTTTGGGAAACGCAAATAGTTAATTTTGGAATTATGGTTCAACATTTGGGTTAAGGTTTTTATGGGTTATGTAATGGTTGAGAAGAAGTAAAACATCCAATTTTGACAAAATTGGGGTTTGTTTGTTCCTCATTTCATCCCTTTGTTCTTTGATGTCAATCATCATGAAGGATATCGACTCACGTAGGGAAGCAATCTGATTTTCAAAATCAATGTCCTGATTCCTCTTCTTGGGAGACATTAATGGAGATGCAATTTTGTGTGTGTGGGGGGGGGGGGGGGAGGGGACCCAAAGGAGCTAGCTTTTATGCGAATTGGATCCAAAGAAGAGAGACAATAACATAAAACACAATATGAATTTTTATTAAGAATCAAAGAATAAGTGATCTCTTTGTAGCATCGCCTATTTATAATAGAGGTAATTCTACCCCAAATAGGAAAGCATAGAAAGACCAAAAGGCCCTTCACTTACTTTAAGATTTCCTAAAGAGGACTTCAACCTGTTTCATTACATTTAATACTAGAAATCAACAAAACTAAACAATAAATGCTGCTCTACATCAACTAAAGTGTGAAGAAGAAGAATATGTAGGTTAATTGATTTACTTGTGAGGTGTTGTACATACTATTGGACTGAATAAGTGTTCCAAATTCATATTCATTATTCATGAGTTCGCAATTTTCTTTTCATTTTTACGACAAAATATTAGAAGATGATATGATAAGAATGTATTCTTGATAATACCTCAACAAAACAATCGAGAAATCTAATTTCTAGAAAATTTTGACATTAATCAAATTCTACATCATAAAACGATGGTGGAGTGGGGTTTAGAAAGTTGACTAATAGATCCAAAATTTGATGGTTATCAAATAATATAGTGATCAATGAATACGACAGACACAATCGTACCTTTTTTGGCAATGTGAATATATTAAATCATAATGGAAAGAAAATGTAACTGTTCATATAAGTGATGTAGCATGACATAAGATATTAGTTAGCATGGTCAGTGTAACCTTAATCTGATATAAATAATAATTGCAAGCATGTTCAGAGAATCATTGTGACTTGTGATTATGTATTCATTTAATATGCCTGCTCCCACTTAAAATTATAACAAACTAATGAGAGGAGAGGATTGGGTGTGGTAAGTCCCACGTAGCGTACGTGTCACAATTTAAACAATTTCAAGAAAAAATAACTTTCGATTAACATGCCAGTATCACGATAAGACGGAAACGATTACCTCCAAAAAATTTGGAATACTACAGCGAACAACATTCCGGAGATATCCTACTCCACTTTTACTGTCGCATTCAAATTTTTCTTTAAACATGCCAGTATCACGATAATAAGAAAACGATTACCTCTAATTAATGAACATGTAAATCTAGGGGTTATCTCTAAATAATTATCTTTGGGGGTGGGGGTGGGGGTGGGATATAAAGTTAAAAAAACCGAAGAATAAATAACCCAGCATACATGTTAGTTCTTCTAGTAGATAATTGGGGAAAAAGAACGCATGAAACAGAAAAATCAGTCTACGTAACACTCTAAATGAAAGCAAATGAAATTCTGTGAAGAATACTACTAGGAATCTATGGTTGAAGAAAGTGAAGGGAAGACAAATACGAGACGAGTTAGTAACATCTAAATGACATTGTTTCAGTTAGGAAAGTACATAAAAGGAAACGAAATAAGCTTAAGCATCAAGAACGCCAATTAGTTAGAAGTTACCTAAGTCAGTTATAAATAGGGGTGTGCAAAAAAACTGCCTGACCCGAAAACCGAACCGAACCAAAACCGGCGAGGTTTTTTAGCCCGATTCGACCTACGGTTTACGGATATAAAAAACCGACTATGTCGGTTCCGTTGTTGGTTTATACGTGAAAAAACCGATTCAAACCGAACCGACCCGAAACCAATATACATATTAAAAACACCTAAATAACTTATATTTTTATATCCAAGAACAATTAACCACCTTCAAAAACCGACCCAAACCGAAAAACGCCCATAAAAAACCGACCCAAACATGAAACCGCCAAAAACCGACCCGAAACCGCTGTGAACCGAAATCGACGGTTTTTTTCATAGTCGGTTCAATTTCGATCTGACCTTTTCCAAAACTAAACCGATCGGTTCAGTTTGAATTAGGGTCCAAAATTGACCCGAATCGACCCGTGAACACCCTTAGTTATAAGAAGTTAGTCAACTATTCGGTCAGAAACTACTGTTTCACCAGTTGTAGCGACCTATCATTGATGATCCATAATGGTATAATCAGTTGAGATGTATATCAAGTGAAATTGAGAAAATGTGCAAGGGAGAGGAGTTAGGTCCTACACAAAATATGGGTTTTAAGGAAATCACATTCTTATACTATATACTTTGTTCATGTTGTGGAAGACCATATCCATAGTAAACATATTTTCATCCCTCTTCTTCAAATATACAGTTCATGTTTTTGTTTCTATCTGTTTTAAGTCAATCCAATTCATCTGTGTCGCTTAAACAATCTTCAAGTCATTGGCTAAAATGGCTTTTAACCCATTTTGTTGAAACTCCAAGCCATTGGGCAAATTGGATTTTAACCATAGTTGCCAGGAATTCTACACTCCCATACGTAGGGCAATCCAGGATCGCACGACCCAAAACATATTTGTAATCATGATCTGTAAATTGGTGCTCCTAATTTTAGCAATAAATAATCATGATAACGGAATATTAGATTTCAACAGTGAAATGTATGGGGAAAATGGCTTCTAACTAAAAGGGTAGAATACGAAATTGCCACAGCTAAAGAGTGGCAAACCAACTAGGCCTACCCCACCGTACTGCGTATTAACTTAATCAAAATACCACATACTTGTACAACGTATCAAGCGACCCACATTTCAAATAACATTTGTTTTAACCATTGCTCAATTCAATCAATGGGTTATTTTTCCCATAATTTGCAAATTTCTTATTCGGGTGGGAGTTATATTGGTTCCGTAAAATTTACCCTTTTTTTTGTTAATTAATTTTTAGTGAATCAGTAATTCTGTATAATTTATAAAGTCGTCCAACAACCGAAATATCAGCGCTCTCACGAAATATCAAAACTAAGAACATGTTTTTCAACACTTAGAGATGTCTTAGTTGGCATCTTTAAACAAAACGCAAGCCCCCTCAAGGACACCAAATTCGTAGGGTAACTAAAATCAACCACCAATTACACTATATCCAATGGATTAAGAAAAATTATTAGTCAATAAAGGTGCCACATCATCTTCTAATTATTTAATTAGAGGACTGCCAAAGTTGGCAACATCCACCTTCATGATGGCATCTTTCTTTCCAAGAGTAAAAGTTGAATAATAAAAAAAAACCATTGTTAATACCAAAATTGACATGCCGACGTGGATTAATCACAAGAAGACATGTGTCAGTTTACGTGGCACCTACGGATATTTTTGCAATCACTTTGGCAACGAGGAACTCTGATTCCCCAATCAACTCCGACGCTCCGAGTAATAGGTTTCCTCCGAGGAACTCCATTGCTCCGAGGAACTTATGACTGCCGAGCAACTAAGGCGGTCCGAGCTGCACCTCGAACAAAGCATTAATTGCAAGATAACCAACAGATCGACTATTCATTGAATGCTAATCATTATCATACAGATGTATACGCTCAAGGGGCATTAATGACGTACCCTTTCACATGTACAGCCTAAGGGCTATAAATACATTGTATCATCCTCATTGTAGGGGAACCGGAATTTCTTGACAAATACTGTAATCGATAATTCCCAAACACTCAGCAATAACAGAAACAGTGAACGTAGGCCATTCTTATAAGGCTGAACCACTTTAAAAATTCTTTGTCTCATTTAAATTTATCTGTGATTAAATAATTAGATACAATATAATTTTTTTACATTAACAGATTGGCGCCGTCTGTGGGAAATGACTGTTAATATCGTTTTTCACCAAAAATAATTCCTCACCAATGGCTGATAATCCTGAATCCAGCAATTGAAACGCCGAAAACCCTCCAAATCCATCTGCTCCTTCAAACATTCCAGATCTGGCTAGAATCATGACAAATCTGGCCCAGGGCCAGACCGCCATGCAAGAAACTATGCGTCAACTCATACAAACCCTTCATGGCGATGCACCAGCCTATTCAGGACAACGTAATGATCAAAGAAACACCCTTTTGTTTCCTTCGCATACAGGGCATACAGCTTCATATCGTAATGAGGAATCTGATGATTTCTCTTATCAACATGGGCGAACTTCAGTACGTGCCACAGATACTGAACAACGTATCACTCTCTCTCCAGAGAGGACCAGTGCCCTGGAAAGATTAAGCAGGGTGTCTCCTTTCAGTCGATTAGGCCCTAGGAGGAACAAAAGTCCTCTTAAAACTGCATCGAAGAGTTTTCGACAACCATCAGATTTAAGAGAAGGATCAGCGTAATCGCGACCAACTGATCGTCAAGATAGATCCCAGGAAGCAAGGTTCTAAAAAACGCGGGGCGTGATTGAGGCGTGGAGGCCAAGCCTTAAGCCTTAGAAGCCTAGGCGGGCCTAGACGTAAAAAGGCGTGAAAAGGCGTTTAGGCCTTCTTAATATATTTTAATATTTTTTAACCATAACAAGGCTATTAAAATACAAAAATTGCATATATCATAAAAATATGTCAGAATATATGCAAATTAAATTACTATTTTATTATTTTGGATGAGATAATGGTCCGGTTTGTAAAGAAATTCTTTAAAAGGCGACATCGTTTCACTAAAGCATTGTTGTTTTTAGAAAAAAAGTGTGCCTTAAGGGTTTTACCAAGAATAAGGCGTGAAAAGCGTAAGGCGAGGCGTTTCTCCCAAGCCTTCAGCCTAGGCGGAGCCTAGGCGGGTTTTTTAGAACAGTGCCAGGAAGACACATCAACTCGATCAATTGCTTGAACCAACAGGCTCGAGGAAGGAAATGACGCATGGAAAGGCTCTATTCAGAGGCTGGAAGATAGATTTGGAGAAATGGCTAAGGAGAAGAACCATCTACACGAACTTTTGTTCAAGGGACACCTTTTGTCCAGGCCATTATGGATTTTCCCACACCGTCAAAGTTCAAAGCACCTTTAGTGACCCCCAAATATGATGGAAAGACAGATCTTGTTCTTCATATAGAGCAGTATCATGCTGCAGCCGATATCTACGTTGTCCTCGACGAGATGAGATGCAGAGCATTCTCGAGAACTCTTACTGGATCTGCTCAGATATGGTACAATAATCTTTCTTGGGGTAAGATTTCAACTGGCCGAGTTATTCATTGGGAATTTCTATTTTGGGGCAAAGCCAGTAAAATGAGTAGCGCATGTGTTGAGTGTTAGACAAAAAGCTAGTGAGAGTACTAGAGACTACATAACTCGTTTTAATAACGAGAAACTCGAAGTCATAGATTATGAAGAAAAGACAACGATCACCGCCTTGATGAGTGGGTTGTTGCCCAATAAGTTGTATTACACTTTGGCCAAAGATCCACCCATAACCATGTCAGAATTGATGGTAAAAGCGTCCAAAATCATGAATGTCGAGGAGGCTATGGTTGCGAAGAAGAATATAGATAAAGAAACCAAGGTGGAAGTCGACAAAGCTAAGAAGAAAGAGCATAAGGGCAATGGTGATGACAAACAATCCAAAAATAGGTCATCATGGGAAGTCTTGAAATTTTTTGATAATTATACTCCTTTGAAGATGGGTATTAACCACGTATTGGAAGAAATCAAGAATAATGAGGAGTTAAAATGGCCAAAGAAAATGAAGGCAGATCGTGACAGAAGGAATAGGGAAAAATATTGCGAGTTTCACAAAGATCATGGACATATGACTAAAAATTGCATAGCTCTCCAGAATGAGATCGAAACACTCATTAGACGAGGAAAACTATCAAAGTATGTTGATCGTAGAAATGAAAGAAGAAATGACGACTGAACAAGAGAGAGGTCTAGATATCCTCGTCGAGCAGAGGAGAACATGAAAAGAGATCATGAAGATGATACAGAAGATGACCCCGATCTCCCCAAAAGGCCAAGGAAACCAGAACGCGAGGTGTTTTTAATACATTTTGGGACATTTGATTGTAATGTTATTACAGGTGGAGATGCAGGAGGAGGTGATCTTACTGCAGAAAGAAAGGCATACCTTTGTGAGGCTCAAGCTTGCTCATATATTCAACGGATAAATTTGGTCGAGGAGGATCGACGGAGAAAGGTAAACAAAGAGAAGTTGGTCATTGGTTTTTCAAAGAACGACCTCGCAGGTGTCCTATATCCTCATGATGACCCATTGGTGATCAAAATGAGAATGAAAGAAGTGATGATTTCAAGAGTTTTGGTAGATAATGGTAGCTCGGTAGACATCATGTTCTACTCGTGTTTCGACAGTTTAAATCTAAAACTATCTCAATTGGAGCCTTATCATAGACCTCTCCTCGGTTTTGCTGGCGAGAAAGTTTTTCCACTTGGGACAATCAAGATGGATATAATCATTTGTACATGGCCTGCTTGTCGAATAGAAAGAATACGCTTCTTCGTGGTTGATAAGAATGTTCAGTAAGCCTATAACATCATCATGGGAAGGGTAGGATTGAAGAAGTTCAAAGAAGTCCCATCTACGGTACATCAGTGCCAAAATTTCCAACAAATTTTGGAGTAGGAATTGTGAAACGTGATCAAAAAGTAGCTTAGGAGTGCTATTATTCATCTGCCGAACAAGAAGAGCTAAAGGAATCGAGGAAAAAGACTACTACCTATCAAGTGGATGATGGTACAGAAATTGAAACGCAGGATCCCAGAGATGAATCTCAACTTGTAAAAGGTCAGGTGGTGGAATCTGCAGAAAATGTCATTCTGGACGACGAACACCCTGAACGAACAACACAAATAGGTTCGTCATTGTATGCCTCGCTAAAAAAGAAGTTGATAACTTTCCTAACAAGCAGAAAGAAAACTTTTGCATGGAGTCATGAAGATATGCCTGGAATAAACCCAAATTTCTTATGTCACGAGCTCAACGTAAATAAGGAGATCAAGCCAGTAAAGCAAAGGAGAAGAGTGTTCAGTCCCGAGAAGAATCAAGCTATACAAGAGGAGGTCAAAAAGCTCCAGAAAGCTTGCTTCATCAAAGATGTTAAATATCCAGACTGGTTAGCAAATGTGGTGATGGTAAAGAAGAAAAAAACAAATGGTGGATGTGTGTTGATTTTACCCATCTCAACAAAGCATGCCTAAAGGATAACTTTCCATTGCCCCGAATTGACCAACTGTGGATGCTACCTCGGGACACGAGCTACTCAGCTTCATGGACACTTATTCTGGTTACAACCAGATCAAAATGAAACCTAAAGACAGGGAGAGTACTTCTTTTAGTACCCCTAGGGGAACTTATTGTTATAATGTTATGCCTTTTGGTTTGAAAAATGTAGGTGCAACATATCAGCGGCTGATGAACAAGGTCTTTGCCGAAAAAAATTAGTTGTAATATGGAAGTCTATGTCGATGATATGTAGATAAAAAGTAAAAAAGCTGCTAATCATCTAGTTGACTTAGGTCAGACCTTTGATCAACTGGACAAATACCAAATGAAGCTGAACCCGACGAAGTGCATATTTGGAGTACGAAAAGGCATGTTTCTCAGGTATATTGTTAATTAACGAGGCATTGAAGCAAATCCAGAAAAGATCAAAGCTCTATTAGGGCTACGATCTCCAACGATGAAGAAAAAAGTGCAAAGTCTTACAGGACGAGTAGCATCACTCAACAGATTTGTATCGCGAGCAACAGATAGATGTCTCCCGTTCTTCAAAACACTTCGAAAAACTTTTGAGTGGAATGATGAATGTGAGAAGGCCTTTCAAGACTTGAAGAAGTATCTGGGAGCACGTCCGTTGTTTTCTAGGCCGGTGATGGGAGAAAAATTGTACTTGTATCTGGCAGTATCAGAAAATGCAATTAGCTCGACATTGATCAGAATGGAGAATGGAGTGCAAAAGCCAATTTACTACACAAGTAAGGCCTTCCGAGGACCAGAGATCAGGTATCCAAAGCTGGAAAAATTGGCACTAGCACTAATTGATGCGAGTAGGAGAATGAGGCCATACTTCCAGGCCCATACTATAGTCGTATATACTGACATTCCGTTGAGACAAGCCCTTCATAAACCAGAAAAATCAGGAAGACTGATGTACTGGGCAATAGAGCTCGGTGAATATTAAATAATTTATGAACCCAGGTCATCGCTCAAAGGGAAAGCATTAGCAGATTTCATAGCAGAGTTCACCTATCCTGATACCCCCGAGGAGCAAAAATAGCTCCCCGATCAACCTGTGGATGTTACAGGACCGAGAAACACTAGCTCAAACCAACTTAAGTTGGTAAAAGGGCAAGTGAATGTGACAGGATCATCAAATTCGAGCTCAGGCCAACTTAGGTTGGTAAAAGGGCAAGAAAATATGGTCGACGAAGAATAAGAAATATCAGGGGATGGTGAAAAGAAGAAACAAATATTTCATCGAGGAACTCTGTCAGACCAGAAATTAGAAGACGAGTTGCCTATATGGAAGTTATATGTAGATGGCTCATCTTGTACTATAGTTGTGGGGCAGGGATCGTTTTGAACAGCCCAGACGAAGTCGGCTTGGAATACGCGCTACGATTCCAATTCAAAGCTTCCAATAATGAGGCTGAGTATGAGGCCATGGTTGCAGGTCTTAATTTGGCAAAAACTATGGAGGCACAGTAGGTTATTGTCTTCAGTGATTCTCAATTAATTGTGAATCAAATGTTGGGAATATATGCAGCCAAAGGAGAATTAATGATCAAGTATCACGCAAAGGTGATGGAATTGGTATCAGAATTTGTAGTTATTCAGTTGATCAGAATACCAAGAATGGAGAATGCGAGAGTAGACACCCTAGCCCGATTAGCATCTGCTACTCGTACCGAGCTGCGAAGAACAAAACCAATTGAAGTGTTTGCAAGTCGAAGCATAGATGAATACCTGATGATGAATTTTACTACCCTTGATTTAGGACCATCTTGGATGGATCCCATCAGGGCGTATATTGAGGATGGAGAATTACCAATTGATAAGCTCGCTGCCAAAAAATTGAAGTTTAAAGCTGCTCGGTATGTATTGACTAATGGTATTTTGTACAGACGAGGAATTATGGCAGGATTACAAAGATGTGTACACCCCACCTAGGTGAAAGAATTGATTGAAGAAATACATAAAGGGTCCTGTGGAGCCCATGTAGCAGGTCGGACTCTTTTGCAAAGGGTAATGACGCAAGGATACTACTAGCCAACGATGAGGGCTGATTGTATAGCTTATGCTAAGAAATGTGACAAGTGCCAGTGTTTTTCCTCCATCCGAAGAACTCCACAAGAAATGTTGACACCTATCACTTCCCCTTGGCCATTCGCCAAGTGGGGAATAGATTTGGTCGGGCCACTACCAACGACCAGAGGAAGGTTCAAATATCTCGTCGTCGCAGTGGATTATTTTACTAAGTGGGTAGAAGCTGAACCTCTTGTCGACATGACTTACGAGAAGGTATATCAATTTGTCTGGAAAAATATAATTTGTTGATATGGTCTTCCCAATGCATTCATCACCGACCATGGAACGCAATTTGATAATGAGGAATTCACTGCATACTGCCACCAATCTAATATTTTGAAGCTCTATTCAGCACCAGGTCATCCCCAAAGCAATGGACAGACTGAAGTGACGAACAGGACACTGCTAAATGGATTGAAGAAAAGATTAAGTGAGGCAAAAGCAAACTGAATCAATGAGTTACAGTCAGTACTATAGGCTTATCGTACTACTCCCCGAGCAGCAACTGGAGAATCCCCATATATGCTGGCGTTTGGAAGTGAAGTTGTAATACCTACCGAGTTGGGTCTCCCAACACACAGAGTACTGAATTTCAACTCCCCAGTCAGCGACTTAATGAGAAGATTGAATCTGTACATGCTCGAGGAAGTTAGAGAAGAAGCGGCCATTAGGAATGTTGCTTACCAACAATGAACAACTTTGTTCTACAATAAGAGGGTGAAGAAGTGCGGCATAAAAGAAGGAGATTGTGTGCTAAAGAAAGTCATTCAGAAGCACAACAAATTGGAGGCAAACTGGCATAGACCATACCGATTTACAGAAGTTGTTCGACCAGGAACTTACCAAATAACAACTTTAGAAGGGGAAGAGTTTAAGAATGCATGGAATGCAAAACATTTGCCCAAATACTATCAGTGATGTAAAATCTTATGTAAAGCAGTTCCATCAGTATGAATAAAATGACGATATTTGCCAGTTTCTCTCCTTTTATTGAAAAAGTTTCAGGGAATACTAGTGCTACACACTACACTGCTAAGCAACATCAAAATATCCCTAAAAATGCCAATCGGTTTGGTTAGGGAACGACATTCCTAAAAATGCCAACTCCGGTTGGTTAGGAAACAAAATATCCCTAAAAATGCCAACTCCGGTTGTTTAGGAAAAAAAATATCCCTAAAAATGCCAACTCCGTTTGGTTAGGGAACGAAATTCCTAAAAATGCCAACTTAGGTTGGTTAGGAAACCATACTCCTAAAAATGCCAACTCGGTTTTGTTAGGAGGCAAAAAATATTCCTAAAAATGCCAACTTCGGTTTGTTAGAAAATCATACTCCTAAAAATGCCAGCTCGGTTTGGTTAGGAGGCAAAAATATTCCTAAAAATGCCAACTAAGGTTGGTTAAGAAGAAAAAATATTTTTCAAAAAAATTCCAAAGTTGGTCGGGAAAGAAAAATTCACCAATTTATATGGGTCGAGAATCAAAAGATGTTGACCATTGTTGGTCAGAAACATTTTACGAATATAGTAGAGACCAAATTAAATTTTTATTACTTGTGATTTTTAATTGGTCGAGAAGAAAAACATCATTATTTTTGGGCATCCAAATGATTACCACAAATTTAAGTTAGTCGATAACAAGTTTGAATCAACTACAGTTGGTCAATAAGATACATAATATTGTTATCTTTTTAACAGATATACATACACAAATGAAAAGTGTTTTATAACTATAAGGCAATGACAATCAACATTTGTAAACAGAATATATGTCTTTCATTAAGTCCAAAAATGAAGTACATTGATAATAAAATTATACTAACTATTACATCGAGATTCCTATTATATTGGTTTCTTACCTTGTGCTTTTGAAACAGGTTCCTCGCCAGCAGGATGATCCTCCAAGGAATAGGTAGAGTTGATGAAGTTAAGGTCTTGAAGCATCCTGATATTCATTACGGATGGTCTATCTAGTAGGTACTCGGGGCGAGATAACTCTGCATTGGAATTGAGATTATAATCACCAAGATACTTGGAAATCAAGCACCGAGGAATGGCCCGAGCAGGGATCCAGCTCATGTCAAGCTTGTAAGGTGGAACTGGTAGATTGAGTAGTCCAGGATTATGGTAATCCCATAAATAGTGACCTTGCTCCAATTGCAGTACACCCAGAGCGTTCAACCACCCCTGCTTGTAGCCTTCATTATTGGCGTTTTCAATACGAGCATCCAAATGGTAAAGGGTTCGTTGTAGCCTGCCATCCAGAATTCTTGGGGCTGCTTATGGAATTGATAAGTTAATCTTTCTAACTGCTCATGAAGGCTTCTGGAAAAAATTTCCTTATTCTCCAAGGAAGATTTCTGCACAGCAAGTTGCTCGTCCAAATTCTGGATTTTCTTAGACATTTCGGCCAATGCTTGATTTTTTGCCATCAACTGTAACGCTTGATTTTCCAACGTAGATTGAGTTCGAGCTTCTTCAATAGTAGGCAGAAGAACTCTTGGTCATCCTCGAAAATCTCTTGCTCGTCCCCGAGCAGGAGTAGAAGGACCATCTCTCCTCAAAGTCTCCAACTCATCTCGTAATTTAGCGTTTTCAACTTCCAAGAAGGAGAATCCCTCATCATTCACAGGGATCGAGGCATTTGAGGAGGAGGCAACAGACTTCAATATAGTTAGTTCCTTTTGCAGATTATTATTCTCTTGCTCCAACAGCTCAGCTATTTGCCTATGCTCCTCGACCTCTATTTTCAAAGTTTTCTCTCTCACTTTTGTAAGCAGCAAACATCTTGTCATGGCCCTTGTCAGCACTGAGTTGTTGATATTTCTTTTAATACCCCTCATGTAAAAGAGCTGAAGACTCTTTGTATTGTTGTTGAAGTTCATCAAGAGTGCCTTGTAAGTCTTCAATCATTTCATAATAAGCCACATTATTGGCTACGACACGATCAAGCAGACACTTCAGATATTGATAAGCCTCAATGGCCCGCTCTGAAGCATCTGGGCCAAGGATGTCAACAATTTGGGATTCATCCAAATCAGTGTGACCAGCCTTAAAGTATTCATTGCATTACCTCAGTAGTTTTGTATCATTAGCAGACAACAACTTCATTCTGGCCACAAATTAGTAAAAGAGGAGAAGGCAAGAATTAATAAGAAAGCAAACAGAGTATGAAGGAAAGAATCAACAACATGTATGATTAAAAGTGCAAGTTTTATTACATCGTGGAAAAGGAGTACAAAGTTCAAAGTTACATGGGCCAAAAGAAAATAAAAGAAAGATACAATAGCGAATAACTTTACACCTTTTCCTTGTCTCCCAAAACTTTCTCGGGAGCCTGGGATGAGGAGCTAGGTTGCTCGGCATGAATAGAAAGTTGCTCGGAAAGTGCAGGAGGTTTCTCAGATGTGGCAGGCAGAAGTGGAAGCTGCTCGTTGGTTGGCTGGATAACTTGGTGGGCAGGGATTTGATCACCCACAACCATGGAAGACTCTTTAGAGGCAGCTTCATCCTCTACTTCTTCCTTGGGAGTTGGAGGGGGACCAGGAATATGTCGCTGGAATAGGTGAGAACCTTCATCAACTTTCAACTCCTATAGAGAAGCAACCCAGCCATCTCTGAAATATTTGTGACTGTCGTACTCTACTTGCGACATCATTGCAGCCACTCCTTTATTCCATCCCTTGTCCCAGCCAACGCTGAAAGACTTCTTCACAGCTAATTTTCTTTTTGCTTTCTCCCAGAATAGCTTCTCGGACAGAAGTTCCTCGGCAGCTTTCAGCTTATTCTCAGCCTCCTCTTTTTGGCAACTTACTTCGCGGAGCTGGATTAATTCCTCCTCAGCAACTTTGAGCTTTTCCTCAAGCTCTTCAGCATTTTTGAGCTTCTCGTCGAGCTCCTTATTCTTCTCTTCTAAATCCTTTACTTTTTTCTCCAACCCATTGGAGACTTCAACAATCTGAGCCTTCTCTTCCTCGATCGAGGAGAGTTTCTTCTCCCAGGCAGTTGTATCCTCCTCATATTTCTGACGGGAGTCCTTCAAAGATTGGGTCAAACCCACTAAAGCTTCCTCCACACCAGACGAGGAGCTAGAAGCTTTGATAGCTTCGTCTTTCTTCACAATTGTATTAAAACAGCTCACTAACTGGAAAAAGGAAATAACTATAAGTCAGTACAGAGACAGATACACCAAGGGAAAGATAAAAAGATTCAAAACAAGAAAAACTTACTGAAGCAATATGGCGAGTAGCCAAAGAGGTGAGCATATCCCGAGAAAGGTTTTCTTCAAGACCTTGGATCTCGGGGATAATCCAAGTCTTCACCAAGCTCATGGCAGAGCTCAGGGGAATAAAGGTAGGAACACTAGTACCACTAACTAGGGGCTGGGAAATGGTTTCAGCCAAATTGACCGCGGAGCTTTTCTTCAGCCCCCTCGGGGGCAAAGGAACAGTTTCAACCAAGGAGGAACTCTTGGTCGGTGATATGACAATCACCTCTGTTGAAGCATCATTCTTGCTCGGAGCCACTGGGGGCTTGTCAGCAGTCTTCTTGGTTGCAACAGAAGGAGGAGCATCAATTTTCTTTGTCCCCTCTGGGACATCATATTTACTTCTTTTTGCCTCCCCAGCACCAGAGGCAGATTTCTCGAAAATAGAAAGAACCCTTCTCTTACCCATCTTTTGACTCAGGGGAATGTGTGATTCAAGAGAAGAATCTTCAGGAACTGGCATCGGTTCAATATTGCTCATCACCGGATGAGCAGTAAAAGAAGATATGTAGCTCTTATACTGCAGCAAGTATGAGGCAGACCTAATATGCTCGTCGGCAACAGTCTGATGCAAGCTCCAGATAAGTTTTAAGTGTTTTAAGTTAACTTTTGTCTCCTTTGGAGCTTTCTCTTACTATCAACTGCAAATAAATAAACATTGAAATATCAGTCACACACTTTATCAAACATACTGAAAGCATAATTTCAGAAATAAAATAAAATCAAAATAACCTATCCCATTGCCATAGGGATGGCATCTGGGACCCTGATATACTTCATCTCCAGTTAAAGGAGCATGTTGCCAATTTTTTATAACAACCCCATGCTCGAAATAGTCCCTATTGGCATTTGGGAGATTGACCACTAAAGCCGTATTTAAAAATCTAGTTTTTAAATAAAAAGTATTATCCCCAATTGCCCATCTATAACAAAACATGATTTTTAGAATTCCTATGCGAGTTCTATGAATTTGATTTAGCCTAAGCACCCCATTAATTATTCTCCATGTATTGGGGGCTATTCTTGCAGGAACAACGTCAAAATATTTACAAAATTCCATACATAAAGGATTTGGTGGAAAAGAAAATCCACACTCAGCAACAAAAAGACTGGGGAACCAATGTCCCTCAGCCAAGTGAAAATAATCTGAAGGCTCAGAAAGTTCCACCAGAATTACCCAATAAGCGATAGAAAAATCAGAATGGAACTTATCAAGAGATTCAATAAGCTAAACCATGGTGAATAAAGGAAATGAACAAGAAGGAAGAAGATCTTACAGGAAAAGAGTGGATCTGTTGACAACGAACGATGGAAAGGATGAACGCACAAGAGAGAGAGAGACAATGGAAAACTCAAAGACAGAAATTTGAAAAAGTAGAAGACGATGGGATTGTCTGCGCCGCTTAAATACCATACCTTGGGAAATGGTAAAGTTAATGATTACAAAAAGAGATGATTACGCCACCGGCGGCTAAAAAGATAAAAAAGACGCGGGAACCAAAATGGTCATAGAAATTCAAAAAGATTGATTCTACGAATCTGGAAGGAGAAGTAAATACAAAAGAAAATGCTCCTAAATTGTGGTATGATCATTTAAAATTACAACACACCAAGAAATAATGTCCCACACTCCTCAAATCTCGAACTGTGAAACATTGGGGGCTTCTGTTAATACCAAAATTGACATGCCGACGCGGATTAATCACAAGAAGACACGTGTCAGTTTATGTGGCACCTACAGATATTTCTGCAATCACTTTGGCAATGAGGAACTCTGATTCCCCGATCAACTCAGACGCTCCGAGTAACAGGTGTCCTCCGAGGAACGCCATTGCTCCGAGGAACTTATGACTGCCGAGCAACTAAGGCGGTCCGAGCTGCACCTCGAACAGAGCATTAATTGCAAGATAACCAACAGATCGACTATACATTGAATTATAATCATTATCATACAGATGTATACGCTCAAGGGGCATTAATGACTTACCCTTTCACATGTACAGCCTAAGGGCTATAAATACATTGTATCATCCTCATTGTAAGGGAACCAAAATTTCTTGATAAATACTGTAATCGAGAATTCCCAAACACTCAGCAATAATAGAAACAGTGGACGTAGGCCATTCTTATAAGGCTGAACCACTTTAAAAATTCTTTGTCTCATTTAAATTTATCTGTGATTAAATAATTAGATACAATCTAATTTTTTACATCAACAACCATTAATGTCTACTTCTATCCCACATCGATCTCCCAATATTTACCTGCATCTTTGTATTTACTTTAACTCTGCACCTTTTCTCATACTGTTCCCTCCCCGTAACAACAGATAAAAATAGTAGAGCTCATCCACCATGATAAATTGTTCATGAAGTAAAGGCCATTGTTGCAACGTGTCGAAATATTTACATGGGTATATCAAAATTTTGCGGTGGTTTAGGCAGAGTTAAAGTCGGAGAAAGCACAGATCATGAGGGGAGGTTGTTGCGGAGTAATTGAGGGCAGTGTGAGGTGTGTGGCCTACTGGTTTGATTATTGATTAAAGGTTGTTAACTTTGATTATTAAAAGGTTATTTTGTTTATGGGGCCTTTAGTGTTAAACCCCTCACCCTCAACGATTTTAACAATCTGAGAAATTTAGTTTGCAGTCTTAAATTTCAATATGACACAATGTTGTCCCTATTGCCATATGATTACATGGTTATATAACAATGCAATCGTGTTATATTACTATATAGGACTGTCATGTTATATATATATATATATATATATATATATATATAACACAAAACATGTCATATTATGTACACAAACACTTGAAAATTGTTTAGCTGCACACAACCTATATGGATAAACCCTAGGAGGGATAAAAGGCACACTTAAAATCTTCTCCCAACCCTAACCTCCTCAAGAGAACCAAAACCTAAAACTAACTAAAAGAAAAGATATCTTACAAAACAGACCTGAATTTGTTTATATATTAAGTTGAAAAAGAAATAAAGAAAAAAGAAATAAAAAGGAAAGAAGCCCTAGAAAATTGGTAGGACCGATCAACGGCGACCACGAGGTTGGTCGACCGGGGGATAAGTTTGAAGTCCCCTATTTTTCTCGTAGGTTAAACTTTGATTTATCGGTTTATTGGGGTCCCAAGGTCGGTCGACTAGTCCCCTATTTTGAGTAGCGCTTGGTCCGTCACGAGGAGAAATGTCCTTTACGAAAATGACTATAACCTCTTCATTTGAACTCAAACGACATGTCATTTGCGGCCGCATAAAGCTAACTCAACGAACTATACTTCTATGGAATCCCACTGAGCTGAAGATGAAGTTTGAAATGTTTAAAATGCCTTTTAAGTTGAGTTCGATGATGAAACTTCTCTGAAATGCAACCATCATCACTTTAAGCATTCTAATACCTACAAAAGCTCAATTAAGCCCTGCAAAGCATGCGCGCGCGTGCACAAACACACACAGATATATATATATATATATATATATCCAAACTGAGGTTGTCAGGTTAACGAGCATAAATTTAAGCATAAGGAACAGAAAAACTGCAAGAACGCAAAAAGATAGCTGGCGTGAAAATGCAATATTCGTGACTAATTAGTTTTCCTTCAGCTTGCCGACCAAGGTGTATTGGTTCTTGTAGGCCTTATTTATTTTTCATAAAGCCCTACGGGCAGTCAAAAATGATCGACGAGCTTGTACGCTAGCATATCGCCCAAGCACGTTGTCTAAGATGCTGTAAGAAGGGATATCCTCAACATTAGTCTATAATATCAAGGTAGAACAAGCATTAATTTATTAGAAATGCATAAATTGGCGTACTCAGAGAAATAAAAATATGGTTATCATTAATAATAAAACATAGGTAGATCCATTACATTCCAGGTCCAAGAGAAAATAAAAACTTGTATAATATACAAGAAAAAAGAGAAAAACCCTAAAGACTACGGGCTTCATTTCTTCACTTTATCATCCGCCTCAAATCCCTTCTCCTTGGTCACAACCTCCTTTGCTTGGTAGGTTTGATGACCAGTGGAAGGATTTTCATCGACCAAAGGAGAAACCTGAATGGTGCTGAAGAAACAACTCAGACTCAATAGAGACTCCCATTTTTGCCAATGCTTATTACCAATCGTTTTTAAAGCTCACCTTTCTAGCATATACAATCTGGATCATGGTATCAGCATACACCTCGTCTCACCCATGATCAAATATAACAATCTTAACAAGAGGAATTTAGGCCACATTATGTAGTCAATTGAGAATTCTAATTTGAAGGCGAGTTTTCTTCACATTGAGAAAATATTCTCGATATTTAGTGAGGCCATGGCATCGATGGTTGAATTCTTCTCTTTTTATGTCCCTTCACGGATTTGGCTAGGGTCACTTCTACTTTTTGAAGGGCATCAGTCAATTCTTCATTTAATCAAGTTTGGTCAACGCGACCATCCAAATTACTAGTAAACTCTTCCATAAACTAAAAATAAGGAAAAAATCAAGTGTTAGAAAATATGACGTAACCCAATCGAGTAAATAAAGTATAGAAAATACAAAGAAGAACCTTACCAGGGACAGTTTGTGCAGTTTAGAGGAAAAGCTAGACAGGTGCCAGTGTCTTCAGTCTCTCATGATTGCCTACGAGCACGGCCCCCCTCAGTAAGCATGGGACAAGGGATGGATTATGTGCCACAGATCGGTCCTAAAAGGTGTTGGGGAGAGAGGAAGGAATGTTTTTATTCTTCTTCGGAGTGGTCATGAGGGCTTTCTTCTTATCTTATCTTCCTCCCTTTTTTTCCTTCCCTTTCCTCCTTTGTTTTCTTCTTCTTAGTTACTAAACTTAAGTCACCAACCCTGGAGGATTCGCCCTCGACCTTTTTTTGGGACATGTCTTGGGGAAAAAGAATGACATCGTCATCATCCTCAATCAGAAGGACTATTTGCTTACTGTGAGCTATTAAATCTTACTTCTCTCGTTAGATGGACCTAATGCCTAGTTGTTCAAAAGATGGCAGAGTCCCCTCGTTTGGAAGAGGGAGATCAGGTAGATCATCCACAGGGCGAGCAGTAGATCTACCGATAGTGGTCATGTATTCTAGCAAAAGATCTACTAACCTGGGGTGTTCACCGTCAAGAAGGAACTCTCTCACTCACCAAGACTTTAACATATTGACATCGTTGATATCTTAGAGGAGGGTTCCTTATTTTTCGTATGAGCTATTCAAACACAATAGATAAGCATGATTAACAACAATATATGATAAGAAAAATGTAAGGAGTTATAGGAACAAGTGTTGACCTATATGATCACTTCCTAGTCAGGGAACATAAACAATGTGTATTCTTTACCCTCAGGGAGTGGTGAATGTTGACAATTCCTAGCTATGAACCCCTGATCTTAGTATGGAGGTTTACAACCAGCACCCCATTGGACTTATTCGCCTTGGCGTAAAAGAGGCCATCTATGGTATGAGATTAGGTGTAGCAATACTTGATCTTTCGGATGCCCAAGTTGGTCCGATAGAGCTCATTTATGTGATTAAACCCATTGACTATTTGCCAAGTATTTATGGCACACTAAGTAGGGACCACCCCAAAGAATTCAAAGACCTCTAAAAATATAGGGTTTGGAATAAAAGTCAACCCCCCTTGGACTACAGCTAAGGTATGAATCCAATATGCCCCATCAATGTCTCTGATATCTTCATGCATAGGGGAACACTCGATTATGACCTAAGACGAAATGGAATAAGTCTTCCTAATCTCATTAACATTTTTACCATGGATGGTGTTTTGACATTCTCTTCAAAAGAATAAATTACTAGCACTGAAGATAAATAGAAAAAAGAAGAGGAACAACTCCATGAAAAAATAGATGAGGTTGGAAACTTACAAAGCTCAAGAGTGTGAATGAATAAGCTCAGGAGTTTTTGATAGCACAAGGTTGGAAAAAATGACTCTTTGATGTAAATGTAACCCAATTTAAATGATCGTGCACGATCATAAGGTGTATCGAGGGGATTTTGGTGCTTCATTTATTAGTTGGACGAGTGTACCTTACAATTTCAGCACAATTACATGTCTGACCTGCTGATTCAAATTCATAAGAATGGATCAAGATCATTAGGATCAAGGCATTGGCAAAATCCACCGACCTAATAACCCTATCCAAGTAATTTTAGGGGCAATTATGGGGACCTAAATATGACCTACGCCAAATTCAATACTGATAAACCAGGAACAATAACATGTGGGGAACATCCGGCCCATCCTATTAGCAATAAGGGATTATTGACATCATTTATCCCATAGGTGATTACAAACATATCTACAGTGATTATAAACTCACACTGGTTACCTAAAATCTCGGACCAGATATCAAGGGAGCCAACACTCTTGCTTATCTCAAGCCATGGGGGTTCCTTGTCTTATTCAAGCACTGCGATTTTACACCACTATAAATACAACCCACACCCCACAGCCAAGGGTGGTGTAATTCGAAAACGTTTAGGGAATTTATTAAAAAACAATAACCTCTTCATGGACGTAGGCTATTTGTCGAACCTAAGGGTATAAAATGGATGGATATGGAGAGGATACCATAGTATCCACATTCATATCCGCCAACCCCATGCACTATCCATATTCGTATTCGTATCCGCCCGGATAATAATATCATATATCCGTATCCGTATCCTCTCGGATTTCTTAGATTCGAATAATTTGTTTTTATTATTTAAGATACATTAAGACACACGTATATTATTAAACACTAGTTTAAACAATGAATTAAATATATAATTTTTCATATAAGATATACAGGATGTGTAAAACATCAAATAAAATTATAAAAGAATGTTCAAACATAAGTACTAACCTTTAATGTGCATTTTCTTATTCAATTGTGATAATCCATTGAAATTTATATTCTCGTCGGTTTCTTTAATGTTTGAACAAAAATTAAGTGAAGCATCATCTTACCTGAAAAATATACCTCAATTAAAATATTAATTAAGAAAACAAAGAATATATGACAATAAAGATGGGTTGCTATTTTTACCCCTTAAGTTCCTGAAGCATGTCATTCTTATTTCCTTTGTATCCTTATCACTTTAAGCATTAAGGTAATCACAACTCGCAAGTTAGTAGTAATGCATTGAAATATATTAAGACATATTAATTGTTTGAACATACTAATTCACCCAAATAAAGCTTCGGTAATATATTGTAGTAAAGGGAGAAATCCATGAGTTTAATAATACATGCATAATAAGTTTTTAATATACATAAAAGTTTCCTCCACCAATATCCATCCTCCATGACACAAAAATTATCATCTTTAACTTCCAAGGTCCCATAAAGTTGTATTGGATAAGAGTAATGAAAAAAGTTTTAAACAAATTATTAACACTAGCTATTGACTATCACAAGAAGAAGAATACTAACAAAACATAACGAATAAATAATAATACCTGAAAATGAATTTCTAAGAGCCCAACTATTCATTTTCATCAGCAAAAACAACATTAAAATTGGGTAAAAATTGTAAGCATAACAACAACAATAAAATTTGGTAAAAACGATTAAACCAGAATCGTAACAACAACAATAAAATTGGGTAAAAATAAAATTGGGCAAAAATTATTAAGCTAGCAAGCAATATAATTAGGTAAAAATAACAACTAATACAAAATGATTAAACCATAATTGTAATAGCAACAACAACACTAGTTAAACATTTTATACCAGAATCATAAAATAACACTGAAACATTTTCTACCAGTAACATTGATTAATCGAAAAACAACAACAAAACTGATTAAACATTTACACCAGAATCATACGCAACACTGAAATGTTTTATACCAGAATCATGAGAAACACTGAGGCAATTAAACATTTGTGTGTTTAATTGACCAACAATAGGAAAACAACAAACAATAGATATAAGAGGGTTTAATCGACCAAAACATGGAGCAAACAACAAACAAAAAATTCATGGAGAAAAAAACAAACAATCACGTTATCATGAGTTTTTGTGGTGTTGTTAATGGGAAAAAGTAGAGGAAATGAGAGGGTTTTTGCACCACTTAGGGTTGGAGAGAGAGAGAGAGAGAGAATTTTTTTTATGGTAGGGAAAAAAGAAGAGGAGATGATTTGCTTTTTGTTCTTTGTGCGTGCCTTTTTAGTTTTTGTGGGTGTGTACCGTGTGAGTTAAAAATAGATATTAGAGGATTTAATTTAAATTTAGTTTATTTTATTTAGTTAGGATGTTAATATTATATAAATAATAATATTCATTAATAAATATGTATTTATGTTATCGATACAGATATCCTTTGAAACGAATATTCGCTAATACGAATAGTCCCCCTCGAATTATCCTCCACGGATGCTATCAATAACCATATCCGTGTAAGTTTTTTGGGATACTAAAAATGGTTATCCGTATCATCCCTTTCGAATATTTATTCGGATAAATTTCCGCTAAATTCGGATACGAATAGCCGACGGATTAGGATTTTTGAAAATCGATATTCAACCCTAGCCGAACCATGTATATCCTCGTGTTGTGTGATTGGCATCTTAATTTCGTTCTTTAATTTATTTTTGGAATCCATTTAATTATATTTAATTTTCACTCATAATTGGTTGCTTAGGGAACTTAAAACTTCGATCCATAATACCATACTAAAAGAAATTATGTATTTGCCAAGAGCAACCATACGGTATAAATAGTTTACATTAAATTTTTTTGTTAGGACCCAATTTTTTTTCTGACCTCATACCACACAAATTCTTTTTTTTTCTCAACCATATTCTCCATGTCCACCCACCCCACCACACTATCTCTACCACCTATCAACATGTCTCTCTCTACACACCCTCACACACCTCTTTCTCTCCATGTATCTCTCAGACACAAAAAATCCTAGTTATAACAAATTATATTTTTAATGAAAAAATGATCGAAATAATTATCTTCGCTCCATATTCAACACATAAATAACTTAAATTAAATTATATACTCATATTAGATTCAAATAACACTAAAAAATTGAAAAAAAATCACAAGTTTGAAAGACTTTAACTTCGCTCCCCCGATCCCAAAAATGATGACAAAAATTTAGGGTCCAAGCCCCAAATTAGATAAAAAATTAAAAAAATATATATAATTTTATAAACTCGATTTCCAAGCCCCAAGTTTGAGGTCCAAATCCTAAATAGTTAAAACTTTGTCATTTTTAGAATTGTATTCATTTGGGGTCCAAAACCTGAGTTTAGCTTAAACTTACAAGGTGGATATTAAATTATCCTCCCCTTGTAACAGAATTTCATCCTTGTAATTTTCTAAAGCCCAACCTTGTGTTTTATTTTATCCGTTTTATTAAACCAAGTTTTACGCTCGATTATTCCATACCCATATCCCATGGGATAAAATAAAAGCTCACCCATTTCTATCATAAAATTACTGGGGTGTTCATATATTTCGCATTACATGTACACACACATAACATTAACAAAGATAGATGGAACATATACATCTAATGTGTACCATTCATACGAAGCATAACCGTACAACAAATATACCACCATATATGTACATGCAAGGGAAATAAAGATCTCAGTATCTGACTTCCCTCAACTCTCGACTTTTGCCAATTTCATGTGTGGGATGTCTCGCAATCGAAATCCATAGAAGGAACCCTCCTACTACACTAATGTATGGATTAGTCAGTTGTTGAGATCAATCGGCCCAAGATTAAAATAAATAAAGATAAAAATAAATGCATGCCATAATAATGTAAATTTTCAAGTTTTGTCCACTTCCAATTAAAGTATCATATCGCAAAAGGGATACACTAAATCCCAATAAGTTAACCCATTTACTTATACTAGAATAAATCTCAAAATTTCCTAGGGTCTAACATCTTCTCGTCTCTCGTTCTTTGCTACTTTCATGTGTAGGATGTCTCGTAAGAAAAATCCAAACAAGGAACCCTCCCGTTACACTACTATACAACTTTGTCAATCGTTGAGATTCGTCAGTCCACGACCCATGTTTGTAATATACGCTATAAATTTTTATAAGGCTCTCTAGGTTCTATAATCACCCATTTAACAATTATAAACTCAAAGTGTCACAATTTCCTTTAGCATTTTCCACCGTTAAAAATAACATTAATGCCGACTCATCACACCACGTTTGACTATTAAATTTAGTTGTTTCCATATTTATCGATACAAATCTATGGTTTAAGTTCTCCTGATGTAAATTCCCATCCCTAACACAAAAGGGATCATAGATGCCTATCCCTCAACTCGTGGGCAAAACAAAATAAAACATAGTCTACCTTCCCCAATGTGCAAATGAGATATCGCCTACTAGTAGTATTGTGCACTAGTACTAAACTAAGTATGTACTATAAAATAAAAGGACTAGTGATCATACCATTACTATCTACACTGGCACGGGTCCTTCTCCTGATGCAAGGTGATACATGTGCCTGTACTATAGCTATGGCTGTTGTCCTTGAGGTGGAGCGTGTAGCGCTAGTGCGGCTGGCACTACTGCCACTGGCTATACTTGCAATCGTCTACTCTCCTACTAGGGTTCTTGGGGTCCCCTCTGTCCCCCAAACTATTGTGCCTCTCTATTAACTTTAGCCTAAGTTCTAAAAGGCGCGAGGCGTGGTCGAGGCGTAGAGGTCAAGCCTCAGGCCTTAGGAGCCTAGGCGTAAAAAGGCGTTTTTCCTTTTATTATTATTTTAATTATTCCAAGGCTAGTAATATAATAAAATAGTACATACCTTGAATTTTGAAAATATATCCATATGTTTTGTAGCCATCTTTCTCATATTCATGCTCCATAACCAATATTTGTCAACTAATCCTTTGTTTTAAAAAAAAAAGTGTGCCTTGAGCCTTTTACCAAGAATAAGGCATAATAAGGCGTAAGCGATGCGTTTTTCTTAAGCCTCAATCCTAGGCGGGCCTTTTTGAACAGATTTAGGGCACCTCCTTGCGACTGTGACAACCCGCCTACTAAAATAAGGGGTGGCCAGCCCAATACTCCAATAATCACAGGAATCATAGATGGTCCATTCTTAGCATCACTGTCGATAAAATAATAGTATGAGATAACCACCCATTATTTTAGAAAACGGACTGTCAATTTTTAAATATTTATAAGTTAAAAGAGAACGCTTAGACAATCCAAATTGAAAAGAAGGTGGGTACCAAAAATCAACGAAAAATAGAATAACAATATGCATAAAATGATAACCGAATAAGCTGTCAGTTAACAGACTAATACAAACAAGTTACACCGAGTATCACAATTAATATCACATTATAATAAATGAGTACAAAGCATGGGCAACACGCCTGAATAAATAAACTGAACATAACTAGAATACAAAGGATATAAGTGTTTATAATGAATATCCTACAACATCCGCAAAATGCTATAGCTCCAGGACAACAGGAATGGATAGGCCCAAACGGGCATCCTTGCGATAGAGCACCTGAACGGCAAGGAATACATGCAAAGCAAAGATATATATAGACGGTTCAGGTCCAGGTTTGATATGATTACCATGCAACTAAAATGCATGATAGTTATGAACGTAACTATCTCTCGTAATTATTATAAAATTTATCACCTCTCAATCTAAAAACACAACCTAGCGCAATATCAATGCCAATGCTCTATGATTCATGTAAGCATGGGAGAACTCATCTACCCTACTCAAGGACACATCAATTATATAATCCACAACTTAAGTGAACCATGTAATACCCCGTATTTTTATGGCTTTTAAATTTGTGGGATTTATTAAATTTAATTGAGATAAATTAATTTATTTTTAACCCGGAATGTTCATTTAAATATTTACTAACGTGACAAGAGTAGTAATTATTGGAAAATTTCTATTAATTGAATGTTACTGAATGAGTATAGAAATATATCAGATTTACTTTTATAAAATTATCACGTGTGAATAAATTGGCAATTATGGAAATTTAAGTTGGGACGTGCCCGTGTCGCATCGGGACTAAATATTGATAAATAAAAGTGAATATTTTATAAGTTGTTCGTATGATTGTTTTGAGTGCGCCAACGTGTCCGGAAGGGTCGAGATAGTCCGAAAAGTGTACCCGGGGGTTTGATTTGGGTCTCGGGGCGTTTTTAGGCCTAATTAGTAACCCGGGAGGGCATTTTAGTCATTTTGTATTTTTGGGTAATTAAACCCACGAAAATTAAAGGGGTTATATCAGATGTTTAGGTTGTCTCCTAGAGTTAGAAAACTCAAAACTCTACAACGGCCATTGGAGAGGAGAGGAGAGAGCTCTCAAGGCATTTCAAGGCTCAAAACTCAACCATTTGGGTCGCCGCCACCGCCAACGCGTAGATCGCGAGACGGGGAACGCAACCACACCAAATTCGGCACCAAACCAAACTTCAGAAAATCCCAGGCAAGTGTTTATCTTGCTTATTTCATTGATGCATCTTTCATGTTAGTTTAGGAATAATTAAGAATGAATTATAGGGAAGAAAAACCCAATTTGAGATAGGAAATTTCATGTAGTTATAGTTTAAATGAAAATTCTGGAAACCCTTGTCATGTAGAAGATTAAACCACGAAATTTTGAAGTTTATAGGAAGGAATTTCTGGAAAAATACTTGTTAGAACCATGTTTAAAAGATTCTAGGGTTCTTGATAATTATATAAATTTTTGGGTTGTTAATCCATGTTTAATGATAGAAATCCACATGCTTTACGTTGGAAATACCTAGTAGGATAATATAATGTTAGTAGTATAATTTTTGGGACGTTTGGGATTGAAAAATATGGAAATTGTTGAGGCTAGAAGATGAAACCCGTAACTGCAGAATTGCAGTTTTCGCATACATGCTTGATCGATCGATCGAGCCTAGAGCTTCGATCGATCGAAGGTTCGATCGATCGAGCCCCAGAACTCGATCGATCGATCCCTCACTAGGCCAAAATGAAAAAATTATCACCTTTCAGCCAGCCACCCTTGTCAAAGTCGTTGACCGTGACAAAAAACACGCATTTTATGTCACAGTCATTGACCTTGACATGACCGTGACAAAGAATTGTCACGGTCAATGACCGTGACAAAGTTACTTATCACGGACTTGTCACGGTCAATGACCTTGACACGACCGTGAAAATGTTTTCAGCAAAAACCCTTTCCCCCTTCTTTTTTCCCTCCCGCCGTTCCCTCCCTCTCTCTCTCTCTCGACGCTGCTCTCTCTCTCTCTCTCTTCCATTTATATATATGTTTGTGTGTATATATATGTGTGTATGTGTGTATATATGTGCGTGTGGGTGTGCGTGTGTGGGGGGTGGGGCAGGGTGGGGGTATGGGGTGGGGCAGGGTGGGGGTAGGGTGGAGGCAGGGGGTAGGGTGGGGGTAGGGTGGGGGTAGGGGGTGGGGCAGGGTGGGGGTAGGTGGTGGGGGGTGTTTGCATTTTTTTATTGACAAATTTTGTTAAATTGATCTATATTCAGTACAAATTTTGGTTTTTTGAATCATGTATGCCCAAAACTTTGATCTTTGGTAATGCAATACCTAATGAATGACAAACTTAAGAGGTAACCAAAAGAAAATAAATCTAAATGCAAAGTGAAGGGATATAGCTCAAAGAAAATCAATCTAAATGCAAAATCAATCCATATATGGCGTTTTTTGTTGACTTTATATGGTGAAATAATCACATGACTTTATATCCATCAAATAAAAGCATGAAAACTAAAAAACTACAATAAGGGTTAAAATGGCATCCGAAGTTGCTAAAAGCATGAAAAATAAAATATTTTTAAAATTTGTGGTGAATAACTAAAGTTAAAAAAAGTATTACCTTAGTCATTAAATTACTTTTTGAATTCGGGAGATGCGCATAAATTTGTAGTAATTGTCTTATAGTAAAGATCATTTAGTCTATGTTGTTGAAAAATTTGATCAAATTGGTGAGCCATTCATATTTTAAAAATATTGTTTTTATTCCTATTTAACTTTTCTTTCTATACACCCCTAATTATATTTAAAGTTTAATAAAATAGGAGTTATAGAAAGAAAAGTGGTGTTTAAATAAAAGCACTTTTTTTAAATTTTAGGTTCTGGTGCATAATCTTACTTTGTCACAATAAATTTATATGCCTCAAAGTTATTTTATCACTCTTAGTTTATATTTGTGATAATACTTTATGAACCACAACTTTATGTTGATTATTTTAGAACTTAAACTTCAAGGTACATCTTAGATATCTTTACAAAACACATATATAACATTGAATATGATTTATAAAAAGCACAAAACAATAGTAGAAATTCAATACAGGAAATTAACATTGAGATTATTTTAAATAGACAGTCATTACTATGTGTGTGTGTGTGGTGGGTGGGGGGCTATTGTGTGTGTGTGTGTGTGTGTGTATGTGGTGAGTGGGGGTGGTGGTGTGTGTGTATGTGGTGAGTGGGGGGTGTGGAGGGAGGTGGGTGTCTGTGTGCGTGTATGTGGTGAGTGGGGGGTGTGGAGGGAGGTGTGTGTGTGTGTGTATTTGAATTAACCCATGAATTTGTATTTTTGTATTTGAATTAACCCATGAATTTATTTTTGTATTTGAATTAACCCATGAATTTATTTTTATATTTGAATTAACCCATTTTATGAAACATAATTGAAATTAAATATAGTGCGTATAGATACTAGTCTTCTAGTTCTTATGCGTATGCATTCAATAGCCCTTAGACCCGTTCGAGAGTCATTACCCCTGTAATGAGATCTCTCTAATTGTCCCGTTTGGACAGTTTGAGACTGTATAATTTCTGTATAATATTCTTATTGGCTTAAAGTTGTTACTTTTGGAGGAAGTTCTGCAGTCGTATCTTAATGTTCTCTGGGTACATACTAGATTGACAAGTGTGACTGTTATTTCAATTGACCAATTGAAATAACACTCACACCTGCCAATCTACGTCGTGTACTTGGAGAACTACGAGGATATGCTGTAGAATTTTTTTCAAATCATAACAATGTGCATGAGTTGTTAAGTATATTACAGAAAAATTCAGTCTTGAATGGGATAGGACCACTTACCCTTTAATAGGATAATTAAATGATGGGATAATTAAATAAAACATACTATAAATCTAAGTTTTGTTTACCTTTAATAGGTGTTTAGTTGTGGTAGCTGTGATGGGATATCCGAAATACAAAGAGTGGATGGGTGAGACTAATAGAATGGGGGATGTGTTTCGCAGAGGTGCTAATGAATTTGTGAAATATGCAAAGAGATGTCCTAATGATGAAGAGTTTACGTGTCCGTGTGCTAGGTGTAAGAATGGTAAGGTGTTTGAGTGGAAAACAGTTAAACTACATTTGTTAAGATCGGGTATGCAAGATAGTTATCGATTTTGGAGTTTTCACGGTGAATTGAAAGTTCCTTTTGTCCCCGACCAACCTTCACAACAACCTTCAACAAGTAGAATAGACATAGAAGGGGACGACGTAGATCATAATATGTTGGAGGATTTAGTTGATGATGCGTATGGAGTTTATGAAGCAGAGGAGAATGAGGTTACTGATGATGTAGAAGATTCAAGTGCTCGTGAAGATAACACGATAAAACTTGACGATGACTACCAAAGTTTAAAATTTAAGGCGACCCAACCGTTATACTCTGTCTGTGAGAAAGATCAAACAACTTTACATGCCATGGTTGGTTTTCACAGTTTGAAGATGCAGTAAGGTTTGTCTGGCAATAGCGTGACGAGAATTCTGAAATGGGTGAAGGGCTTATTACCCAAGATGAATACACTTCCAAATAACTATCATGTTATGAAGAACAGTTTGAAACGTTTGGGAATGAAGTATAAATCGATTCATGCTTGTGTGTATGACTGCATACTATAGCGAAAGGAGTATGAAAATCTCGATCATTGTCCGGTATGTGATGAACCTAGATATGTCCAATCTACTAGTAAGGAAGGCACAATCTCAAAAGTGCCTCAAACAGTATTGAAATATTTTCCCGTTGAGCCTAGATTAAAGCGATTTTTCACAGTACCATGGATTGCAGAGGCAATGACTTGGCATGCTAGGGCAGAAGTAGGGGGTAATATCATGCGTCATCCTATTGATTCTACTGCATGGCGGAGGATGAATTTTGAGTATCCCGATTTTGCTCGAGAACAATTCAACATTCGTTTGGCTATATCAACAGATGGTTTCAATCCATTTGGAAATATAAGCACCAATCAGAGTGTATGGCCAGTGATCCTAGCCCCACTCAACCTCCCTCCTTCACAGTGTATGAGACCTGAATTTTTGATGATGGCTTTGTTGAAACCTGGGCCAAAGGCACCAAGTGATGACATTGATATCTACCTGGCTCCTTTAGTAGAAAGGTTCCAATTTTTTATTGGGTGGAGTTGAACATTGGCTACCGCCGAGACAACTTTCGGGTTCAGAAATTGAAAGTAAATCTTCTAAATGTGGCCCAAATATGCCAGGTAAGAATCCCAAATTTTATAATGTCGAGCATAAGAAGACCTCAACTGGGAATGAAACTGAGATAAGAAAGGCATGGTTTCGGAGGTTAATTTTATTTGAGTTGCCTTATTGGAAGAATAACCCGGTGCGCCATGTATTGGATGTGATGCATACAGAGAAGAACTTCGCTTAACATATTGTGGGTACTTGCCTTGGGGGGAGTCATTCGAAGGATGGAGAAAATGCACGAAAAGACCTTAAAACGTTAAAACTTAAGCCACAACTATGGTTGAAAGAAGATAGTACGGGAAGGACAATAATTCCCCCTGCTACGTTTACCTTGACGAGTGGGGAAAGGAAGGTGATTCTAGACACAATATATAATTTGAAGGGCCCATCTACTTTTTTGTACAACTTGCAAAGGATTGTGAATTATGCTACTCATGATTTGCATAAGTGTAAGTCCCACGATTGGCATGTGATCATGCAATTGGTTCCTCTATTGTTTAAGCACTGTTTCTCCAAGCACAAGGATATGCGTAGGGATATTATGCAAATTGGTATTACCTTCTCCCTCTTGTGTGAGAAGGTAGTGAATCGAGAACACATAGTGGCCGCAAAATTGGCTGTGAACGAAGCGATTTGTGTATTGGAGAAGTACTTTCCCCCAACATTCTTTGACATAAGTGTTCACTTGTTGGTACACCTATGCGACGAGGCACTTCTTTGTTTTCCAGTTAGATATCGGTGGATGTATCCATTTGAAAGATTGATGAAAGTTTTTAAAGATTACATCAAGAATACGCGATATATTGCAGGATCAATTGCAGAGGAATACATCACCGTGGAGTCATCAATATATGCTCGGGAATATATGCCTGACTCGACCAGCGTTGATGACACTGATGAATTCGTCGATGATGGTGGTAATGTGATGGGAAAACGGGTGAAAATAACGAGTTTGCAACATGAACAAGTAGCTCGTTATCTATTTGACACACATGAAGATGTCGAAGAATGGAAAAAGTAAGTTACGATTATTATAATGTTTAACATTATTTTAGATTATTTTATACATGATTAATTTTGTAAAATGCAGTCAATATGAAGCCTGTGAGAACAATAAAAGACGAAAAACAATGGTACAATCAGACAGGGAATTTAGGCTATGGTTGACACAAGAGGTAATTATAATGAAAACAGTCGTTATATAACGTTATATTACACTCAAATTTTACCACTAATATAACTAATTTATCTATATTCTCAGCTCCTAAAGATGGGTGATGCGACATCAAGGCTTGCTCGTCTATCCACTTGACCCTTGTTCGTGGCACAAGAGTGCAAAAAGTATCGATTGAACGGTTACATTTTTGGCGCAAAAGTGTACGAGGAAAGTACAAATGTACAGAACTCAGGAATTTCATACAAGGCTCTTACTTTCTTTCAAGCGAGCGCAAAAGATAAAAACCTCGTTGAAGCTGAAATGACTTACTATGGTGTAATCCAAAATATATTTGAATTGGATTATATAAGCTTCAAAGAGGTTGTATTTTACTGTGAATGGGTAAGAGTTGAGGATAAAAATCCTTATAAAGTTGATCCTGCCACCAATTTGATCATGGTTGACTTGTCCAAGTTGAAGAGCAACGACCACGTGAGCGATGAGCCATTTGTTTGTGCATTTCAAAAGGTTAAGCAAGTGTTTTACTCGGAGTATATCAACAACGAGTCGTGGTCAATTGTCCAACACGCGCCAAGGCGTCTAAATAGTAGTGTGGATGACTTGGATGCTCCTACCGAATATCAATCCTTTTTTTATGATAACCCGAATTTGAAACAATTTTTCAATTTGTAATAAATATTTCAATTTGTACTGAAACATCCACTTTTAATGCTTTTAATTGATCTTCACTTTATCATTTTCACTCTTGTGTAGTGTGCGTGTGTGGAGAGGTGATTAATACCCAAATATTCCAACTACATCTAAGTTTTGTTTATACTAATCCATGAATATACGCTTCTTACCTTTAATAGGTGATTTGTACATAGTTATTTGGGGTGTCCTATTTGTGGAGAGGAGACTGAATCTCTTCGCCTATCCGAACACTAAGAAATGCCATAATCATATGGAGCGATGCTCTGCAAATTCCTCCCAACCCTTATGTAGCCAAACATCACCAGTTGAAGTTTTCAATTCCACTTTCCATACCCCACCACGTGGAACTTCTAGAAAAACATTGGAGACCGTTGAAAGGTGGAATTGACAACTTCAACTGCTGATTTTTGGCTACACAACGGTTGGAAGGAATTTGCAACGCATAACTCCATAGGATTATGGTATTTCTTAGTGTTTAGATATGAAGAGAATTATATTTGACACGATTGCCCGGGGTACATTAGTTGAAAGGAGGTTCCATATGAGCTCAAGTTAGCTGTTTGAGTGACACTACAGGTAATGTATTTATATTTATATGTCAATTTGGATTTCAATTACGATTTATATTTATCTATATTTGAGGGGAGGATACTAATTTTACTTTATTTCAATTCAGGGGACAGGGAGTGGCCGTAAGGGTAGGCCACATATTCTCTATAATTATGTGGCTATTCAGACGAGAAGGGAGGGATAAGGAGGTGTCCCCGAGCGTCGCGGTACAAAATCTCTTTTCCATGCAAATAGTTTGTAGATTTGAGATAATTGATGGTGATGTTGTTTCTTCTTAAATAGTTTCTATTTTGAATATATATTTGCGTTATATTTAGTTTGTTTGGATATATGATGTTTGGAACAGGTACAACGTTGCTATAACAGGTACAAATATACTGTTGGTCAGTGGCAGTGGCCATACTGCCCAGCAGATTTTTTTTAAATTCTGCCCAGAATTGTCATGGTCATTGACCGTGATAATTTTTTAAAAAAGGGTCACGGCTTTGTCACGGTATATAACCGTGACAAACATGTCACGGTCATGGACCGCGACATGACCGTGACACAAAACGCGAGTTTTGTGTCAAGGTCAATGATCGTGACACGACCGTGACAAAAAAATTTGTCTCGCCTCGAAATGTCACGGTCATTGACCTTGACAAGTTGGATTTGTCAAGGTCAATGACCTTGACAGTTCGGCAGATTTGGTGTAGTGCCTCCTGGCAGATTCATGCTTTCCCTTCTTAATGAGTTGAAATTCACTTTAATGAGGAATAATTCATGGACACCCTTATAAATATGTTTTGGGAGAAAAAGGACCAGTAGGGTATATGAATAAATTTTGCGACCTTTAATAGATGACGAGAATTGTGTTTTTGAGGATAATTATATAAGGAACGATGAAACTACGTATTTAAAGTGAGAGATTACGTCAAATAGTTACGATAGAGAATAGATGAATACCTACTGAATTTTATAATTGGGAGGATAAAGCCATGAGAGTTATGTGGTAAGTTGGAATAATACCGAATAAAGGTTAGAAACGAACCGTTATATGTGTTTACTAAAAATGTGAAAATAAGGATAAATATCGTAACTATGGGATTTGAGATATACCTAATATTGATATGGTAATATTAGTATAGTTATATGATTGTGTGTGCATATACTATCTATGTGTGAAAATCATACCCACGCTACTTGCTATCCCTGAGGTTACCGCGCTGGGACGATCTTATCCTGTGTTGCCTTCGGGGGGATATTGATTCGTACCCTAGGAGATAGATATCTTTGGTACAGGCTATCGAATGGATAGTTCAGACGGTCCTAAGAGACGCAGGTATGTTCCAACCTCTTAGAGACTTGGAATCTATGCTTCGCCTCAATATTATTTGTCTATGTTTTAATACAATTCGAGCGTGATTCCGAATTGTATTCCCCTTAATACGAGTGATACGGGGTTGGGATAGTAGAGTATGCCCGCACCATAGTTTTATTTGGGGTGCTGTTATAATATATATATTATACGAGTAGTTAATATATATATGGAATTCTAAAATTTGGAACTGCCTACTGTGATTTGGTAAGTAGGACATGGTTGATGGCTCAAATTGTAAATACTTGTTTTGAGAGAGTATAATATGACACTGGAAAACTTTATTAATCATTGAAGTTAAAACGAGCATTTTGTTACTAAATGAAAGTATTCTTTTAAACCAAGATGTTATTCAGCTTTAAATCTTGCGAGTAACCTAAGATAAGATAAATCGTTGGGGAGATTAGTGCGATATATGATAAAAGATCCGTTGGGAAGGTTAGTACGATAGGCGTGCACATTGTAAGAGAGGTGAGAATTTCTCAAGAGAGTGTCGCACTAATATGTTGTTGCATTGGCCTGTATCAATTTAAATACTTGGTATATGAATTTTAAATCATACAAACTATCGGGCTCTGACCCGTTTCCATTTCTCTTTCTCTCTTGTGTATATATGTATATATTACAGGTGCCCAGCCACAGGGGCGTCTTGCTTAGGATTCCTTGGAAGGAACGTGCTGCAGCTTTGGTGGGAGTTGCAGGCCACTAGCTTAGGCGATTTCATTTACTTGATTCCACTTCTATTATTCTTAGATATTGGGGCATGTGTCGCCCTTTCCACTAATTATCTGTTTATTGGGACATTTGTATTTCAGTTATTTCTAGTACTGTTTCTTTGGGATTTATTCAGTATAGATGTTTTACATTAAATTTTAAATGTTGGGATTCGCTTGTCGAATGTTTTAAATTATTTGGATCATGTTGTAGGATTATTGTGGTGTGATTCTTACTTATTAAAATGTTGTCAATAAATAAATAAATGATTTTCCTTTAAATAAAATTTGGAAAGTAATGTTATAAAAATAGTTTTGACACTTAGCTTAATTAATTAGGATGTTTAAATTGGAAAAGTTATTTTTACAACAGTGATGCTAAGAATGAACCAACTGTTCACCTTGATTTAATTCAATAAAGGAGTGATCGCCCGGTATTTAATTAGGCGGGGTGTCACATGTGGTATCAGAGCATCAGGTTCTAGTGTCCTTTAGGATCTGTGCGGCTTATTATGCTTTCAACGTTGTTTTCCTTATTATAGAGCCCTAATACTAGGAATGTTATATTCATCTCTATACATGGGGAATTCGTACTTCTGCGATTTGTTTATTTGAATGATGAACTCATCCAAATTTACTTAAATTTTCAGATGGATCGTCGAGAAGGACTAACTAAAACGGTTAGGGGAGACAACGAGCAAGATCGACTCACACCTCAGGTATCCCCAGAGAGAATATCAACCGCCGAGTTAGCAGGTATCGTGGCATAAGCAGTTACCACTGCGGTCCTGCAGTATCAAGAACGCAGCACACAACTTATGAGGGGCAAAAGATATAGAGAGTACAGTCAGTCTGTCGTGACTGGTAATAACAAGTGTGTGAAGACACAAAGATCGCAGCCACAAGCTCCTCAGGCACGTAAAAGCCAAGAAGGTAACAAACTATGTAAGGAAATCCAAAAGCGTCAGGGTCAACAAAGTCGGGGGCCGAGTGGAGTCACGAAGAGGTGTTTTAAATGCGGAATGAATGGTCATGAACGTCGAACTTGTTCGAATCAGTCTGGGAAGGAACTTCAACCCAACCAGAGAGAACTTTCACGACACTGCTATAAATGTGTACAGCCGGGTCACAAGTGGATGGATTGTCCTCACCCTGACATAGTTTTTTCGCAAATTTCCCCTCAAGGCCAGCAAGACCAAGGAAAAAGTTAGTCTAGTCAACAACGTGGTAAAGTGAAGCAGTTTTGAAAGAGGAATAATATCCCAAGTCAGCAAGGCCGACACCGACAGCTGCAGGGTCAGAGGGGGAGTAACTTCGGAGGCCGATGTTTTGTGTGCCACGAGCATGGCCATAAGCGCCAGGATTGTCCAGAGGGTGAGAGGGCCCCACAGCAGCTGGGTACCCGTAATGAGCCACAGAGGCCACTTTTTCCAGTCGCCCTACCAACACCATCTCAGGTACCAGCCCTACCAATCTTTCCAGTAGCTCCAGTGCAGCAGGGGCAGTTACAGTACAGACATATCTATAATGTCCACCAGGCAGCAGCGGCACCACAGGCACCACCCACGATTTGGGGTATGTTTTCCTATCCATGGTACTTTGGGTCGAGTTTTGTTTATTACTGGGGCGACGCATTATTTTATAGCTATATATTATGCGAAGACCTTAGGGTTATTAGCCACAGTAGAGAGCGTTGTAACGTATGTAAAATCACCACTGGGGAATTGTTCATTATTGTCTTATGCCAGGGAGTGAGGGTAGAGATTGGTAGCTTCGTATTACCAGCAGACATAATAGTAATATATGTGCATGAGAACGCAATATTATTAGTATGAATTGGCTCATAGCTTATAGAGCCATGATAGATTGCTTTCGTGAGAGTGATGTCTTTACCATTTCTGGACAAGAAATGCTTGAGTGGAACTACCTCGCCCAAAAGGGGGACCTTTCACCTATCTTTTAAATTATATAAAGGAGGATACCTGTAAAGAAATTAAAATTCTCTTGAATACGATTCCAATAGTTCGTGAGCTTCCGAATGTATTTCAAATGGTAAGTGGATTAAATATTGAAATATCTTGCGGAGAATGGAATCACACGTGATAAAATATTTTTTGAAGCAAGTATGTAGACAGAGTGTGGTGTCTAAAAAGGGACAATGATTTTCGTAGTGTTATTTTGGTTTGGGTACGCATGTTACATCCGGAGTCAACTTATACGGTCAAAACGATTGACAAGGCAGAATTATATGTTTTATCCTCAAAGGATGAAGCATGTCCTCTGTGACACGAGGAGTCGTTGTATTATGTTCATTATTATATTGGCATGTGAGGTGGGTTTAAGGTGTATAATTTCAAGCGGTATTATCACATGAATATTTTCCTGATATAGTGGGGTTTTCTTAGTGCTATCCGCGAAGGATAAATTAGTAAATTAATAGTGTTATATGCTTTATTGAAGTTACTCGTTTTAGTGAGGTGATATACGAGAATAGTATGGTATTGATTACAACTTTATAGAAATTGTCAGTACAATAGTAGGCAGATATTGCAAGGTGACCGGGCGGAAAAAGTGTGTTCGTGTGAGGACACAATCGTTGTGTGTTTCGCCGCCGTGATACAAAAAAACCTAAGCTACTACTACACTTGACAAGCAAGTAAAGCGATAAGTCGGGTATCGTAAGAAATCCACAGGGAGTGATTAAATTTTAGATGTTAGTTGTTTTAAAACTTCAAGAATAAAAATGGAGTAAAAGAAATAAGAAAAGGTGATGGGTGGTTATGGTTGAAAAAACAAAAGAGAAGTTAACGCTAAATTAAAGGAAAGCGAGGATCGGGATCGCATACACACATTCACGGGCTAAACAACTACTAATTAGAATTTCGATTCCAAAACATTTAATCGATCATTTTCAATTAAGCATAAACATCAAGCAATAAGGAATTTAAGTCAAAGTTGCGAGATTAAACATTTAATCAAAAATGGTCACACGCGGATTAAATTCGGATTATCGCTATAAACACTAAAGTTGCGTGACAAATAAAGTTAAACGCATAACAATCCAACTTTAATACACGTGGTTTCAATTAAATGCAATTTTACACGAAACCCTAACTTTCGAGGTCCAAACCCGTAAATGGCGTAATGATATCCCGACCCTATTTATCTAAGCGCTAAGCATGAATAAACGAAATTAAGACTACAATTAAACTAATTACAACAAGAAATAAATTAATCTAGGAAAGAAAGTAGAGAAAGAAAGTAAATGAAAGCATGGAAATTATGGAAAACAACTAAATTAATGTAATTAAAACTAAGGTACAACTTACAAAACAAAGAGTACAAGAGAGGAGTAGGGCAAATCTCCCAAGTTTACAAACCCTAAAATCTAAGACAAAATGAAGATATCCCATCAAAATGAAGAGAAAGAGTATTTATACAAAATAAATCCCATGGAAAAATTGTAAATAAAAGTGGAGAAAAACAAATATCAGCAAAGCCGAATCGATTTGGCATTGGGCCGAATCGATTCGGTTGGAGAATATCTTGAGACTGCTAGAGGGGCGAATAGATTCGGGATAAATCCGAATCTATTCGGAATGGTGGGAGAATCGATTCGACTGGTCCGAATCGATTCGAAAACAGAGGACCTGGCATACTGTCTCCAACCGAATCGATTCGCGAAGGGGCAAATCGATTCGGACCTACAGGTCTTGAATTTTTCCCCTGTTTTTGGTTGAGATGTCTTTCTCTTCCGCTCAAAAGCTCGTAACTTCTTCGTTCGGACTCGGAATCGCGTACTGTTTGCGGCCACGCGAAGCTTGTTCAGAGGGCTTCAACTTCCGTGAAGACATTGGGCCAGTTTCCCAAATTGTGAAATGACAAAAATGCCCTTGCACGTGCGGTTGTGTACGAAACTTCGTCAGAATGCATCCAAACTTCATACTAAGCATCCAAATACCTACAAAAGCTCAATTAACCCCTGCAAAACATGTTAACATAGAAATCCGAGGTTTTCTGGTTAACGAACATAAATATAGGGATTAAGATACCCGAGTTGGCTAATAATGCGTAGGTTAACGAGTGAAATACATAATATTTACGCCGTATCACACCCCCTAACTTACACATTGCTTGTCCCTAGCAATGAAATCGGAAACAACAAGAACTACAAGAAAACCAAAAGCAGGATAAAAGTACAAAATGGGATTAAAAAGTAATAAAAAGATAAGGCCACTTTCGCGGGCGACGATTGCATTTAGCATATGCAATAAGCCGTTAAACTCCTAGGTTACCCTAGTGGACGAGTGTCGTCTCGTGAGGGTTTTCAGGGATGAAACCCATAAACATCATATGGTTTCCTCAAAATATTCCCAACACAACATGCGACAAAGTCAACAACAACGAAAAATATTTCAAACATGGTATTAGCATATTGAACGAATTCAAGCTAAAGTCTGCTGTTATTAACAGGTTGAATGCAACTCATAGAATTGAAACTTTAAAAGTGGGAGGGGGGAGAGCAAATACAAAATATGATTTGGCAAAAAACTTATATAAATCGGATACTAATCAAAGCAAGCATACATTCAATCCTCACGGGCATTACGCTCAACAAATGAATTCACTATGAAAAGGGAGGTAATACACGGGACATGCGGGCATAAAGAGTAAATGTAAATGGAAACTAGGCCTCACACATGTCACAAAAGAAGAACGCTATATAAAAAATGAAAAATTATAATCTCAATGAAAGATACCACTCATCAAAAGAGGCGAAATGCATTTTCACGGATTATCAAAACTATTATGACTTTTAAATTAAATGCACCCTAAGATCACATAGGACTTTATAGGGTTGTAATGTAGGTTTGGGGTTAAGGTACGAAATGAAAGGTATATGTACGGATTCAAAGTGTTCGAAGATGAAAACTTGTAATAATGGGAAGGATGCGGGCAATATAAAAAATGGAAAGTAACTTCCAAACAAGCATTAGATATATCATCGGGGAGAGTAATCAAAGCTTATTGAACACCATACACAACATATACAACTTTCTATTTCTTTTATTTTCTTCTTTTTCTCATGTTTTCTTTTCTTTTCTTTTTGCTTTTTTTTCTTTTTCTTTTCTTTTTCACTACTCTTTCTTCTTTGCTTATCAAACTCTCATATGCCTAAATTGCAACCGACATCATAACAACAACATTCAATCCCAAGTAACATTCCAAACAAAGGGATGGAAAGTGTATCTATGGGCTAAAACTCCAATTTGGAGTTGGTTATGGGAATTTGGGTTATGAAAAGAAAGGCTATATTTAGGCTCAAAGGGGTTAACGAGGGTAAACATATAAGGGTGAGGTCAAGGTCAATATGGCTGATATAACAAAGATTGTCTATGATCATTTCGCAAAGTTTACGCAATTCTCGAGTCAAAATAATATATGAAAATCATGCTCAAGTAAAACATTTCGAGTATGAACTCAATTAATGAACGGTCAAATGAAAGAATAGAGAGATTACCGACGAATTCAACGTTTTCAAAAGGAAAATAATAGTGTATAACACTCACAAATGACGAAAGGTACAAAGCTTACTCGGTGTAAGTATATACAATGCAACAAAAGATTCCCGAGTTATAAAAATCTTAAACCAAATCAATAGAATAAGGAAAGTGCATATGCTCATGGGATAAAGTTTAATTCATGAAGTTATTCACAATATCAATGATTTAAGGACTAAAGTCTAATAACTTCTAAAATCGAGAACATGCATCATTGAGTTGTCAATCGGATCGGGCAATTATTGAAATTTATCATCGGAAACATGGCAAAATGCCCAACAAAGGAGAAAAAAGAAAGAAAAAATTTTTGAAAATTTTCAAAATTTTCACAAAAGGCATACTTAGTAACTAAATGTCAGCAAATCCATGAACTACACATGAAATGGATAGAATATCCTACACCCCCTAACTTAAATGTTGCATTGTCCTCAATGCGCATTAAGAACACAACACAAAGAGAGGAAAAGAATGATATTACCCAAAATTGGAGCGATCTCCATAAGCATGAGTCCAATGAAATCTACAAAACAAGTTAGTACCGAGCATAGCAAAAACAAATAACAAAAAGTTAACTAATTACACTAGAATAAATAAAAAGGAAAGAAAAATAGGAAAGAAAGAAAATTAAAAAGCTAACTATTTACAACCTACTATTTAGACTTCACACTAATTATACACTAGAAGTCTAAATAGTTGAGGGTCCACCCAAAAAGGGATTTGACTTTGAAAGATCAACGGTGGACCCTCCAAAGTGAACATGCCTCCCGGAAGATATGAATTCCGTTTGAACAACGGAAGGCATGTGGGTGGTGAAAAAAGTGAACCATCGCCAATTTGAAATTTTGGGAGGACGATGGGGGATTCGGGTAATAAGGGGGAAAGGTACACTTGAGGTCCAAGAAAAATTGACTCATCTCCCAAAGATTTTTCAAATGGAATGGGAGATGGTGCACACATTGGGATAACATCCATTGAAAAGAAGTCCGGCAAGGAGTCCTCATCGGAAAAAAGTGTAGAAGTTTTAAAAGTTTCTACCGACTCATAGGAATCCATCGGTAATTCTAATGGTTCAATGACGGAAAACGTATATGGTAATGAAATAAATTCAATATCCGTCAACATATCGTCGGAAGGAGATTGAATTTCGGGGGAGAGAGATTCACATTCGATGAGAAATTCTTCGAAAAATTTAGGTGAAACACAAGTTTCCACCGCCTCATTGTTTTGTGCATAAGAATTCATCTCATCGCAAAGTGCTCCAAGTCTCATTCCATCATCATTTAAGCTTTCCAAACCTTGGGAGTAAAGAATAAAAGTTTCTTCCAATGTAGGCTTCCTCGGCTCAAGAGCCTCGAACTCCCTGTAGGTCTGAATCGATTCGCCCCTTCGCTAATCGATTCGGTTGGAGACAGTATGCTAGTTCCTCTGTTTTCGAATCGATTCGGACCAGCCAAATCGATTATCCCACCATTCCGAATCGATTCGGATTTATCCTGAATCGATTCGCCCCTCTGGCAGTCTCGAGATATTCTCCAACCGAATCGATTCGGCCCTGCTGATATTTGTTTTTCTCCCCTTTTATTTACAATTTTTCCATGGGATTTATTTTGTATAAATACTCTTTCTCTTCATTTTGAAGGGATATCTTCATTTTGTCTTAGATTTTAGGGTTTGTAAACTTGGGAGATTTTCCCTACTCCTCTCTTGTACTCTTTGTTTTGTAAGTCGTACCTTAGTTTTAATTACATTAATTTAGTTGTTTTCCTTAATTTCCATGCTTTCATTTACTTGCTTTCTCTACTTTCTTGCCTAGATTAATTTATTTCTTGTTGTAATTAGTTTAATTGTAGTGTTAATTTAGTTTATTCATGCTTAGCGCTTTGATAAATAGGGTCGTGATATCGTTACGCCATTTACGGGTTTGGACCTCGAAAGTTAGGGTTTCGTGTAAAATTGCATTTAATTGAAACTGCGTGTATTAAAGTTGGATTGTTATGCGTTTAACTTTATTTCTCACGCAAATTTACTGTTTATAGCGATAATTCGAATTTAATCCGCGTGTGACCATTTTTGATTAAATGTTTAATCTCGCAACTTTGGCTTAAATTCCTTATTGCGTGATGTTTATGCTTAATTGAAAATGATCGATTAAATGTTTTCGAATCGAAATTCTAATTAGTAGTTATTTAGCTCGTGAATGTGTCTATGCGATCCCGATCCTCGCTTTCCTTTAATTTAGCGTTAACTTCTCTTTTGTTTTTTCCACCATAACCACCCATCACCTTTTCTTATTTCTTTTACACCATTTTTATTCTTGAAGTTTTAAAACAATTAACATCTAAAATTTAATCACTCCCTGTGGATTTCTTACGATACCCGACTTACCGCTTTACTTGCTTGTCAAGTGTAGTAGTAGCTTAGGTTTTTTTGTATCGCGGTGGCGAAACACACAACGATTGCGTCCTCACACGAACACACTTTTTTTGCCCGGTCACAAAATGGCGCCGTTGTCGGGGAGTGTGTTTTAGATAGTAATTGTTTTATTATTTCGTATTATTTTTCCTTTTGTATTTGTATTCTTTGTTTTAACCTTTTTTGCAGGATAGCATATTTGAGCACTAAGAAACTTTGATTCGCGGTTGCTCACTTTCTTGCTCGGATTCTCCATCTACAAACAACGAGGTAATCATGTCCTACTATTATAGTTATTACGGTTATTCTAATGATTCATACTTTGGGGATAGTTTTCAAGTTTTTTGATTTTCAAGATTTTCTTGAAAATGAAAGACTTGAAAACATTTATCGCAATGAAAATCGTTATTGGGAGTTTGAGTTGGATTCATATTTTGAAACCAATGATGATTTTTATTCCGATGATTTCGAAGATGAGATTTTACCGAATGAGGAGTTCGAGGCTCTTGAGCCGAGGAAGCCGACTTTAAAAGAAACTTTTCTTCTTTACTCCCAAGGTTTGGAAAGCTTAAATGATGCTGGAATGAGACTTGGAGAACTTTACGATGATATGAATTCTTATGCACAAAACAACGAGGCGGTGGAAACTTGTGTTTCACCTAAATTTTTCGAAGAATTTGTCATCGAATATGAATCTCTCTCCCCCGAAATTCAATCTCCTTCTGACGATATGTTGACGGAGATTGAATTTATTTCATTACCATATATGTTTTCCGTCATTGAACCATTAGAATTACCGGTGGATTCCTATGAGCCGGTAGAAACTTTTAAAACTTCTACACTTTTTTCCGATGAGGACTCCTTGCCGGACTTGTTTTCGATGGATGTTATCCCGATGTGTGCACCATCTCCCATTCCATTTGAAAAATCTTTGGGAGATGAGTCAATTTTTCTTGGACCTCAAGTGTACCTTTCCCCCTTATTATCCAAATCCCCCATCCCCGGCAACGGCGTCATTTTGTGACCAGGCGGAAAAAGTGTGTTCGTGTGAGGACACAATCGTTGTGTGTTTCGCCGCCGCGATACAAAAAACCTAAGCTAGTACTGCACTTGAAAAGCAAGCACAGCGGTAAGTCGGGTATCGTAAGAAATCCACAGGGAGTGATTAATTTTTAGTTGTTAATTGTTTTAAAACTTCAAGAATAAAAATGGTGTAAAAGAAATAAGAAAAGGTGATGGGTGGTTATGGTGGAAAAACAAAAGAGAAGTTAACGCTAAATTAAAGGAAAGCGAGGATCGGGATCACATACACACATTCACGGGCTAAACAACTACTAATTAGAATTTCGATTCCAAAACATTTAATCGATCATTTTCAATTAAGCCTAAACATCACGCAATAAGCAATTTAAGCCAAAGTTGCGAGATTAAACATTTAATCAAAAATGGTCACACGCGGATTAAATTCGAATTATCGCTATAAACACTAAAGTTACGTGACAAATAAAGTTAAACGCATAACAATCCAACTTTAATAACGCGGTTTCAATTAAATGCAATTTTACACAAAACCCTAACTTTCGAGGTCCAAACTCGTAAATGGCGTAACGATATCACGACCCTATTTATCAAAGCGCTAAGCATGAATAAACTAAATTAACACTACAATTAAACTAATTACAACAACAAATAAATTAATCTAGGCAAGAAAGTAGAGAAAACAAGTAAATGAAAGCATGAAAATTAAGGAAAACAACTAAATTAATGTAATTAAAACTAAGGTACAACTTACAAAACAAAGAGTACAAGAGAGGAGTAGGGCAAATCTCTCAAGTTTACAAACCCTAAAATCTAAGACAAAATGAAGATATCCCTTCAAAATGAAGAGAAAGAGTATTTATACAAAATAAATCCTATGACAAAATTGTAAATAAAAGGGGAGAAAAACAAATATCACCAGGGCCGAATCGATTCGGCATTGGGCCGAATCGATTCGGTTGGAGAATATCTTGAGACTGCCAGAGGGGCGAATCGATTCGGGATAAATCCGAATCTATTCGGAATGGTGGGAGAATTGATTCGGCTGGTCCGAATCGATTCGAAAACAGAGGAACTGGCATACTGTCTCCAACCGAATCGATATTGATTCGGACTTACAGGTCTTGAATTTTTTCCCTGTTTTTGGTTGAGATGTCTTTCTCTTCCGCTCAAAAGCCCATAACTTCTTCGTTCGGACTCAGAATCGAGCACCATTTGCGGCCACGCGAATCTTGTTCAGAGGGCTTAAACTTCCGTGAAGACATTGGGCCAGTTGCCCAAATTGTAAAATGACTAAATTGCCCTTGCGCGTGCGATTATGTACGGAACTTCGCCGGAATGCATCCAAACTTCATACTAAGCATCCAAATACCTATTAAACCTCAATTAACCCTTGCAAAACATGTTAACATAGAAATCCTAGGTTGTCTGGTTAACGAGCATAAATATAGGGATTAAGATACCCGAGGGGGATAATAACGCGTAGGTTAACGGGTGAAATACGCAATATTTACGCCGTATCACAAGGCTATTGGAGTGGTTACTTTAGAGCATCTTGTTTTATTTTGGCGGGGGGGTCGTAGATGGGTTCTATTATCTCCTTGAGGGCTAAATCCCCTCCCGGACACCGCGTTTCTTGACTCTCTTGTTGAATGATCGCGTTATTCGGCGATGGTACCCCTATATGTGGTAAAGTTCTTTCAATCTTCTTTCATCTAGGAGGGCTAGCTCATCAAGATGGCTTTGGTACCAGTCTTCTTCACTAACCCTGCTTTCGAGCATGACACGTAGCGAGGGTATTTACAGCTCCACAGGTAGGACTGCTTCCATGCCGTAGACCAGAGAGTAAGGGGTAGCCCCAGTAGAGGTTCGAATTAAGGTTCGATAGCCCCAAACGGCGTATGGGATCCGGTCGGCCCAATCCCTACAACTTTCGATCATCTTACTGATGATGGCTTTGAGGTTTTTATTGGCGGCTTGAACTGGACCATTGGTCTGAGGTCGGTAGGGGGAAGATTTGTGTCTCTGAATCCCATACTCGTTGACTACTTCTGTGACTTCAGCTTCGAAATGCAACCCGTTATCTGATACTAGCTCGTGCGGACCCCATATCGGCAGATGATATTTTTCTTGAGGAATTTGGCCACTTTCTTGGCATTCAATATTGCGTATGACTCAGCCTCGACCCATTTGGTGAAGTAATCGATGGCAACCAGGATGAACTCATGTTCGTTTGAAGCCTTTTGTGTAACCTTCCCTATGATGTCGATACCCCAGGTGGAGAACGGAAAGGGAGAGGTCATGTTGTATAATTCTCGCGGAGGCAAGTGTTGAAGGTTAGAGAATTATTGGCATTTGAGGCACCTCCGAACATAGGCGGTGCAATCCTGGATCATGGTGGTCCAGTAGTATCCCTATCGAATGATCTTCTTGGCGAGCATGTGACCATTCATGTGGGGTCCGCATTCCCCGCTGTGGATTTTCTGCATTATTTTCTCAATCTCAGCCCCTGCGATGCAGTGTAGATGAGTTCCATCGAAATTCCTCTTAAGTAGAGCTTTGTGACAGATGATGTACTAGGCGGCCAGTCTTCGGAGGGTTGTTCGATCTTTCTTGTTAGAACCCTTGGGATACCTACCATGCTTGATGAGGCACCAGATATCATAGTACCAGCAATCGACTAGTTCGGATCTTCAGTGGAGACAAGCTCAATATGGTAGCAATGGGTCGGTTTGTTTTGATTTTGAACTAGGAAGGGGGTCATTGTCATTCCTTCGAGCATGTCGACCATGGAGGCCAAGGTTGAGAGAACATAAGCTAGGTTATTCTTTTTTCGGGGTAGGTAATGGAAGGTGATATCTCAGAATCGAGAGGCTAACTCTTCTAATTGGGCACGAAAGGGTTGAAGTTTTTCGTCCTTAACTTTCCACTTTCTGAGCACTTGACCGATGATAAAGGAAGAATCCCCGTAGACATCAAGGTATTGATTACCTTTCTTGAGAGCAACCTTGAGGCCCACTGTGCATGCCTTGTATTCCGTCATGTTATTGGTGCAAGGGAAATCCAATTTAATGGCGATGGGAGTGTGGGAGTCATCTGGGGTGATCAAAAGTATCCCAATGCCATATCCCTTTTTGTTGGCAGCGCTGTCAAAGAACATTTTCCATCGAAGGCGGTCTTTAGTGGTGCAGAGGATATTTTCATCTGGGAATTTGGAGATCTGGACATCTGCTTCGTCTGTGGGGTAATCAGCGAGGTAGTCAGATATGGCTCTTCCTTTAATGGCTTTCTGTGTGACGTACACGATATCGAACTCGGTTAGGAGCATCAACCATTGGGCCATTCGACTGGATAAGGCAGGTTTCTCAAGAAGGTATTTGATGGGATCCATTCGGAATACAAGTTTGATGGGGAAGGCGATCATGTAGTGTCGCAACTTTTGGGTGACCCAGACAAGTGAGACACATGCCTTTTCTAAAGCAGTGTAGTTGACCTCGTACCCGACCAATTTATGACTGGCATAATAGATGGCTCTTTTTTTGCGGGATTCTTCAAGGAATTGGGCTAGCAAAGACCCGGCTGCAGTGTCGGTTATGGTTAGGTATAGGAGCAAAGGGAGACCAGACTGTGGTGGCATGAGAACTGGAGGTTGGGTCAGATATTGTTTGATTTGGTCAAAAGATTCTTGACAATCCTCATTCCACACCTTGATTCAATCTTTTCGAAGGAGCTTGAAGATCGGTTCACAAATGGAGGTTAGCTAGCTGATGAACCGGCTGATATATTATAATTTCCCAAGAAACCCTCGAACTTCTTTCTCTATTCGGGGTGGTGGCATCTCAAGTATGGCTTTCAACTTTGCAGGATCTGCTTATATCCCCTTTTCGCTTACCATGAATCCCAAGAGTTTTTCCCTTATAATGCCTAAGACACACTTCTGTGGATTAAGTTGCATCTGATACCATCGCAGTCATTCGAAGAACATCCGGAGAGAGAGAACATGACCTTATCTAGTTTTGGACTTGATAATCATATCATCCACATAAACCTCGACCTCATTGTGGATCAAATCATGCAGGATGGTTGTGGCAGCCCTTTGGTAGGTAGCCCCAGCATTCTTGAGACCGAATGGCATAACGGTGTAGCAAAAGGTTCCCCATGGGGTGATGAATGCATTTTTTTTTCTTGGTGGTCTAGGTGCATCTTGATTTGGTTGTATCCGGCAAACCCGTCGACAAATGACTTGAGAGCATGATTGGATGTGTTGTCCACAATCATGTCGATATTGGGTAGCGGATAATCATCCTTTGGAGAAGCTTTGTTTAAATCTCGGTAATCTACACACATTCGAACCTTCACACCTTATTTCAGCACAGGTAAAATGTTATCTAGCCATGTGGGATATTCGATCACCCGAATGAAACCCACGTTTAACTATTTGACCACCTCTTCTTTGACCTTGAGCGACCATTTGGTGCGGAGTTTTCTCAATTTTTATTTAACCGGCTTATAATCTGGGAGAGTGGGGATCTAGTGTTGAGCTATTTCAGGATCGATGCCAAGCATATAATCATAGGACCATACGAAGACATCTGCGAACTCCTTCAGCAATTCTTCGAGTTGTGCGCGCTCATACTCGTCAAGGGTGGCCCCTATCCTAATCTCGCTCAGTTGGCTACTAGAAACGAGATTAATAACAACAGTCTCTTCTTCATTAACTTGAATGCGGTTATGTCGTTTATTATTAACCTTATTTAGATCAGTTAAGAATTGTTCATTTGCAAAATCATCATCATCAAAAGTTTGATTAGAATTCAAGCAGTTAATGTAAGGCACAGCAAGATACTCAAAATCTTCATTTATTTCATTGATAGGAAAAACAGCATTGAGAAACTCATCAAAAGAGATCTCGATTACATTTGAGCAAGGATAGGCAACAGAAGAAGAAATAGGGTAAACATTGGGGTTAGGGGAGATTTCAAGGGGTAGAACTGGCGCAGCATGCCAGTTGAGGAGAGGAGTATCAACAACTTTAATCAGAAGGGATGTGTCCATTGATGTAGTGAATGAACCATGTAGAGTGCCAGCCCCAGTATCTGTAAGTTGAAGGAATCTTTGGAATCACTTTCCTCAGTATTTTCGGCATCTTTGATGAACGGTTGTACTTTGTGTGGGAAACTTTCGGCCCATGGGTAGCTGTCTTGGAAAAAATATCCATTCCCGGCCTCATCTTCTTATCTGTGTGGTCATACCATGGTTCTGGAAAATCGCAAAAGGGGAAGTCCTCACCTTCTTTGATGAATCGTCCATTTAAGGAGTCTCCTGAGATAGTTCGGATGCAGTCTGATTTTCTCTTTGGTCGATACTGGTGGATCATTCTGAGCTCTTGTTCTGATGGTTGATACCTCAAGCCATAAGGAGGGAAAGCTTTCTTCAGTTCGATGGGTCCAAGTATCCCTTGCTGCCTTTGCCCTAGCCCCAGTCCGGGCATGGAGTACATGTTTTTGAACATCTGAATCACATTGACATTGACATGAGGGTCATATTCTAGACAAACCCTTTCTTTGAAACCGTCCCCTGTCGGGAGTAGGAGTGGTTCAACTCGAAATCCTGATAGGAGCATATCATTTGACCCGTGCTGTATCTCGAGAATTGGACTGCTGGTATATGCCCCCTTGGCATTTTCGTTGTTGCCTAAAATGGTGAGGACTCGCCCGTCGATGAAGAACTTCACTTTCTAATGGAGTGAGGAAGACACACCCTTGATATTGTGGAGCCAGGGTCGTCCGAGCAACAGGTTGAAACAAGCTGGGATGTCTATGACTTGGAATTCAACGACGGAGTTTATAGGGCCAACCCATATTACAAGTGTTATGGACCCCATCACCTCACGACGGGTATTATCGTAGGCACGCACAGCGGTGTAGGTTAGAGTGAGATCGCTTTCTTTCATGCCTAAACACTTGAAAGTTATCAGAGGGAAAACGTTCAAGGGGGATATGTTATCGACAAGAGGGAGTGGCACGACCTTTACCATAACTTCGATGGAGATATTGAGTGCATGATTGTGATTCGGCCCAATTCTAGGGATTTCTTCTTCAAAAAATGTTAGCATTCGGGTAGAGGTCAAGGATCCGACCCGATTTACCGCTTCTTCTGGTGTGGTAGAGGGAGGAACTATGGGTCCAGTGAGTAATTTGATTAAAGCATTTTTGTGCATCTGGGAAGACATGAAAATCCCCCATAGAGTGATGTTAGCTTGGTTTTTCTTCAGTTGGTCGAGGATCTTGCTCTCCTCGATGGTCATCTCTGGCATAGGAAGGTTTTCAATTCCCTTCCCTTTGTCATTTGCTGGCAGTGAGCTTGGAACCTGGTAATGTCTCCCTGATCTGGTCATGTGATTTACTGAAGAAGGAAAGAAAATGAATTCCGTTTCCTTGTCAATCTCAGGTTGTGCTGCCACCCTATTTATTTCTCCTAGGAGTTCTTCAAATGATATCATCCCACATATGTCGGCTACTGGGCCAGCTCTTCCTGAAGCTTGTCCTTCACTCGAATCTTCTAATTCTCCCCCCCATCCGGTGGTAGTAACTCTGTCTTTCCATGTAAAGTCGATGCATTCCACAACTTCAACGGCTTCTTCATACAAGTTCTCCCATTCTGTGGGGATATGTGTGATTGAAGGGACCAAGCGCCCTTGTAGCTTCAAATTGTCAAGTAACTCGGTGATACTACAAATGTTGTTGGTTTGTCTGAATAATTCTGCCATAGTTTGGACAACATCATCTTGGCTGACTTCATCGGTTTGAACCACCCACTTGTCTAAATCTCAGGCCCATTTTCGTGCCTCCAAGAACAGTGTGCTGAACTTATGGCAATCGATGACCATCTGTGAGGGCAATTTCAGCCCGAACTCTAGGAGTTGGTTTAACACCTCTGAAAATTCCGTACTTCCATTTTCAGAACGGGTACGGACAGCGATGCATGCTCTGGTAAGAAGTGACAGTGCCTGATCAACGAGGATAGTAGGGTGTAGGAGGAAATATGGGCAAATTTGAAGAGGTTTAGGAGAGTATATGGGTGTGATTTGAGTTGAGGGATCAAAATCTGGGTTTTCTTCTAAGAAGATGGCATTGGTATGATTCCAAAGTGGATTGTGAGTAGTGTTTGGCTTAGGATTGGCTGGTGAGGCGATGGTACCCCGATCAATGAGATCTTGGATTACGTTTCGGAGGTGAAAGCATTGGTCGGTGGTATGGCCGGCAGTTTGGGGGAAGGCGTAATGAGCATCGGCCTTGAAGTTTCTTGGGAGTGGATTTGGCAATGGACGGGGATCCAAGGGTTTTATGAGGTTTCAGCTTAACAGGGCTTGGTAAACTTTAGAGAGGGGAGCATGGAGCTCAGTGTATTCCATTCGGATGGGGGTAGGGCGGCTTTCTGGTGCCCATGATGTGGTTGGTTGAGAGATGTTTTTAATGGTCGAAACGGTAGCACTAGCAGGCTTATCATACTTTCTAGGGTGAAGTCCGAACACCTTATTTGGTTCAACCTCTGTTTTAACGAGGCTTTCCTCAATTTCCACTCCTTCCTCTCTGAGAGCTTGAAAGTGGGGATAGTATTGTCCTCCCATCGTTGCTCGAACATGGGGAAAGAAGTTTTTCTTCACTATGTTGACCTGTTCTTCTTCAGATGGCCGATTGGTCATGGTAGTTGCTCGCTCCCTCCACCGGGTTATGAAGTTACTAACTGATTATCCCGAATTCTGTTTGAGCAGCTTTAAATCATGATGGGTGACCTCAAGCTCTTCGTTGTATTTGTACTGTGACATGAATTCTTGGGCTACATCCTCCCAGCTACGGATTCTGGATTCCTCAAGAGATAAAAACCATCGGAGGGCACTATCCTTCAAAGTTTTCTGAAACAATTGGTCCATCACCTCTTTAGAAGCCCCTAGTAGAGTCATGGAATGATGATAACTGCGAAGATGAACAATTGGGGGTCCACTCCCTCCAAACTTCTCGATATTTGGCATCTTGAACTTTTCGGGTAACCTTGCTTTAGGATAAGGAGACATGTGGGTGTAGTACATGTAATTCCTAGAGATCCTGACCTGGGCAAACTTCTTGGTGAGCATCTTGAGATCCTCTTTGACATTATTCAACTCCTCATCCTTTGGATCAACGACAACATGAAGGTTAGCTATAGGCTGGGCAATGTTTGGCATGGGAAGCTAGGAAGGCGGTGGCCCATTGGCAGGAGGGACACGTGGAGCATGCTGATATTCTTTCGAAACCCAGATAGGCTCAGGTGGACCCATAGCACGAGGGAACAGGGCCTCGAGTTACATCTCTCGAACCTCGGTTTGGAGGTTGTCAATCTTGGACATGAGCTGAGCTAGGACTGTCGTCAGATCTGGCTGTATGACTGGGGCTTGATCTGTATTCTCCATAGAAGATGGATGGATTCCGGACTCAGAAGAAGTAGTAGAGGAACGGATGAAACTCTGGAGTGATTTTATTGAAGACCGAAGCCAATAGGGAGCCAGGCCAAGGGCTTGCGATCGACCTAAGAAGGTGTAGGATGAGATTTATTTTTGAGAAAAAAGGAAGAACTATTTTTGGATTTTCGATAAAGAAGGGAGAAACATTTTTGGATTTTTGATAAAGAAGGGAGAAATGCTTTTGGAGACGAAACTCAGCATGATTATTACAATTATTATGTTTTCACTTGTATTTAATTCTCCTAAATGTAATGCCAGACGGGACCAGAGCCTGGAAAAGTGGGGTTCTTAATATATGCAAAGCTACGGTTTGGACTTATAACCAGGCTCACGGACAGGACCATTTTAAAAATATGTGAAAATTGGGCGGCAGACCGACCCGAAATTTCGACAGAGTTTCGGGTTGAAACCGTCAATCTAAAGTGCGTGTCCTAGGTCTGACACATATATGCGGGTATGCAGTTGGTTGGGTGAATCGGCATAGCTTCCCCCCTTTGGCATGACTTCCATGATATACGCCTTTCTCTTGTGGGCAATCGGTACGTGTGGAAAATTCATTTGATATACCTGAGGGTACGTGAATTGCCTCGCCATATACCTCGTGGGGACGGTACGTGTGAGAGCGAATTCGATATACTCGACGTACGTGAACGAATTCCCTACGATATACCTCCCGTCATGATTTCGGTCAAGCGATACGATGTGGGGGAACCGTTCGATATACATCGAAGGTACTTGGCCAATGGAAGGTGAGAGTCATATCGCTTAGGCTAACTACGACCTGCCGGACCAGCGCCCATCACGAAGTGACTCTCCAGTTATTGGGTAAAATTTGGTCAATATCAATGCTCTTTGGTGATGTCATGTGAATCATGCATGATTCTCTTATTAGTATCTTATGATGAGAATGTCTTTCTTGATTATGCCAAACAGGGAGCAAAGTATAAGTACCACAAAAGGTACACCAAGTATGGATGGGTGATGCGTGCAACATGGAGATATACATGTGATCCTAGGTGCACGTGGTGTGAAGTGTACATGGAGAAATTTCTACAAGTGTGTGAACATAAGCATAAGCATGGGATACATATGAGAAAGGGGACATGCAAATATGGGGGGAAACATAAGCAAATATAGCATTTATGTATATAGAGTCAAGCCCACAAAAAAAAACACATATCCCCAGCAGAGTCTCCACTGTGGCCATCCTCGATCCTCGCCGCGTGGGCGGGTGCGTGGGGGAAGGATACTTCGGGTCCCGTACGTCCCTCTCGGGAGCGCTTCGGCCGGCGTCGTTTGAGATGTGGTGTAAAAATGTAGAGATATTCAGAGTCGCCAGTCTATTTCACTCAAAAAAGATAAAAGAAAAAGGGGAATCCACCCCGAAGGATGGCATCCAAAGACATACTGGTGCGTGAAAAACCAAGATGATTCGAGAAGGGTTCGGAGGCTTAGTTATGAAATGGAAAGGTGTTAGGCACCCATTCCGCCCTTTCGGTCTCTCATTAATATTTGCTATTTTCCTTTTGTTTCCCCTCCGTGATATGTGTGCATGTGTATATATATATAATGGAGGTAGGAATCCTCGACTTGTATCATGGAAAAGATAAAGCGAGTCGTCCATAGGATGATATAAGAATAATATTATAAAACTAAGATTTACGCGATTACCCCTACGTTGACCGTTATAATGGAACGATAACGCATATGGAGCAATACGTTACTAAGGGAAATTATATAGAATATATGAAGATTAGATTTAGATCAAATAGGAAGATGAGAGAAAAAGTGGGAAGAAGGACTCGAGTCCCGGGTTTTACCCCGAGACGCCTACGTAGCCTATAAAGGCATCAAAGTCCACGTATTTCGCATACAAAATGAGGGGTGGGGTTTATCCCATAAATCCAAATGGGGGATCTCTTATTTGTAAGTGTGTGTGTGTGTAGAAGAAGTGTTTTAGTTGTGAGGAAAGTGTGCGAAAAGTATGAGAATCCCTATTTGGTATTTATGAGCAAACCCTCTTTTTCTTGTGTTTTTTGGGTTTTATTTATATGAAAATAGGAGATGTGCAATAATAATAAATAAAAAAGTATATTAGGATGTGTGAGATGAGATAATAAAAGCGCTAAGTAAGGAAACAAGTTATTGGGAATTTACGAGAATTTACGAGAGAGTTTGAGAAAGTTGGACCTTGAATGTTAGGGAGAAGCCCTTGCACTTGGATGTGTGACTTGAGCTTGATCTTGAATGTTGGGGAGAATCCCTTGCACTTTGATGATGATGTAGAGTGCATAATTCACCATGTTTGATGAAAAGGGTAATGAAAAGTGGAAGAAAAAAGGGGATTTGGAAGTTGAAATCACGTTGCCTTCGGTAGAGGTTTCTGAGATGCGTTGAGAGAGATTTCTATCAGATCTGGGATCCCCTTGCAAATAAGGTGAAGGCCTCTTTTTATAGGCCCAAGTAAGTGCCGATTTTCATAGACCCGTTCCTACCTATCGGCACCTGCCGATAGGCAGGGTCTGGAACCTGCCATTTGGCAGTGCGCTTCAGGCTTTTTTGGAAAATCGATCGCCGAGGGCAAACCGTTGGTCAGAATCACGCATGGGGCATACCGTTGGAAAGGTAATTTAGATACCTTTGAAAGTCTTTTGGACCACTCCTGGGTTAGGGAGTTGACTTTGGGTCAAATATGGCTCGGAAGAGTTTGTCGGTCCATTGGACGGGGGATCATTCGAATGCAAACAGATCATTCGTCCGCATGGTAAGTCCAAATCATGTACGGGGTGGACCATTCGAAACCTTAGGAGATGTAATTCGACATTCCAAAGAGTTTGACCCAGTTTGGGGAGTTGACTTTGGTCAACCGGGCCCGGGAAGCATTCGGTGACCTCTCGGAGTCGAACGGATAGTTCGTCCGCATGGTATGTTAGAATTGCGCATGGGACGGACCGTTGGAAAGGGTATTTAGTTCCCTTTGAAGATTTATTCAGCCTCAGTCGAGATGATGAGTTGACATAGGCAAATAGAGCCCTGGAGCGCCCGGTGGCCTCTGGGTCAAGTTTCGGATGCAAACGGATCGTTCCTCCGCATGGTAAGTCAGAATCGCGCATGGGGCGGTCCGTTGGAAAGGGTATTCAGTTCCCTTTGAAGATTCATTCATTCTCATTCGAGATGAAGAGTTTTACTTTTGGGTCAAACTGAGCTGGGGAGTGCCCGATGGTTTCTAGGTCAGTACTCGGGACATGACCTAGGTTTGTAGTGATGGAGGGAGGTACTAGGGACCTAAGGAGAGTTAGGGGGTAACAGAATGGGGTGTCTACAAATACCATTCTCAGCACAACGTAGTAAAATAATATTATATTAGAGGCCTAAAATTATAAACTTTAAGAATTTAATCATGTTAATAAATAAATTCAGACCAACGCCGAATACATAATGAATCTAGCTATAAAGTAAATGTCTCCACCAAAGATAATGTAAACAAGTTTTGGACCTAAGCCCTTACAAATATTCCAAGAATAAAATAAATACAGTGGCAGAAGAAGCAACTATGCTTGAATAGAGAAGACTGAAATCTGATGAACAAAAAAGAATCACAAGACTGTCACAGCACAATCCAGTTATCCCTATCTAGGACCACCTAGGGGAAAAAGTTTAAATTTGGGTCAGAGCCTGACGAGTGAAATAATTAACTTAATTGATGAAATAATACATTTGATGCAAAATAAATGGTCCCTTTTTCATCCCTCGCATGCGTACAACATCTCACCCCTCATCTAAGTGTGAATCATTCGCATCCCAATACGTCCCAAGCAATGACTATTAAACCGTGCGAAATCTATAAAACACGTATCGATAATTAAAGATTTAAATGTCGCAACTACTTATAAATATCGATACCCAATTATTCCAAACTCACAAATTTCATAAGTCAATAAGGCATAAACATCTATTATGCATTACAGGATCATAATACAATTATTATCTACCTCCTTGGTATATTAAATTTATTTCATCTGCATCCAGGTAATTAATCATATATGTCCTTTCATATATTTAACACACAAGGGCATCTACCGTTGGTGTATAATTAGTGATCTATCAGCAATTCCAAAGGAATTCTTTATCCTAAGCGGACATCACAAAACACACATAAATTTTGGGGGGTCCCTACACTGGATACCTATGCAGGACCCATACCTAGTGATGACATAGGAAGGGTCAGCGACAACACCTACCCCTAGTAGGTGGCACCTCCACGTAGTACCTATATGACCTAAACATTGTCAAACCCACTTGTGCCGACGTGTGATAATCAGTTCGAATCGTGAACCCCCGGGCCGATAGGATAGTCAACGAATATTGGTATGTAGACACAAATCGACAATAATTCATATTAGTATCCCATATATTATGTATAAGTAATTATCCTATAATTACCATAAAAATCCAACCAAAGTCCACAATCTTTTTCCCATTTATTAATAATTTACCATGAGTAAAATTGTTAAATTTATACCATATGAGGATTACTTATCCAACTAATTGTTTGTAATTTCTCCAATTTAATGTGGGAACAGTTATATTTTAATAAATTCAATATTGGCCAAACCATGGTTCTAACCACTCGTTTGGACTCCTAAAAACTTCCAAAATAAAAACCCAGGACCAACCTGAATTGTCCCTAGGGCCGAATCGATTTTCTACAAAAACCGAATCGATTCGCCCAAGGCCGAATCGATTCGATTTGGTACAGGTTCCCAGATCTTCTACTTGGTTCTAATACGGGTTTAACACTTTTTAATCCCAATTCATCTCTAATTATTTATATGAATTCATTGTTAAGTTGTTGAATCCTTACAACTTAAATAGTTCATTTAGGGTCGTTAATTATATGATTAAAGTCCAAATTTTATGTCCATTATTCCAGAATTTATGAACATTAATAAACGCATTTCAATTCAGATTTCATTACAAATTTCCAAACCTATTTCATTCATAACATGGTGCATCTAACTGGCTGTTTATATCAGAATATCATATCATATATCAACATTTACATCCTCTACATATAATAGTCTAAATGTCCCCAAATTAACTATCAACAAACCTAAGGATTCTAACACCAAATTTCAAGACTACGATACTAAATTTCTAGTAATAATCCTACCATCACGTGTTAATCATCATCAACTCAAGTATATTCAAACCTAATTCCCAGAAATAAAAAAGGGGTATTTACATGCATCAAGAAATAAATTGAAAACATAAATTAATAAGAGAATTCTTGCCATAAAGATTTGGAGAAGACTCCTTTGATCTTCCTTCATTTCATTGCCCTTTTTTCCCTTTTTTGTTCTTCTCTTTTCCTCTCCCATTAACTGATGTTCTTAGGATTTCTTTAATGATAGTGGGAGAGTGGTTTACCCCCACTTACACACTAATTAATTCCAATTCCTGAGTTAGGCTTAAAACCCAACTTTTAGAACCCCAAATGAACCCGAATCCAAAACCCAATTGGCCCAAAAGTTACCCAACCTATATACTATTGACCTAGGACAATTTTTAAAGGATTAAATAATCTAAACAAACCCATATAAGCCCCGAAGCATATCCCAAAATATGTTTCAAATTATTTTTGTTAATAATAGGTACTTTTAATTTCTTTCGCACATTCATTAAGTATTTATTCTACATTACAATTAAATGTCACATTCATGCACATAAAATTAGTCACACACAATATAATTAAAAAAAAACTTCGACTGTGCAATTATTTAATGCAATTAATTAATTACATTGATTTCTCAAAATTGTTTATTTATTCCAAAAATATTAAATATTATTTCATTAGTTATTTTAGCAGAAATATGAGGCATTACAAAAGTCTAAAATGATTTTCCCACCAATAACATCTAAAACTATGTAATTCTTTTTCGAGACTCTTTAAGGACATGCAAACCCATTTTATTCGAACCAAACTCCCTCAAAAGATAAACATGATGATATTTTATATTCCTTTCCTTTGAAAGATGAATAAAACTAAACAATTTGGCTCCTTCTTGGCATAATATTATTTTTATTGCCTTAATTTTATCTTGGCCTATTTTCAAATGATGGCTTTCATGACGATTGCCTGTCTCTCGCGGTCCTTTCTCATGTTCACTCGTATTTTTTCAATATTAAAAAAACTCCCACAGTCAACGATTCTTACATGCACTACTTTTATTATCTCGTTTTATCTTAGTTTGTTCATTTTAAAGACACGATTGAGATGAAAACACCTAAACGAACATGTGATAGACAAGTACAATAATCAAACAAATATGTGCATGTGTGGATCAAAGGAGACTATGAGTCAAACATGTAGAAAGTTATCGCTAATAACATCTTAATGACTCGAAACATTATAATGAACATAAATGAAATGATGATGCGTCTCAAAAAACTATAAAAAAAATCCACGTGTAAAATGGAATGATATTATGACTTGGTAATTCTAAAAGTCTATCCATATATGGTGTAAAAATAAATACAAAAATCCTTTTGTGTTTTTAAAAAAAATTATCAAAATAATATCTTTTTGGCTTTTTCAAATTTTCTAAAAAAATAGAAAATATTTTTGTATTTTTTCAAAATTTTTCAATAAACGAAAAAATAGAATACAAAAGATACCCATGTCATAACACTAGAAAATATATATCATGAATCATAGCTAGCGTATGACACATAACTAACACGATCAACCGTAAGATCTAACATGAGAAGAATCATGTTCAAAAGAACGAGAGTCAAATAGTCTAATTCCTAAAGCCTCTTAGTCCGATTTTTTAAGCCACATAGGTGTCTAACAACGAAAGGGCATTTTGAGAACTGAAGTGACTCGATTATTAAACTTCCTAGGATCATTTTTATGCTTATAACATAAACGCCTAAGTTGACCCTTTCTACTGCAATGAGTGCAAGTGTAGATATGGTGGTGAACGTCATCTAAAAGTGATTATCTCCTAATATTCCTATGTGGCTTTCTCCTAATGTTCCTTGGTGGCTCTATCCTATGCATGGTCTTGGCATTAGGAATTAGAACAACATGGTCATCGAATCTAATTCCACACCTCTTATATTTCTTTTGGATGGTACCCAATATCCTATACAATTTTTTCGACCAATCCTCCAAATCAAACTTAACCTTACTCGTGTCTCTCAATCTATCCTCAAGCTCACTAATCTTAGACTCGAGTAAACACCTACACTCCTCAAACTCTAGAAGCTCTTTTTTCATAGCCTCCATCAAACCACGAAGACTCTTTCTCTTACCCTCGACATACTCTAGCTTCACTCGAAGATATTTCTCACATGCTGTAAGATCCTCAACTAAGGCATCATTACTATTCTTTATGGAATGCTCTTTCAACTTAGCTTCTAAATTAAAGTTATCCTTCTTCACCTTCACAGTTTTCACATAATATTCATTTAAGGCAACTTGCAATTCACTATGATCCACCTTTTCACCCTCACTCATATCACCCTAACTTTCTCAGGTTTCACTAACTAAGGCTATGGTAGAGTCATGTAAAGAAGTATATTCATGAGTATATTTATCATCATCACTCACACGACTAGCCATGAAGGTGATAAGGTCTCGCCTACTTGCATAAAAGTTTTTCTCTTCCTGCTCACTATCACTAAGGGTTGAAACACGAGATACTGGTTTATTAACATCCTTTTTAAGACTAGTGGGTCACTCATTTATGCTATGTCCAAACCCCTCACAAACAAGACACCTCTCAGAATTATTCTTTTTGACAAAATTCTTATGCATTTTCCAATTTGACCCTTTAAACAAATGTATTCTAAAATCATCAAACACTTCAAGATTCATGTTTAAAGACATGGTATCACAGAAACTGTAATTTAGTGCTTCCAGCTCTGATACCAATATGAGACTATGCATCGGATCAATGTCTCAAATTTATTTAATTATATGTCAATTCACACAAAAATTTATTTAACCCTACAATGCGGAACTATGTGATTCAAGATATTAAGAACTTAAGCCATGCAATCATAAAATAATTCAAAGTTTTAGGGAAAAAACCTTTTGGTTAAAAACCTTTCAATTAAAAACCTTTTATTTCATTAAATTTTTGCAAATCGTAACTTATAATACAATATAGAATCATTGCAATGAACTCCCGTAAGAATCCACAAAGACCGCGGTCCTAAAATCAGCAATGGCTTCCATCTAGAACCCACAATGATGACAATCGCCAGCAATGACTCCCTTGAGAATCAAAAGAACCTCAGTCCTCATCGTTAGTAGTTAATACCCTCGAGTATCACAAGATCAGCATTGGAAAGCTTTCCACAAGAATAACTTCGATATAGAAGCGTTTGAGTTCCAAAGATGATTCACAAAAGTAATTGGGAATGATTTTGGTGAATCAAAACAAGTTTTGCCCAATAAAAGTGAAGACTAAAAAGCAGCAGGTCTGCAGTTTGCGTAGATAAAAAATATTAATCGAAAAGCTTCACGAAACCGGTATTTATAGGTTAACAAAAATGTTGACGTGATGCAGGTCGTTAGAACGACACGATGTCGTTAGAACAAAAGTGGGATGTCATTTGAATGACCTAAAAATGACCAATTAAAAAATAGTCCAGTAGGCTGTCATTTTATCCGAAATCGAGCAGGGATTCAAGCGACCTATCTTAAGACATCGGCATGTTGTTTGAATGACAGGAGCGAAAAATATTATTTTTTGAATTCCGCCTACAGGCCTTTTAGATAACATTTTAGGTTCGAAAAATGCCTTACTTTGATAAAAAAATATTTTATAAAAGTATCCCAATACTTAGTAAAAAATCTAAGAAACTCACATTATTTTGAATATGCTTGGTATCGGATTTTTCTCCTTGAGCGTGTGATCTTGAACTTCCTTTGACGTTTGTAATTGTATGCGGCATACTCAATGTAATCTACTGATGATGGAATCTATGTCCTTACAATACTGGAAAATAGTAATAGTGTAATTAATAAATTTAAAAAATACTAGAAAAATAATTTCAAAATCAAAAAAATTTATTTTCATAATTAATTACGATTACAATCCAGTATTTAAGGAATAAGGTCAATTAGAAACTAATGATCATCAACTGACAATATTATTCCAAAATCGAGAAAAGAATCCTTATCAAAATTGGAATTAATTTCAAAAAATAATTCGACATTTTGTATTTCATTCAGCATTATAATATCCTTACATTTTTATTGCGATTTTTGCCACAATAATTCTCAAATTTTCTTATTTTATGATTTAGTTATTCGTACTCCACAAAAGTTCCCTGATTTTTTATATTATTTAATCTATATTTATTTATTTTTTGTACGTTTTATTTTTAATTATAAAATAGTAAACATTGTTGATTAACAGTACTTTTTTGTGTGTGTGTGGGGGGGGGGGGGGGGAGATGAAAAGTAACTGTGTATTAATCCGAAAAAGATAACAATAGAATATACTTGGGCTACATCCTAACTAAAACAACAAAAGACTCAAAGGCCAAATAGCAAGACCAACAAAAATATCATACCACCTAATAACCGTCCCAAAAAGAGGCCCAATCCAAGAAAACACAATCCTACCCACAACAAAGTTTGAATGATACCCCTCTTCCTTGTTAGACAAAAGGTTGCCAACTCTTTAGATACCTATTTTTATTTTTGTCTTGGTGTAAATGCTATGTATTGAACACACAACTCATTAGGTATTTAGTGTTAAATTAGAGGGGAGAGATTTTGATGCTTTTGTTGGAAGTGTTGTAATTAACATCAAATGAATACGTTCACAAAAGAGAAAAAAATATGATGCATTTGTGGTACGACGTGTCCAGGGGCGAAACTTGGAGAGGGCTTGGACGGTTATTAGCCTAGTTCAAGCCGAGAAAAATTCAATTTATTAGTGTAAACTCAAGCCAAAATAACTATCTAGCCCACTCCAAATAATTAATCCATTTAACATTAAGTAAGAAACATTTTTATTCAAACAAACAGGCCTATCCACTTAATATTATAATTTTATAATATTAATTGTGAGGTCTGTATAGAATTGTTAATTAACATTATCTTTCACTGTTTTTAAAGTAATTATTTCATAAATACTCAAAAATAACCTAAAAAAAATCCGCTCAGGGATTCCCGCCCCTGAAACCCTGAAAGTTCTTCTTAAGTTAGCCCGTCCGAGTTTAAAATCTTGGCGCCACCACTGTATGAGTTCATGTTTAATATCAACAAACCACAATACATCTATATGTGTAAAAAACATTGTATGTTTAGTAAGACACACGCGAAACACATATCACATCATATCATGTTTTTGTTGGTTTTGAGCATAGACACATGGTGACCTAAGTGCATGATATTGTTTCTCTTAAAAAAAGAGTAAAATTACACGATCGGAAAAAAAAAATTCTCGATGTTTTGTGTAGAAAAATTATTTTGCCAAAAATATTAATAGAACTGTAGAAGGGTGTTTCAATATTGAACACTATATTTTGGGGTGAGGGTCCCTGAAATACCACCTCTATAGTATTCAGGAAATATAAGGTTGAGGAACCCCTAGGGTCCCTCAATATGAGAAAATTCATATTGATAAGTAACCCCTCCCCCCAGGGTCCCGTCAAAAACTCATATTGAGAAGGATCCCTCACGATCCCAGCAGAAACTCATATTGAGAAGGAACCCCCCCCCCCCCACACACACACACACAAAGTCCCAGTAGAAACTCATATTGAGAAGGAACCCCCCAGGGTCCCGGTAGATACTCATATTGAGAAGGAAACTATGAGAAGGAACCCCACCCAGGCTCTCGGAAGAAACTCATATTGAGAAGGAACACCCCAGGCTCCCAGTAGAAACTCATATTGAGAAGGAACCCCACCTAAGGTCCCGACAAAAACTCATATTGAGAAGGAACCCCACCCAGGGTCCCATCATAAATTCATATTGAGAAGGAAACCTAGGGTCCCAATAGAAATTCACATTGAGAAGGAACCCCACTCAGGGTCCCGACATAAACTCATATTAAGAAGGTACACCACCCAGGGTCCCGATAAAAATTCATAAGTCGCTCAACGGTAAAAAATGCATAATTGGTGAAAGGGCACCCAAGGTATCTTAATCGCAGAGAATTCATATTTGTGCGGGAACCCCCAGGGTCCCTCAATGGCACAAAATGCATAATTTGTGAAACTGTACCCAAGGTCCCTCGACCTCAGAGAATTCATATTGGTGTGGGAACCTAGGCCCCCTGACCGTAGAAAATGCATAATTGGTGAAAGTTCACCCAAGGTCCCTCGACCGAAGAGAATCCATATTGGTGTGGGAACCTAGGCCCCCTAACAGCAGAAAATGCATAACTGGTGAAAGAGCATCCAAGGTCCCTCACCGCAGAGAATTCATATTGGTGCGGGAACCTGAGCCCCCTTACTGTAGAAAATGCATAATCGGTGAAAGAGCACTCAGGGTCCCTCAAATACAGAAAAGTCATATGATGAAAGAACCTCCAGGGTCCCTCAACTAAAACCCGGGGCATAGACCCCACGATGAGGGAGTGTCTACCATGATCAACCCCTCATCATGAAAAGTCATTCTTTTAAAGAACAACAATATTAACACTTTGCTTTCTTATACATATATCCTAGTTGAGCAGGCATGTCTCAAATAGGCCAGTTGGCATCTCCTTGGAGTTTTGGCTTGGCGGCTGAGGAACAAGGTTTGCTGAGAAAGCTCAACCACTTAACACTTTAGGATTGAGATAATACTAGTAGAAAGACCTTAGGGTCACCCAGTCCTCACACACCTCACAATCTGACACAACTACGGTGAGTAGCGAGAGGGTTACTCACAAGAAAATATTTATTTTTAAATTGATTTTAAACGAGAGGGTACTCTAGGCCCCTCTCAAGAAAAATGATTTTAGAAGGGGGTCCTCAAGATCCTCCTCAATCTTACAAAGATTATAGAGGAGGCGGTCCTTGAGACCCTCCTCAAATTTACAAAGTTTGTACCAAAAGTTACCATTTCAAAATATATTTACCAAATCAGATATTTTTATCTCCATTAGGAGACATATTTGCCTTTTGACTTTGGTTTTCATGAGGTGGAACCTGTCTGAGGGGATAGGCTACTGCACACAGGTAGGGACAAATGGTACACTGTAGACATTGTCCCTCACCAACCCTCTAAGTTTTTGGTGCTAAAAGTTCCAACTCAGCCTTAGTGCCCAAGTATAAATGGGACCCCTGGGCAAGGTTAAGAAAGGGAGATAGGAAAACTCAAGACCACTATTACTTTGTCAAAATCACACCAGAACTACCGAGTATTTTCTCCTTGCTCTCCCTCTAGTGCTAAGTGTCATGTTCTTTCACTCCTCATTGACAGCCATCATTCTCAGGAGCTCTTCTTGAGAAAATTACTATTATTGTTGTGAAAGTTCATCTTCTTGCAGGGAACGAGTTATAGCTTGATCTCCATTTTTATAAAAGGAGAAGTTTTCATCAGAAGCTGCTCCAGAAGTTCTTGAGAATCTTGCATACAACGTCCATTGGAGTGGGTCACGCCTCACCCTTTCCAGTTATTTATAGACCCCAGTCTCACTACCCTCTTGCATTTGGCGACTCTGCTGGGGAGGTATCCTCACTTCCATGTGATAAGAAGGTTTTAATGTTTCTAAGAAGCTAGTTTTTTAATACATTCCATATGGGGATGGATCTCAAAGGGACCAGACCACTCAAGAGGATGTGGTGGTGGCAGGAGCTAGAGTACCTGCTCCTTAGGGAGGGTATACCAGTTCACCGACAGTGGCTCCGGCAGCAGGTATCAAACTTGTGAGAATTTTTTTGAGTTTTTTAAACAACACAACGTAGACTTGGCAAGTTTGGGTCAAGGTTGTGTAACACCAGCAACATCCCCCTCTGGAGGGGCGACCACTCCCGTAGCGATTCCGGTAGACGTAGCTTCACCATGAAGGCTGGTGTCGGAACAGGTTATGGCACCGTCAAGCTCACCAGCAGGCAAGGGGAAGATTTTGGAAGAATCACCCTCCAAAGTTGTTACTATGGAGGAGGTTGGGAAGTTGCTATCCTCTTCTCAGAGGGGAAGTCCTCATATGTATGAGGAGTTGCAGGACCCCTGTCCACAAGAGGTGAATGAGAAAATATACCCAAAGGGGTAAGTTCCACCCAAAATTTTCAAGTTCAATGGCAAAGGGAAAAACCCAAGTGTAGCATAAGCCCCGTGGGAGGAAGCCTCACTGATCTAGGTTCCCAGCGAGGGACGCCCAACAACACTGGTTCAAGTGAGGAACCCGCAATGGCAGAAGGCCTAGATGAGGAACCTCCCATGCTCATTACCCCCAACATTGGAAAAACTTGTGGTTGGCGAAGAAACCCCCATTGGAAGGAATCCTTGCGAGGAATCCTCAGCGGTATGAATGGTAGTTGAGGAATAAAAAGTCATCACTGTGATGCATGTTCCTCCATTTGAGGAACCCCCAGCATAAACAATGTGCGAGGAACTCCCAATAAAAAATCCAAGTGAGGCACCCTCAGTAGAAATGGGGTGCGAGGAACTCCGAACGGAAAATCCAAGTGAGGCCCCCTCAGCAAAAATGGGGCTTGAGAAACTCCCAACAGAAAATCCAAGTGAGGCACCCTCAGCCGAAATGGGGTGCGTGGAACCCCCAGTGGAAGCATTGGGCGAGGAATCATTAGCCAAAAATTCACGCAAGCAAGCCCTTGCAATGGAAAGTTTTCGCGAGGAATCCTCTTCAGCAAATTATGGTCACGAAGAACCAAAGAACGAGGGACCCTCACTGCATCTGATTCCAAATGTGGAACCGTTTTAGTTTGCTATGGTCACGAGGAACCCCCACCGAGTTCAATTCCAAACGGGGGACCCTCAACAGAAATTCCATACGAGAAACCTCCAACGAGAATTTTGGGTGAGGAACCCCTAAGCGAGTAACTAGAAAGCGACGGACCCCTCATATCCCCAACTTCTAATGAGGAACCCAAAGACTACAAACCCTCGATAGAAAAAATGCATGAGAAATCCATATTGGTCAAGGATCCCACCAACAGGGTGGGTTACGAGGAACCCAAGGACTCCAAACCCTCGACAAAAAATTGCGTGATGGAAATAACAATTGGCGAGGAGCCCCTGGCAGTATTAGCCATCGGCGAGGGACCCTTGAGAGGGGACCTCATATTTGAAATTCCATTTGGTGAGAAATTCCTAGGTTCCAAACCATTGGGTATAATATGAGCACATGAGGAACCCAAGGTCGTCATCAACAAAGCTATGGGCGAGGAACCCGTGAACATTGAAGGGGTAGGTACAGAACCCAAAACCATGAAAAAATCAATCGAGGAACCCTTGGTTATATAAGCAACAAGCGAGAAACCCCGAAGTCATAAAATGCGATCACAAGGAGTCCGATCGCTAGGAACCTTGCCACAAAGAAATCGTTGTCACAAAGACATCATGTGAGGAACCCAACTCAAGGCCAAATAAGAAAGTGTCGTGCGAGCCCCCCCCCCCCCCCCCCCCCACCCACCCACCCATTTGAAATTCGTTTAGGCGAGGAACCCTTAGGTTCCAAAACCTTGGGTAAAAAATTAACATAGGCGGGAGGAACCTTTCACAATCAAGCCGATGATTGAGGAACCCATAGGCGGGAGGATCCTTTAATGGTCAAGTAGACGATCGACGAACCATGGGTGCAAGGAACCCCTGTCAATACCACATGGTCGAGGAACAATCTGTGGTCAGGGCCTCGAGCGAGGAACTCAAGATCATGAAATCTCCTAATAAGGAACCCCTCTCATGCAAAGGGGAAAATGAGGAACCGATATATACAAATCCTCACATGAGGAACATGTAGCCGTGAAGTGCTCGAACGAGGAACCTCCAAAGTTCAAAGCCTTAGACGAGGAATATAGGAGCGAGGAATGCCTATTAACACCACAAGGTTGTGAGGAATATCCCATTGGTAAAAACCCTTGCGAGTAACCCTCAGCGGCATGAAATCCAGACGCTGAACCCAGAAGCAAGAAACCCTCCTCAATGTCCTGTGGGCACGAGGGACCTCCAATAAACTCTGTTCTAAGAATGAGACCTCTGAGCAAGGAACCCCACACCATTACAGGCAGTGGCGAGGGAGCTATATGGGTCCTCGCCCCAAAATTCAACTCGTCGTCAACAGACATCCTCACCACTACTACTAAAGAGGTACTATGCCTAACTCCTGCTAAGTTTCATTTTCATAAAAAGTTTGAACACCCTGCTCTAGTGCAGAAAGTCTTTTCTGTGCAAAGAAATTTTATGAGTACACTTCTTGTAAGAAAAGGAACACTAGTGAGCTTTGGGCTAACACTTTTATGTATGATTTATCTACCTACATTGTGCGATGGGTACAACAGACTTATGCTTTATCTTTCTTAAATAGAATAATATAACCTCTACTAGATTAGAAGAGGGTCCATGACATGAAGATCTTTCCTCATTATAGTTGGAGGAATATCCATCCCCAAGGGAAAAGTATACTGAGAAAAGTCCATACATACACAATACACCAGTCCAGTAGGAGGTTATCGTCTTAGTAGTAATAATAATAATAATAATAATAATAATAATAATAATAATAATAATAATAATAATAATAATAATAATAATAATAATAATAATAATAATAATAATAATGATGATGATGATGATAATAATAATAATAATAAATAAATAAATAAATAAATAATAATAATAATAATAATAATAATAATAATAATAATAATAATAATAATAATAATAATAATAATAATAAATTCACTACATTATTTTATTATTATTCCATATAAACTTATAGCCTACAGAATAAGTCCTAACCTCTGTTCTCAAGAAGAAAAATTTACTTGACCACTTTTTCAGAAAATAGGGAGAAGGAACCCTCAGGGTCCCTCAGTAGTAGTTAGAGGGGTAGCTTCAAAATTTCAACTTGCTCATCTCATATGCAAGTACCCCGCAGTTAGAGAGGCAGCTTAAAAAATGATAACTTGCTCAGCTATATGCAAGTACCCCACAGTTAAAGGGGCAACTTCAAACTTTGAACTTGCTCATCTATATGCAAGTACCCCACAATTAGAGGGGAAACTTAAAATTTTTAACTTGCTTAGTTATATGCAAGTACCCCACGGCTAAAAGGGCGGCTTCCAAATTTCAACTTGCTTTGTTATATGCAAGTACACAATAGTTAGAGGGGCAACTTTCAAATTTTAACTTACTCATATATATGCAAGTACCCCACAGTTAGAGGGGAAGCTTCAAAATTTTAACTTGCTCAATTATATGCAATTACCCCACAGCTAGAGGGGCAGTTTCCAAATTTCAACTTGCTTAGTTATATGCAAGTACCCCATAGTTAGAGGGGCAGCTTCCAAATTTCAACTTGATCATATATATGCAAATACCCCCTAGTTAGAGGGCCAGCCTCAGAAATTTTAACTTGCTGAGTTATATGTAAGTACCCCACAGGTAGAGGGGCAACTTCCAAATTCTAACTTGCTCAGATATATGCACGTACCCTCCAGTTAGAGGGGCATCTTCAGAAATATGACTTGCTAAGTCATATGAAAGTACCCCGCAGTTAGAGGGGCAACTTCAAAAATATGACTTGCTTATTTATATGCAAGTACCCCATAGTTAGAGGGGAAACTTTAAAATTATAACTTACTCATCTCATATGCAAGTACCCCACAGTTAGAGGGGCTCTAAAATGATAACTTTCTCATATCTTAAGCAAGTACCCCACAGACTATGGGGAAGTTTAATCTTGAAGTTCTCATAGAAAATAGTGCAACTCACAGTATTGATGAAGTGTCAAGTATAAATATAAGATACGAAAGTTTAGTACCTAAGGCTCCAAGGGCACCAGAGCGCTCACAGTATTGAGAAACTGCCAAGTATAAATAAAAGGTACGAAAGTTTAGTACCTAGGGCTTTAAGGGCATAGGAGCGCTCAAAGCCTTGAACAAATGTCAAGTATAAATATAAGGTACGGAAGTTTAGTACCTAAGGTTGTAAGGGCACCAGAGCGCTCACAGTATTGAGCAACTGCCAAGTATAAATACAAGGTACGACAGTTTAATACCTAAGGCTCCAAGGGCACCGGAGTGCTCACAGTATTGAGGAACTACTAAATATAAATATAAGGTACGACAGTTTAGTACCTAAGGATCTAAGGGAACCAAAGCGCTCGCAGTATTGAGCAAGTGACACGTATAAATAAAAGGTACGACAATTTAGTACCTAGGGCTCCAAGGGCATATGTGCGCTCACAGTCTTGAGTAAATGACAAGTATAAATATAAGGTAAGACAGTTTAGTACCTAAAGGCTCCTAGGGAACTGGAGCGCTCACAGTCTTTAGTAAATGCCAAGTATAAATATAAGGTGTGATAGTTTAGTACCTAAAGCTTCAAGGGCACCATAGCGCTCATAGCATCAACCTGAGAATTCGAGGAAGTGCCAAATATGAATAAAATCGTAACAAATGTAATACAATTTAGTACCTTAGGCTCCAAGGGCATACAAGCACACGCGGTCTTGAGCAACTGTGAAGTATAAAAAAAAGGTATGACAATTTCGGCAAGAAGTCTCTCGACATTACAAAACACTTCTGCACGAGGGGGTAATGTTGTGAAGTCCTCAAGCTAGTGAACAAAGAGTGAAATCTTGACAATGATATTTCATGCACAAGTCTCTCGACAATACAAGACACCTTCGCATAAGGGGGATACTATTAAGAAGTCCTCAAGCCAGTGAACAAAGAGTGAAATATCCTGGAGAGTGGGTATCCACTTAGAGTGGGTCCACCTCCCCAAGATTGCAAGTTTTCCAGAAAATACCTTAGGGCGAGGGGATCCACCTTGGTTGTACCCTCTTCTCAAACTTGATGCTACAGAAAATTACTCAGAGCGAGGGGTCCACTACGAGTGGTACCCTCTACCAAGATCAATACATGAAATAACTTATGGCGACGGGATCCACTTAGAGTGGCCCCTTTGCCAAGACAAACACAAGTAACAGTTTGAGGATGAGGGAGTCCACCACAAATGGTCCCTCTGTCAAGATTATAACAAGCAATAGTTTATGCAGAGGGAGTCGACCACGAGTGCCCCCTCGACCACGTGAAATGTTATAAAATAGGTGGTGGTGAGGCGGCCCACCACGAGTAGCCCCTCAGCTACAATCAAAGGCACGAACATTTTATGGCGACAGAGTTCACTTCGAGTGACCTCCTTTGCCAAAGGGCAAATACAAGGAGGAAAATACAGGGCAAGAGAGTCTAAGATAAGTGACCCATCTGCCAAAGACAAACATGGAAACTAGAGGGTCTATGAATAAAGGCTCCCCCTCACTACATAAACTAAAAACAAGGTAAAATGAGTTAGGGCTAGTGGACTCACCTCGAGTGGACCTTCTGCCCAAAAAACTGATGCAGAAAAGAGAATGACTAAGGATGAGGAAGTCCACCACTAGGTACCCCTCAGTCACTCCAAATCGAACAGAGTAATGATGTAAAGGCATGAAACTTTTGCATTCCAAGATAAAGTGATTGTTTCTTACAAAATTCTTTGGTCTACCCAACACAAAGATTTTTGTACAAGGGGACTAATGTAGATGGGTGTCCGGCTGCTATTCTAGAATAGCCAAGGGTGAGTGATCCCAACTAGAGGGGCTCCTACTGCCCAAATTATGAAGGTAATATTTAGAATATGGGGGTCCATCTTGAGTGGCCCTATGACGAGGTGAAAAATCTGGACGAGGGGACTCACAGCGAGCAACCCCACTACCAAAGATAAAAGGCTACAGAAAGAGGCCAAGGACGAGGGACTTATTGCGAGCATCCCCTATACTAAAGATAGAAGGCCACAGACAAAGGCCAAGGATGAGGGGTTCACCTTCAGCAACCCCTCTACCCAAGATAGAAGTCCACATAAAGAGGCCAAGGATGAGGGGATCACCGCGAGCAACCCCTCTATCCAAGATGGAAGGCCACAGAAAAAGGCCAAGGATGAGGGACTCACCATGAGCAACCCCTCTAAACAGGAAAGCATGCCACAAATAAAGGTCAAGGATTATGGTCTCACTTTGATTAACCCCTATACCTAAGATAGAAGTCCAAATAAAGAGGCCAAGGACGAGGGGCTCAACGTGAACAACCCCTCTATCCAAGATGGAAGGCCATAGAAAAAGGCCAAGGACGAGGGGCTAACCATGAGCAACCCCTCTAAATAGGATAGAATGCCACAGACAAAGGCCAATGATGAGGGTCTCAATTTGAGCAACCCCTCTACCCAATATATAAGGCCACTAAAAGAGGCCAAGGACGAGGGGCTCACTACGAGCAACCCCTATGTCCAATATGGAAGGCCATAGAAAAAGTCCAAGGAAGAGGGACTCACCATGAGCAACCCCTCTAAACAGGATAGAAGGCCCAAAAAAAAGGCTAAGGACGAGGGGCTCACCGCGAGCAACCCTTATGCCCATGTTGATACCCAGATAAGGAGGTCCACTATAAGTGGCCTCATCTACAAAACCTGGGATGAAGTGACAGAGCATTTAATTACCCTAGGGGGAATGATGAAGGAAGCCTATGTTCACTCAAAATTGAAAATCAAATTTCTGGCGTACAAAGCCTTTTGGTCTGCCCAACACAAAAGACTTTGCATGGGGGGATAATGTACAAGGGTGTTTCAAGCTTGACCACTATATTTTGGGGTGAGGGTCCCTCAAATACCCCTTCCGTAGTCTTCAGGAAATATAAGGTTGAGGAATCCCAGGGTCCCTAAATAGTAGAGAATTCATACTGAGAAGGAACCTCACTCAGGATCCCGGTAGAAACTCATATTGATAAGGAACCCCCCCGAATCCCGGCAGAAACTCATATTGAGAAGGAACCCCCAGGGTCCGGGGGGTCCCGACAGAAACTCATATTCAGAAGGAATCCCACCCAGAATCCTGGCAGAAACTCATATTGAGAAGGAACCCCCCCCCCCCAGGGTCCCGACAGAAATTCATATTGAGAAGTAACCCCACCCAGGGTCCCGACAGAAACTAATATTAAGAAGAAACCCTCCCGACAGAAACTCATATTTGAAAGAAATCCCCAAGGTTCCTCAACGACCGAAATTGCATAATTGGTGAAAGGTCACCTAAGGTACCTCAACCGCAGAGAATACATATTGGTGAGGGAACCCCCAGGGTCCCTCAACGGTAGAAAATGCATAACTGGTGAAAGTGCACCCAAGATCCCTCAATCGGAGAAAATTCATATTGGTGCGGGAACCTATGCCCCCTGACAGCAGAAAATGCATAATTGGTGAAAGTGCACCCAAGGTCCCTCGATCGCAGAGAATCCATATTGGTGCGGGAACCTAGACCCCCTAACCGCAGAAAATGCATAACTGGTGAAAGAGCATCCAAGATCCCTCACCGAAGAGAATTCATATTGGCGCGAGAAATTAAGCCCCCTGGCCGAAGAAAATGCATAATCGGTGAAAGAGCACTCAGGGTCCCTCAAATACAGAAAAGTCATATTGGTAAAGGAACCTCCAGGGTCCTCAACCATAACCCGGGGCAAGGACCCCAGGATGAGGGAGTGGATACCATTAATAACCCCTCATCATGAAAAGTCATTCTTTTAAACAACAACAGTATTAACACTTTGCTTTCTTGTACATGTAGCCTAGTTGAGCAGGGAGGGCTCAAATAGGCCAGTTGGGATCTCTTGGGAGTTCTGGCTTGGCGATTGAGGAACAAGGTTTGTTGAGCAAGATCAACCACTTAGAACTTTAGGTTTGAGAGAATACTAGTAGAAAGACCCTAGGGCCGCACAATCCTCACACACTTCACAGTCACACACAACTAGAATGAGCAGCCAAAGGGTTACTCACAAGAAAATATTTGTTTATAAAATTATTTTAAAGGAGAGGTTCCTCTAGGCCCCTCTCAAGAAAAATCATTTTAGAAGGGCGTCCTTAAGACCCCCCTCAAGCTTACAAAGATTTTAGAGGGGGTGGTCTTTGAGACGCCCCTCAAGTTTACAAAGTTTGTACCAAAAGTTACCATTTGAAAAGATATTTACCAAATTAGATATTTTGTCTCCATTAGGAGACATATTTTCTTTTTAACTTTGGTTTGCACCAGGTGGCACCTGTCTGAGGGGACGGGCTGCTACACACAGGTAGGGACAAATGGTACACTGTAGACCGTGTTCCTCACCAACCCTCTATGTTTTTGGCGTCAAAAGTGTCAACTCAGACCTAGTGCCCAAGTATAAAATGGACCTCTGGCAAGGTCAACAAAGGGAGATAGAAAACTCAAGAGCACTGTTACTCTTTCAAAATCGCACCAGAACTTCCTAGTATTCTCTTCCTCCCCTCTCTCTAGTGCTAAGTGCCTTGTTCTTTCACTCCTCACTGCCAACCATCATTCTGAGCAGCTCTTCTTGAGAAAATTACTATTATTGTTGTGGAAGTTCATCTTCTTACAGGGAAGGAGTTCCATCTTGAGATTCATTTTTACCAAAAGGAGAAAGTTTCATCAGAAGCTGCTCTAGAAGTTCTTGAGAACCTTGCAGGCAACGTCCATTGGAGTGGGTCACGCCTCATCCTTTCCAGTTATTCATAGACCCAGTCTCACTACCCTCTTACAAGAACTGACACAAAAAAAAATTAAAAAGAAATTATATTTCATTTTACTCCAAAATCAAGACCACAAGATGATGTGTTGAAAAAGTAATTTTGTAAAACCCATAAAATTATTTAAATCGTACATTTATTTCTACTTATTACTATTTTATTTTTTCAATTCAAGAAAGTTCTTTTTTTTATAGTTAAAAAAACAATAAATTATATACCCAAATGTCCAACGTAACAAATCAGATCAACTTTTATAATTTTTAGTCTTTGATTGTTAAGGGTGACAATTTTATACAACTTGTCAATTTCGGATAGTACATGTAGAAATAATTAATACTTGCTATTGGAGTTAACACTAAATGATTTTTTTACATATTAAACATTAATTGGCACTAAAAACAATGTGCTACGCCATCAGTCGTTAACTACCATTAGTCAAATCGTTACGTTTTGATTTTTAGGCATGTAATTTATTATTCTTTTAACTATAAAAATAAAAATAGAAAAAATATATTTGACTTAAAAAATTAAAATGGTAGTAACTATAATCAAATGTAGGGTTTAATAGATTTTATGTGGTTAAATACACAATCTTAAGGAGTTAGTTTTGGGATTAAACGCAAGAAAATAGTTTTTTCTTTTTCAATTCTATAGTATTAGTTCTCTTTAAATTTTCGGCAAAATTTTTATTTTTATTTTAGTGTTAGTTTCTCTTAAGTAATTAAAGTGTGACTGATAAAGATTTGTCTTTTGTGAGGGTATGGGAGAGGGTAGGAAAAGCGTGATGTAGTTTTATTCTTCACAAAAATAGTTGAAGAATAATGCTATGAGTCTAAAAAAATCCCTCAAATTTTTCCCAAAGTGTATGAAGTGCTTGTATCATATGTGCTCCCCACCTTTATGTAGAAACTTTTAAAGCACTTGGGGATGTTTTGGACAGTTTTTTTGGGATTGTAGAATTACTCATAATTAAATTGGATTTAATAATTAGTCAAAATTTTGAAAATTTACATTAAGAATAAGAGTAATTTTTAAATAAATTCTTTCACCAATGATTATTGGTAGAGAAATGATTTTGTTATAGAACACATGTTCGTGTATTATTAGAAGACACTCGGAGAGGTATTCTATCAACTTGTCACACTCAATGTGTCCTTAAATTATACACGAGAGGTGACCTATGTCACAAAATTAAGTTCCAAAATTATTAATTATAATCACTTTCGTTCAGTAAAATTAGACCCTATCGGATTTAATGCTTGTCGAAAAGTATGGGAAGTTACCTGAAAAATAGCAGTAGACTAATTTTTGAATAAGTTATTTGACCAATATACTAATAGCGTAATTCTTTTGCAAAGGCTTGAAAATTGGTGTTGGATAGTGGGTACCTATTTTCATTTGATTGTAGTTTAGAGAAAAATGAGGAAGTTTGGTTTGTGTATTTTATTTTTATTTTTTTATTGAAAGATAACTATATTAATTAAAAAAAAAATATTACAAGTGAAAAGTTAGGTTACATCTTAACCCAAACAAAAGATTCCGTGTTGGATACTAAAAGATCAAATCTGACAAAACAACAGCACCTCATCACTGTATGATTTAACATTGCCTGAATGATAAATTTTTCGCTTATATATTTTCTCAAGATTCAAACCATCTTTTAAAAAAGAATAATGATAGACTCCCCGAAAGGGACTCTATCGAATTCATCCCCCATTTCATCTCTTCCATTGATTTCAATCAAAACAATCCTAGTCTTTGATTTATTATTTATAAAAAAATACATTATATACTTACACTAGTTATTTATTTAAAATAAAAATTAAAAGATATTCTCTTATTTTTTTTAAATTAATAAATGTGATTTATTTTAAAGATAAATTAATTTTACATTAAACTAAAATTTAATGATTAATTGTTAAAAAGTTCCTCAAATATTTTTTAATACACATTTAGTCCAATCATTTTTATGTTGTTCCAAAAAGACCTCAAACACTAGTTTAACCAATATTATCTTATTTTTAAAGGTCCGCGTCAGCGGCACACTTTGAGTGTTTTTATTTTGTTTCAAAAAGTCCTCAATCACTAATTTAACCAATATTATCTTGTTTTTAAAGGTCCGCGTCAGCGGCACACATTGGGTGTTTTTATTTTGTTCCAAAAAGTACTCAAACACTAATTTAACTAATATTATCTTATTTTTAAAGGCCGCGCCAGCGGCACACATTGAGTGTTTTTATTTTGTTCCAAAAAGTACTCGACCACTAATTTAACTAATATTCTCGTATTTTTAAAGGTCCGCGTCAGCGCCACACATTGAGTGTTTTTATGTGGTGAGCGACTTTTTGGAACATAGTTTTTTTATTTTTGTCGCAAGGAATTTTTTAATAGTAAACATAGTTTTTATTTTTTAAATATGTAGTTTAATTTTAATAAATAAAAAACAGTTTAATTTAATATTTTAGATTCACGACTCATTAGTGCCGCTCGTGCGAACCTACATTCCCGGACCAACATCGTTTATTAAATGTGGGTCCGCGCCAGCTCCACTAATCAATCGCGAATCTAAAACATCAAATTAGCAGGCTAATTTTTTTTTATTAAAACTGATTTTATCAACAAAAAAAAAAAACTCGTATCGTGCCTTAGCTAACATAATTTAATTGGCATTAGATAGAATATAAAACTTATTTTATCAACAAAAAAAGACATCCAAAAAATGTGTTAAAACTGTTTTTAAGAAAATAAAATATTACCTAAAAAAATTTCTACCCAAATAATTTATGTTGTGGCATGTCGTGTTTTAATTAGCTTATGTTCGTATTTGGTAAAAAAAATCGTTTTTTGTCGTATTTTAAAAACACAATTTTTAAAATACAGTTTTTAGTCATGTTCGTGTTCTTTTTTTTTTTTTTATAAAAACACAATTTTTTTTATAAAGGCACAACTTTTTTTTTTTATAAAAATACAGTTTTTTTTAAAAAAAACATAATTAATTAAACAAATGAGGTGGCAGCTGGTTGGATCTTTCGATTTGGAATGGGAATATAAATTTCGGGGAGTATAGCACTACTCTTTAAAAAAATTGTCTAAGCAAAATCGTGAAATCTGCATTCTAAAACTACAATTTAGCACTTTAAGACCATTTTCAAAGTGTTCGATAATATTTGCTATACCACATTAGTCCAATGTACTCTCCTAAAAACTTGATTTGATATTTCCGCACAATATTTCTTTTTGCCACATGCGTCTTATCCCGTGACAATTAAAATGATAGAACAAGGTAAGTATAATTTTAGTTTTAAAAATATAATAGCGTGGTTTATCATAATGCTTAAACATACTGAAAAATATAGTTTTTTTTCATAAAAAAATTTGTGAAACATGAAAAAATAGGTATTCTAATCGCCCGAAAGTTGGTCTACAGCGTGAACAACTATTTGTTCCTCCCAAACAAACGGAAATGACAATTTGCGAAAACGTTATGGCTTGAAGATGATCTAAAGCATTTTTTCATTTCACCTTTTCAAATATTAGTACAATTTCTTAAGGTGAAGTAAGTCCATGAAGATTCAATAGTTATACTACTTATTATATACTACACCAGAGTGGTTGTATTGTTTTTCGGGGTATAGTATTATGCACAATTATTTGTGTAGAGAGGCCTAAATGTAGTCTATCAAATATGTTTTATTGTCAAGTTTGTTAGTCATAAAGTAAACGAAATTAACCGTAAATATTATTTGTTACATTTAAAGAAGAAAAATGATACACTACCCGGGAGTTAACCCCGGGTTAGTACATGGAGGGCAATTCTTTTTTTTTCTTTTTTTTTTATTTCTCTTGTAAAATTAGTTTAAAAAAATAAATAAAAATTATTAGAATTATTTTTTTAATTAGTTTTTTGTTTTTAAAAAAAATATTTTTAACTCATTTATTCCCTTAAACACTCATTTATCCAATCTTCTCTTATTTTTATAGGTCAGTGCCAGCAGCACCCATTATTTTTAAATTTTTTTTTTAATTAGCCCGTCACTATCTCTCGGGTTGTCTAGTATTATTCTTTTATTTTTTTAAAATTATTTTTAACTCATTTAGTCCCTCAAACACCCATTACCCAATATTCACTTATTTTTAAAGGGCCGCACCAACAACACCCCTTATTTTTAAACTTAATATTTTTTTTACAACATTTAAAACAATATTTGTATTTCTAAAATCCGTTTAAAAATGTAAAATAGTGTTTTTTAACAATACATGAGTGTTTGAGGGATTTTTTGAAATAAAATAACAAGGTTTCGACTAAATGTGTATCAAAAAATATTTGAGGGACTTTTGGTATTTGATCATAAAGATAATTTAAAAAAACAATTTCTTATTAGAATAGTTGTTTTTTAAATTATTTTTTTTTTATTTTTTTAAAAATTATTTTTAACTCATTTAGTCCCTCAAACACCCATTTTCCCAATATTCTTTTATTTTTAAAGGTCCGCGCCAGCGGCACCCTTTATTTTAAACTTTTTTTTACAACATTTAAAACAATTTTTGTATTTCTTAAAACTAATTTAAATGCCGGCGTTAAAAAACTATTTCAATAAGAAGTTGTTAAAATAGGGGTCTTTGGGATTTATTTTTCTCTTTATGCCAGATTGCTTGGGTTATGCCTAGTTCGGTGTGCGAAGTGCTAGCAGCGTGGCGAAGGCCAAGGGGTTGGTCTGGACCGAGGGTGGTCTGGATGTTGGTCCCCCACTGTATCTTTTGGACTATGTGGTTGGAGAGGAACAGGAGATGCTTTGAGGGGGTCGATCTTGACCCTCCTCGAATTCGGTACAGTTTTCTATGCCTTCTTCTTACCTGGTATAGGAAACGACAGGATTCGTCTTTGTCTTTCCTTATTGAGTTTTTGGAGGAATTCTAGGGGCTTGAGTTGATTGTGTTGGGGCCCGGTCCTTCGCTTGTTTGCTTTGTATACTTCCTGTATACGGGATTCCGCCCCCTTAGGCGGGTTGCTTTATTGAATCATTTACTTATCAAAAAAAAATAAGAAGTTGTTTTTTTCTTATTATTTTTAACTCATTTAGTCCCTCAAACACCCATTACCCAATATTCACTTATTTTTAGAGGGCCGCGCCAGCGACACCCCTTATTTTTAAACTTAATATTTTTTTTACAATATTTAAAACAATATTTGTATTTCTAAAAACGGTTTAAAAATGTAAAATAGTGTTTTTTAACAATACATGAGTGTTTGAGGGATTTTTTGGAATAAAATAACAAGGTTTCGACTAAATGTGTATCAAAAAATATTTGAGGGACTTTTTGGTATTTGATCATAAAGATATTTTAAACAAATAATTTCTTATTAGAATAGTGTTTTTTAAATTAAATTTTTATTTTATTTTTTTATAAATTATTTTTAACTCGTTTAGTCCCTCAAACACCCATTTACCCAACATTCTTTTATTTTTAAAATTCCGCGCCAGCGGCACCCTTTATTTTAAACTTTTTTTTACAACATTTAAAACAATTTTTGTATTGCTTAAAATTATTTAAATCCCGCGTTAAAAAACTATTTTAATAAGAAGTTGTTTTTTTATTATTATTTTTAACTCATTTAGTCCCTCAAACACCCATTTACCCAACATTATCTTATTTTTAAAGGTTCGCGCCAGTGACAACCCTTATTTTTTTTTTTTTATTATTTTACAACATTTAAAACAAATTTTGTATTTCTTAAAGCTGTTTAAATGTCCGCGTTAAAAAAACATTCTAATAAGAAATTGTTGTTTTGTTATTATTTTTAACTCATTTTGTACATCAAACACTCATTTACCTAATGTTCTCTTATTTTTAAAGGTCCACGCTAACAGCACCCCTTATTTTTAAACTTATTTTTTATTTTAATTTTAAAACATTTAAAACAATTTTTTTTATTTTTTTAAACTGTTTAAAATGTAAAAAAAAAAAAAGTTTTTATTATTTATATTAATATTAAAATTCGAAAACTGTTTAATAGTTATTTGTATTTACAACAGTTTAATTGTTATTTGAAAAAAATTAATTATTTACATTAACAGTTTTTTGAAAAATAAAGAACCTGTTTAACAGTTATTTAAAACAGTTTAAAAATATATAAAAAAAACGTTTCTTATTTATATTAAACTAACTTGTATTTTTTAAAACATTTTTTTTCAAAAAAAATATAATTTTTGTACTAAATAGTGTTTTTTTGAACAATACATTGTTTTAATATATATATTTTTTTTAATAAAACAGCGTTGATTAAATATGAAAAAAAAAAGCCAATAACCTAAAAAATCTCATCCATGTCATGAGAAACAAAGAAAAGAAAAAAAAAATCCACTCCCTGTACTAACCCGTAGCATTGCTCTTTAAAGAAAACGTATATACCAAATCAGTCCCAAAGTGGCTCATGAATATCAATCTTTCAAATGAGATGATGGCAGGATGTTGTCAGCTTTTAAGTTATTGTGTATGTATGTGATTATTTTACTGTATTTCATTTTTTTTGAGTTACTGTCCTTCAATAAAATTCATCTGTTATACAATTTTTTTTAACATGAATCGGGGCTTACTGTCCTTCAATAAAAGTCATCTATATTGGACACATTTTGGTTGCTTCATCTTTTAACCCAATTGAAGGACACTGAAGGACACTAATGCAGGTCCAACATCTTCCAACAAAGTAGTAACACTCGAACGGTCCAACAACTTAATTTTTGCACGACTCCATAATTACATTCATATCATTTTCTAATGGCAAGAGTTTCTCTCAATAAACAAGACCTTGCCATAACATTTTTACAGAAACCTTGCAGCAGATTTCCTATCTGGTTGTGTTTTTTTTACCTTGTGCGTCTTGATTAGGAGTGTCAATTTTAAAAATGACACGAAAATACGATACAGAATGATACGAAATTGATACGATTTGTCGTGTTAGTGTCGGATCTTTTTTACACGAAAGTATGTCCGGTTCGTGTAAAAACTTAAGAGTCACATTAATCATGTTTTTGTTCGGAATATCGTATCTATTTATGTTTAATTAGGTGTAAAATTTATGAAATTGAATTAATCAAATCGAATTTTATGTAGGTCATATTTGTCTCAAATAAAAAAATTAATATCGTTTGGTTTTCATTAAGAAAAACATTATTATTCGTCTCAGTTGTGGTCGTGAGAGAGAGTGTGAAAGAGAGAATTATTGTTTTTACCTTTTAATCATACAAATGAGGTTATTAAATACAAAAATGCCGTTTTAAAATGGCACATGACCTTTTTTCATCCAAAAATTAATGGTGTTAACGGTAGGCGATTACTTGAAGTCCTTTTTGAAATTCAAGGGTGGGGGAGGTTAGACATAGAAATTTAAAGTTTGGGTGGTAAAGTGAAAAGGGAGGTGAAATTCGGAGGGGTCCAAGTGTAATTAACCGTAAAAACAATTTCAAAGGTGAACCATTCATTAATTTCACATTTTAAAATCACATCAATGTATGTAACAATATCAAATTTAGAGTTACTTTGATTATTTCAACAAAAGATTACAAAATGATCAAGTTCTACCACATTTAAAAAAAAATCTTACCTCCAAAATTTTTTTGAAATCAATTCTCAAAATGGAAATATTTCTCAAATAGATCTAAAAATTAGGATTCCTACACATGATCTGAGAACTTGAAGGAGAATGTGTGTTTTTACAAATGTATCCTATATTATGGAAGGATTTGGTACATCTTTTGGAGGTGTATTTTTTTTGAAAAAAACTTATTGTGGAAGGATTGTTTTGACTTGTTTCAACATCATGATTCACATGCGAGAGCATTTACTAAATTGATTTTCTTAACCAAACTAAGCATCCTTTATATTCAAGTTTTGACCACCAACAATTCCTACTTATGAACAGGTGAATTGTTATTTATCGAATAAGCTCTTGGGCGAAAAACTCTTTGGAAATTCTTGTAAATGTAGTTCGCTAGGCACTAGCATGAGTGAGTGAGCCCCATGGTTAAATTTCTAATGAAATTTGATTTTCATTAGGAGTAACAATTTTAGACAAGACAAGATAACACGACATGAAATTGACACGATGTGTCATGTTCTTGTCAAATTTATAGCTCGTGTTAGTTGTGTTTTTTCTCGTGTATTCTTGAGTTTAGTGGGGTGTAAAAGATATTAGCGACATTTTGACATTCGCCTCTATTTAGTATTATTATTTAATTTAGCCAACATTTTTTTTTCATTTTTGACTTTTAGTGGTGCATAAAAGTCTCTCTAAAAGTCAAAATGGTGGTTAAAGTCATAATGACCCAAATTTTCATGTTAGTTGTGTCCTGTTTTAAACGGGTTGTGCCCGTGTAACGTAAGATAAACATGATTTCGTGTCGTGTTGTTCTCGTGTCTATAATGTCCTTATCGTGTCGTGCCAAAGACAAACACGACTCAAAAACATTAATTGTCACCCAGAAGTTCTCATGTTTATTTAACAACCTCCACTTCAAAGGGAAGCAAACAAACCAAACCAAGCTGAGCCTAATCGAGCTCAAGATCATGTTCGAGCCCGGTTCTTGCATTTAATGAACAATCCGAGATTGAACAGCTCGATTTAGAAGCCTAATTGAGCTGGTTCACAACTTAAAAGACTAAACGAGTTGAGCCTAATCGAGCTGGTTTCATTTGGGTTTCTTAGCAGCCCTACGCTTTGGACAGCACTGAAATCTTTTATTCCATTTTTTTCCATTAAGAGTATGTTATATGATACACTTCAAAGTCAAAGGATAAAGTGTTAGAATCAGCAAGATTCATCCCATTTCTTGTAATGAACTCATACATATTCTTTTCCATTACAAAATATATATAAAGGATAATGTGATGGCTTTCACCCAAATTGGGAGCCTAACAATTCTATTAATATATAAATTGTTACAAATCTAGAAGATTAAGCAAAATACAAAGGACAAATGTAGAAATACCAAAACAACTAAAGCCCAATACATGGTGGGTCCAATATAAAAGCTGAAGTACAATAAAATACTAGAATAACAAGAAATCGTATATATATTTGATAAATGGTAATCTAAATATTTTTTTTATAAATGGTACTCTATATATGTTTTTTACAAAATTGCAGTTAAACCGATTTGGAAAACTGTAGCACTTTGTAAAACCTCTGTTCAAGACATAAATTTTACACTAAAATCACTATTTTTGATGGCGAATTTATAGAGTGAACTCAAAAAGCGCCATCTCAAACAAAAAATTTTACCATCACTTTTTGAGATGGTGATTTTTGAAGTTTATTTTGAAAACACCGTCTCAAACACTGATTTAAGCAGTGTTTTAAAAAATGCGCCTACGTGGGGGGTTTTGAGATACGCCAAGTTTTAGCCCCAGGCGTGGATTAAAGAGTAGTCAACGATGGTCAACGATTTTTGGGATAAGGCGTAAAAAACGTGCATTTTTGGTGGGTAAAGCATGAAAAATGCGAGTTTTTTTTAAGTAAGGCGGTAAAAAACGCGAGTTTTTTTTAGTATTTTAATTTACAAATATTCAGATATATTTTTAAGGTATGTTTAATTTAAGTATTGTTAATAATCTTGTCATAGTTAAAAAATATTAAAATATATTAAAAAAGGATTGGACACCTTTTCACGTTTTTTTACGCCTAAGGCCAGTCTAGGGTTCTAAAGCTTAAGACTTGACCTCTACGGCTCGATCACGCCCCACGTTTTTTAGAACCTTGGATTTAAGTATAAAAGCGCTATTTGGGAAGAACTTTTTTCGAAGTGTCAAAGTTTTGCAAGTAAGTTTCAAAATAGCAAATTTCAGATAATAACAGATACTTAAAGTGCAACTATTTTTTTTAAAAATATCCATTTATACTTAAAGTGCAACTATTTTTTTAAAAATATCCATTTATACTATAATCTGGAGAAAGATCATTGATATAGGATGCTTAAATGTTATGTTGCTAACCACTTCCAGTAGCAATTCAAAGTATTCCTGTTACATTCTTTTCTCAGCATCAACGAATGCAAAATCATAGTTGCATAATGGAGAAACAGAGAAAATGGTAAGTGTTATTAATCAGATAGTTGAGAATTTACATTTGTCACGTGGAAATTTCTCACCAATAGTTAGTCCTATGAAGTATGGACTCGACACGCAATATGTGTTTCTACATGGCGTGACATGTGATTTTTCTAAAAATAAGGATACGACACGCTAGGATACGTATAAGATATAATATATATTTAAATATATATAAAAGAAATAAAATTTTCAATTTTCAATAAAATACATTACTAAATCATTCTTTAACATAATAAAATTTAGAAAATGGACCATACAAAAAATATTCAAACGCACTTTAACATTAAAAATCAGAAATAAAACAGAATCACCATCACATTAGAACATTTTGAACATAATCATATCTATTTTTTAGTTTACTTTTTTTGGTTAAATGAAAAAATGATTGATTAAATAATAAATAAAAAGCAGGGTAAGATTTGCATCATTTATGTTTTTTTCTTTTTGTTGTTTCTTATCCTTTTTTTTTGTTGTAGTTGCATAAAATAAAGAGGGAGAAACACCAAAGAAAAAGGAAAGAAAAATAGCAAAGAGGACCGGGAAATAGCAAAGAAAACATGACAGCAAACGAAACAGCAAAAAGGGATGAATGAGCTACTGTGATGGAGAGAAACTTACCCTGCAATGGAGAGAGAAGTTGCGATGGAGGTTAGGGAGCAAGAGAAGTGGCGGTGGAGATAGATGAGAGATGTTAGGGTTATGGTTTTGTGTTGTTGGATTTGATTTTGATTTTGGTTAGAGAGAACAATTGTTTTTTCAAGGGCATTTAATTAACTTTGGTTTCTTTCTTTTTTTTTGTTTTTTTGTTATGTTATTTAGTTATAGTTTCAATAATTAAAATTTTTACCACAATATAAGTTTCTAGTATTCAATATTTTACCCCATGTGTCCTATTTTACGTGTCCCCATCGTGTCCACTACTTATCCGGACGTGTCCAACTTAAAACAAAGACGACACTCTGGGACTAGCATGTCACAGTGTCTCCGGAGCGTGTTGCGTGTCTGACACGTGTCAAACAAGATTCGTCGCCTCTGATAGAGTGTCCGTGCTTCATAGAGTTAGTAGTCAAATGAACATCTAATATTAGACAGAAATATAGTGCATTTTTTAAAATTAATGGCGTATAATAGTTATGATATAAAATTGGGTCTTTTAGATTTTCATACCTCCAATATACAAGCTTATTGACTTCTATACCTCATTCGGTAATATCGAGTTAAATAAATAAAATCATTAAAAATGCAAGAAAACTAAAAAAAATAATAATTAGAAAACGACCATTAAATAAAAATATTTAAAACCCAAATAAAAAATATCTTCCCGTTTTTTCAAAAGCTCACATTCATGACACTTGGCCGTTAAGTCTAACTAGACATTAACGGAAGAGGTACTAATGTCAGACAAAACTTGGATAAGTACTATTCGGATCGGTAACTTTGTAATGTAAGCTAGTTTAAATATACTATTTTTATAAACGAGACTATTAATTTGGATGGAGGAAGTATATATAAATGTTACTAGATTGTGTAAGATAATCCCATTGATATCAATAAAAAGTACAAACCAATTATAATCTACACAGGTTTCATGCGGGTCGCTTTAAAGTCTAGGTGAGTTAGATGTGGGCAGGCCTTACCCCCATTTTTTTTGGAGAGGCTACTTCCGGGACTCAAACCAACGACATATTGCTATGGGTGGACAAAAACTTGCCGTTGCACCAAGTTTGATGTTTGTTTCTCGATAGATTAAAACAAAATTGAAAAGAACAAGACACTATGTATAACAAAATTGTCTAGATATGGCAGGTCAATGTTAGTTATGTATGTTTCAGTCTGCTAAATATCATCAACATTATTCTTATTGTGGTGAAGTAAAAAACAAACGTATATCAATAAACATAAATTTGAGGATTGCTTTTATGACTCTTGAGTCTTGATGAAATATAAAAATGAATAGAGTTGTTGACAAATAATTGATCAAATATGATCACTCATGACATACATAACATAATAATATGGATGCGTGTGTATTGGCAATTCGCGTTTTAAATAAGCCCACTTTAAAATAAAAAAAAATTATTCTTTGAGAGTAAATTTTAGCGATAATAGTTTTGTCATAAAGTATTAATAATAAATTTATTTTATTGTTATATTTCAATTTAATTATGAAGTTGAGAAAAAATGACACACATAGGGATATCAATGGTCATATGACCTTAATCCAAAATTTGATGATTAGTAATATGTATTAAACCCCAAGTGTTTTGTTAAAAAAGATGGAAACTCAAAAACAAATATGAAAATTTTCAAGCTAAAATTTCATATTTTTTGTGTGTATTTGTAGTTGTATAAAAAGATGAAAAATAATGAGTTTCTTCAAGCTGAACAAATCAAATTTGCCTCGAATATTTTTTTTTGTAGGGGACGAAGGAGGTGGTAAAGGAAATAGAAATGGAAAATGAAAATTTTCATACTAACAAAAGAATCAAGTTGTCCATGACAATACCTGCAAGCTTCCCCATTTTGAATCATAGATTTTAGAGTATCGGATGCTTCACATCCACCTAATGCCGATCAGATAGCTTAGTCATACAAATGACAGTGAAAAACAGAGTAGCTCAAATTGGTAATGAAAGAAACGTATGAACATTGATATGTAAATTCCACTAAAGCAGAATATATTTCGTAAAAAATGCAAGCACTTATTGTGTTTGAATAGTACAAGTTTAATTTCACATGTGGTTCTCTAACCACGTTGGTGAGTAGTGAGTAAATAGTCATAAAGCCTTGGGTTAAGGCGGAAACCTTATTTACTACCATAGTTTTGGTCACTTGTAATAACTAAGGCGGTGTGGCAGTTAGTTGTAATGTAAATGTACTAGTATGGAATGTGGTGGGTATTCGAGAACGTACAAACATCAACACGGACCGGTATAGTGCCAATTTGGGGTTTTCAAATAGGGTAATTTCCTTATGGGCAGTCTAAAAATACACTTTACTAGCGTAGAAACAGCGTACGAAAAATAAGAAAATTGTTGTGGGTAAACCTAAATATGAACTAGATCAACCCAATACGACGTCGTATTAAAGATGAAGTAGAACCGCGGAACATCTTGTTCCGTTTAAGCAAAAAAAAAAAAATGCCCCCTTGGGCGGAACATCTTGTTCCGTATAAGGATTCTTACATTCCCACTTTCTCCCCCAAATTATTTGATTATTATATAAACAACCACATATTTATTACCTCACCAACCATCCAACAACCCATTTAAATATATTACCCCTATTTAATATGTCTACATATTGAGGTAATTTTTTTCCTATTATGTTTTTTTTCTGTTTTGTTAATTTTAATGTTTCATTTATTTAGTAATTATTAAATGTTTTATTTATGTGAATGTTTTATTTATTAGGTATAGAAAATAAAACAGACACTTTTGTTAGTTAAATTTTACTCCATTTTATTTATGTGAATTCACACTGATTTAGTTTGAAGTTTGAAGTAGAGGTATCTTTACATTATATTTAGAGTCTTTATTTAACTATAAAATCTCTTTAGCCTTTATTTATTTGTAGTTAGAAATTATTTGTAAATTTTTATCAATCATGTGTAAAAAAAATTGTAGTTAGTAATTCAAAATTAGGATATTTGTAGTTAGTAATGTTTGTGGTATTTTAATATTTCTAGTTAGTGATTTTTTTTATTAGCCCCTCATTTTATTTACAGCCATTATATAGTCATATATGCTAGTCCAAACAATAATAATAATAATATAGGGAATATTTATATAAGGGAAAGTTGGGGGTGAAAACAGAAATTAGAGAAATAAGGGAAAGCTTGGGTGGAACATGATGTTCCGCTTACGCCTTTTTTTTTTCCTCCTTCCTTGCGCGGAACAAGATGCTTCGTTTTGGCTGTAGGGCCTACAAAAAACCAACTAATCCAATTGCATCTTTGTTATTTTTTCCCTTAGCAACGGTTATATTTACACTACTGTCTTATTCATAAAGACACATATATATCGCATATATACCAATTTAATATACTCATAAGGATTGCTCTAATGATGCCGTGTTTCCATTGATTGGATGGTTCAATTAATGCAGGCACGCCAATCTATATAATTATATATTTTTTTTTGTCCCAAATGGTATGAGACGGGGACGTGGCATCTGAATTAATAGCCATCACAATCAAATATTTTGAATCCTTCCTCTCTCAATTTTTCACCAACGCAATGTTCACGGATCTCTACCTCTTCCACTCGGCTCTTTCTCGCTATCAACCGTTGTTGGAAAACAGCTGTCATAACAGCTGTTGGTTTTGGTTACAAAAGTTGAAACAGCAGGATTCTTTCTTGTCCCACATCGGTGGGTTGAAAGAAATGTGTTGTGTATATTTACAATTTTTTGGGAACAAAGGTTCAGCCCTTTGGGCATTCAAGTTTTTGTGGGTATGTGGGGCAGACCCAATGGGCCAAGTCACACACGCGCGCGCGCGCCGCCGCCGTCCGTCCGGCCCGGCCCGTGCCCATGCCCGGGTCCGGGTCTTGGGCTTGGGCTTATTAAGAATTAATTTTTTGGACAAATAAATTAACGTTTTTTGGGCCTTAAAAATTATTTTTTAACGGTAATTAATTCCGAAAAAATAAAAACGTGGTTTACTCCGTGTTGATTTCTTCAACCGAGTTGCCCACTTCTTCCAGTTTTTTCTCCACGTTGTTTCCAACGTCTCTTTTCTTTTTGCCCCATAAAAGAGCTGGTTGCCTCCGGTTTTGGCACACAGGTATCTTCTTCCAACACGAAAATTTTCTCTACAGTTCTGAAAAATTTCTTTTTCCCAGAATACTATTTTCCAGAATAATTAATCTCATTACAGATTAATTATAGAATCGAGCAATTAATACAGAATGGGTGTATACAGACCGGATTAATTCTTGTGCTATCAATCCGTAATTTAATTGGAGGTTGTTTTATCCTGGGGGTGACGGGGCTGCACATTGTCGGCACAATTAGAGGCAGAGCCGCGAAACACCTTAAAGAGAGCGACCTAGTCCGCGACTCATCCGTGTTCTTCGCTGTCCAGTTTCCGGAATTCTTATATAATTTTTCTGCCCCAGAATTGTTTGCTCCAATTGGGTAATTTCGTTCCTGAATTTAATTCTGCATTTAATTGTTTATTACTGCAACAACAATTTTAAGGTGTTCTTATTCTGCCATGGACGAAATTAATTCCAGTAACCTAAATAAGCCTTTCAAATATGAAGGCACTCATTTTAAACGTTGGAGCAAAAAATTGCTATTTTATTTAATTACGAAAAAAGTCGCATCATGTGTTCAATTTGACAAACCCGTAGTTAATAATCCACCTACTGTTGAGGAAAGCAAAACAATTAGAACTTGGGAGGAAAATGATTTTTTGTGCAAGAACTATATTCTGAATGCTCTAAGTGACGAACTTTATGACTATTATGCCAATTATAAAACTGCGAAAGATGTTTGGGACGCACTTTTTAAAAAATATGACACGGAGGAGGCGGGTGCTAAAAAATATGCAGTCAGCCGTTATTTGAAATTTCAAATGACGGATGACAAATCTGTTGTTGCTCAAACCCATGATTTGCAAATGATTGCCCATGAAATTATTTCCGAGGGCATGGTCTTAATTGAGCAATTTCAGGTGGCTGTGATTATTGATAAATTGCCTCCACTGTTCAAAGAGTTTAAAAATATTTTGAGGCATAAGTGTAAAGAATTCTCACTAGAGTCATTAATTACTAAATTGAGAATTGAGGAGGAATCCCGAAAACAGGACTATAAAGATGAAATTCTTGTTGTGTCTAACAACAAAAATCAGGAAAAGAACCACACTCCAGTTGTTTTAAAGGCAAACGGAAAAAATATGAAAAATCAGAAAAAGAGCCACAACCAGAATTTTAAAAATCAGACTCAGACTCAGAATAAGTATAAGAACCCTGGAAATGGACAGTCTAGCAACTCGGGACAGTTTCTCTGTTTCAAGTGTGGCAAGCCTGGCCATATGGCTCGCAAATGTCGCAATGTGCCACAAGCACAAGCGAATTTGACCGAAGAGGACCTATGTGCTATGATTTCAGAAATCAACATGGTTAGCGGTGCCGAAGGGTGGTGGTTGGATACTGGCGCTTCCCGCCATATCTGTTATGACCGTAGTCTGTTTAAGACTTATTCTGAGACTGCAGATAAGAAGGTGTTGTTGGGTGATTCTCACTCCACTGAGGTTGCTGGTACTGGAAATGTGGAATTGAAATTCACTTCGGGAAAGACTATTATCCTCAAAGATGTTCTTCACACTCCCGAGATAAGGAAAAATTTGGTTTCGGGCTATCTTCTCAACAAAGCTGGCTTTACTCAAACTATTGGTGCTGATTTATTTACTTTGACCAAAAATGGAATTTTTGTAGGCAAGGGTTATGCCACTGATGGGATGTTTAAATTGAATGTTGATGCAATGAATAAAATTTCTCCTTCTGCTTATATTGCTTGTTCATTTAATATTTGGCATGCTAGGCTTTGTCATGTTAATAAACGACTTGTTAAAAATATGAGCACTTTAGGATTAATTCCCGAATTATCATTAAATGATTTTGAAAAATGTGAATGGTGTAGTCAAGCAAAAATCACTAAGACACCACATAAATCTGCTTTTAGAGAATCTGAACCACTTGATTTAATTCATTCGGATATTTGTGAATTGGATGGTGTCACAACTAGAAATGGCAAACGTTATTTTATAACTTTTATTGATGATTGTTCCGATTATTCATTTGTGTATTTAATGAAAAATAAAAGTGAAGCGTTTGACATGTTTAAAATTTTCCTTAATGAAATTGAAAATCAATTTAATCGGAAAATAAAAAGGTTACGTAGTGATAGAGGCACCGAATATGATTCTGGACCATTTATTGAATTTTATAAAACCCACGGTATTATTCACGAAAAAACTGCCCCTTATTCGCCCGAAATGAACGGTAAAGCCGAAAGAAAAAATAGGACATTAACTGAATTAGTTGTGGCTATTTTATTAAATTCCGGGGCTGCCTCACATTGGTGGGGTGAAAATATTTTGACTGTGTGTCACGTGCTTAATAGAATTCCTAAGACTAAAATGAAAATATCTCCTTATGAAATTTGGAAAAATATTAAGCCCAACGTGTCATACTTTAGAACGTGGGGGTGCTTAGCCTATGTACGTATACCCGACCCTAAAAGGTCTAAATTGGCGAGTAGAGCATATGAGTGTGTTTTTATAGGCTATGCTATTAATAGCAAAGCATACCGGTTTTATGACTTGAAAAATCAAGTAATTATTGAATCAAATGACGCCGATTTTTATGAAGATAAATTTCCTTTTAAATTGAGGAATAGTGGGGGTGAGTCATCCACTAATATTTCTTTAAATAAAAATAAAGAAAATAATGAATCCATTTTAGAAATTCGAAAAAGTAAAAGGGCTCGTGTAGAAAAAGATTTTGGTCCCGACTTTTATGCTTACACCTTAGAGGAGGATCCTAACACTATTCAAGAAGCCTTATCTTCTTTAGATGCCGATTTATGGCAAGAGGCTATTAATGATGAAATGGATTCTTTGGAAACAAATAAAACTTGGCATTTAGTGGACCTTCCTCCTGGATGTAAAACAATTGGGTGTAAATGGATTCTTAAAAAGAAATTAAAACCTGATGGCACTGTTGAAAAATATAAGGCACGGCTTGTTGCTAAAGGTTTTAGACAAAGAGAAAATGTAGACTTTTTTGACACATTTTCACCCGTGACTAGAATAACGTCTATACGTGTACTATTCGCTATAGCTGCCTTAAATGATTTAATTGTACACCAAATGGATGTTAAAACTGCATTTTTAAATGGAGAATTAGAAGAAGAGATTTATATGGATCAACCTGAAGGTTTTATTGTACACGGTCAAGAAAATAAAGTATGTAAATTAGATAAATCTCTTTATGGACTCAAACAGGCACCTAAACAATGGCATGATAAATTTGATAGCTCAGTCATCTCTAATGGGTTTAAAATTAATGAAAGTGACAAATGCATTTATTATAAATATGTTGAGAACATTTGCACTATCATATGCCTTTATGTTGATGACTTGCTTATATTTGGTTCTAATATTCATGCCGTAGAAAATGTTAAATCATTATTATGTGCCAACTTTGATATGAAGGATTTGGGTGAAGCTAGTGTAATATTAGGAATTAATATTACCAGGTCAGAAAAGGGACTTTCTTTGGATCAATCTCATTACATTGAGAAAGTTCTAAAGAAATATAACTACTTAGACTGTAAACCTGCTAGTACTCCATTTGACCCTAGTGTAAAGTTATTTAAGAACACTGACGACGGTGTAAACCAAAATGCTTATGCAAGCATTATTGGTAGCTTACGTTATGCTACAGATTGCACTAGACCTGACATAGCTTATGCTGTGGGAGTACTATGTAGATTTACTAGTAGACCTAGTATGGAGCATTGGCATGCTATTGAGAGGGTCATGCGGTACCTTAAAAGGACGATGAACCTCGGATTACACTATAATAAGCATCCCGCTGTCCTTGAAGGATTTAGTGATGCAGATTGGAACACCCTATCTGATGATTCTAAGGCTACTAGTGGATATATATTTAGCATCGCTGGTGGTGCAGTTTCTTGGAAATCTAAGAAACAAACTATTTTGGCTCAATCCACTATGGAGTCTGAGATGATAGCGCTAGCTGCTGCTAGTGAAGAGGCAGGTTGGTTAAGAAACCTCCTGTCAGATATCCCATTATGGGAAAGACCGATTCCAGCCGTTTTGATTCATTGTGATAGTACCGCGGCTATTGCAAAAGTTGAGAACCGTTATTATAACGGTAAGAAACGACAAATACGTCGTAAGCACAGTACTGTTAGAGAATTTATCTCTACGGGTGCTGTGAGGGTGGATCATATACGGTCTAAACAGAACTTAGCTGATCCTTTGACGAAAGGACTAGCTAGGGAGAAGGTGTGGAACACCACGAAAGGGATGGGACTAAAGACCTTGGATAAATGAGTCATTTGTGATGGTAACCCAACATATAGACTGGAGATCCCAAGAAATATGTTCAAAGGGTAATAACAAGTCACAAGTGATATGGGTTGAATCATGCGATTATTAATTAATATAGAACGGGGTTTTACTCCGAGTCCATCCCTAAGGAGCATGATATCCTGAAGCGAGTTAAGGATGAGTTATGATAACTCTTAATGAGATCTATAGCTTTATTTTGAGTGGGGTACTTAGCTACAGGAGTATTCTTGATAGACTCACCTATGTGAATGTGGAAGTGTGGCCGCTTCCTATGGATATTTTGGGCAAATTCCTAAAGCATTCACTATACTGGGATAGAAGCACATGGCCGTAACGTGCTAGCTATTAGACTTACACCCAAGTAGGGTTGTGTGTGGGATGTTGTCAGAGATAGAGTTCAAAACTACGGTTACTCTAGTATATTCTGAATCATCTTTACTACGAAAAGGTTCAAGTCGAAAGACACCTTTGCTTATGCACAATTCTATAGATTATTGCTCGATAAAATGTTTTCAAATTTTGCAAGTGGGGGATTGTTGGAAAACAGCTGTCATAACAGCTGTTGGTTTTGGTTACAAAAGTTGAAACAGCAGGATTCTTTCTTGTCCCACATCGGTGGGTTGAAAGAAATGTGTTGTGTATATTTACAATTTTTTGGGAACAAAGGTTCAGCCCTTTGGGCATTCAAGTTTTTGTGGGTATGTGGGGCAGACCCAATGGGCCAAGTCACACACGCGCGCGCGCGCCGCCGCCGTCCGTCCGGCCCGGCCCGTGCCCGTGCCCGTGTCCGGGTCCTGGGTCCTGGGTCCTGGGCTTGGGCTCATTAAGAATTAATATTTGGACAAATAAATTAACGTTTTTTGGGCCTTAAAAATTATTTTTTAACGGTAATTAATTCCGAAAAAATTAAAACGTGGTTTACTCCGTGTTTATTTCTTCAACCGAGTTGCCCACTTCTTCCAGTTTTTTCTCCACGTTGTTTCCAACGTCTCTTTTCTTTTTGCCCCATAAAAGAGCTGGTTGCCTCCGGTTTTGGCACACAGTTATCTTCTTCCAACACGAAAATTTTCTCTACAGTTCTGAAAAATTTCTTTCTCCCAGAATACTATTTTCCAGAATAATTAATCTCATTACAGATTAATTATAGAATCGAGCAATTAATACAGAATGGGTGTATACAGACCGGATTAATTCTTGTGCTATCAATCCGTAATTTAATTGGAGGCTGTTTTATCCTGGGGGTGACGGGGCTGCACACTGTCGGCACAATTAGAGGCAGAGCCGCGAAACACCTTAAAGAGAGCGACCTAGTCCGCGACTCAGCCGCGTTCTTCGCTGTCCAGTTTCCGGAATTCTTATATAATTTTTCTGCCCCAGAATTATTTGCTCCAATTGGGTAATTTCGTTCCTGAATTTAATTCTGCATTTAATTGTTTATTACTGCAACAACATCCGTCCCTTCTTCTTGGCCAAAACATTCAATTTCCCTCTTTCCAAGATCTCTACATATTTTACCTACAAGTTTCCCATTCTCTCTCTAATATAATATGTTTCGTCTCGCCCCTATCTATTTGGGGCTCTCACTGCTCCCTTTTCCCTTTATCTCACTTCATTGCATGAAAACTCATGTTTATTAAGGTGAAAAGGATCAAAGGGTTAGGGCTATGTAATTACGAACAAGGTCAAAGCAAATCGTCTTTATTCTACTTTCATGTTTACTACGCTGATTTGTGGGATTATTTCTTATATATCTTCTTACCGAATAACATGAATAAAAAAATATTTTGGCACTCCCTCACTTTTTGTAACACTTCACTTTCAATTATAATTATCTTAAATGATAATATTATCTCTTTTGACAATTACTAATTGGGTATAACTTATTTAAAAACTGTTTTATTATAAAAACTCTTTTCAAACAATATAAACAATTTTTTTAATTAAATAATTACAAAAACAATTTTATTATAAAGATAAAAAAATAGACGCTTTTTTATTTAATAAAATTACATTTAAAAAAAAAACAAATCTTATTTTTTGGTTAAAAAAAATAACATTTTATGTTGTGTCTATTTTAATTGAGTCCTTAATGATAGGTAAAAAAAATTAATATTTCAGTACGACATGACCTACGCAAAATAATTATTCATGATAGGTAATAATAATTGTTCTGACAGTTTTTCAAAAACCTGTTTTTTACATAAAACTTTGGAAAAAATTTACAAATAAAAAAATCTATTTTTAACATTGAAAACTGTTTTTTATATATAAAAAAATGGGTCATTTGATGAAAAATCACTCAACATTTTTTTAATTAATATTTAGTCCAAATATTTTTTTTTTGTTCCAAAAGGTCCTTCATAATATAAAAGGGAAATGAGATATGTACCGACTGTATTTGTCGAAATATTACCGGATGCCAGCTGTAAGGAGTTTAAAAAAAATTGAAAGTACGAAAACTAAAAAACAAAACGCCTCTTTCATCTCTGTTTCCCTCCCAGCTCAATACCCACCCATTTTCACACTCATCTTTACTTTTATTTATTTTTATTTACATTAAACTAACTTTTATCTTAAGAAATAGTTTTTTTCAAAAAAAAATATAAAATTTGTATTTTCACTAAAAATATGTTTTTTAAAAACAAAACTATTCTAATAAGATTTAAAAAGAAAACAATTTTTAACTTATTTAGTCCCTCAAACACCCATTTACCCAATATTCTCTTATTTTTAAAGATCCGCACCAACGTCACTCATTATTTTTAAACTTAATTTTTATTTAAAATATGTCCATTTAAAAAAATATGTCCAGTTTAAAAAAATCGTTGGATATAACTTATTTAAAAAAAACATTTTCGTGATTTAAAAAAAATGACAGTTATATTTATTAATGAGTGTTCTATGTTCAACAATTAATCGGGGTTACAATTCTTTCTGAAATTATATTTTTAGAAATTGTTTTTTTACTAACTATTTTGTGGTAAGATTTTTTTTGGTTAAAAAATAATTTTTATATATCTTAGATTAGTGATTGGTTAGTGTCGCTGGCGCGAACCCACATAAATTACGTATAGTTTATAAACTCAAACAAAATTTGTTTCACGAGTTTATAAACAAAAATGGTTTCACCAATTTATAAACAAAAAGTTATATTTCAATAAATATAAAAAAAATTAATTGTCTTTTAATAGATTATGTACAATTTTTTATATAAAAAACAGTTAAAATGGACAATTGATGTTTAGTCCCAAGAGGTTAAGTATATTTTGCATTTAGGATGAGAAAAAGAATGTTTGTGAGTGTTTTTATATTATGAAGGAACTTTTGGAACAAAATAAAATATTTGGACTAAATGTTAATTAGAAAAATGTCGAGGGGTTTTCATCGAATGACCCATTTTTTTTATATAAGAAATATTTTTTTTTATTTGTTAATTTTTTTCAAAGTTTTATGTAAAAACAGTTTTTTTTTTTTAAATATAAAACTATCTTAAAAAACTGTTTTTTACATAAAACTTTAAAACAAATTAACAAAGAAAAAAAATGGTTTTTTACACGTGAAAACTGTTTTTCATATAAAAACATTTTTATGTTACGAAGGAACTTTACTTCATATCCTTAATAAATAAAAAAGTATAGTGAGGAGATGGTGTCATTTATATGCAAGGAGAAAGTTGGAATTTTATGTTAATATGGAGTGCATGCAGAATTAAATGGAGCGCCGTTAGCTCCTCCCATTCTGAAACTATTACCGTCTTAATTCACCGCATTGGATATCTATGTTTTGATTATTACGAATTTGTTGATTCACCCCATATTTCACTTAGCTTTATGGATTAGTCTGTGCAACTCGGTCCTTTATGCATTGAGATAACCTTTACATTTCTTTGATCAACATGGTCATTTTTCTATTTTGTTTTTAATTTCCAAATGTTTACTTTTTAGTCTGTTTTTTATTTTTCTATTCTGTTATTTTTCTATTCTGTGGTTGTCTAGTAGATATTGGTTACACCACTCGCCTCTTCAAATTTTTTTACTGACTTTTTGAAGTGTTATCACAAAGTGCTCCTAGGTAGATTAAAAGTAAATATGTTAGTTTCTTTTAATAAGAATTGGCTGTAGGATGTATATGGCTTTAGAATTTACGTGCTGCTACTCTATTTTATATCATGGATGAGCTAAAGCCTAATGTATAATTTTTAATAGGTATCCATTATTGAATAATTCACTGAGAGTGTACTGAATTTGTTTGAGACTGAAGAAAATATTTAGTTTTTTCTTTCAACAATACCCTAGACTATGGGACAATGGAAAAAAATGGGTATTAACACTTTAAGACATTGATATGAGAAGTGAGGCTTTTGGTGTATAGATTAGGCATTTTCAAATGAGAATGGAGTGAGTGATTTTCTTTTTTCAAATTGAAAGACTACTCATTGTTATGTCAATTCCAGTGCTACAATCTAGTATTTCATTTTCTTCATACGTACCTTATGGGTTGTCTGGTGCTATTACACCACATTAGATTGTTTTAATATTTGTTTGTAGTTTAATTTTTAGTATTTATAATCTTACACCTAATGTTGTATTAATTATGTTTGACTTGAACTTTTTTGTGTCTTCACTTAATCTCACATATTTTTTCTCCTTTTGACATGCTATTAAGTTTGCAATAGAGATTTTCCCTGTGTTTGTCTTCTTAAAAGAATTTTCATTCCTATAATGTGTTATCCCTAATTTATATAGTTTTGCATAACACAACTTCTATACCCACTGAAGGTATAACTATGAGATGAGGATCATTGTGGAAGGTGGTGGTAGGGTGAGGCAGAAACTAAACTACACTGAGCCAAACATAACCTTATTATTTTTTCTTTTGGATGGGGAAATTTGTATTCATGGTTTAAGAAATATGTCTTTAAATATTATGTTTTTTTGAGTTGCAAATAAGCATATGGTGGTAGACTTCCCCGAAAGTGATACGATCGAATTTCATATAAATGGCCTTAATGTGATCTACTTGCCCAAGTCTTGGTAATGAGATTTCAAACAAAATAATATAGACCTGAAAAGCTAAAGAAGAATATATTTATACAATTAAAAATTGGGAAGAAAAACACTTCCTTCTAAGCGTGTATAGTACTAAAGGCAGTGAAACTTAGGTTTGTATTGACCATGGTGACCTTTTAATTGAGAAAAATAACTAATTTTAAAAGGGAATATTTAAGATCACAATAAAATTAGAACGACTTATCTGGATGCTGAGGTGTGTGTTAGACACACAGTCCTAAGACAGAAATATCCCTGCACTTAATCGAGTGGTGCCTCGAGCCTCAGATATCTGTCCCCAGGATTCAACAGCGTTGTTCGTCCGATTGAAGTACGCAATGGAGAACTAATAGAACCACACCAGTATTGCCCAGAAATAGGATTTTATGAACAAAATTTTGAGAGTGAGAAAGAAGGAAATTTAGAGTGTAATTTTCTTCTTATCAGACTTACTCTACAAGGCTCTTTAAAAGGTAATGCAGCCACCCTATGTCATTAAATTAAGTAGCCCCTAAAGCCACCCTATGTCATTAAATTAAGTAGCCCCTATAGCCACCCTATGGCATAAAATAAATAGCCACTTGCACCCCTCACACCACTTTCAACGGCTAGAAAAGAAATATTATAACATTAACAAAAAATTAATTCGGATTTTAATTTTTTAAATAAAAATGAAATTACAATTGGGTCTTGACTTAGGACCCAAGACCCAAGCCCAAGTCCCAAGTCTTGATATATATATATATATATATATATAGTGCACCTAGGGGGACATGAACACAAGACCTCTCACAAGAATTGTGAAAATCTTACCACTAGGTTTTAGAAGTTATTGTGAGTATTTCATTCACATAAAGAAATATACACAAAAACACAACACATACCATTGTGTTTTTTTATTATTTTCTTTTATTTCTTCCATGACATTTAATTTTAAGTATCATTCTGTTTATTATAATAACATTAATGTACTTTTACAAAGAACGAAGTCATTCATAAAATTTTATATATTGGTTTAATATTGAATTTCATTTATTTAAAATAGCATTATCATACAACAACAGAATAAATTTTATATAACTTCGGCCATGTATCGCGCAGCCTGCATGCTAGTGTGTCTATAAAAATGTGTCCAGTATTGATTCAGAGTCATCCTTTTTTCGGATATGAAGGAAACAATTTTGTTTTTTTTCCTTTCACTAACACTTTCCAATTGGATCCTGGTGACGTGGCATCATTAAGAACAATTTTGTTTCGGATATACCGAAAACAATTGTGTTTTTTTAATTATTACTCCCAAAAAAAAGATTTTTTTATTATTCCAATGGGATGCCAATACTAATCAAAGTTCATCGTTTCTTCTCACGTTGAGTAAGAAAAAATATACTTGTTGATGACTCGCTTGGGCACTAAAAACATTCCATCCCAAATTTTTTTTTTTTTAAAGTTGTATTTAAAATTTTAACAACTACAAACTCATACAGTCCAATTCAAACGCATATTTTAGCCCATATATATTACCCAATGCTTAGTTTTAACCCCATAAACGCTCAATCTCAAAACATTTGATATGCATTCAGTCTAAATTTATTTACATAATATGGCATGTCCTTCAAAATTAATAAGGCTTTCATTGATTTTATGTGGAGAATATTTTTGAATAATTGGGTTTCCATAAATTGAAGTCCTACTGGTTTCTTTAACTCGTATAGAGGTCTCAAAAAGGGGACCATTTATCTTCTTCTTTTTTTTGTGATTATCGTTGATGTGCTGAGTAGAGGTCTGGACTATATAATTCTTTTCAAGCAGGTCAAATCTTTCTCTCATCCCTCTAGGAGTCCTTTTATCTCTCATCTTTACTTAGCTAATGATACAATCATTTTTTTGAAGGGTAACAAAAATTGTCCAAAATGATGATACAATCATTTTTGTGAAATTCCTTGATAAATATGAATCTTGCTCTGGTCAGCTGATCTATAAGTCAAAAAGTAGCTTCACCATTGATCATTATATTCCTCTAGAGAGGAGATCTGCTATTAGCTCTTGCTTGGGTCTATCATTCAAAAAGCTCCCCATTAAATTCCTTGGTTTCCCCCCCTTCAAAGGTAGAAGTAAAATCAACTACTTTTCAGAGATTCTTGATCAAATTAGAGCGAAGTTCAAGGGGTGGAAAACAAATTTTCGCTTAGCATCAGGTAGGCTCAACCTCATTAAACATGTTCTTGCCACCATCTCAATATTCACCACAGCCTATAAAAAACCTGCTAAAGTTATCATCCAAAGAATCTATAATATCTTCAGCAAGTTCTATTAGGGATCAGATGAGAAAGACGGAACAAATATGCTTTAATTAAATGGCACAGAATTTGCAGGCCTACTAGTGAAGGAGGTTCTGGAGTTAGGGACTTGGATGGGATCTGTTCACCATTTAGTTTAAAATTCTCTTCGTGACTGAATACATTTAAAATACTAAGAAAGTTAAAAAAAAAAAAAAAACGGGGGGATGCGATCGCTGAGCCAACTGGCTTTACACATCATTCAGTCGAAACATATTAAGTCCATTCTTCGGTTCCAATAGAAACGCTCTTGACGGATATCTACCTCTTCCACTCGGCTCTTTCTCGCTATCAGCTGTCCCTTCTTCTTCGCCAAAACATTCAATTTCCCTCTTTCCTACATATTTTACCTACAAGTATCCCAATCTCTGTCTAATATAATATGCTTCGTCTCGCCCCTATCTATTTGGGGCTCTCACTGCTCCCTTTTCCCTTTATCTCACTTCATGTCATGAAAACTCATGTTTATTAAGGTGAAAACGATCAAAGGGTTAGGGCTATGTAATTACGAACAAGGTCAAAGCAAATCGTCTTTATTCTACTTTCATGTTTACTATGCTGATTTGTGGGATTATTTCTTATATATCTTCTTACCGAATAACATGTATAAAAAAATATTTTCCCCAATTTAAGCAAGACATTTAATTTGTTGTCCTTTTACTCTATCATTTTGACTGTACTAAAAGGTGTGTTGTGGGCATATATATTCTGAAACTATTACCGTGTTAATTCACCGCATTGGATATCTATGTTTTGATTATTACGAATTTGTTGATTCACCCCATATTTCACTTAGCTTTATGGATTAGTCTGTGCAACTCGGTCCTATATGCATTGAGATCACCTTTACATTTCTTTGATCAACTTCCCGTTATTGGGTCATTTTTCTATTTTGTTTTTAATTTCCAAATGTTTACTTTTTAGTCTGTTTTTTATTTTTCTATTCTGTTATTTTTCTATTCTGTGGTTGTCTAGTAGATATTGGTTACACCACTCGCCTCTTCAAATTTTTTTACTGACTTTTTGAAGTGTTATCACAAAGTGCTCCTACGTAGATTAAAAGTAAATATGGTACTTTCTTTTAATAAGAATTGGCTGTATGATGTATATGGCTTTAGAATTTACCTGCTGCTACTCTATTTTATATCATGGATGAGCTAAAGCCTAATATATAATTTTTAATAGGTATCCATTATTGAATAATTCACTGGAGTGTACTGAATTTGTTTGAGACTGAAGAAAATATTTAGTTCTTTCTTTCAATAATACCCTAGACTATGGGACAATGGAAAAAAATGGGTATTAACACTTTAAGACATTGATCTGAGAAGTGAGGCTGTTGGTGTATAGATTCCCGCATTTTCAAATGAGAATGGAGTGAGTGATTTTCTTTTTTCAAATTGAAAGACTACTCATTGTTATGTCAATTTCAGTGCTAAAATGTACTATTTCATTTTCTTCATACGTACCTTATGGGTTGTCTGGTGCTATTACACCACATTAGATTGTTTTAATATTTGTTTGTAATTTAGTTTTAAGTATTTATAATCTTACACCTAATGTTTTATTAATTATATTTGACTTGAACTTTTTGGTGTCTTCACTTAATCTCACATATTTTTTCCCTTTTTGACATGCTACTAAGTTTGCAATAGAGATTTTCCTTGTGTTTGTTAAATTTCTTAAAAGAATTTTCAGTCCTATAATGTGTTATCCCTAATTTATAAAGTTTTGCATAACACAACTTCTATACCTACTGAAGGTATAACTATGAGATGAGGATCATTGTGGAAGGTGGTGGTAGGGTGAGGCAGAAACTAAATTACACTGAGCCAAACATAACCTTATTATTTTTTCTTTTGGATGGGGAAATTTGTATTCATGGTTTAAGAAATATGTCTTTAAATATTATGTTTTTTTGAGTTGCAAATAAGCATATGGTGGTAGACTTCCCCGAAAGTGATACGATCGAATTTCATATAAATGGCCTTAATGTGATCTACTTGCCCAAGTCTTGGTAATGAGATTTCAAACAAAATAATATAGACCTGAAAAGCTAAAGAAGAATATATTTGTACAATTAAAAATTGGGAAGAAAAACACTTCCTTCTAAGCGTGTATAGTACTAAAGGCAGTGAAACTTAGGTTTGTATTGACCATGGTGACCTTTTAATTGAGAAAAATAACTAATTTTAAAAGGGAATATTTAAGATCACAATAAAATTAGAACGACTTATCTGGATGCTGAGGTGTGTGTTAGACACACAGTCCTAAGACAGAAATATCCCTGCACTTAATCGAGTGGTGCCTCGAGCCTCAGATATCTGTCCCCAGGATTCAACAGCGTTGTTCGTCCGATTGAAGTACGCAATGGAGAACTAATAGAACCACACCAGTATTGCCCAGAAATAGGATTTTATGAACAAAATTTTGAGAGTGAGAAAGAAGGAAATTTAGAGTGTAATTTTCTTCTTATCAGACTTACTCTACAAGGCTCTTTAAAAGGTAATGCAGCCACCCTATGTCATTAAATTAAGTAGCCCCTAAAGCCACCCTATGTCATTAAATTAAGTAGCCCCTATAGCCACCCTATGGCATAAAATAAATAGCCACTTGCACCCCTCACACCACTTTCAACGGCTAGAAAAGAAATATTATAACATTAACAAAAAATTAATTCGGATTTTAATTTTTTAAATAAAAATGAAATTACAATTGGGTCTTGACTTAGGACCCAAGACCCAAGCCCAAGTCCCAAGTCTTGATATATATATATATATATATATATATAGTGCACCTAGGGGGACATGAACACAAGACCTCTCACAAGAATTGTGAAAATCTTACCACTAGGTTTTAGAAGTTATTGTGAGTATTTCATTCACATAAAGAAATATACACAAAAACACAACACATACCATTGTGTTTTTTTATTATTTTCTTTTATTTCTTCCATGACATTTAATTTTAAGTATCATTCTGTTTATTATAATAACATTAATGTACTTTTACAAAGAACGAAGTCATTCATAAAATTTTATATATTGGTTTAATATTGAATTTCATTTATTTAAAATAGCATTATCATACAACAACAGAATAAATTTTATATAACTTCGGCCATGTATCGCGCAGCCTGCATGCTAGTGTGTCTATAAAAATGTGTCCAGTATTGATTCAGAGTCATCCTTTTTTCGGATATGAAGGAAACAATTTTGTTTTTTTTCCTTTCACTAACACTTTCCAATTGGATCCTGGTGACGTGGCATCATTAAGAACAATTTTGTTTCGGATATACCGAAAACAATTGTGTTTTTTTAATTATTACTCCCAAAAAAAAGATTTTTTTATTATTCCAATGGGATGCCAATACTAATCAAAGTTCATCGTTTCTTCTCACGTTGAGTAAGAAAAAATATACTTGTTGATGACTCGCTTGGGCACTAAAAACATTCCATCCCAAATTTTTTTTTTTTTAAAGTTGTATTTAAAATTTTAACAACTACAAACTCATACAGTCCAATTCAAACGCATATTTTAGCCCATATATATTACCCAATGCTTAGTTTTAACCCCATAAACGCTCAATCTCAAAACATTTGATATGCATTCAGTCTAAATTTATTTACATAATATGGCATGTCCTTCAAAATTAATAAGGCTTTCATTGATTTTATGTGGAGAATATTTTTGAATAATTGGGTTTCCATAAATTGAAGTCCTACTGGTTTCTTTAACTCGTATAGAGGTCTCAAAAAGGGGACCATTTATCTTCTTCTTTTTTTTGTGATTATCGTTGATGTGCTGAGTAGAGGTCTGGACTATATAATTCTTTTCAAGCAGGTCAAATCTTTCTCTCATCCCTCTAGGAGTCCTTTTATCTCTCATCTTTACTTAGCTAATGATACAATCATTTTTTTGAAGGGTAACAAAAATTGTCCAAAATGATGATACAATCATTTTTGTGAAATTCCTTGATAAATATGAATCTTGCTCTGGTCAGCTGATCTATAAGTCAAAAAGTAGCTTCACCATTGATCATTATATTCCTCTAGAGAGGAGATCTGCTATTAGCTCTTGCTTGGGTCTATCATTCAAAAAGCTCCCCATTAAATTCCTTGGTTTCCCCCCCTTCAAAGGTAGAAGTAAAATCAACTACTTTTCAGAGATTCTTGATCAAATTAGAGCGAAGTTCAAGGGGTGGAAAACAAATTTTCGCTTAGCATCAGGTAGGCTCAACCTCATTAAACATGTTCTTGCCACCATCTCAATATTCACCACAGCCTATAAAAAACCTGCTAAAGTTATCATCCAAAGAATCTATAATATCTTCAGCAAGTTCTATTAGGGATCAGATGAGAAAGACGGAACAAATATGCTTTAATTAAATGGCACAGAATTTGCAGGCCTACTAGTGAAGGAGGTTCTGGAGTTAGGGACTTGGATGGGATCTGTTCACCATTTAGTTTAAAATTCTCTTCGTGACTGAATACATTTAAAATACTAAGAAAGTTAAAAAAAAAAAAAAAACGGGGGGATGCGATCGCTGAGCCAACTGGCTTTACACATCATTCAGTCGAAACATATTAAGTCCATTCTTCGGTTCCAATAGAAACGCTCTTGACGGATATCTACCTCTTCCACTCGGCTCTTTCTCGCTATCAGCTGTCCCTTCTTCTTCGCCAAAACATTCAATTTCCCTCTTTCCTACATATTTTACCTACAAGTATCCCAATCTCTGTCTAATATAATATGCTTCGTCTCGCCCCTATCTATTTGGGGCTCTCACTGCTCCCTTTTCCCTTTATCTCACTTCATGTCATGAAAACTCATGTTTATTAAGGTGAAAACGATCAAAGGGTTAGGGCTATGTAATTACGAACAAGGTCAAAGCAAATCGTCTTTATTCTACTTTCATGTTTACTATGCTGATTTGTGGGATTATTTCTTATATATCTTCTTACCGAATAACATGTATAAAAAAATATTTTCCCCAATTTAAGCAAGACATTTAATTTGTTGTCCTTTTACTCTATCATTTTGACTGTACTAAAAGGTGTGTTGTGGGCATATATATTCTGAAACTATTACCGTGTTAATTCACCGCATTGGATATCTATGTTTTGATTATTACGAATTTGTTGATTCACCCCATATTTCACTTAGCTTTATGGATTAGTCTGTGCAACTCGGTCCTATATGCATTGAGATCACCTTTACATTTCTTTGATCAACTTCCCGTTATTGGGTCATTTTTCTATTTTGTTTTTAATTTCCAAATGTTTACTTTTTAGTCTGTTTTTTATTTTTCTATTCTGTTATTTTTCTATTCTGTGGTTGTCTAGTAGATATTGGTTACACCACTCGCCTCTTCAAATTTTTTTACTGACTTTTTGAAGTGTTATCACAAAGTGCTCCTACGTAGATTAAAAGTAAATATGGTACTTTCTTTTAATAAGAATTGGCTGTATGATGTATATGGCTTTAGAATTTACCTGCTGCTACTCTATTTTATATCATGGATGAGCTAAAGCCTAATATATAATTTTTAATAGGTATCCATTATTGAATAATTCACTGGAGTGTACTGAATTTGTTTGAGACTGAAGAAAATATTTAGTTCTTTCTTTCAATAATACCCTAGACTATGGGACAATGGAAAAAAATGGGTATTAACACTTTAAGACATTGATCTGAGAAGTGAGGCTGTTGGTGTATAGATTCCCGCATTTTCAAATGAGAATGGAGTGAGTGATTTTCTTTTTTCAAATTGAAAGACTACTCATTGTTATGTCAATTTCAGTGCTAAAATGTACTATTTCATTTTCTTCATACGTACCTTATGGGTTGTCTGGTGCTATTACACCACATTAGATTGTTTTAATATTTGTTTGTAATTTAGTTTTAAGTATTTATAATCTTACACCTAATGTTTTATTAATTATATTTGACTTGAACTTTTTGGTGTCTTCACTTAATCTCACATATTTTTTCCCTTTTTGACATGCTACTAAGTTTGCAATAGAGATTTTCCTTGTGTTTGTTAAATTTCTTAAAAGAATTTTCAGTCCTATAATGTGTTATCCCTAATTTATAAAGTTTTGCATAACACAACTTCTATACCTACTGAAGGTATAACTATGAGATGAGGATCATTGTGGAAGGTGGTGGTAGGGTGAGGCAGAAACTAAATTACACTGAGCCAAACATAACCTTATTATTTTTTCTTTTGGATGGGGAAATTTGTATTCATGGTTTAAGAAATATGTCTTTAAATATTATGTTTTTTTGAGTTGCAAATAAGCATATGGTGGTAGACTTCCCCGAAAGTGATACGATCGAATTTCATATAAATGGCCTTAATGTGATCTACTTGCCCAAGTCTTGGTAATGAGATTTCAAACAAAATAATATAGACCTGAAAAGCTAAAGAAGAATATATTTGTACAATTAAAAATTGGGAAGAAAAACACTTCCTTCTAAGCGTGTATAGTACTAAAGGCAGTGAAACTTAGGTTTGTATTGACCATGGTGACCTTTTAATTGAGAAAAATAACTAATTTTAAAAGGGAATATTTAAGATCACAATAAAATTAGAACGACTTATCTGGATGCTGAGGTGTGTGTTAGACACACAGTCCTAAGACAGAAATATCCCTGCACTTAATCGAGTGGTGCCTCGAGCCTCAGATATCTGTCCCCAGGATTCAACAGCGTTGTTCGTCCGATTGAAGTACGCAATGGAGAACTAATAGAACCACACCAGTATTGCCCAGAAATAGGATTTTATGAACAAAATTTTGAGAGTGAGAAAGAAGGAAATTTAGAGTGTAATTTTCTTCTTATCAGACTTACTCTACAAGGCTCTTTAAAAGGTAATGCAGCCACCCTATGTCATTAAATTAAGTAGCCCCTAAAGCCACCCTATGTCATTAAATTAAGTAGCCCCTATAGCCACCCTATGGCATAAAATAAATAGCCACTTGCACCCCTCACACCACTTTCAACGGCTAGAAAAGAAATATTATAACATTAACAAAAAATTAATTCGGATTTTAATTTTTTAAATAAAAATGAAATTACAATTGGGTCTTGACTTAGGACCCAAGACCCAAGCCCAAGTCCCAAGTCTTGATATATATATATATATATATATATATAGTGCACCTAGGGGGACATGAACACAAGACCTCTCACAAGAATTGTGAAAATCTTACCACTAGGTTTTAGAAGTTATTGTGAGTATTTCATTCACATAAAGAAATATACACAAAAACACAACACATACCATTGTGTTTTTTTATTATTTTCTTTTATTTCTTCCATGACATTTAATTTTAAGTATCATTCTGTTTATTATAATAACATTAATGTACTTTTACAAAGAACGAAGTCATTCATAAAATTTTATATATTGGTTTAATATTGAATTTCATTTATTTAAAATAGCATTATCATACAACAACAGAATAAATTTTATATAACTTCGGCCATGTATCGCGCAGCCTGCATGCTAGTGTGTCTATAAAAATGTGTCCAGTATTGATTCAGAGTCATCCTTTTTTCGGATATGAAGGAAACAATTTTGTTTTTTTTCCTTTCACTAACACTTTCCAATTGGATCCTGGTGACGTGGCATCATTAAGAACAATTTTGTTTCGGATATACCGAAAACAATTGTGTTTTTTTAATTATTACTCCCAAAAAAAAGATTTTTTTATTATTCCAATGGGATGCCAATACTAATCAAAGTTCATCGTTTCTTCTCACGTTGAGTAAGAAAAAATATACTTGTTGATGACTCGCTTGGGCACTAAAAACATTCCATCCCAAATTTTTTTTTTTTTAAAGTTGTATTTAAAATTTTAACAACTACAAACTCATACAGTCCAATTCAAACGCATATTTTAGCCCATATATATTACCCAATGCTTAGTTTTAACCCCATAAACGCTCAATCTCAAAACATTTGATATGCATTCAGTCTAAATTTATTTACATAATATGGCATGTCCTTCAAAATTAATAAGGCTTTCATTGATTTTATGTGGAGAATATTTTTGAATAATTGGGTTTCCATAAATTGAAGTCCTACTGGTTTCTTTAACTCGTATAGAGGTCTCAAAAAGGGGACCATTTATCTTCTTCTTTTTTTTGTGATTATCGTTGATGTGCTGAGTAGAGGTCTGGACTATATAATTCTTTTCAAGCAGGTCAAATCTTTCTCTCATCCCTCTAGGAGTCCTTTTATCTCTCATCTTTACTTAGCTAATGATACAATCATTTTTTTGAAGGGTAACAAAAATTGTCCAAAATGATGATACAATCATTTTTGTGAAATTCCTTGATAAATATGAATCTTGCTCTGGTCAGCTGATCTATAAGTCAAAAAGTAGCTTCACCATTGATCATTATATTCCTCTAGAGAGGAGATCTGCTATTAGCTCTTGCTTGGGTCTATCATTCAAAAAGCTCCCCATTAAATTCCTTGGTTTCCCCCCCTTCAAAGGTAGAAGTAAAATCAACTACTTTTCAGAGATTCTTGATCAAATTAGAGCGAAGTTCAAGGGGTGGAAAACAAATTTTCGCTTAGCATCAGGTAGGCTCAACCTCATTAAACATGTTCTTGCCACCATCTCAATATTCACCACAGCCTATAAAAAACCTGCTAAAGTTATCATCCAAAGAATCTATAATATCTTCAGCAAGTTCTATTAGGGATCAGATGAGAAAGACGGAACAAATATGCTTTAATTAAATGGCACAGAATTTGCAGGCCTACTAGTGAAGGAGGTTCTGGAGTTAGGGACTTGGATGGGATCTGTTCACCATTTAGTTTAAAATTCTCTTCGTGACTGAATACATTTAAAATACTAAGAAAGTTAAAAAAAAAAAAAAAACGGGGGGATGCGATCGCTGAGCCAACTGGCTTTACACATCATTCAGTCGAAACATATTAAGTCCATTCTTCGGTTCCAATAGAAACGCTCTTGACGGATATCTACCTCTTCCACTCGGCTCTTTCTCGCTATCAGCTGTCCCTTCTTCTTCGCCAAAACATTCAATTTCCCTCTTTCCTACATATTTTACCTACAAGTATCCCAATCTCTGTCTAATATAATATGTTTCGTCTCGCCCCTATCTATTTGGGGCTCTCACTGCTCCCTTTTCCCTTTATCTCACTTCATGTCATGAAAACTCATGTTTATTAAGGTGAAAACGATCAAAGGGTTAGGGCTATGTAATTACGAACAAGGTCAAAGCAAATCGTCTTTATTCTACTTTCATGTTTACTATGCTGATTTGTGGGATTATTTCTTATATATCTTCTTACCGAATAACATGTATAAAAAAATATTTTCCCCAATTTAAGCAAGACATTTAATTTGTTGTCCTTTTACTCTATCATTTTGACTGTACTAAAAGGTGTGTTGTGGGCATATATATTCTGAAACTATTACCGTGTTAATTCACCGCATTGGATATCTATGTTTTGATTATTACGAATTTGTTGATTCACCCCATATTTCACTTAGCTTTATGGATTAGTCTGTGCAACTCGGTCCTATATGCATTGAGATCACCTTTACATTTCTTTGATCAACTTCCCGTTATTGGGTCATTTTTCTATTTTGTTTTTAATTTCCAAATGTTTACTTTTTAGTCTGTTTTTTATTTTTCTATTCTGTTATTTTTCTATTCTGTGGTTGTCTAGTAGATATTGGTTACACCACTCGCCTCTTCAAATTTTTTTACTGACTTTTTGAAGTGTTATCACAAAGTGCTCCTACGTAGATTAAAAGTAAATATGGTACTTTCTTTTAATAAGAATTGGCTGTATGATGTATATGGCTTTAGAATTTACCTGCTGCTACTCTATTTTATATCATGGATGAGCTAAAGCCTAATATATAATTTTTAATAGGTATCCATTATTGAATAATTCACTGGAGTGTACTGAATTTGTTTGAGACTGAAGAAAATATTTAGTTCTTTCTTTCAATAATACCCTAGACTATGGGACAATGGAAAAAAATGGGTATTAACACTTTAAGACATTGATCTGAGAAGTGAGGCTGTTGGTGTATAGATTCCCGCATTTTCAAATGAGAATGGAGTGAGTGATTTTCTTTTTTCAAATTGAAAGACTACTCATTGTTATGTCAATTTCAGTGCTAAAATGTACTATTTCATTTTCTTCATACGTACCTTATGGGTTGTCTGGTGCTATTACACCACATTAGATTGTTTTAATATTTGTTTGTAATTTAGTTTTAAGTATTTATAATCTTACACCTAATGTTTTATTAATTATATTTGACTTGAACTTTTTGGTGTCTTCACTTAATCTCACATATTTTTTCCCTTTTTGACATGCTACTAAGTTTGCAATAGAGATTTTCCTTGTGTTTGTTAAATTTCTTAAAAGAATTTTCAGTCCTATAATGTGTTATCCCTAATTTATAAAGTTTTGCATAACACAACTTCTATACCTACTGAAGGTATAACTATGAGATGAGGATCATTGTGGAAGGTGGTGGTAGGGTGAGGCAGAAACTAAATTACACTGAGCCAAACATAACCTTATTATTTTTTCTTTTGGATGGGGAAATTTGTATTCATGGTTTAAGAAATATGTCTTTAAATATTATGTTTTTTTGAGTTGCAAATAAGCATATGGTGGTAGACTTCCCCGAAAGTGATACGATCGAATTTCATATAAATGGCCTTAATGTGATCTACTTGCCCAAGTCTTGGTAATGAGATTTCAAACAAAATAATATAGACCTGAAAAGCTAAAGAAGAATATATTTGTACAATTAAAAATTGGGAAGAAAAACACTTCCTTCTAAGCGTGTATAGTACTAAAGGCAGTGAAACTTAGGTTTGTATTGACCATGGTGACCTTTTAATTGAGAAAAATAACTAATTTTAAAAGGGAATATTTAAGATCACAATAAAATTAGAACGACTTATCTGGATGCTGAGGTGTGTGTTAGACACACAGTCCTAAGACAGAAATATCCCTGCACTTAATCGAGTGGTGCCTCGAGCCTCAGATATCTGTCCCCAGGATTCAACAGCGTTGTTCGTCCGATTGAAGTACGCAATGGAGAACTAATAGAACCACACCAGTATTGCCCAGAAATAGGATTTTATGAACAAAATTTTGAGAGTGAGAAAGAAGGAAATTTAGAGTGTAATTTTCTTCTTATCAGACTTACTCTACAAGGCTCTTTAAAAGGTAATGCAGCCACCCTATGTCATTAAATTAAGTAGCCCCTAAAGCCACCCTATGTCATTAAATTAAGTAGCCCCTATAGCCACCCTATGGCATAAAATAAATAGCCACTTGCACCCCTCACACCACTTTCAACGGCTAGAAAAGAAATATTATAACATTAACAAAAAATTAATTCGGATTTTAATTTTTTAAATAAAAATGAAATTACAATTGGGTCTTGACTTAGGACCCAAGACCCAAGCCCAAGTCCCAAGTCTTGATATATATATATATAGTGCACCTAGGGGGACATGAACACAAGACCTCTCACAAGAATTGTGAAAATCTTACCACTAGGTTTTAGAAGTTATTGTGAGTATTTCATTCACATAAAGAAATATACACAAAAACACAACACATACCATTGTGTTTTTTTATTATTTTCTTTTATTTCTTCCATGACATTTAATTTTAAGTATCATTCTGTTTATTATAATAACATTAATGTACTTTTACAAAGAACGAAGTCATTCATAAAATTTTATATATTGGTTTAATATTGAATTTCATTTATTTAAAATAGCATTATCATACAACAACAGAATAAATTTTATATAACTTCGGCCATGTATCGCGCAGCCTGCATGCTAGTGTGTCTATAAAAATGTGTCCAGTATTGATTCAGAGTCATCCTTTTTTCGGATATGAAGGAAACAATTTTGTTTTTTTTCCTTTCACTAACACTTTCCAATTGGATCCTGGTGACGTGGCATCATTAAGAACAATTTTGTTTCGGATATACCGAAAACAATTGTGTTTTTTTAATTATTACTCCCAAAAAAAAGATTTTTTTATTATTCCAATGGGATGCCAATACTAATCAAAGTTCATCGTTTCTTCTCACGTTGAGTAAGAAAAAATATACTTGTTGATGACTCGCTTGGGCACTAAAAACATTCCATCCCAAATTTTTTTTTTTTTTAAAGTTGTATTTAAAATTTTAACAACTACAAACTCATACAGTCCAATTCAAACGCATATTTTAGCCCATATATATTACCCAATGCTTAGTTTTAACCCCATAAACGCTCAATCTCAAATCATTTGATATGCATTCAGTCTAAATTTATTTACATAATATGGCATGTCTTCAAAATTAATAAGGCTTTCATTGATTTTATGTGGAGAATATTTTTGAATAATTGGGTTTCCATAAATTGAAGTCCTACTGGTTTCTTTAACTCGTATAGAGGTCTCAAAAAGGGGACCATTTATCTTCTTCTTTTTTTGTGCATTATCGTTGATGTGCTGAGTAGAGGTCTGGACTATATAATTCTTTTCAAGCAGGGTCAAATCTTTCTCTCATCCCTCTAGGAGTCTTTTATCTCTCATCTTTACTTAGCTAATGATACAATCATTTTTTTGAAGGGTAACAAAAATTGTCCAAAATGATGATACAATCATTTTTGTCGAAATTCCTTGATAAATATGAATCTTGCTCTGGTCAGCTGATCTATAAGTCAAAAAGTAGCTTCACCATTGATCATTATATTCCCTCTAGAGAGGAGATCTGCTATTAGCTCTGCTTGGGTCTATCATTCAAAAAGCTCCCCATTAAATTCCTTGGTTTCCCCCCCTTCAAAGGTAGAAGTAAAATCAACTACTTTTCAGAGATTCTTGATCAAATTAGAGCGAAGTTCAAGGGGTGGAAAACAAATTTTCGCTTA